>BSBK01004178.1:1850000-3081895 GCA_027943335.1 Chamaecyparis obtusa | reverse complement strand
GTGATTATTGCAACTTTTGTTTTTGCACATCAAGGATGTCTCCTCTTCCATGGATCCTTGCATTTAGGCCTCCATAGCTTTTGCTTCTCTCTATTTCTGTGACAAGTGTTTGCATGCAGGTGTTCTTGGGAGATGTGGGTTGTTTTATCAACTCCAATATGGTATCAGAGCTTTAGATCTTCATGCCCCTGTCCTCTTCCTAAGAGATTCGACCTTGTTCATCAGATCTACAATTTTTAGAGGATTTTCTGTCAGGTCTAGGGGGATCTTTTTCTGGTCACTTTGGGCTCAAACGGCCCTCATCGTTGTGTTCAAAGAACCCAAGAACCCCCATTTCCATATAAAATTTGTCCAATTCGGACAACTTTTCATTTTGGGTTAAAAAAATTTGCACCAGGGCCGTATGGCCCTGCACACTTCCCAAGGTGTATGAGTAAAAAATTGAAAAAAAAAGCAAAAGAAAAAAGGGTTTTTTAATAATTTTTTGACTTAATTCTTTTACAAATTTTTTTCCTAAAAAACTTTTAAAAAGGCATGCGTACTTTTTTTTAAAAGGATGAGATTTTTTTTGGAAGTACACTGCATGTGTAGGTAGGTACACTTGCATGTGCAAACACTGACATCATCATCTGCATGCCAAAATTTGACAACCATCAACCTATCAATTCCTTTGATTCTTTTGTTATAAAGAGCAGCTCGTGGGTTTTTGCTCATAACTTGAGCATACGGTGTTGAAATTGGGAAAACGAGATACTGTTGGAAAACTTGTTTAAAGATGGATCTTTTTGGCATTTTGGATTTTGGATTTTTTTTCTTCCATTTTTTCGTACCAGGAATTCAAAGGCAGAGCTTCTTTTTTGCCTTCCCAGAAGCATAACTTGTGCATCCAGACTTTATTTTTGGCAAACGAGCTATCGTTGGAAAACTTGTTTCATGATCTTTCCAGTGTTGTAAGTCATTTTTCCCGGATTCTTCTCCAGGTATATTTTATTATTTATTTGCATTTTTGCACTCTGGTGAATATCTTGGATGTTTAAGGTCCTGGGATCTCTTCCTTTTGTGGAATGGCTCTTCTTTGGTTGTTCTTTTATTTTAGCAACCTTTCTCTCTTATTTGAGCAGTGTATACATCATTTTGTTAGCATTTTTTTATGTACATGCACTGAGATAAAGTGTCATTATATTGCATGTATGAGATCTTGCACATGTTTGTGCTCTTTGTACTTGCACTCAATTATAAAGTGCCATGGGGGGTTTGATGGTTTGCCTTTATTTGCCATCTACCTTTGTCATGTGAGTGTTCCTCCAATGACATTAGCCTTAGGTATCTCTCTTTATGTTTGTACTCTCTCTGCACCTTCAATATTCTTGATTCTTCTTCATCGTGCAATTCATATTGGACATTATTTTTAGTGAACATGTCACCTCTCCCTTGTCAAGATTATGGGGGGGGGGGGTTTCTACTACTGATTCTTGGTTGGTTCGATAGTGTGAGCTATGTATTCAGTAATTGATCCTATGTACTAGGTGGATGCAGTGGATGGGTACCTATGCATTCCGGTTAGATGGATCATTTACCATGTAAACTCTTTCTTTCCTATTTTTGGAGGCACTCTTCCAACTTTGATTGATCAGCTCTTCAGACTTTGGTATTTTTATACCATTTGTATCTACGAGTTCAAGTGTTTTCCTTTGGTTGCCTCCTGATTCGAATAGTGTCCTTTGAGGGCACTCATGAAGATTGCATTCTTCTCTACCCTACCATATTTCAGTGGAGGAACTTCAAATCAATAGTTACTTCTTGACAGATTTTGCAACTTCTTGCTTCAGTGATGTTCTACATGTTCATCCTCGTTCCTATTTTTGGAACATTCCTAGTTTTGGAGGCTTCTTCAGTCCTCCAGACTAGTCTTCGTCTCTTTTTTGAGTATTCCATGTGGTTTTCCTCTATTTCTCCTCTTTTATAGAGAATCTCTTTTGTACTTGGGTACCTGATCAAGCCTTTTGTTGTCAGGACCCATTTGCTTTCAGTTTGTTTTTTCTAAGTTTTTAGCTACTCCTAAAGTTTATCTTAAGGGGGGTGTTAGAGTAATAAGTTGTTTTCTTATTAAATAAATCATATTGATTTATTTATTAAGTCACTTATTATCTCTTTCTACTTAAGCTAAACTTTAGGCATATGATTATTAATTATTTTATTAATTATTATCATGCAACCTAGGTTTTTTCACCCTTTTTACCGGTTTCAGATCTCCTTTATAAGGATTGATCTCCTTTGTATTCTTTACATCATTCAACACAATAATATTTCATTGTGATTTCTGCAATGATTTTTTTTTCACATCAAGGATCCTCCTCTTTCATGGATCCTTGTGTTTGGGCCTCCATAACTTTTGCTTCTCTCTCTGTCTATGATAGGTGTTTGCATGCAGGTGTTCTTGGGAGCTGTGAGTTGTTTTCTCATCAACTCCAACATTAACTTATGTAATTTTTTATATATTTTTATTTAGTATTCAAAATATATCAAGTCTTTAATATTATTATGGTTGCAATGATATGTAATTTGAAGAGAATTTGAAATCAAATAATTGCCTAAGTTACTAAAGCACATATGATAGTACAAGCACACTTGTAGGGTTCTTGGAACTTATCATAATCATAGTTATGAACATGGAGATGTTTTAAGAGATTATCAATGGAACCACAAGTAATTAGTTTCAACTAGGTGTGTTCCTTTTCTATCATAATCCATAGACAATGCTTAATTATAATGTATGAAGACATATTTATAGTTAATGTAAATTTAATTCACCTGTATATTTTGACTAATTCTAGGTCAGTATAAATTATTTTGTATGGTGGTTATCCTTGAGGACAAGCACATTTCATATATCATGTGGTATACTAATATCATGTTATGGTCAAATTTTGGTTATGTGACTATTGGTATTCCATATGCTAGCTTGACAATTAGGTAGTTGGTATTTCATGAAGAAAGCTAATACACACACACACACACACATATACATATATATATATATATATATGTGTGTGTGTGTGTGTGTGTGTGTGTGTGTGTGTGTGTGTGTGTGTGTGTGTGTGTGTGTGTGTGTGTGTGTGTGTGTGTGTATGTATGTATGTATGTATAGATATATATATTTGTATTGTTGAATAAAGTTTTATTGGAAAAAAATATATTTTATTAAATCTATGATAAACTTGGTTAGAGGCTATATGTTTTTGAATAAGGTAAAAATAGGTTTTGAATGGAACTTGAAACCATTTACATCATAGCAAAAAGATAAAGCATTAAAGTTTTTCAAAATGATACGCCTATTGGAAAGAACAGAGCAGGAACTAAAAAAACACTAGATACAAAAACAAAAGCAAAGAAAGCAGATCTAGCAACACTACCAGCAACATATTGGACGTTCTTTTTAGTGTACATGTCACCTCTCCCTTGTACAACAATGAACATGACAAAACTAATTGCTTATCATTTTGTCCGCCTTCATCTTCAACTCCTCCATCTTCTGGATAGCATTTTTCAGGTCCTTTAGCTCCTTAGGCTTCTCAAGGATCTTCCTCTGAATACGCCCTTTGGTTCTAGTTCCTGGGCCTGCATTCCTAGCACTGTCATCAATAGTAATGGTCATGTTTTCCAATTGGTTTTTCTCTAGGTAGTTGTGAAGCATATTCAAGTTGATGACAGCCGCATTGAGTCCTTCATTGCTGTGACTTAGGACTTCATTAATCATTTTCCCATTGTTGCTAACTTTTACCTTAATTTCCTTCACCTTGTTGTCAACAATTTTGTTGATCTTGACAGTTATCTCCTCCTTCCAACTTTTATTGTTTACCTTATCTAGAATCTTTTTCTCCAGCTTCATATTCAAGGTTTTTGTAGTTTTCTCCAAAGAATTAAGATGGAGCTTAATCTCCTAAATCTCCTGATTGATCCAATCCTGAGGAATAATCTGACCTTCATCTTTTTTACCTTTTTCCATGGTCGTAGCATCCTCCAAGGGAGCAATAAAATCATCTTCTTGGCTTTTTTTCCTCCTTAGTGGCATCCTGATCGATATTAGCACCCGAATCTTTTTGTTCCTCCTATTTTTCATCAATGACAGGGGAATTCTAGCCAGTCTCAATTTCCTCTTCATCCTGCCCCTCCAGAGAACCCAAAGAGTCCGCCTTAAGGGGTTCTCCATCTATCTAATTCACAAGAGAGACATATTGTATTGAATACAATTTCCCCTATGAATATAGATGTTGTCATCTCTTTTCTATGGGGCATAAATGTTTCCCATTTAAATTTATGTGTAATCTGTAATAGTGACTTGTGTACTATTTCATATGGTTCCTTCACTATTACTCAATTGAATTATAAATAAAATATGTGTTCATATTTGATCACATGGTCTTAAGGTATCTTAATATCCTAGTTTATCGATTAATTGTATTAGGAAAGTTCAATTATCAATTGTAACAATATTACAAAACAATTTAATAAATGTAGTTGAAAAATGGTTGAAACCTAGTGGAATGGAAATAAGAAATTATAGCAAACTAATAGGAGTGGAAAAATATGTATGTGAGAAGGAATTTGAACTAGTGAAAATGTTGTAGGAAAAGGAAAATTAGTTTCTCAAACTATAATAACACCATTATGGAACATAGAGATCAATGAAGTCTAAGTTGAGGTGTTAGGAAATTTATATAAGCATATATTTAGCTAAAAATATTCAAAAATATGGTTTTTTAGCTAATAAAAGATATCTTGAAAACCTTCAAGTCTTACAAATCACTTAAATAAAATGAATTCAATTTTTTAGGGAATAGTAACACAATTGAATTTTTTTTTTCTTTCTACAAAACCCTTGGGAAAAAAGATCATCCCAAATTCAATGACAATAAGAATTTTTAGAAAGGTGACATGGATGGAAAAGAATGCACATAATAAAGGTTTTGGGCTAGTGCACGAGGATTTTATATGCAAAGGTGAAGTAGATATTTAATTTATAAATATGTACTACTACGAATGTGTAGAGATCCATGAAATTGATTTGAGGTGTTGGGAAGGTAGGATTGGAAGCACATATTCAACCAAAATCTTAAAAACTAGGTAACTGTGTCAATTCTAGAGATATACCAAGCTCTAATAGTGATGATGAAGATGATAAATACAAAATAAAAAGAAAGAAAAATAGTCCACTCTTAGTTTGTATCATGCATTCCTTACTTGTCTATTATCCACCATATTCACACCATGGCAAAAACCTCTTTTGTATGTAGCTAAATCCCATGTAAGATTTGAAAGGGTATTGGTTGTGTCAAATAAGATAAGAATTGTGAAGGCATTTCAGAGAAAGATAACTCAAATTCATATTCTCATATCATTTTTATGGAATGCCTATTTTTTTTTACAAAAAGTGACAATTTTAATGCATGCAACTCCTATGTGTAATGCTCTACTAACCTGTACATGGTACAAAGAACCATTTTGAATTTTAAATTCTAAATAACTTTTTGGGAGTATCTCATAGGAGTTGCATTTAAATTATTTCTTAGAATAGAAAAGGTACCAATTGGAAACATGATTTTTTTTTAGTCTCTATTATCTTGGAAGTATTTGACTTGTGCTAGGCCTATTTAAAGTTTACAGATCATTATTCTTTATGAACATGTGTTCAATGGATAAACTTAGCAATAAACCACAACTTACCAATCATTGGGCATTTAGACCACCTCAAGCTATTAGGAAGTTCATCCCATGGTTTTTTAAGACACGCTTTTATAAAACTAAATAAAATAGTTTTCATTGTATGGAGGGGCTTTCATATTGTATAATTGAAAAATAAACTAGCATTCGAAAAGCCTGAGCAATTAAAACTAATCCAAAGAAATTTAATTGTCTAATGTAGTTCTAGTAGAAACTATTCTTTATGTAAGAATCTTCTCCTTGACCCCTTCACATGGTCAATTAGATGATACTATAATTTAATTTTTATATAAGATATTTTTTTATTCTTCAAATAATTCATAATATATAATTATATTATTAGTCGAATGTTGATCAATTTGAAAGGAGATTTAAATAAAAACAAAGAGAACTTGAAATAAAATATTTATCTCTTGTATTTATTAGTTATTAGATCTATTTAATATAGTAAATAAGATGAACATTGTCACCCAAGTCAATGCCTAACAAACATTTCAATAAGATTAGAAATACAATTTTATATGGCCTCTCTTATAAACCTAAGTTTAACACCTAAGAAATCTTTTTGATAAGATTAGAAGTACAACTTAATATCAGACCTCTCTCATACAACCAAGTCAACAACTAAGAGATCTTTCCACAAGATTAGAAGTATAACTTCTATCTAGTATCTCACATACACCCAAGTCAACACCTAAGAGAACATTCCATAAGATTAGAAATACAACTTCATAGCTGGTCTCTCTTATATAGCCAAGTCAATACCTAAGAGATCTTTCCACAAAATTAGAGGTCTGATTCCATATCTAGTCTCTCTTATATAGCCAAGCCAATACCTAAGAGATCTTTCCACAAGATTAGAACTTCGAGTCCATATCTAGTCTCTCTTATACACCACACCTAAGATATCTTTCAATAATATTAGCATTTCAACTTCGTATCTAGTCTCTCTTGCACACTCAAGTCAACACCTAAGAAATCTTTTCATAAGATTAGAAATACAACTTCATAAATAACATCAAATTTCATCTTTAATTAGATTGTGCTAAAAAAATTTACATCATAAATAAGATCAAATTTTACAATCTATAATATTAATCATCCTTAATTTTAAATTAAATTATGTTACTATCAACATATTAAATCATGCTCTATAATTTAGAATGATATCAATTTTTCCCTTATTCTAGAATTCAATGAAATTGCCATGGAATAGAATAATGGTGTGCATTGTGCCAAAGGGCGAGAACAGTATTGAATGTTTGCTGGACGTGATCCAAGAATATGATCGTTCCTCCCTCACTGTATCTGCTCTCAAAAAGGAAATCGACATATCAGTCGTTTCTGCTTATTCGGTACCTCAATTTCGGCCCTTCTCAACATATGGTTTGAATGACTAGTTAGAAATTTCCCCATTTCAAAAACTTGTATCAATTGTAATAAGTTATGACCGGACCAGAAGAAGTGTTGTAATGGAGATTGTTGTTGGAATATTTTGTTTTATGTTTTAGTTTTTTAAGTTTTAATATTAGTTTTTTAAGATTTAGTATTAGTTTTTTTTAAGATTTAGCTTTTTATTTTAAAATTAATAATGGAAAATTTGTATGAAGAAATTAGATTTATTCAAGATTTTTATATAATGAGATACTTGCAATTGATTCATCATCAATTAGTTTGATCCTTGATCAAGAAGCTCTTGTAATCTCTTGATTTAATAGAATAATTTCTTTGTTTTACAATTTTGATGTGATAGGTGTCGAGAGGAATAGGCATTGAGAGTGCACGAAAAAAGCGTTGCGAAGCCCAAGCGTGTGGCAGATGCATGATGAGGCAAATACATCTATCTCAATGGATATTCACAGTGAGCTATGCATCCATTTCCACCATAGCATTCCAACAACCAAAAGGAAGAATGGAAGAGCGAGCGTAGTGGAGGCATTAATTAAAAGGTGGAGAAATGAATATGAAAAATTATTTCTTTAAGCGATATTGAGTTGCATGCAAATTGTTGTTTTTAGGATTATATTTTGTATGAATTTTTAAATGGATGTTTGGAATCACATTCAATAATTTAGCATTCATAAAATATACAAATTAGATTGCAAAAATTAGATAATAAATTAGAATTGATATAAACTAGAATTTAATGAAATATAAGATAGATGATAGAACTTAAATCTTATTTTTTCCCCAATAGTTTTTTGATGTTTTTGAACCTTTGCAAGACACTATCAATTTACATTACCTTTCCATACAATTTTAAATTGAATGGTAGTGTTTTAAACCTAGTGCTAAATAGACCCTTGGTTTTCTTAAACATGTTATTATTCACTCATCAATTCACATTATATATTTATCTGTAGATAGATTACATTGAATGATGAGTGAATAATCTCAAATATACCCCTTTTTTTTCTCTCCAAATATATGTAGAGTAGCTAGTGTGGTTTTTTCATTAGTCCTATGAGGATGCAACTTTGGAGCTCTATCATGTCACCTTTATTATTGAAGCCCAAATATTAGTTATTTATTTGTAATTCAGAGTTGATGAAATTTATTAATAGAATAAATTTGCTAACAATCTACTTGAGGAGATCAAATCAAATCTGATCTTCGATGGATAAAATATGATGATTTTTTCTAAGGAAATTTTTTGTTTCATACATTCTTATAACACATATCATGCCTTTAAAAGAATCAAGGAGGGCTAATACCTATTGATAGAATTCTTATATCATGAAATCTTTTTTGTACCATTATAAGTGAGATTCCAAAAAGATGCTCCTAAATGGTCCACTACTTTAATACAATGTTTAAGTGTAGTCCCTTGTTAGGTTATATACTCTTAAGAAGCTTTTTATGAGAAAATATTTAATCTAGGCATTTCTAAAATTATTAAATCCATGTCTAATGATAAGAACATAGGTTTTGAGGCTTTCCCTACGATTTCTATAAATCCTTATGTGATTTTTTTAGTAAAGATCCCCAAAAACTCTAAAATACTTTATTTAAGTGGTATAATTAATAATGAAAGCATCAAGCTCATACCTAATTTTAGATTTCTAAAAACATATCTAAAATTGGAGGCTTGGAGGCTGATTAATCTACTCAAGATCTATTATGAAATGATTATTAAAAATCTCTTATCTTGAGTTAGGATATATGCTTCCTTTGTATGTTCATTTTGAACAAATTGCTTCATCAAATCTAGGGATGTAGTTGATAGTATCATTAATTTGTAGGAAGGAGTGGTATTCTTTATCTATTCTCAATAAGAGTTTTTCATCCAAATTTATGTCTAAATCCTATAATTATATTCAGTGACCTTTTGCATCCTTTCTATGCTCCAAGCTCTAAGAATTGACCGTCTATTTGTGCAAATTATCTAAATGCTCTAAATTATTGATACTTCTACATACATAAACATTAGGATATTGGTTTGGGCTTTTGAATTTTTTATTCAAAATTATAGGGATGACCTTTTTCTCTTATTCCACATGTGATTGCCATGAAAGGATTTTGCTAGTTTTTGTCTAGTGTTGTTTCATAGAACATAGTTAAATCTATTACTTTGTGCAAATATATATCCCAAATGTTCAATCGACATTTTTTTGATGATTCATTTATCACTCTCTTGGAGGTTAAAAGTAACATAAGTAAGTCTCTTCAATGCTTAGTATTATTCCAAAGATTCAAGGTTAAGTATATAGCATTAGAAAACTCAATGGTATAAGTACAAGTAATCCTTCTTACTTAGGCCTAATTGGCTCAATTCTTATGGTTGGAAGTGGACTATTCATAGGGAGAACTTAGATTTCTAGGAATCCCTTTTTCTTTAAAGGTTTCTCCTCCCTCTTTACAACAAGTTAAAAGATGGATCTAGATTTGAGAACATATTAGTTTCTTAGATCATAATTAGTGCTCCTATCTTAAATAATCAAATGATTCAACCTCATAATGATATCAAGTTGAAAAAATGTAGTCAAGAAAAGCTTATATATTTCCAAGGCTCAACCACTACAATCAATGCTAGATCTTATTTTGAAAACAATGCTGCATAGGAGCAACCTTAGGTCTCTAAGAATGAAACCATATAAATTATAATTTTCTTCATCCAAAACACCTTGAATAAAATATTATCACATTCTATACACCAAAAAATTTAATCAACATGTAACACCTACAAAACCATCTCTGTAAATCTAAAATCCAATGAAACATCAATAGCTTCACATTTTACATGCAATTTAAACAATGAAATAAGCACAAATATACAAACAAATAGTTGTAAATAAGAGAAAGTATAACCTTGAAGGAAAATCAAGTTGTCTAAGATATTAAAACATATGAAAAATATCATCTTCAAAAATCACAAAGAGGCCAGTGGCTTATCTTCCAATGGTTCATGTAACTAAAGGATAAAACCACAAACTCAACATAACAATTCCATTTCATAGTCCAAATAGTCAGTTTTGCCCCATAAAACATAAAAACTT
The DNA here is from genome assembly GCA_027943335.1 of Chamaecyparis obtusa. Lineage (NCBI taxonomy): Eukaryota > Viridiplantae > Streptophyta > Pinopsida > Cupressales > Cupressaceae > Chamaecyparis > Chamaecyparis obtusa. The sequence continues at coordinate 3,071,678 of BSBK01004178.1, read as the reverse complement.
TCTCATTGCACATGACCACTTGAGGTAAAGTAACAAAACCACCAAACAAGAAGATGCCCATATATTATCAAACAAGAGCTCCCGATTACCAAACCATAAACCAATCCACATGTAGATCCATAATAAAAAAATGTCAATGCCCATCATAGAGAATAAAAATAATATCCATGGCTACTACTCTCATAAATATACAAAACAAAACTCATGAAATATTCATTGTATCATCATAATCCTTCAAACACCTTGAATTCCTTCTAATAGATTGTCACGAGATTTCTAAGATAAGAAATAAAAAATAGATGAATACCTAGATTTAGTTAACCATTAACTCTAATATCAAATATTGAGAAATGTATAGGTTCAATACCAAAGATTGTGAAGATCAACCTCTATCCAATTAACCAATCAAGGTATGAAATACAATACTTGGAAAAATACAACATAAAATCTAAAACTTATATGAAAATATGAAAATTAAGTCACCTTAATGTGGATAATCATTCTAAGATCCTTCTTATTAATGATGTCAAAATTGGCCTACATATCATGCTTAATAACACTATCTTAAGGGAATTTATAACAAATAATAATAAATAATAATGTCACCATTAGATATTAGTAGTGAGGCATAAATAAGAAAAATAAGAACACCACATAAAATAGGATTCACATGGAGAAACCCTTGCGGGAAAAAAATCCACCAAGAAGAGAAATTAAGTATGCATTATCAACTATAGATGGATTACAATACATTCAATTCTATTATTCTCTTTTCCTCCAACATGGAAGCTCTTATGTATGTATGAACAACCTCCAATATGTCTCTCATCTATCCTTGTTCCTGTAGAGGAACTCTACGTTCATCATTTAAATGTACATTCCAAATCCAAATAGTAAAAATAAAGAAAAAAATAGTCCACTCTTAGTATGTATTATGCATTTCTTACTTGTTTGTTCTCCACCTTATTCGCTATATGGAAATAACATCTAAATTGTATGTGGCAATAACATCTTTTGTATGTAGCTAAAACCTGTATAAGATTTGAAAGGGTATTGGTTATGTCAAATAAGGATAAGTATTGTGAAGGCATTGCAGACAAAGATAATTCATATTCATATTCTAATATCATTTTTGTGGAATGCATTTTTTTTCATGTTTAAGTGACAATTGTAATGCATCCAACTCTTATGTGTAATGCTCTACTAACTTGTACATGGTATGTAGAATCATTTTGAATTTTGGTTTCTAAATGATTTTTTGGGAGTATCTCATAAGAGTTGCATTTAAAGTATTTCTTCTAATAGAAAAGGTACCAATTGGAAACATGATTTTTTTAGTCTCTATTATCTTGAAAGTATTTGGCTTGTGCTTGGCCTATTTAAAGTTCACAACATTATTCGTATGAACATATGTGATGGATAAACTTAGTAATAAACCACAACTTACCAATCCCTAGACATTTAGACCACCTCGAGCCATTAGGAAGTTCATCCCATGGTTCCTTAAGGCACATGTTTATGAAACAAAATAAAATAATTTTCATTGTATGGAGGTACTTTCATATTGTATAATTGAAAAACAAACTAGAATTTGAAAAGCCCAAGCAATGAAAACTAATCCAAAGAAATTTAACTGTCTAATGTAGTTCTTGTAGAAACTATTCTTTATGTAAGGATCTTCTCGTTGACCTCTTCCCATGGTCAATTAAATGATACTATACTTTATAATTTAATTTTTATCTAAGATTGTATCATCTTAAAATGGAAGCACTTCCATGTTAAGAGTGTTTAGCCCTCCAAGTAAGTGGTTTAGGGTCATGATTGGCATCTTTACATTCTCCCTTGTCTTCCACTTCTTCTTTGCACTTGATTTCTTCATTCTAGGTGAAATTAGGGTTAAGGTCTTAAGGACTTTCCTGATTTTCTCTCTTCCATGACTCCATTTTCTAGGTAGGATTCAAAAATGAGACCTCCTAGTCCATCATCACATCATTCCAAGGATTTTTTGTCTATTCCAGACATTGGATCCTATTCAGATATCAATTTCCAAGTTTTTGGCACCCCTGGAACCCCTGTTGTAGAACCTGACAAAGTTAGGGTCTGAGGTCAAAGTAGGTTAGGGTCAACCTCAACCCTGACTAGGTCAGGGTCGACCTCGACCTTGACCTCTTCCTGCCAAGATTTCAAAATCTCATTTGCAGGTAATTTAGCTTTCGGGATAATTATTTCCCGCCTCTGGGTCGGCTGTTTCGGGCTCCGAAATGGTAAATCCTTTAATTGTATTTAATCAAGGTATATTTTCTGAAGGTAAGGACCTAATTGGGATTTAATTCTTCAAGGTGGCCCATCTAGAGGAGTGTGCCCTAGATCACTATAAAAGGAGGCCTTCCTCTCTCATTTTAACATCTCATCTCAAGCAATCAAGCTCTCAAGTTCTCAAGGTGATCAAGCAAGCATTCATTCAAGTATTCAAGTCTTCTTCTTCATCCAAGTTCTCCATTGAAGATCAAGGATTTAAGCATTCAAGCTATTGAAGGGATTTGGCTCAAGCATTCAAGATCTATCAATCAAACCCTAGATCTAGCCACCATGGTGGTGTGATCTTCCTTCAAGATCCTTTGTTCATCTTCAAGATCCATATCATTGTTCCCTCAAGGTGGATTTCAAGCATACAATCATGGAGGTTTGATAATGTTATGTTCAAGCTTTCATATCAATATATTTGATTACATTCCAAATACATTAGCATATCTATTGAATTACATAGCTTCATTGTTAGATTCATTTCTACTACTTGCTAGCATTCTCTTATTTCAATTTCAATATTAAGGTTGATTCCAAACTGGGGTTTGACCAAGGCAAACCCCCCATTTTCTTGTAGGTATAGGTGCGAAATCTCAGATCTGAGAGCGAATTCGGATACCCTTTTCGGTAATCTTTCAGGATCTGCGAACAAAATCAGAATCGGACTTCAAATAAATAATGTGATCTTTGACCTTTTAAAAGGTCAAAATTAACCTGTATGAATTTGGACAAAAGATTTCTAGGTTTTGTCCACCTCGACATTTGCAGTCCAGAGCAAGTGACAGAATCTTCAGAAAGTTCATACAGAAGCCAGAATTCAGCATTTTCCAGATTTGCCCTAATTCAAGGTTAGTATTTGCACTTCAATTATTTCAGATTTCAAGCTTGATCCAACTATAGGGAAGTATAGGGTTTCTATCTCTCTTTCATATTCTTCATAGATTGATTCAATTGTGTATTAACCTCTTGGTTGATCAAATTGGATCTCTCTTTTGGGAATTTGGATTTAGGAGTGAATCTTACATTTTCCCCATACATACACAAATAGACCTGTGATTCCAAATTACATCTATTCAAAGATATTTTTTTTAATTCCTCAAACGATTCATAATATACAATTATACTATTAATTTCATGTCGATCAATTTGAAAGGAGATTTAAAAATAAGAATAAAAACGAAGAGAAATTAAAATATAATGTTTATCTCTTGTATTTATTAATTATTAGATTTATTTAATAGAATAAATAACATGAACATTGTAGTCACCCAAGTCAATGCCTAACATACCTTTCAATAAGATTAGAAACACTTCTTCATATGGTCTCTTTTATAACCCTAAGTTTAACACCTAAGAGATCTTTTGATAAGATTAGAAGTGCAGTCTCTCTCATACACCCAAGTCAATAACTAAGAGATCTTTCCATGAGATTTGAAGTACAACTTCTATCTAGTATCTCATACACACCCAAGTCAACATCTAAGAGAACTTTCCATAATTAGAAATACAACTTCATATCTAGTCTTTTTTATAAACCCAAGTCAATACCTAAGAAATCTTTCCATAAGATTAGGAGTACAATTTCATATCTAGTCTCTCTTCTACACCACACCTAAGAGATATTTCCATAAGATTAGCATTACAGCTTAATATCTAGTCTCTCTTGCACACCCAAGTCAATACCTAAGAGATCTTTTCATGAGCTTAGAAATACAACTTCATATCTAGTCTCTATTACAAATCACACATAAAAAAATATTTCCATATGATCAGCAATACAACTTCATATAACTGATCTCTCTTATGCACCAAGTCAACACCTAAGAGATCTTTACATAAGCTTAGGAGTACAACTTCATATCTAATCTCTCTTATTCACCACGCTTAAGAGATCTTTTCATAAGATTAGCATTACAAGATCATAACTGATCTCTTTTATACACCTAATTAAACACGTAAGAAATCTTTCCCTAAAATTAAAAGTACTTCATTTCATATTTGATCTCTCATACACCCAAGTCAACACCTAAGAGATCTTTCCACTTCATATGCTGGAGTCTTCTACCGGGCTTATATATACACTAGAAAGCAATCCTTGCTTCAACCACCTACTTTTTTCTTACTGAACCCCTCAAGCAACGAAATCCATTAGGAGGAAGCCTTTCATTATAATCGAGATGGAAGGTTTAGCAGAGTTTAATGTGAAGATTGTGGAGAGTTGTCTTGTGCCACCATGCCTGCCTTCGCCCAGAGAAACCCTCTATCTCTCCAACCTTGATAACCAGCCAGCAGTGAGAATGGTCATTAATGCATTGCTTGTTTATGAGGGTTGTGAAAAGGGTTTAGCAGATCCTGCAAAAACGATCCGAGAAGCTCTTGCAAAGGCATTGGTATATTATTATCCTCTGGCTGGGAGATTGAGAAAGAAAGAAGATGGGAAGCTTCAATTGGAGTGCGCGGGAGAAGGTGTTCTCTTTGTGGAAGCCATGGTAGACAACACCCTCTCAGTCCTTGGAGATTTGGACCAGCTCAAGCCATCATTTAAGCAGCTGTTTTTCAGGTTTCCTTCCAATACGGTTATTGAGGACGTTCATCCTATAGTTCTTCAGGTACAACGTTGCTTTAAAATAAAATAAAATGATTTAACCTAATGTTTAATTTACTCATCTTTACTAATATATATTTTTTCCCACTCATAATAGGTAAATCGTTTTATAGGTGGAGGCTTTTAATTTACTCATCTTTACTAATATATATTTTTTCCCACTCATAATAGGTAAATCGTTTTATAGGTGGAGGCTTTGTTGTAGCAGTAAGTTTTAATCATATGGTATTTGATGGACGAGGAATAGGAAAATTTCTCAAAGATCTTGGAGAGATGGCTAGGGGGCATGTTACGCCTCATATTAAACCAATATGGAAAAGAGAGCTTCTTAAACCAAGGAAGTCATCGGTTCAAGACTTTAAGTTGACTGAAGAAAAAATAGAGAGTATACCTCACTCATTGAAACCTCCAATATATGAAGAATCAATTCAGATGTCTCTTATGTTTGATTCTAAGACAATAAAATATATGAACCAAAGAATTACACAAGAATGTATGGACATTTGTACTGCATTTGAAATTGTTACAGCTTTGGTTTGGCAAGCAAGGATAAAGGCACTTGAAATTTCAGATACTCAAAGTGCAAAATTTTTATTTGCAGTTGATGTGAGGGGAACATTTAATCCCCCACTACCAAATGGATACTATGGAAATGGTTTTGTTTTCGCATGTGCAGAGGCTAGTGTCCATGATGTCAGGAACCAACCACTTTCATATATAGTAAACATTATAAAGAAAACAAAGATGTCACTAAATGAAGAGTATCTTCGATCAACAATTGATATGGACCAATTTCCATTAGATATTTTCAGTAACCAATCTAAAATGGTATGGACTGATTGGAGATGGTTGGGGTTAAATGAAGTTGACTTTGGGCATGGAAATCCAGTGAATGTATGCCCTATGCACTGGAATGATAATGGAATCAACATATCAAATGTTTTTGTCTTCCTCCATCCTCCTAAGGGAAATGTTGGTGGATATAAGATGATAGCATTGATGTCTGTTCAAAAATTTCGATTATTTAAAAGGGAAGTAGAAGCCATTGTCAACAAATATATGGAAAGTTGAAGGACATAGTTGAGGAATTTGGAAGGATTATGTATACTGTTTATTTGAATGTGACTTCTTGCTTTGGATAGCTTTTTGGCAATATGAGGATCATCACTCATATGCTTCTGAGGATACTCTTAGTCTTGTTTCTTTAGATGAGCCATATGCTTTTTTTTGGGTCATCAGCTTCATTCGGCGCATTGGATATTGCCTATTCTTTTTCATCGAGGCGTTTTGGGCATCATTAATTTCAGTTGTGTTATGTGGTTTGGCATCCTTCTTCTGAGTTGCCCATTTTGTATTTTCATTGCTGGTTGAATGTCATGTCCCCTTTTTGGCTGACCTCGTTTAGCGTGCCGGATTTGCCTATCCCCGACTCTCGTAGGCAAATGGTGGAGAGAGAGAGTCATTTTTGCAGATCAGATGGTTATATTGGCTTTTGGAGAAGTTTAAGAGGTTATATTTTATTATTATAAGTTATTGGGGCCTACATGTTCTAATTTTAAGTTGAGTTGCACTTTTTATTTTATAATATTATTTTATTATAAAAAGTGCTTTTTAATGAGATTTTATAAAGGAGAGTTCTAGAAGTTCCAAGAAAAGTGAATAAATAGAGGGCTAGGCCTCTCATTTGGACATGCGTGTTTATGATATCTCTTCTACTTCTTCATTGTGAAGACATTTGTGGGTTTTGGATCTGCAAATCATTATTCAGTCTTTGGGAACGAATCACTCCCTTGGATTGGCAACTTTGAGGGTGTGAAATATCACTTGAATTGTTGCAATTGAGGAGTTGGTATTCAGCCATCTCACTTGGACTTCATAGAGATTCAGTTTCGAGGGTTTGTTTGTGATTGAAAAAGCGGATCCGAAAAAGCAGTTCGAAAAAGCAAATCCGGAAAAGCAGTTCGAAAAAGCAGATCCGAAAAAAGCAGTTCGAAAAAGCAAATCCGAAAAAGCAATTCGAAAAAGTAGACTTCGTTGTAAGGATTTGTTTTTGGTTGAATAAGGGTTTGATATTGATTGCATAAGAGTCTTGAATTTCATCTACTCATTGGTGAATTAATTTGGCAAAGGATTGAAGACAAACTGGCACATTTTCAGAATTGCAATATCAGGGTTTGGAACCAATAATTTGCTCATATCTCCTAATCTACTTGGAGAATATTTTTATGCTCTTGGGAGGATCTTAGTAAACCCCCGGTGGTCCTTTTCATAGCTTTTTGGAGTGTCAAAAACCCTGCAATTATTTTATGCAGGAGCTGTACATGTACAGCCTGGTACGGCCCTGGCTGGCAGACTGTATTGCAATCAGTTTGGGGCAATTTTGTGGAGGCATCTTGCGAGTTGATTTGGCATTTCAATCAGGACAATACGGAGCATTTCCAGGTGCACAAATTGAGGGTTTTGATTGTCAAAATATTGCATGTTAGTGGTTTGAACAGTCAGCACTGTCATTGCATTGATTGTTATTTCCAGTCATTAATTGCTGTTGTAAAAACCAGTCATCTATCTTCCAAATCTGAACAGTGATATCATTCATAGCATTGTATTGTCTTGTCAAGGGTTTGATGTATTGTAATCAGAATTGCATAGTTAGACAGTTCAATAAAATCTGCTATTGTAATTCAGTCATTGATGTGTAATTGACAAAGTAAATGAAATAGCATTGTTAGGGACTTGTCAATATTCATGTGTAGGAGCTATAACAGTCCTTGAAGTTTCAGAATTTAGTCACTGTCATACTTTGCAAATTGTAACCAGACTTTGGAAGTTTCCTAATTCATTTGGCACTAAGTCTATTGCATCGATATTTAGAGTTCATTGCATTACTTTTCAATATTGGCATTGTTATCTCAATTGATTTGATGCCCAAAACAACAATCACATTGAAACATATCATTTCAAATCAAACAATTCAGTTGCTTGCCAAGTGTTTGACAAAATTTCTAAGTTCAATTTGAGGAGTTTAGTGGCCTTTATAGTAAGGGTCATTACATTGAAATCCAGCTTTGGGGGTTGGTAGGGTGGCTAGTCTATGTATTTGGGTTTTTTTGCTTTATGGTTGGGACTTATTGGTTGTCTAGTTTTGTTTGTGAGGACAACAAATACATGACTTATGTAACTCTTATTTTATTATTAATATAATCTTTTTTAGTAGCTTAGGTTACTTCTATTTAAAAGAAAAAACAAATCTATTACAAATGGTTTCCAAAATTAATGTTTTCTACATTCTAAATACTATAGAATGATTGTTTATAATAATCTTCTTTTATCTTTAAAAACATATATCTTATCTTTTATTAAAATTATATTAGAATGTCAATAGGACCTTAGTCTATTGGTGAAGTTGAAAGGTTTTTAATGAGCCCACCACAGACCAAGTCTTGTTGAATGTAAGACTTCAACATTGAAATAAGGAATAAGGCTCGGATCATGCCCCAAACAAATTTGGCGGAATGGATACCCCTCAGTCCTTGGCTCTTAGTCGAAGGCTTGTGCTCCCATATCAGATAGCTAAAACAATTTCTTGAATGACCTCCATGAAAATATATTAGAATATCTTATTATAATCATCATCTTTCAACAATCTTATTTTTAATGTAGTAAGGATTTTATAGTTTAATATATTTAAATAAATAGATTTAAAAATACTTTAGATTTGCATAAATAGAACTATATAATAATTTCAATTCAAACATTCTAGATCTTCGTTGAGAGCCTTCTTGAAGGAAATAATTAGATAATAATTTTTATTTTTATATTTGTTTAATATTATTTAAACATAAGATGTTAGTGGTATTTGTTTAGTTTGAGGATAGTCAATTATTATTTGAGATTTTTCATAAACAGTTACAATTAAATTGTTATTTAAAAAAAAATATAAACATTAATATTTAAATTAGAGTAATTTTTATTTTTACTAATTTCATTATTTTTATTATTATTGTTATTATTTATAATATTATTTATAGAATAATTAATAAAATTTAGAAGATTTAAATTAATTTTTATGGTAGTAATGGAATCACTTGTTGATCAATTTCTCCCATTCTTTTGTATTTAGTCACTAATCAGTAATGATACTTGTTATAGTATCTGGCAAATGAGGAACAATAATTTTAATGAGAGTCTCACCTAATATGCATAGTGGGACAATAGAGTCAACATTGATTCCCTTTATGAAGGTGTAAACTATAAATATACTAATTTAGTAGAACAAGTTAAATAAAATTAACCATACATAAGATATACATAATACCGAAGCTTATTAATATTATATACATCATCCTTACACATATAACTCCTATCATAACTGATAATAATGTTTATCTGATGGAGCTGATGATGAAGACCGACCAAGATCATAGGAATACATGCTGATAATAGAAATGTTAGATCAGTTATTATCTTTTCATTGATGTAAAGAAATTGATTTTTGATTTATATTATGTTGTCATATCATTTGATAATGATATAAGATGAATGAGTTAAGGAGAAGGAGAAATGAGAAGTTGTAGAACTTAAATGGGCAACTGATATAGATCAGACAATGATTTGATTATGTTGATATAATTGTTTTCTACCTAACATATGATTATGTTAATTCGGTAAAGCATAGTGATGAAGATTTGACAACTCGGTAAGAAAAGTTGTTCTAGCTACCGAGATGGAAAGGTCACTTTGTAATGTAAAGGTAAAAAGAAGGTCACTTGGTAAAACAAAAAGGTTTAGGCACCGAATGATGTAACCGAAATTCAAAGTGAAGAACATTGAGCAAGAAAAAGATATTAAATATGCATGGAATTGACATTTAATGATTAGCTATGCTAACCTGGATGATTATGATGATGAGGAAAGTTAGTTACAAGAGATCTACGGTTATGAAAATTCAAGATAAAGATCTATGACAAGATCTAAGCGGTAAAAAGGATGGAAAAAGTTCCTAGAAAAGTTCAAGTTCCTAGGTGAAAAGGAAACGTGTTACCGAGATTCAATTTCAAGGTATAATGCATTGAACAGTCAAAATTGATTAAGGAAAATTTAATAGATGAGATTAAGAGGAAAAAATTATCTACATAAAGGATGATCTTGTATGGATAAATAATTGAAAAACTGAATAGTTGAAGGCTTACCGACTATTACAATGAAGAAGGAACAAAGAGATTCTGAGTGGGAAAATAATGATTTGATGAAGCATTGATGCTAGTGGAAGATGAAGAATTAAAGAGAAGATTGAAGAGCACATAAGGATCTGATTGAGAAAAGATAGTTGCACATGTACAGGTCAATTTTATTACTATTTCTTATTAGCATTTGTAACAAAGAAATCTCTTAACAAAGTGGACTTAACAATCTTATTGTAAAATCCTTGAGAAAGGTGATATTCTAAAGAGTGTTTAAAGCCCTCTAACAAGGCCACTCCTAACAGGGCGAAGATCCTAACAGATTTGACATAAATCCCTTAACTGGGTCACACCTAACAATGTGCATTGTAATCTTTAACCAGATTGGCTCTTAACCGAGCGTACTTTAGAAGAGTATTTTCTTAGTGGGTGACAATTCCCATGGTGTTTTTTCCCAAAGCTAGACCTTTTCAAGTTAAATATTGGTGTTAACCATTGTGAATGATTTGTGTGAATGATATAGTTTATTTATTGTTGTCGGTAAATGGTGAACTATTTTTCTACCGATTAGGTACTGAGTTAATCAGATAAAAATTTTATAGGTATATTGGATCAGGGATTACTGATTCACCCCCATCTCCATAATCCAACAATTGGTATCAGAGCTAGTACTTTGAAGAGATAAGTTTAAAGACTTGAGTAAAATATCCAAAGATGTATCTAGGAGAGAGATACCTAAGTTAAACAAGGAAAGTTTCTCAACATGGAAAAGGAGAATGAAATTGTATCTTGTTCGAAGTCTTATATTGGGAAAGTAAGATACTGAGAGGAGGGGGGGTGAATCAGGATCTATAAAACTTTTACACTTTCAAAAAAATTCAACAAGTATATTATAAATGACATCACTAATACATTTGGGGGCATTTTGCGACGGCTATGTGTCGCAATAGCCACACCCATAGACGTTGCTATTTTTTAGTCGCAAATTGCGACGTCTATGGGTAGCCATCGCAATTGCGATGCCCTCCTGTCGCAATGTCGCTAAGATTTGTTAGCGGCATGGGCGTCGCCCCCCCGTCGCATGGCTTCGGAGGGCCGTCGCAATTGCGACGGGCCTCCCAAGAAATTGCGACGGGTGCCTGCATCGCATTACGATGGGAGCCCGTCGCAATTGCGACGCCCGTGGGTGGATAAAAAAAAATATTATTTAATACATTGCTAATGAACCACATTAATGCTTTTTGCTTTCAACAAATGAGGACAGTCACTGTAAAGACAACATGATAATGTACACTCACTGTAAGGATAGTCACAAATGAGGACATCTCACAGTGACTGTCCCTTGTGTAATTGCCACTTGAATGTATTGCTATTCAGCCACATTAATGCTTTTCTTCTTCAACAAATGAGGATAGTCACTGTAAAGACAACATCATACCAATTGTATTTTGTCATTATAATGTAGAGAAACGTTGTCATTTGTATTTTCAACAGTGCCGAGAGAGATTCCCTCCGTGAAATCACAGCTACAATTTTTGAGTACGTTGGGTTTATTTTTCTTTTGTCATTATTATGTAATCTGGTATTCAGTTGTTACAGAAATAATTCAATGTACACTCAAGTGACTATCCTCATTTGTACATTATCATTTGTTGAAGAATAAAAGCATTAATGTGGCTGAATAGCAATACATTCAAGTGGCAATTACACAAGGGACAGTCACTGTGAGATGTCCTCATTTGTGACTGTCCTTACAGTGAGTGTACATTATCATGTTGTCTTTACAGTGAGTGTACATTATCATGTTGTCTTTACAGTGTCAATATATGCATTATTACTTAAACTGAAGAGTACTCTAAATAATATGTCATTGTGGAGTTCTGATTGCTTCCAATTTGATATACGCTTGTTCTACTTATGTATCCAGCATCATGTAAGAAAAGTTGATGCTTTTAAAATAGATTCATTTAGCCATGAAATGCCTGTGCATGTTACATACAAGATTCCAAGGCCCAAAACTGATTACTCATTATAATTCATGTACAAAATGATAATCAACCACAACGAGGCATGCGTAGGTGCTGCTTAGATTTTGAGGCATCAGAAGCAAAATTTGATGAAAATAATTTTTTTTCACTCAACTTTGACATTCACAACTTCCTCTTTTATTATAATAAGAAAAAATACAGTGACTTTAGAGAAAATAATGAAACTAATACAATTGCAATACGGTGGTATTTAGAACAAACAGAGCTTCACAACCATCAAAGAAGAAAAAAGCACATGCATATATCGAGTACTCCTCAATCAAAGAGATAGAGAAGAATTCAAAACATACCCAGACTGAACATGGCCATACCAAGACCAGCATCAGACAATATTCTTATTGACTGCTCTAGGATAGCTGGCATTTCAACTTTCCATCTGCAAAATAGATTATAAAAACATGAAAATATATCAGAGATGTTTGATATTGATACAAAACAACACAGATTCATTTCTTTGTACACCTGTATATCATAAAAATCCTTGCACACTTCAAAAAATTGTATTGCCTTTTACTTACTCAAAAGTAATTTACATAAAGCAGTCATTTGATTAACATGGATCCTAATATTCACAAGTACATGGTCATGTGCTCCATCGTAGCATCTTATAGATTTAGATCTGTTCTCTGAAATAATTCAATGTTTTGTTTACAATCCACAAAAGAAATATTTTCCCTCGTCTACTTAATCCTAAACAAAAGGCCATATAGCAATATAGATAGAACTATATAATAGAAACCATAAACAATGGTAACCTTAGTAGCAGCAAGAAATTGTTGCAAAAACTTTACCTTATCATACCCAGATTGTTGCTTTGCTTGGCGGAGGGAAATTTGATCAGTAAAATTGACATAGAGTATGTTGTCTCCATTGTCATGCTGGATAACAAAACACCAACTTTAATGAGCATGTACTGTCCCTTGTGTAATTTCCACTTGAATGCATTGCTATTGAACCACATTAATGCTTTTTTCCTTCAACAAATGAGGACAGTCACTGTAAAGACAACATGATAATGTACACTCACTGTAAGGATAGTCACAAATGAGGAAATCTCAGAGTGATTATCCCTTGTGTAATTGCCACTTGAATACATTGCTATTGAACCACATTAATGCTTTTTTCCTTCAACAAATGAGGACAGTCACTGTAAAGACAACATGATAATGTACACTCACTGTAAGGATAGTCACAAATGAGGAAATCTCAAAGTGACTATCCCTTGTGTAATTGCCGCTTGAATACATTGCTAATGAACCACATTAATGCTTTTTTCCTTCAACAAATGAGGACAGTCACTATAAAGACAACATGATAATGTACACTCACTGTAAGGATAGTCACAAATGAGGACATCTCACAATGACTGTCCCTTGTGTAATTTCCACTTGAATGTATTGCTATTCAGCCACATTAATGCTTTTCTTCTACAACAAATGAGGAAAGTCACTCTAAAGACAACATGATAATGTACACGGGCTGTAAGTGTACATTATCATGTTGTCTTTACAGTGACTGTCCTCCTTCAAGTGGCAATTACACAAGGGACAGTCACTGTAAAGGCAACATGATAATGTAGAGAAACGTTGTCATTTGTATTTTCAACAGTGCCAAGAGAGATTCCCTCTGTGAAATCACAGCTACAATTTTTGAGTACGTTGGGTTTATTTTTCTTTTGTCATTATTATGTAATCTGGTATTCAGTTGTTACAAAGCTAAAATACCCAGAAATGAGGACATATGTGTGTTGAATTTATTGTTAGCGGCTTTGGTTATTTAGAAGTTTAATTTTATTTGTTCATCTTTCAAGCACAAACATTTTGTGGACCGTAACATCTTCATTGTTTTGGGTATGCAATGAAACAGCCCTAACTTGCAACTACCTTCACGGTACTTGTGTACATTATCATGTTGTCTTTACAGTGACTGTCCTCATTCAAGTGGCAATTACACAAGGGACAGTCACTGTGAGATGTCCTCATTTGTGACAAGGACAGTCACACATGAGGACATCTCACAGTGACTGTCCCTTGTGTAATTTCCACTTGAATGTATTGCTATTCAACCACATTTATGGGCCCGTTTGGACCACAGCACACAGTAGCATCTACAGAGAAGAATATCCCAGGTGTAACAAGTTGTAAGAATATACCAACAGTTCTAAGAATTTTCCTAGCACATAGTAGCATCTACAGAGAAGAATATACAACATGAGGGCAGCCACTATAAAGACAACATGATAATGTACACTCATTGTATGTGTACATTATCATGTTGTCTTTGCAGTGACTGTCCTCATTCAAGTGGAAATTACACAAGGGACAATCACTGTGAGATGTCCTCATTTGTGACAAGGACAGTCACACATGAGGACATCTCACAGTGAATGTCCCTTGTGTAATTGCCACTTGAATGTATTGCTATTCAACCACATTTATGGGCCCGTTTGGACCGTGGCACATAGTAGCATCTACAGAGAAGAATATCCCAGGTGTAACAAGTTGTAAGAATATAACAACAGTTCTAAGAAGTTCCCTAGCACATAGTAGCATCTACAGAGAAGAATATGGGTCAACGAGGTTGACTTCAAAGCCATGCAATCTAATGGTAATAGTAATATCATAATTTGACATACTATCAGAAATACTTCCTAAATAGACTATTCAATCTTATAAGAGATGGATTCATGAGAACTATTATTTATGAAATATGAGTCAATGACTTTAATTAAAAAAATTACACAATCTAATTCTTGTAAAAATATCAAAATCTGACACATTGAAAATACCTTCCAAAAGTATCGTTAATTGATTAATATGAATCACTACTCATGAAATATAATTTTATAAACCTAATCTAAAAACTACACAATAAAAATCTTAATAGCAATATTGTAAGAAACTATTCCCAAAAGCAAGCCTAACAAAATTTGATGAAAATAATTTTTGTTTCACTCAACTTTGACATTCACAACTTCCTCTTTTATTATAATAAGAAAAAAAATGTCTTTTTAGATATACCTCATGAACCATACTCGAATAATCTATCATTTTTCTTCTCAAAAACATATTTGCAGAGCCTGCTTCTTTTACTTGTTTGTACTTTTATCTCTCTGATGGAAAGGGTTCCTTCAGGACACATTTTTCCAAGTTCACTGCTTGAGATATTTGAGGAGGGTTCCCCTGCTTGAGTATCCATCCAACCCATATTCGAGTAGTTCTACAATTGCACAGTCTAAATTAATAATACTGACAATTGAATGACGAATGATGATACATAGAATTGATATAAACTAATCCTAAAAACACTAAAACATTATTAATATATTTATATTTCATAAATAAAATTGATATAAAAGATCTGGAAAGATACATTAAAAAATAGAAAAACAGTAATTTATAATAGAAGGAAACTTAAATTGCTATTTAAAAAAAAAACAAGAGTCTTAAATCTTATCATTTTGTTTCATTATCATCCATAAGTACACACCTCTAGCATAATAATTATATTTTACCACCCATAAAATGAAAAAAAGATTTTCACAAGAGAAATTGAAGCTAGATTATAAAAATGAACCATCTTATTGGAAACTGGAACTGTTATCATACCCAAAAGGACTACAAAATTTCACCTTATCATACCCAGATTGTTGCTTTGCCTGGCGGAGGGAAATTTGATCAGTAAAATTGACACAGAGTATGTTGTCTCCATTGTCATGCTGGATAACAAAACACCAACTTTAATGGGCATGTACTGTCCCTTGTGTAATTGCCACTTGAATGCATTGCTATTTGATGCAGGGGCATCCCTAATGCAAGCCAAAGACACCATGATTGAAGGAAGTTGCCATGAAGCCAAGGAGTCAAATCCTATCAATTGGAACATAAGATTTTCACCTTGGAGCTTTGAAGGATTGACTGGTGAAAGGTCCTTTTGATTGACAAATCAGAGTCTTTTTGAATGACAAATCAGAGTCTTTTTGAATGACAATAAATTAGAATAGGAGTTTTAGATGCTTTCTTGGTTTGTAATAAATATTAAGGATTGATTTTATCTCCTTATAAACATCCACTTGTTGGACACAAGACCCCTTGGTGACTTATAAACCTTGGGCATCTTTTGAGTCCTTGGATGAAATGAGCATAGTAAGTGTTTATTAGGTGTCTTTTAGATGTTTTTAAGAAGTTTGAAGGTCCAAAATAACTTTAATAAGGTTCCTAAAGTTTCACAACACATTTTTAACCTTCTCGGCAAAGTTGTTTGCAAAGTTGTAATGCAACTTTAAAAGTTTCTTAGCAAAGTTGACATTTGTTGGATAAACTGTTCTAACCACCTAGATGGTTGAACCAACATTTGGAGAGCCTATTTTAGGCTTCAAATGGTCGAAGACAGACAGAGAACCAGTATTGTAATCATTTTGCTTTCATAAAAAATAAAAATAACCCTGTTTTAGTGCATTTCTGGTGAAAAATGAACTCTGTACGGCTGTACGGATGGTGGTTGGATGATAAAATTTTCTTGGAAGTTGTAATAGTGACATCTGATGCTTTGGAAGTTGGTTTGATTGATTCTCTTTGTTTTATATCTAAGTTATTTCAAATTTTCTGTGCATTGTTTACAAACCCTCATTTTCAGGGTTTGACTGATGTAAAGACCTTAACTCACGTTTCAACCATTGGAATTCCTTCTTCCTTGATGGAATGAGAGTTAAGGATGTATATTTGTATATTCTAAAAGCCCTGAGGTAGGGGGTTGCATCTGCATTTGTTGAGAGCGAGCCCTAGATCAAAAACTACCATGTTTTTGGCTGGGAAGATGGTAATCAGAATAAAATCAGAAGCTTGCATCATATTGAGGACTTGAAAACTTGTGCATTCTTGTTTATCTAGATCAGGAGAACACTCCAAAACTCTGATCTTGGTTTCATACACCCATTTTCAATGCTTTGTTTTGGAACCCACACCTAAAAGCATGCATTAGGTCTGCGGACTCAATGAAGACATTGATATGCTGGAGTGGAGTCAGGGTCTGGGAGTTGGTGGTCTGTTAGAAATCCAAAAAGGGTACTCAAAAAACATATAACTTCTTAGAGTCCTTTGGCAAGTTGCAGAGTTATGGCTGCAGAGCAGGTTTGGGAGACCTACTAGGGTCACTAGGTCAGTTTGTTATTTTGATGTCTTGGGTTGTTTAGATCACAACCAATGCATGATTCTTGTTATTTAGATGATATCTAAGGGGTTTCTAAGTTTTTCTGCAGGAAGTAAGATCTAGAACCTTAAAAGTCTCTTTTGATAGAAAATCAGGGAACTTGTCCCTAAAAGGAAATTTGTTATTGAATGGGATTGAGTCCATAAGTTGTTGTGTGATCCTTGAAACCTTCAAATTCATTACTTTGCAGAGTTTAAACATTAACCTATAGAAATCAGAGCCTAATTGATTGGTTGAGTCATTTTGGTGTCTTGAAGTGGGTTGGGACATAGATCCAAGTTTCTTGCTGACTACTCTGCATCACTATTGAACCACATTAATGCTTTTTTCCTTCAACAAATGAGGACAGTCACTGTAAAGACAACATGATAATTGACACTCACTGTAAGGATAGTCACAAATGAGGAAATATCAGAGTGATTATCCCTTGTGTAATTGCCGCTTGAATACATTGCTATTGAACCACATTAATGCTTTTTTCCTTCAAGTGGCAATTACACAAGGGGCAGTCACTGTGAGATGTCCTCATTTGTGACAAGGACAGTCACACATGAGGACATCTCACAGTGACTGTCCCTTGTGTAATTTCCACTTGAATGTATTGCTATTCAACCACATTTATGGACCTGTTTGGACCACGGCACACAATAGCATCTACAGAGAAGAATATCCCAGGTGTAACAAGTTGTAAGAATATACCAACAGTTCTAAGAAGTTCCCTAGCACATAGTAGCATCTATAGAGAAGAATATACAACATGAGGGCAGCCACTGTAAAGACAACATGATAATGTACACTCATTGTATGTGTACATTATCATGTTGTCTTTACAGTGACTGTCCTCATTCAAGTGGCAATTACAGAAGGGACAGTCATTGTGAGATGTCCTCATTTGTGACAAGGATAGTCACACATGAGGACATCTCACAGTGATCGATTGTCCCTTGTGTAATTGCCACTTGAATGTATTGCTATTGAACCACATTAATGCTTTTCTTCTTCAACAAATGAGGACAGTCACTCTAAAGACAACATGATAATGTACACTCACTGTAAGGACAGTCACAAATGAGGACATCTCACAGTGACTGTCCCTTGTGTGATTGCCACTTGAATGTATTGCTATTCAGCCACATTAATGCTTTTCTTCTTCAACAAATGAGGATAGTCACTCTAAAGACAACATGATAATGTACACTCACTGTAAGTGTACATTATCATGTTGTCTTTCCAGTGACTGTCCTCCTTCAAGTGGCAATTACACAAGGGATTTGTGTTTTCATTTGTGTTTTCAACAGCGCCGTAACCCTCCGCGAAATCACATCAGGATATAAGGGCAAAACAAACAAGAACGTTGTCATTTGTATTTTCAACAGCGCCGAGAGAGATAAACAAACTTAAAACTCAGACTTAAGAAAGATGAAGGCAATGCTTCAAAAGGCCGATGCCCTAAAAATGGGAAAACAGAATACCACCATTAAACGATGTCCTAGTCACCGTATCAATGCTGCCAGCTCCGTACCAGTATGCTAATTGCTCACTTTCATCTGTGATAAAGGTAACTTCATTAATCATACTTGAAATGGCAGCATACGAACTAAAGCTGATGAACATTTATAAACTAAAAGTTTAAAACTATAGATTACAAATGTAGTAGTTTCATACGAAAAGAACTTGATGTCTAAAATTTACCATTAGAAGTATCCAAAGGAATACCACATTACTGTTGAACTTGGAGAATCAGAGATGATCTACACAGCAAGGTTCAACAGCTGTAAGGACTATTACACCATCTTTAGCATTTGAATACATTTTCTCCTTGGCTTCTGGTGGATCCTCAAAGACCCCCAATGATGTTTTCCCTACAATTATCAATTGTCTGTTAGTATGAGATATTAATAAATAAGCATTAATCACAATATTAGGCAAACAATGTTCTTGATGTCTGAATCTAAATCACAGAAAGCTCTAATAAAGCAGTTCTCAGTTTCACATTAAACCAAGTTTCAATTTCAAATGGTTATAATAATTTTTGCAAGTTATAAGTAGCTGCTTACAGTATATGACATAAAAAGAAAAAAATCATTTCTATTCTTTTCTTCTTTTTCTCTTTCAACGAAGCTTTTGCACCACACAAATGCATACCAAGAATTTCTCAGGAGGTTTCAAGACCATTGCATACCAAACTTCTTCTCTGTAGATGCTACTGTGTGTCGTGCTCCAAACGGGCCCATAAATGTGGTTGAATAACAATACATTCAAGTGGAAATTACACAAGGGACAGTCAGTGTGAGATGTCCTCATGTGTGACTGTCCTTGTCACAAATGAGGACATCTCACAGTGACTGTCCCTTGTGTAATTGCCACTTGAATGAGGACAATCACTGTAAAGACAACATGATAATGTACACAAGTACCGTGAAGGTAGTCGCAAGTTAGGGCTGTTTCATTGCATACCCGAAACAATGAAGACGTTACGGTCCACAAAATGTTTGTGCTTGAAAGATGAACAAATAAAATTAAACTTCTAAATAACCAAAGCCGCTAACAATAAATTCAACACAGATATGTCCTCATTTCTGGGTATTTTAGCTCTCTAACAGCTGAATACCAGATTACATAATAATGACAAAAGAAAAATAAACCCAACGTACTCAGAAATTGTAGCTGTGATTTCACGGATGGAATCTCTCTCGACGCTGTTGAAAATACAAATGACAACGTTTCTCTACATTATCATGTTGTCTTTACAGTGACTGTCCCTTGTGTAATTGCCACTTGAAGGAGGACAGTCACTGTAAAGACAACATGATAATGTACACTTACAGTGAGTGTACATTATCATGTTGTCTTTAGAGTGACTATCCTCATTTGTTGAAGAAGAAAAGCATTAATGTGGCTGAATAGCAATATATTCAAGTGGCAATTACACAAGGGACAGTCACTATGAGATGTCCTCATTTGTGACTGTCCTTACAGTGAGTGTACATTATCATGTTGTCTTTAGAGTGACTGTCCTCATTTGTTGAAGAAGAAAAGCATTAATGTAGTTCAATAGCAATACATTCAAGTGGCAATTACACAAGGGACAATCACTGTGAGATGTCCTCATGTGTGACTGTCCTTGTCACAAATGAGGACATCTCACAATGACTGTCCCTTGTGTAATTCAAGCGGCAATTACACAAGGGACAGTCACTGTGAGATTTCCTCATTTGTGACTGTCCTTACAGTGAGTGTACATTATCATGTTGTCTTTAGAGTGATTGTCCTCATTTGTTGAAGAAGAAAAGCATTAATGTGGTTCAATAGCAATACATTCAAGTGGCAATTACACAAGGGACAATGTCATGAGCCATGACATATTGAACTTAGTATAATAATAAAATGATTAGATGATATATAATAATCTATTATTAACGGTATATAACAATAATATATTATTATTATCAACAGATAATAATAATATATAGTTAGCATAATAAGTAATATGTTAATTAAATAATATTAAAATATTAATAAGTAATATAATTATGATTATAATTATAATATAAATTAATAATAAATAATTATTAATAAATTATATATATTATATTATAATAATATATTAAGTAATAATATTAAATCAATTATTGATATAATAATTTTAATATAT
Organism: Chamaecyparis obtusa; assembly: GCA_027943335.1. Taxonomy (NCBI): domain Eukaryota; kingdom Viridiplantae; phylum Streptophyta; class Pinopsida; order Cupressales; family Cupressaceae; genus Chamaecyparis; species Chamaecyparis obtusa. The sequence goes on along the minus strand of BSBK01004178.1, from coordinate 3,050,678 downwards.
AAATAATATTAATAAACCTCTCAATATAAAACAATATGTTATCACTATAATAATATTTATTATAATATTATTAATATTACTAACATCATTAATTATAATATTTAATAATAACAATAACATTAATAATAATAATAATAATAATAACGTTTAAAGCAATATCGAATATCTGTAATCGATATACATCTACGTTAAACATCTGCATTATCTATCACGATGAGGAATGAAGAAGTGATACAACAATCACTAGTCATTACACATCGATACCATGAGAGGATGATTAATGAACCGAATACTATGAAGTCAAGATCAACATGATATGAATAAGGGATAGGTCGCTATCTGTTTCAGAAGATTTATTGATAAGCAAGAAGGATAACCATTCATATATTATAAATAATCATTAATTGCACAAGTTTAGACAATGACATATCCGATAAAGCAATATCAAACATGAAGACCCGCTAGCAAATATGCACCATCACTTCCTATGTTATCATGACAATAACAGAAACTAGATTGAATTCTACTATCTATATCAATAGACACCACATAGGAGGATATCGACTAAAGGATTGAAAGATTATCGATTGTCTGAGATAAACCACATCTTGTAGAAACACAAAAGCATCAGTGATTATATCACAAGCTATCGATGAATGAGGCATCAGTCGCGGATAATAAGTACAATGTATCCTTAAGTATTAACAGGAATGGAAGTCAATTTGAAGATCAAACTCCATTACCAGCAATCAACCAATAAATGGACAATTATCAGAAAATGATATCGACTTATATCAAAGTAGAAAGATTGGATATAATCATAACAATATGGGATAAGGCAAGAGTTAATATCGATTGACTAAATACTAATGATAGTTAGACCAAACTAATACAAACACAGTGGATGTTAACTACTGGTTGCACTACCAATTAGGGAAGATTACCTTCATAAAAAGATTTGATATTGAGTCAATCTGGGAGTTATCTATGATCAGAAAATAATGAAATAATATTATGCGAACTGTTGGATTATGGAAAGGTGTGATTAACAAAGGGACATGGAGGAAGAAACAAGACACGTCTCATTCATAGCATCTCTTCATTTGTTAAAGACAATATAAGAATGCATTCTCGTCAGTCACTCAAGGCATCATTGGAACTTTATTTACTTATCCATATTTGGATATACTCAATAGAGCATCTGCCTTTGGCAGTTTGGTTTCAAGTTTATCATTGCAGATCAGAGACAGCACCATGATTGCACAGATAGAAAGGATAGTCAGAAATAGCATCAATATTTGAAGTTGCAAGCATATAATTCAGAATCTCAAATAGCAACATATCACTCATAGCGATATTACACATTTGCATAATTACATCATCATATCAGACACAGCAAATACATTGCTGCAAGAAATACTTATTGATTGTATATCGATATTGTTTATATTAGACATAGCATCATTATACTATCACTATAAGTGATAGGAAACATCATATTCATAGCATATTTCATATCATTATATCCGACAGTGCTATTAAACATATTGGTATCAATATCATCTTGCACACATATTGTGATTGAATTTGAAATAGCGGTTGATATCTTAAGTAACCTCCATTACTTAGTTTAATTGTAAGTATCTGATAGAGTAAGTCTGAGAAGTGGAGTAATTGTTCCTATTTTCCAAGTTAGCCAAAAAGGGGACATTACAGACAATCACTGTGAGATGTCCTCATGTGTGACTGTCCTTGTCACAAATGAGGACATCTCACAATGACTGTCCCTTGTGTAATTCAAGTGGCAATTACACAAGGGACAGTCACTATGAGATGTCCTCATTTGTGACTGTCCTTACAGTGAGTGTACATTATCATGTTGTCTTTAGAGTGACTGTCCTCATTTGTTGAAGAAGAAAAGCATTAATGTGGTTCAATAGCAATACATTCAAGTGGCAATTACACAAGGGACAATCACTATGAGATGTCCTCATGTGTGACTATCCTTGTCACAAATGAGGACATCTCACAATGACTGTCCCTTGTGTAATTCAAGCAGCAATTACACAAGGGACAGTCACTGTGAGATGTCCTCATTTGTGACTGTCCTTACAGTGAGTGTACATTATCATGTTGTCTTTAGAGTGACTGTCCTCATTTGTTGAAGAAGAAAAGCATTAATGTGGTTCAATAGCAATACATTCAAGTGGCAATTACACAAGGGACAATCACTATGAGATGTCCTCATGTGTGACTGTCCTTGTCACAAATGAGGACATCTCACAATGACTGTCCCTTGTGTAATTCAAGCGGCAATTACAGTGAGTGTACATTTGTGACTGTCCTTACAGTGAGTGTACATTATCATGTTGTCTTTAGAGTGACTGTCCTCATTTGTTGAAGAAGAAAAGCATTAATGTGGTTCAATAGCAATACATTCAAGTGACAATTACACAAGGGACAGTCACTGTGAGATGTCCTCATTTGTGACTGTCCTTACAGTGAGTGTACATTATCATGTTGTCTTTAGAGTGACTGTCCTCATTTGTTGAAGAAGAAAAGCATTAATGTGGTTCAATAGCAATACATTCAAGTGGCAATTACACAAGGGACAATCAATCACTGTGAGATGTCCTCATGTGTGACCTTTGTGAAGGCAAGTGCCAATTTGTACCCAAGTTACCAATATTGTGGCAAAAGTGGGAATGAAGCATTTAGGGGTCAAATTGGGAAAAGAAGTGTAGAAGTGGCCTATGTGAGGTCTAAATAGCATAACTAAGTCATGGTTAGGGTCTTATGGTGTTTGAACAATAAGTTTTGAACCAAAATCCCAAAGGTTGTAACAAGTTGTTAATGTTGTCATTCACAACATTGACAACATTTGTGCAAGGGAGCATTTTCGAGTAAGATGGTTATGTAACTATATGAAACCATTGAATTAGGCATCAGATCAACTATAAGAGGCCTCCATCGATCTGTGCAAAAGGTTGGGGGGAAAAACATTTGGAATTAAGAAGATTTGTAGAGTAACACGGTTTTAGTGAATTCTTGAGTTTTTTTGTTTCTTTGTTGTCAGTTGATTAATGGATTAGATAGCTCGCAGTGTCTATTGGAAAAGTTAGTACAAGTTGTTTTGTTATTCTGTGTTGTGTTTTTTTTGAGTTTTGAAGCATTCCAACTAGTTTGTTAATTCTTTTGTTAAGTACCCTATCGTTGGTTTGAACCAGGCAGGTTGAACAAATGGAGTCTTAGCTGATCATTCCATTGTCAATTTTGTATGGGCTCTTGGAATGGGTGAGGAGACTCCATGTACTATATGTTTGGAAGGAGGGGCCCTGGGAAGCTCATTTTCTATGTTTGCAATGATGTCCTAGGTGAGTCAATTGAGCACAGTTAGGGATGACAAATCATTACAAGAAGATTACAACAAGTTGAATGCATTGGTTGCTTCAACTAAAATCTCATGGAGAGGTAGACACACATCTAAAGAAGCCCCAAGTCAAACTAGAAGATTGGGTCAGTTTCTTTGGTTGCTAAGAAAACAAACTCTTAGTCAGACTGTCCAAGTTGTGTCAAAATACTTATTTTCAGGCATGGCTGTAGGAGTTGGTGTACAAAAAATCTAGGAGGAGAAGACCTTAGATATCTTGGAGTTCTCAATAAAGGGCATCTGAATCCTAAGCCCTTTAGGTGGCTTAATATAAACAAAAAGGCTTGACAAAGGCCTAATTGCTAGCAGCCTATTTTTGGGTGCAATTGGCATGGTTTGATGAACCGGATTGAAGTACTGATGAAAAGTATAGGTGAAGGAGTAATATTGAAACCAATAGAGGTCCTAGTGGCCAGCCTCTCCATGGAGTAAAGTTCTAGTTGAATGTGTTTCAATTTGTGAAGACAAGACTAGGAGTGTCCTAGTAGCTGGATTGGTATTGAGCAGAGTTCGTTGTATTTCTTGTTGGTGTGCACTAGTTGAAGGAGTGGGATCTTGGGTAGAGATACCTAAAGAGTGTAGGGATAGTTAAGTACCCTATCAAGTCAAAACATTGGCCTAAAGAGACCCTAGTGAAGGATAGGGAGTGAGCAAGACAAAGTGTTACATCAATTAACAAGATCATTTTTTGGTAATTGTGTACATTATCATGTTGTCTTTAGAGTGACTGTCCTCATTTGTTGAAGAAGAAAAGCATTAATGTGGTTCAATAGCAATACATTCAAGTGGCAATTACACAAGGGAATATCACTGTGAGATGTCCTAAGTGTGACTGTCCTTGTCACAAATGAGGACATCTCACAGTGACTGTCCCTTGTGTAATTGCCACTTGAATGAGGACAGTCACTATAAAGACAACATGATAATGTACACAAGTACCGTGAAGGTAGTCGCAAGTTAGGGCTGTTTCATTGCATACCCGAAACAATGAAGACGTTACGGTCCACAAAATGTTTGTGCTTGAAAGATGAACAAATAAAATTAAACTTCTAAATAACCAAAGCCGCTAACAATAAATTCAACACAGATATGTCCTCATTTCTGGGTATTTTAGCTCTCTAACAGCTAAATACCAGATTACATAATAATGACAAAAGAAAAATAAACCCAACGTACTCAGAAATTGTAGCTGTGATTTCGCGGAGGGAATCTCTCTCGGCGCTGTTGAAAACACAAATGACAACGTTCTTGTTTTTTTTGCCCTTATATCCCGATGTGATTTCACGGAGGGTTACAGCGCTTTTGAAAACACAAATGACAACGTTCCTTTTTTTTTTGGCCCTTATATCCCGACAACGTCACAATTGCAAGTTAGGGCTGTTTCACTGCATACCCGAAACAATGAAGACGTTACGGTCCACAAAACATTTGTGCTTGAAAGATGAACAAATAAAATTAAACTTCTAAATAACCAAAGCCGCTAACAATAAATTCAACACAGATATGTCCTCATTTCTGGGTATTTTAGCTCTCTAACAGTTGAATACCAGATTACATAATAATGACAAAAGAAAAATAAACCCAACGTACTCAGAAATTGTAGCTGTGATTTCACGGAGGGTTACGGCGCTGTTGAAAACACAAATGACAACATTCTTGTTTTTTTTGCCCTTATATCCCGATGTGATTTCGTGGAGGGTTACGGTGCTATTGAAAACACAAATGAGAACGTTCTTATTTTTTTTGCCCTTATATCCCGATGTGATTTCGCGGAGGGTTACGGTGCTGTTGAAAACACAAATGACAATGTTCCTTTTTTTTTTTGCCCTTATATCCTGACAACGTCGCAATGGCGACATTGCCAAATGTATTGTCGTCACAATTGCGACGGTGTCGGGCTATATTTGAAAAAAAAAAAGCCAAAACCGCATGACATTTGCCTGCCGTCGCAAATTGCCGTCGGAATTTCACCCCAAATGTATTAGTGCATAAACATAAAATTTAATGTTGTAACAGATCTAACTGCTAATCATATCCATGAAAATTAAACACATAACAAAAAATATTTGGTAACCCAAAAACCCTTAAAATGTAAAACTGGGGTGGGGATGACACCCACAAATCTTCACTATTGCAGCAATAAAGTGTGTCTATTAGGGATACAAAGTTTTGATCACTTCTAGTGATTTACCCTATGAGGGGTCTACCCTACTAAGAGCTTATAGACTTATACAATCTACCTTGATTAAAGGATTTAAACTTACAACTAAGTAAGCACTCTTGTAGGAGATTTATAAAGGTCTATTAGGACCACTCTATTGAGAGATTTATCCTAATTCACTTGCTAGAATGTATCAATATCTGATCCTTTAGGTTGCACTTCAAATTCTGATAATGGATCTCCTCTTTCCAATTCTTATTTGATCTCAAAATCTGATATAGCTTTGTTCTATCCTTCACTTCTCTGCTCAGTCACTCCGCCTGATCTATACCTCTGACATCCAAAACACTACTTCTTCTACATGTATGTGAGATCATCTGATTCTTCTTATATTAGGGTTTTGATGTCACCTTAAATAGACAACTGATCAAGCTTCTAGATCAAGATCAATGATCTAGATTCATCACTTTTGCCTCTTATACATTCCCTTTTTCTGATTGGTAACATCACTTGCATAGGGATTGATGATCACAATCATAACGTGTAATCAACTCCTTAATTGTCTCAATAATCATTAAATTATTCATAAAATTTATCTAAAATGGTTGACCAGCTAAGTGTTTGTGCCATTCCAAACACATCTACCAAAACTGGTTCACTCGACATATGAAGTCTCTGGTGCTCAGTCAAAACTATTATCATGGATATACTGGCACTCGGCAATAACTATTCTATACATCTCGACATTCATACTTCTCGGTAACTACTGGGGTGCTCAGCAATCACTGACTTACTCAGCAGTAAGTACTGCTCAGTACATGTGATATCTATACAAGTCCAATACATTACTCAGCCTTAGTAGGATGACTCAGTCACAGTGATGACTAACCAAATCTACCTTGATAATGACTAAGTATTTGACACTAATAGACAACATGACTTGGAGATCAACAATATCCCCCTTTGACATTAGTGGCAAAAACACTTTGTCATGACTTGTCTTTACATAAACAAAATAGTACCTAGTACTTCAGTACTCCCCCTAAGACTATGACTCAGTCTTCATAAAGACTTCATTATATGTACATGATATATACATGACTTCTGACATACAATGACTACAAAAATGAGTATATGTTACACTCAAAATAATATGTCATGCCTTTATACATTTCCATATATTTCCCCTTTTATCTTCATCCATTTCCTTCTTGTTTTTGTCAATCTAAGTTGTTGGGGTTAGATAATACTTGTCCAAAAATAGTTTGTGGAGCTTTAGAATCATTGCTAATGAATTGTCCCAACCAGATCTAATAGACTCCAAAACCTCTAGTTTTACTTCTAGCTGAGTAGCTAGATCAACTAAACTTTCTGCAATAGAGAGATGAGGATCTCTCTGTACTAACTCTTTTGTCATTACCAATTCTCTTAGCATGACCTCCAAATGAGGTATCAACATTGTCTGAATAGAGATTAAATTGGCCCTTATTTACCATCAGTAGACATCAGCTCGACTAATCTCCCTTGGGCATGAGTCAACCTAGTAAAATGAATAGAGCTGGGACTTGCATACATGCTCAAGGAATGTCTTGTTGACTTCAAATATAACTGTAGCTTCTCAATAAGCTATTGATTCTCCTTTGTAAAGGTTTCTACATCAAAAATCTATTTGTACCAAGAATGAAATTTTTTTACAATTTCCTCTAAGTTATTTACAAGGTTAGAAAGTTCAACATGTTTGACTGCAATCTCCATTGTAACTTTCTCAAGTACTTTGGTCTCAAACTTCTTCTCAGACCATTACATCAACTTTTCATTGGCTTCAATATAATCACTATTCATCTTTTTAACAATATGGACCAACTGCTCTAATATAGGTGTATTCTCATTTATATCTTCTAATTCAAAAGTATCAACAAAGATATCCTTAATCTCATGTAGTGCCTGCATCTATTGATGTTCCCTTCCCAATTCTTCTTGTTTTGTCTTCCTTTTCAATAAATGCCATAAAATATGCATCTTTTCATAGGTCAGGTTATCAGTGTCCCACTTTGGAATCACTATAACTTCATCTAGTGTCACTTGTGTTCCAAGAGACTTGTCCTTCTTCTTGTGTAACTTCTTCTCAGTCTCTGATGTGCTGCTACTTGGAAACTGTACTAAGGTTTGAATAGCCTCTTGTATCTTTGGCTCCTAACTCTCCTTGTTTCATTTAAGCATAGTCTCCTTTGTTCCCTCAAGATGAGGTCCTAAGACATCTATTTAGACTTATCTGCTTGATCTTTCATGCTCCCCTCTCCTTCTTTTGTATTGATTTCAATGTTAGCCTCGACATGTGTATTGATTTCTATTGTCATCTTACCTTGTTCCTTGACACTTTTCCCTTGTGTATCTTTTTCTTCAACTATGACTGTGGTAGAGCTAACATTTGTTGAATCCATAGTTGGTGCACCTTCAATCTTTGGATAATCATGAATTTGGATAAAAAATGGATTGGTGCTTGGCAAAGGTATATCTGAGGTTGCCTTGATAAGAATTTGACTCTTGATTTCTTCCTCGATTAAGGCATTGATATTCACTTGTATATCCTCAAATACATCTTCAATAGTTATCAAATCATGTTGTTCACTCTCCTCTACCTTATTCCTTATTTCTTCCTCAAGATTTTCTTGCTCATCTATGTCCTCTATATTGTCAAGCTCAAAAATTGTCTTCCAGATTAATGTGCTCTATTGAACAACCTCTTCAACATTCTTCTTCAATATAGAGTATGCTCTCAATTTAGGGATAAACCTATTTCTATAATGCTCCATGAATTTTGGTCTTTGCTTTGTTGTCAATTCAGGCATTATTTGTGCTAGAGTACCTTCTCTTATCTTCCTTTCAATCACAATGGCATACTACCATCTCTCATCAATTTACTAAATAGTTCATCAGGGATAAGACTCCCAATCTCCAATGGTGTCATCTTGAATGTTCCCAACATTTCTATCATTGCATCTTCTATCTTTATTTTATCATTTTTACTCAACTTTTCAAATTTAATGAGTTTAAATCTAGCTAAACCTATTGTACTCTTGATGTTTTGGAAAATCTCATCCACATTGGTTGGATACTTATGTGTGGCCACCTTGAATTTAATGATACTTTTTGTGTCTGTCATTTCCTCATCTTCATCATCCTTTTTTAATATCAATTTTCTTCTCGGCTTCTTCTTAGGATTGCTCGCCTCAACCTTAGTTTGTACTTATTTTATTTTCCTAGATCTCTCCCCTTCAGTATTCTTACTAAATTTTTCTTTTGTGGCTTGGCTACTGTTGCAGTTGAAGATGCCCTTGTTCTTGGTCTTGTTGCTGCAACATGAGTAGGTTTTTTCTTTTATATGTTCTTATTCATAGTAGGCTCGAAAACCATTATTTCATTTCCCTTCTTTTGTGTATCCACTTCCTCATCCTCACTTTCTTTAGAATTATTGGATTGGTCCTCACCATGACCTTGTGTGATTTCTAGTGGTGCATTCTCCTCTTCTCAACCTAACATTTTCTCAAATTTCTTCACTAACTTCTTTCTTTTCCTTTCTAAGGTTGTAGAATTAAAGCCCATCGTTATCTTAGATTTGGCTTCTTCATACCTCCCAAATATCTTGGCATTTTGGTCAATTTCTTCTGCTAGTAAGGTTATGGTAGATGAATATGTTTCATCTATATTTACCTTATAGGGAAATGGTCTCAATCATGCTACCCTCGGTACATCAGCTTGTACATATGTGTGATCAATATCAACAAGAAAAAAAATATCATCATAATGTTTCTCAACTAGGGATAAAGGGATTCTGCTCCTCTTCCTCATTTTCTTCCTGAATTCAACAAAGTAGTTTTCCATCACACTATCAAAATTTTCTCCTAATTTTTGTATGAATTCACTTATTTTTTGTGTCACCAGTCGGTCCTGACTCCAGAAAACATCTCCTATAGTAGGAAAAGTATTTTGAATAAAGAAAAATATGTAGACTATCAGGGATCCAAACTTACACATAGAGTTCTTCACCTTCCTGATTGATGATAAGTTCTCTTCCAATTGTGTGAATTGTAGCTCAGAAAGATCATATGTATGATCCTTTTTTACTATCTTCCATGCCTAGTCCACTGCAATGCAGGGAACACTATCCATCCTATTGATTGGTAAAACTTATGTGCAATTACGCTCACTACAAAGTCGGTCTCAGGATCTGTGATTGTGGAAATTGACATTCCTCGCTTGTTCCACACTGCCATGGTGTTTGCTTGAATTACTTCCTTTCTCTGACATCACATAGTCTTATTCCCATTAAGAGTTGGGTATCTAGTAATTTAGTGTATGATGTCCTTAGTGATTTTTACAGGCCCATTCTCCAACCATATTTTCATATCATGAATTCTGCTCAAAACTATCTTAATCCATTCAATGTTGAAATTGCGAGGGAAGTATAGGGCACAAACTAACCCTTTGTCGGCAATGTGCTGGTGTTCAACCTTCAACACTCCATTTTCACATAGTTTTTTATATGCCTCCCTCAACTCATAATATCCAATCTCAATAATTTTACACATGTAGCACGCCCTAACATCATGGATCATCAAAACCTTTGGTGGGATCGATGACAGGGCTCCCGAGAGATCTCCCTTCACCGCACTCTCAGGTATTACTCAGAAATTCAATGGTTTACATGCATCACTCCTAACTAATTGAACATTTTGTACCTCCTTTCTTTGCTTCCTCACTCTAGCAGATGAACTTTATGCCATTTCTTCAAGTTAGGGTTCATAAAATAGATTCTATATAGCTCAGTAATAACTAGTCTTATCAACACTTCACAATATTTGCCGATAGCACGCAGTTGAATCTTCACAGTTTCACACAAATTTATCTCTCAATCTCCTTTGAATCACTCTCCAAATTCTCTAATCACTTGGTGAAATTAAAATGAATGGTAAAATTCATTATATAGATTCAAATGATCAAATTAGGTCTTCAATAAATGCTTTGTACACTAGTTAGTGCAATACAACTATCTCGGTCATTGCATAATAGATTGGTTAACTCATTTCCATGCTCAGTCAAAACCATGACTCAGTCATTACTAACACTTCCACACTTAGCTTAGTCAATATAATATATCATCTTGGTCATTATGGGAGCTTGGTACATACCGTGAAACTCAATCACTACAGACATTAATAATGATGCTTAACACTAATTGTACATATTAACTCTTTTCTTGGTACTTGCCTCAAATATGTCCTAATGCATCTTGACTTATGCAGATATGGACTTTAACACATCTAATGTTAGGAACTGGTGTAAAATAAAGCATTTGAAAATAGTAGTGTGATACCCTAATCCATTGGATTGGGTGATATCAGGTTCACTGGTTCCACTACTACTTTCTTCCTCTTTCTTTCTCCATGTCTGATTCATCTGGTTCTTTATTTGATCAATAGTCTCTTCACGTTTTCTTTGTTCATTACTCGGTGTTGGTGCTCTGGTCTTGCAATCTCTTTTTACATGACCAATCTTGTGACAACTATAATAGACCAAAATTCCATTCATCCAAGTCTTCAATTTACCTCTAAAGTGTGTCCTTATACAATTTTCTAGAATATGACCATATCCTCAACAATAATGATAACTATACCATGTATTGTAATCCCAATTGAATGTGTTACTTTCCTAGGTGCATTGTCTTGATTCTTAGATGTTTGCTTAGATTTTGCATTGGATCTGCATTCTTGGATGTATGACCGTACTTCTTACAGTTAAAACAATATCCATTTAATTTAGGCTTAGGATTGGACTTACCATTCTTGCTTTTGCAAATGTTTGTTGTGTGTCCTAGTTTCCCATAGTGATGACATGTAGGTTTGTTGTTTTTTGGTTTTGCATTCCTCTATTCTCCACTCTTTGATGATTTTCCCTCCTCAGTAGATGATAGGTGTTCAATATGTCCTAGTCCAGAGGTGTCATTCAGTTGGATTGCCAATTATTTCCTTCTCTTTAAGGATTTCTTAAATTCCTCTCTTGTTGTCTCAAGCTGGTGCAATGCAAGCTCGATGTCAATCTTTTGATTCTCTATGATCTTTCCCAACTTGTAAGCCTCCATATCCAAGATCTTAACTCTCATGTGGTTAGAATTCTTCTAAGAGAACAAAGCTCTGATACCAATTGTTGGAAGTCTTATTGGGAAAGTAAGATACTGAGAGGGGGGAGGATGAATCAAGATCTATAAAAATTTTACACTTTGAAACAAATTCAACATGTATATCATAAATGACATAAACATAAACTTCAACGTTGTAACATATCTAACTGCTAATCATATCCATGAGAATGAAACACATAACATAAAATATTTGGTAACCTAGAAACCCTTGAAAGTGGGGATGACACCCATAAATCTTCACTACTGCAGCAATAAGGTATTCCTATTAGGGATACAAAGTTATGATCACTTATGGTGATCTACCCTATGAGGGGTCTACCATACTAAGAGCTTATAGACTTATACAATGTACCTTGATTAAAGGATTTAAACTTACAACTAGTAAGCACTCTATTAGAAGATTTACAAAGGTCTGCTAGGACCATTTTGTTAAGAGATTTACCCTGATTCACTTGCTAGAATGTATTAGTACCTAATCCTTCAGTTTGCACTTCAAATGCTGATAATAGATCTCCTCTTTCCAATTCTTATCTGATCTCAAAATCTGATATAGCTTTGTCCTGTCCCTCACTGCTCTACTTGGTCACTCTACTTGATCTATACTTATGACATCCAAAACACTATTTCTTTCACATGTATGTGAGGTCATTTGATTCTTCATATTAGGGTTTTGATGTCACCTTAAATAGACAACTGATCAAGCTTCTAGATCAAGATCAATGATCTAGATTCATCAATTTTTCCACTTATACATTCCATTTTTCTGATTGGTTACATCACTTGCATAGGGATTGATGATCATAATCATAATTCATAATCATAATGCGTAATCAACTCCTTAATTGTCTCAACAATTATTAAATTATTCATAGAAGTCGGCTAAAATGGTTTACCTAAGTGTTTGTGCCATTCCAAAGACATATACAAAAACTAGTTCACTTAGCATATGAAGTCTCTGGTGCTTGGTCAAAATTGTTATCCATATACTGGCACTCAATACTAACTGTTCTATACATCTCTACATTCATACTGCTTGATAACTATTGGGGTGCTCTGCGACCACTAACTTGATCGATGGTAACTATTTCTTGGTACATGATATTTATACAAGTCCAACACATTACTCAGCCTTAGTAGGATGGCTCAGTCGCAGTGATGACCAACCAACTCTGCCTTGATAATGACTAAGTATTTGACACTAATAGAAAACATGACTTGGAGATCAAAATATCTATCTGGGTGATGAGTCAAGTTTATGGGATGTTTTGTTTATGATTTTCTAAGTTCAGACTTAAATATCTTATGGTTTTTCATAAACATTATACAACCTTTTATGTTTCTAAGCTTTAGCCATATCTATATTTGATACTTTTGAAACTAAAGGACAAGACTGAATATATATATATATATATATATATATATATATATATATATATATATATATATATATATATATATATATATATATATATATATATATATATATATATATATATATATATATATATATATATATATATATATATATATATATATATATATATATATATATATATATTAATGAATGTTATGATAAAATCTGGTATTTTTCTTCTCTAGCTTTAATGGGTAGACCTCATGCAGCTGCGTGACAAGGCTACGTTAAAATAGGAAAACTTATTATAATCTTTGCCTTGGATTTGTGTTGTGGATTCTGTTATGCTAACCTTTTGTAGGAGAAGAATAAGTTAGCAAGGAGCACGAACTCAAGGATGAGTGGGTCTTTTAAGGTGAATAACTATTTCAGATTTCATCATAGCTCCACTCCTTCCATAAACTCTACGATTGCTGATTTAGACCAAGGCAATCTAGTTACCAAGTGTTCCTATATTCTTGAAGCACTAAATATGGCTTATCTTCTTACATAAATGATGTTGTTGTTCCTGTAACTGAATTTTTTATGCTATGTAATGAAGGACCTAGTTTGTAGGTGTTCTATTTTTCTTAGTTGTTTTAAATAAGCTAGAACTTATGATTTTAGGCTAGTTAGATGTTTTGAGGAATTCATACTGTAATCCAAAAATAAAGTGAAATACTTTGATATCCTATATTGTATCTATGTTTTGTTAAATGAATATATGACAGTTCTAGATTTCAATCTCTGAGTTATAATTCATTCATGCTTCCATGGGGGCCCACATGGGAGGTGAATCCCCTATTCATGTTTAAGTAGGATTTAGTTAAGTTTCTTTGAAGTTGTTTAAGCACTGTTGCTTCTACAGTCAATTGTAACAGAACTACTGACCATTTCCTGCAGCATAGGTTTACTTTTGAAGCATTATCTATTTGCTGTTAAGTTTTTCCTTCAAGATGAGAGTTAATCTATAGTTTTAGTTTTTAACATAAATCTCCTGTAGCAATAGCTTTTACTTTAGTAGTAATGACTCTTAAGGAGAACTAAAACATAAACTTTGCAAACAACATCTCAAGTTTACGTTCCTAGATTGTTACATTTAATGAAGTCTAGCATGATTTTCTAAGTAGATATGTGATGATTTTAAGCAATGAATCACTGTCAAAGGATTTCCAATCCTTGAGTTACTAGGATATTATTCTGACCAATCATTTTTGGCACTGCTATCAGGGATGGTGTCAATTTTGTTTGACCTAGAAGTCATTAAGCTAGTTTGCATTCTGCGTAATTTTGCATGCATAGATGTAGGGATCATCTTAGGTGATTTATACCTAACCTTAATCAGGAAGAACCATTTGAATTTTTCAATCCAACTCTTGAGGAACCCCAATTAGAGAACCCATAAGAAGAAGAACCATTTGAGAATGTGTTTACTGATGCCTATGATCAATTTCCTTCATTGCCATCATCTGAAGAATCTTACCATTTAAATGCCCTCTTTGCTTACCCAAAATATCTAGACAACATAATGGCTCATCCTACCTTCCCTTTTCCTAGTCCTACTCAGCAAGGTAACCAAAATCTGAAGAACATTCCTACAGCCGCACTTCCTAAATTCTATGGACTCGTCACAGAGGATCTAGAGACTTTCCTCTTTGAGTTTGATGTCCTTTGCCAAAGCTATGACTACACCACTAATGACCATAAGCTCAAACTATTTCCTTCCACTTTAAAAGAGGCTTCTCTACGGTAGTTTATGAGTTTGGGTGTTGATGCTGTGGCATATTGGAATGAAATGTGCACCATGTTTCTTGATAAGTTTAAAGATTATTGCAGAGGAGGGGACTTAAAAGGAGATGACAAATTTAAAATTTCACAGAAGGAAGATGAAACCTTGGAAGACTATGTCTCCAGGTTCATGTTCAGCCTGCAACGTAACACACAACATGAGCTAAATGAATAATCTCAAAAGCATTTGTTTTTGAGAGGTGTGGAAGATCAGAGCATAGAGGCCCTTGACCTTATGGTAGGGGGGGACATTACTCAGAAGACTTGGGATGACATAAAGAGCATATGTCTAAACTATTCTAGAGCTACTATCAAGAAAGGAAGAGGCTTAAGAGCCTTGCCTCACAAGTCCAATGGCGTAGGGGTGTCCAAAATGGAGCTATCCAATCTATTGTCAGATTTCAAGAAAGACATCATTAATGATGTCGCTACTCAGTTGGACACAATGCAGGCAAGGAGCAAGAAAGATGAAGCTAATGCAATGTTAGCAGAGTACTGTCCACACTGTAGGGAGAATAAAAAGTATTATCGGTGTAAGTCTGTTGCAAGCTTGGAGTCCAACCTATGCCTACCGATTTCAAAGCCATTGATGAGAATGGAGAGGTTCTCTACATTTCCTAGTGAAGGCCATGGGCTCAAAGACAAGGTATTCCCCAAGATCCTCTTCAAAATTTTAATAATAATAACGCATGGAAAAATCAACATCATAGTGGATTTAGTGGGTATAATAGTTGGGAGCAGCCTCAGCAAGGTTGGCAACAACCTCAGTAAGGTTGGCAGCAGCATTAACCAAGATGGAAACAATCTCAACAGGGTTGGTCACAACCTCAGCAACCCTGGCAATAGCCCCAGTAGGGGTGGCAACAACCACACAATTGGATGAACCAATCAAACCAACAAGCTTTGATTCCACCACCTCAGCAACAGGCTTTGATGCCTCCTCCTGCAGCCAACACTACTTCCCCTAAATAGACTCAATTGCCTACTCAGCCTACTCCTAATCCCAACAATGCTAAACCAAAAACACAGCAACAGAGTTATGCAATTTCCTTGAATAATATCCATTTAAGATCTGGCACAACCCTTCCTCCTCCACAATAGCCTATTATTACCAAAGTTGAGGATGCCTCAATAGAACCAACTGAGGTACCAATCAAACCTGTTGCTCCTGCAGCACAAGAACCCCCATTTCCTCATAGGTTGGAGGAACAAGTTAAGCCAGAGGAAAATCAAGCAGTGTTGGATTTGCTTGCCCAACTAAAGAAAATGATAGTAAAAATTCCCCTGTTAGATGCCATAAAGGAAGTACCTGCATATACTAAAGCCATCAAGGAAGCTTGTATCAAGCAGCCTGGGAGGAAGAAAAAGGATCCTAAAACCATACATGTCCTAGGCCAGTTATCTGATCTAATGTTGGAGAAATTGACAGTTCCAAAGTATTCTCATCTTAGTAGCCTTTGTAAGGAAACTCAAGTGAGGAAACAGCTTCCTACGCTAATCTCTATAGGAGAGTATTGTGCAAATTATTTTAAATCCTTACAATTTTAGATTCGTTAACTACTTTAAAAAATTTATTGCAACCACATACCATACATACAGAAAAATAGAGAATGACACAATGATATACCCTGGGGAAACCTTTTGGTAAAAACCCTAGCACTCCAAAACCTGCACAATGTATTGATCAAAACTATTACAACTTACAATACACTTGCAATGCAAGTTCTTTCAGAAGATTTCTAAACCCTTGAAGACAAACCATGACAGCATAAAATGTTCCAACAATACACTCGCATCATCCTCTCTTCACAACCCTAAAAAAGATTATATCATGCGCTTCACTTTTTAGGGCTACTCCCAAAGATAACTGTATTAGGGTTTTACCACTCTCCGAGAAAATAGGAATCCCTGAACCCCATGATTGGGGAAGAGTGTACAGTACTCAAATTTATTAGTTGCCACATGTCTTCACCTATCATTGAATCTTCTTGACATAGCTCTTACGTGTCATAGGAATTCGTCATAACCATTTTAGCCATGATCTCCTTACACACAATTCAAGATGTTGACACATCAACATTATTTGCAAGAAATACATTTTACAAAACAAATAATAAGAATAGGAATTATCCAAGGTTGAGACACCTTATTCCTAACAGTCTCCCACTTGTTGAACACCTTGTAAGAGCAATAGGAACATAACAGGAACTAACCGCTATAGGCCAAAAGGCCCATAGACTCCGAACACCATCTGAACTTCTCAGTGCCCACTAGTTTCATTAATGCATCTGTAACATTCTTCACAGTATCTACCTTCTCCAAATTTACCTTTCCATCTTCCACCTTATCTCACACAAAGTGAAATTGCACATCAATGTGCTTCGTTCTGGCATGGAAAGTTGGATTCTTTGCAAGGAAAATAGCACTCTGACTGTCACACCAAATAATAATTTGTTCTGCATCAACACCAACATCAGAACACAATCTTCTAAGCCAAATGGCTTCTTTACAAGCATGAGTAGTAGCCATGTACTCAGCTTCTACAGTGGACAAAGCAACCATAGGTTGTCGCTTACTCATCCAACTAATGGCACCACCAAACATAGTGAACACATAAGCACTGGTGGATCTCCTGCTATCAATATCACCTACCCAATCTGAATCCACAAACCCACAAATACAAAGTGAATGCGAAGATCCAGAAGAGTTACCATGATAACATATGGAGTAATCTGATGTACCCCTCAAATATCTGAATACTCGCTTAACTGCATCCCAATGTACCCGTCCAGGGCTAGCCATAAACTGACTCAGGACTCCCACTGCATGGGCAATGTCTGGTCTAGTACAGACCATAGCATACATAAGATTGCCAGCTGCACTAGCATAAGGTACTCTACTCATGTCCTCCACCTCACTAGGAGATTTTGGACAATCATCTATAGATAACTTTGTTCCCATAGAAATAGGAACACATAGTGGTCTACAATCTGCCATGTTGAACCTGTCCAACCCAGACTTCACATACTTACTCTGACTCAACCAAAGTTTTCTGTTAGACTTGTCTCTACTGATTTCCATACCCAAGATGTACCTAGCTACCCCAAGATCTTTCATCTCAAACTGTGCTGACAACTGAGATTTAAAATCAGAAATCATACCCTTACCCTTCCCAAACAACAACATATCATCAACATATAATGCAACAATAAGAAGGTGATCATTTTCAAATCTGAAATAAACACAATGATCTAATTTTGATCTTACAAATCCAATTGACAACACAAAGGCATCAAAATTAAGGTACCACATCCTAGGAGATTGCTTCAAACCATATAGAGATTTCTTTAATCTGCAAACTAAGGATTCTTTACCTTTAACAATGTAGTGCTCAGGCTGTGACATATAAATCTCTTCCTCCAAATCACCATGAAGGAAAGTTGTCTTCACATCCATCTGTTCTATCTCTAAATCATATGATGTAGCAAGAGATAACTGAAATCTAATGGATGTCAACTTTGCAACAAGAGAGAATATCTCACCATAATCTATTCCCTCTACCTATGAATACCCCTTTGCAACCAATCTAGCTTTGTACCTTTCAAAACTGCCATCTGCACAGAATTTCTTCTTGAACACCCATTTACAGCCAATAGATTTTCTCCCTTTAGGAAAAGGTACAAGGTCCCAAGTTTTGTTTTTCTCCAATGAAGCCATCTCATCATCCATAGCCTCAATCCAGGAACCTACATCTTCCATGCCCAAAGCCTCTTTCATAGATCTAAGCTCATCAGTGTTAGTAATCAAAGCAAAGGCACAACTAGAATCTAACATAGAATAACCAAACCTTTCTGGTTGCTTTCTTTCTCTTATGGATCTCCTCAAGGGCTATGGTTGAGGTTGTTCTTCCTCTTCTTCTAAACTATCAGAGCTGCTAGAGCTCTCCTCATCATTAGGCCCAACATGGTCTCTCTGTTCAGTCTTCTCAGGGGTAGGAGGCAACTGAACAACATCTTTTTCCTTTTCTTTTTCATCTAGTTCTAGCACAATAGGAGAAGATGTTAGCTCTCTGAAAATAACATTTCTACTATACAACACCTTACTAGTCATAGGATCCCAAAGCTTGTATCCTTTCACACCAGCACTGTATCCGATGAAAATACATTTAACAGCTTTGTTTTCCAACTTAGATCTCTTCTCCTTTGGAACATGTGCATAAGCTTCACAACCAAAAACATGAAGATGTCTAATTGAAGGCTTCTTACTAGACCACACCTCCATGGGTGTCTTACCAACAAGGGCTGATGTAGGAGATCTGTTAACCAGATAGCAAGCAGTGGCCACAGCTTCGGCCCAAAACCTTTGTTCTAAACTAGCTCCACTAAGCATACTCCTAGCCTTCTCCATCAGTGTCCTGTCCATTCTCTCTACAACTCCATTTTTTGTGGGGTATAAGGAGTTGTCTTATGCCTCTCGATACCTTGTTCTTTACAGAACTGTTCAAACTCTGCTGAGCAAAACTCACCACCATTGTCAGTTCTCACACACTTAATCTTCTTACTAGTCTGATTCTCTACAAGAGCTTTAAATTCCTTGAACTGACTAAAGACTTATTTCTTACTTTTAAGGAAATAAATCCACGTCCTTCTACTATAATCATCTACGAAAGATACAAAAAATACAAACTTGAAGATTGAAGAAACTTTTACAGGACCAAATACATCAGAATGAATAAGATCCAAAACATCAAAAGATTTGTGAGAACTAGAGTAAAACTGAACATTATTTTGTTTACCATAGACACAGTGTTTGTAGAAGTCAAACTCGAGATTGCAATCATTTAACCCCTCAATGAGATTTTTACTTTTCAGGGTTCATAGACCCTTTTCACCAATGTGGCCAAATCTCATATGCCACAACATTGTCTTTTCTATAGGAAGCTTACCTTCCAAAGTGTTTGCACTACCATCGAAACCAATAGCCATAGACTTCTTCACTGCTTGTTCAGATGGTGACGATGAAGAACTATTACATAGAGGAATACATGCATCTAGCTGAAATAAGGTACCTCTCCTAGTACCCCTTGCAAGCACTATCGATCCTCTCATCATCTTGCATCCTTCTTTCGAAAAAAAAACTTGCACACCTACATCATTCAGCATACTTACAGATAATAGGTTTCATGCCAAACCTAGAATGTGCATAACTTCATTGATTCCCTTTACTTGTCCATCAGGAAATTTGATAGTGACCCTTCCGCATCCAACTATCTTTAGGTGAGAATCATCACCCAAGTACACCTTTCCACCATCAAACTCTTCATATTTTGAGAATGAATTTCGATGAGAGGTCATGTGAAAAGATGCACCTGAGTCAACCAACCACACATCATCAAATGCATGGGCTGCCAAAGCTACGATGAATGCATCACCATCTTCTTGAGATCTTTCTAAAGCTGAATCTGAACCTTTCTTCTTCTTCTTCAGCTCTTTGCAGTCTTTACGAAAGTGCCCAGATTTATCATAGTTCCAACATTTTGCCTTGGACTTATTGGAATTCTTTGACTTCCCACGAGATTTGGATCTACCCTTATTATCAGACTTATTATCATTTTTCTTCCCTCTTTCAGTGGATCTCCCACGAACAGCAAGGGCTTCTTTTTTCGAAATGGAAGCCTTTCTCCACATCTCCTCTGATAGCAGTGAAGACACCACATCATCCATTTTGAAGGTGACTAACATGCTTCCAAGAGCCATCACAAGATGGTCCCATGAATCCGGTAAAGAACATAAAAGTGTGTAGCAACGATCCTCCTCCTCTAACTTGACACCAGCTGATGTCAACTGTGCAGCCAGTAGATTAAATGCATTTAAATGATCCATTAAGGATCCACCTTCCTCCATTCGCAAAGAGTACAACTTCTTCCTCAAGAACAACTTGTTCACCAGAGATTTGGCCTGATGCACGGCCGCAAGTCTTTCCCACAAACTATTTGCGGTTTTCTCATCTAGAACATTCAGAAGAACTGCATCGGTTAAACAGAGTCTTATGAGACCCTTAGCTTTACAGTCTTTGATATCCCAATCTGCTTGAGCTATAGTTGCTATTTTTGTAGCATTTGAAGTCACTTCCCATAGGTCATGATCTTCCAACATGTCTTCCATCTTGAGTTTCCACAACTCGAAATTAGTGCCATTAAATTTCTCCACCTCCATTCTTCCATATGATGAACTTGCCATCTCAATCTGCAAATAAGATTCAGAATGCTCTGCAAAAAACTCCCACTCAAACTTGAGATCAGCTAAAAAAAAAAAAAAAACCCTACCCAACAACTAGGATCAAAAGTTGATCAAGCTCTGATACCACTTGTAAGGAAACTTAGGTGCGAAAATAGCTTCCTACGCTAATCTCTATAGGAGAGTATTGTGCAAATTCTTTTAAATCCTTACAATTTCAGATTCGTTAACTACTTTAACAAAGATATTGCAACCACATACCATACATACAAAAAAATAGAGAATGACACAATGATATACCCTAGGGAAACCTTTCGGTAAAAACCCCAGCACTCCAAAACCTGCACAATGCATTGATCAAAACTGTTATAGCTTACAATACACTTGCAATGCAAGTTCTTTTAGAAGATTTCTAAACCCTTGAAGACAAACAAAGACAGCATAAAATGTTCCAACAATACACTCACATCATCCTCTCTTCGCAACCCTAAAAAAGATTATATCATGCGCTTCACTTTTTAGGGCTACTCCCAAAGATAACCGTATTAGGGTTTTACCATTCTCCGAGAAAATAGGAATCCCCAAACCCCATGATTGGGGAAGAGTGTACAGTACTCAAATTTATCATTTGCCACATGTCTTCACCTATCATTGAATCTTCCTGACATAGCTCTTACATGTCATAGGAATTCGTCATAACCGTTTTAGCCATGATCTCCTTACACACAATTCAAGATGCTGACACATCAACATTATTTGCAAGAAATACATTTTACAAAACAAATAATAAGAATAGGAATTATCCAAGGTTGAGACACCTTATTCCTAACAGCCTTGTGGTTATGGTCACTATTCAAGCAATGCAAGTCCAAAATGCTCTAGTCAACTTAGGTACATCCATAAATGTCATGACCAAGGAAGTAATCTCTTAGTTGCATATCATCGGTCTTAGGGAAACCCCAACCATCCTTCAGCTTGCTGATAGTTCCACCATTACACCTGATGGGATGGTAGAGGATGTAATAGTCACCTTGAATTCTTGGGAATATCCAGTTGACTTTGTTGTCCTTTCTCCAAAGGCTAACATAGGAGGATATCCAATAATTCTAGGCAGGCCTTGGCTGGCTACTACAGATGCCTATATAGCTTCTTGGTCAGGAAAAATGACTATATCCAATGGATTCAACACTAAAAATCTGATTTTATATTCCCCAACTCAACCTATGTTGCAAGATGACTAGATAATTTGGCCAGAATTGGATGATACTAAACCTGAGGTCAATTCCATTTGCCAGTTAATGATGATATCCAGGGAACCTTTTGTAGCTTCTAGGGGAGAAGATGAAATCATTTCCTCCATTATTATGAATGAGTATGGAGTGCAATCCCAAGTGTGTTCCCATGAGGACTGTGTTCTTGAAACTTTGTTACCACCTTTCGATGCTCTACAATATTCAGAAACTTCCAAATTTTTTCATACATTATTGCCTCATGAAATGGAGTCTTCCCCAATTGCTCATATGTCCATGGCAAAAAAGGTCACTAAGATAGAGGTCAGCTCAGGATGAGAGTTAAATGTAAACAGTGCTTTGACTCTCTCTCAGCAGACAGATGCCCTACAGCTTCTAAAAGAACATCAATCAGCCTTTGCTTGGGATTATACTGACATGAAAGGCCTAGACCCTAAGCTTTGTACTCACAAAATTTATATCAGTCTTAAATTTAGACCTATTCACCAACCTCAGCGAAGGGTTAACCTAGCTCTAAGGGATATAGTTAAGAATGAGCTGTAGAAGTTGTTAAATGTTGGCTTCACCCATCCCATTTCTGATAGTCAGTGGGTCTCCCCTCTTGTTATAGTACCTAAGAAAGGAGGGAAGTGGAGAGTTTGTGTCAACTATAGGGAGCTTAACATAGCCACTAAGAAGGACCACTTTCCATTACCGTTCATAGATCAAGTCCTTGATAACCTAGCTAGAAACAAATACTTCTCTTTTCTGGATGGATTCACTAGTTATAATCAAATACAAATAGCCCCTAAAGACCAGGAGAAGACAACATTCACCTTCCAATGGGGTACATTTTTCTATTCAGTGTTGTCTTTTTGGTTTTGTAATGCCCCTGCTACTTTCCAACGAGCTGTGATCAGTATATTCTCAGATATCTCTACTAATTGTATGGATATTTACATGGACGATTTTACCACCTATGAGCATACTTTTGATGAGGCCAAGGAAAATTTGGAGAAATTTCTTCTAAGATGTTGTGATTATAACCTCTCTCTCAATAGTGAAAAGTGCTTCATGATGATGGAAGAAGGGGCTGTCTTAGGACATTTCATATCTTCAAAAGGTATTCAAGTGGACCCTACAAAGATTGAAGTGATTAGCACATTACCTACTCCAGCAAAATAAAAAGATGTGCAAATTTTTCTTGGACATGCTGGGTATTATAAAGAAGTTCTCACTACAACAATTCTCCTTTATAAAGTTTTCTTGGAGTGTGAAAAGTCTTTCCTGCAACTTAAAGAAGTTCTCACTACAACACTGGTTTTGAGAGGACCTAATTGGGGCTTGCCTTTTCACATTCATATTGATGCCTCGGACTATGCTATTGGAGTTGTGCTTGGTTAGAAGGAGGACTCAGTTGAGCATGCAATTTACTCTATCAGTAAAAATTTGCAGGGCATTGGGTTTAATTACACTGTCACTGGAAAAGAACTTCTTGCAATTATCTATGCCCTGAATAAATTCAGACACTACATTACTGGATATGAGATCTATGTGCATATTGACCATTCTACTATTAAGTATCTCATGAACAAGCCTATAATCTCTAGAAGATCAGCTCGCTGGTTGTTGCTTATGCAGGAGTTTGACATTACCATAATAGATAAACCTGGTAAAACCAATGTGGTAGCTAATTTTCTTTCTAGGTTACATGTACATGATGATCCTGTAGCCATTGATGATACTTTTCCTGATGAACATCTTTTCTTGCTGACTACGCACAATCCTTGGTATGTCGATATTGCCAATTATCTCACAACTGGTAAGACACCAGCTCATTTCTCTGCTAAAGAAAGAAGACTGTTGGCTGAAAAGAGCTTTAATTATTCATGGATTTCTGGATTCATGTTTTATACTGGTCCTGATCAAGTAAATAGAAGATGCATAAGAGAGGATTAAACCTATGATATCCTCAAGGCATGTCATGATGAACCTTGTGGTGGACATTTTGCTGCCAAAAGAATAGCATTGAAAATTTTGACTACAGGTTACTATTGGCCCAGTCTCCATAAAGATGCTTCTCAGTACGCCAAAAAGTGTGACAAATGCCAATGCACAGGACGGCCTAAAAAGATAGATGAAATTCCCCTACAGCCACAGGTAGTTGTTGTACCCTTTGACAAATGGGGGATTGACTTTGTTAGTCCTATTGAGCCCTCTTCCCAAGGTAAATCATATATCCTTGTCTGCACTGACTATGTTACAAAATGGGTTGAGGCTAAACCTATGAAGCATCCTAAGGATAAAAATGTTGCAAAGTTCTTTTATGAATTCATCTTCACTAGATTTGGCATACCAAGGGAGATTTAATCTGATCAAGGTCCTCAGTTTACTTCCAATTTGATTACTCTCTGATGGAGGAATATAACGTCAGGCATGGTAAATCTTCACCCTATCAGCCCCAAGCTAATGGGCAGGTGGAAGTTACCAATCAGGAGTTGGAATCTATTCTCACTAAAATAGTAGCCATCCATAAGAAATATTAGGCTATCCGACTTCCTGAAGCACTTTGGGCATACCAAACTACATGGAAGTCTACAACTAGTTTCACACCATTTGAGCTTGTCTATGGTCGCTCTGCAGTCATGCCTATAGAGTTCGAACATAAGACACTTAGGATAGCTCTTGATCTGGGAATGGATCTCACTATAGCATAGCAAGATAGGATTCTGAGTTTGAATGGCCTTGATGAGTGGCGAAAATTTTCCCTGCATAACATAGAATTGATACAACATCAGTGCAAGCAATGGCATGACAAGTTTGTCAAGGACAAAGTGTTTTTAGTTGGCAACTAGGCACTCCTCTATGACTCCTGGTACTAGCATAACCCAGGGAAATTCCAAACCAGATGGCTTGGACCATATGAGATTATTGCAATCTTTACAAATGGAGCGGTTCAGCTCTCCATAGTTGATCCAATTCATTTCAAACTCTTGGTTAATGGTCACAGATTGAAGTTATATCACAAACCCCAGAGTAAGGATGAGTTCTTGCAACAATTCTCTTCTGTTGTTGGTGACACACTTCCTACAGCAACTCATAATGAGCTTTTTGCTCATTTGACTTCCTCACTCTAAAAAGATTTTGTCACTTTCATAATAAACACTTTCTTAAGGAAAGTCGCTTCTCCATAATAAAATTTTGCTTCATTTCTTGTCTATCACCCATCCACCTCATTTCTTCTTTCATTCGTGGAAAGAAACAACTCCCACCTCGGCAGCAATTCAGGTTAGCACACATTTCAAGGTATGCAATTTTAATTTGTTTTCCCTAATTTTTATCGTATGCCTTGTCACCACTGCTAGTGTGGGACCACTTGCAATATTTTAGATGGGGGGGGAAGTTATATTAGTTTTTTTTGTCATTATGTTTATGCAATCTTTATATTTATTCATTTCTCTTGTTGTACTTGTATTTTTCTGCCATGATTAGACACTTTTGAAAATCTTTATGCTGTGTTGTTATTTTTCACATGTATAAAGTAAGGTGGCAAGTTATGTTGAGTACGAGCTCTGCAGAGAGTACTTATGAGTAATTATGAAATGTTAATATGATAATTTGCATTTATGTTACTCATAAGCTCATTTCTCAAGCCGCATTGCTAAAAATTTCCAAATTTGAAATTATCATGCAACCTACCTTTTCAAGCTTTCTTGTTCAAAATTGTGGTTGTCTATTTTTATCTCCTACAACTCCATTTTGGGTATCTCAAAAACCAGACGATGGGAGGTGACCTCATTCAAAGGGAGCCTACTGTACATAATGTTTTGCTAGAAGACCAGAATTGCAGACCATATTTTTAGGCAAGGGGTTGGATGGATTATATCTAGAAGCTAACTAGCTGGGATGACGAAGTTGCACTTCAGTTTCTTAACTCCTTAAAAGATGGAGTGGCTATAGTTAAAGGACTGAAGGTGCCATTTTCTCAGTCAATTTTGGTAGAGGTTATGGGGTGACTGTAGGAAGGTGAGGAATTTGCAGAGAATCTTGACCCAACTACTTCTAGAGCTCAGTTCACTCTACATGCAGACCCACTGCTTGAAGTTGATTTGAAACAAGGTACATTTAGACTATCTCTTCCAGAGCCATTTAGGCAATGTGCGGTTCATATCATTAGATATTTTACTTGTGAAGGGTGGCACTCATTCCTGCATTCTGTTCACTTTAAATTCTTGATTTGTTTAAGACATGACAATAGGCCTATCAATGTCCCTAGTTTTGTGTTTGGCATCTTGTCAAAGCAGGCCATTCTAGTTCAAGAGGGTAATCAAAATTATGTCTCTCACCACTATTTAATCAAATTAATAGTGGAAAAAGCCTTAAGGGAGCAATCAAAAATTTCCTGGGAGGAATTTCTACTGTAAGGGTTTAAGGTGCCAACCCCAGAACTAATTGGGCGTAGAGTGTGACAGAGGATTAAAACTGCTAAAGGGGTTAGGAAAATTTTTATTGAAATTGGACAATGTTCTTCATCCAAAAAGAAATCTAGGGTTAGGACCCCTAATTCCCCTAATTCCTCTACTTCAAGATCAACTCATCAAGAGGAATCGGAGACTCCTGCAGAAAAGGTTGAAGTTGCTCCTGCAATGGAAACGGTTTCCCCAAAGGACAAGAAAAAGAAAATTAACCCTAGTACTAGTCGGTAGGCTAAGGCATCTCCTACAGCCACAAGCACTTCCAAAAAAAGGAAAGCTCCAGAAAAGGAGGAAACTCCATTAAGGAGAAGTGCTAGGAGGAGGTCAGATACAACTGCAGAGATTCCAGTTGATGAGCCAAATGTAGAACAACATTCTAGGTAGAAGGAAGAAGAGGATGAAAACATTCAGCAAGAGGCTGAATTACAGCCTGAAACTTCTCAGCAAGAATAAAAATGGACTGAGATTATGGAGTAGGAAACATTTGAGGGATTTCTTGATGTTAAAACAGAGCAGGTTCCTAGTAAGCCAGTAAATGCAAAAGTCATTATAATCGGAGATGACTCCAGCTCAGAAGAGCAAGCTTATATGTTTTGAAGGAGAGGATCAACCTCTAGGAACCCTCAGGAAGATGATTGAGATAGTGATGACTCTGATAGTTACATCAAAGAAGCATATGACATAGTGTTCTCTCCTACAACATGATCTCCTACAGTAGAAAGGGATCCCTATGAAGAAAATCCAGATATTGATGTACAAACCTTGTAAATAAGGTAGTAGATCAAATTTTGAATGAAGGATTAGATACATTAGCTTCAATGGCTCAACAATGCTCTAACACTAAGAGGGATATGATCATCTAGAAAGATCCTTTGAAGAGGGCAAGAGCTAACAATGGTAATTCATCTGTTCCTCAAGAAGTAGACAATTCTTGCCTTAGTTCAATAACAGATCAATCTAGTTCAACATCTTTGTTCTCTGTTATCTTCCAATTGTCTAAGCAATTAAATTCTGAGAGAGAGCAGTGGAAACAGCAATGGAAATAACTAAATAGGATAGTAGACTATCATTATTAGGAAACACTTGTTCAGGAGGAAAAGATAGAACAACTAAGTGTGAAACTTGACAAAATTACATCTCTAATTCTTGACCTGATGGGCTGTAGATCCCCATCACCTGTCTATGCCTTGTTTCTCAAAGAATAGTTGTTAAACTATCAAATGACATGCATTATGTAGGATAAATCTTCCTCATTACAAGAGCCTACTCAATTTTCTCAAGCCTTCCATAACTCTCTTGCAGCCATTCAAAATCTATTATGTGAACTCTATCTCCACAACCTAGTAATCCCTAATGACCGTGTTTGGAATCCCTTGCTTTATGTTGGGGATATTCAACTCAGAGCCCTTATGTCCTGGGTATAGAATGAAATCAGTTAGAACACTCAAGCCAAAGTGTATAGGGATTTGGAGTCAAAAATTCCCCTGTATCTAAGGCCTGAAGCCAAAGATCCTCGAACTTACTATTATAATTGGTCAAGAATTTCCCCCTCTAAATCAGGTAGCAAGGTCATCTATCCAATGAGAAATGAAGCATTTAATGCATATGAACATATGGTAGATTCTGAATTGCCTGAGGCTAGAAATGCCATTCAATGGCGCTGGAACAATTTATCTAGGGAGATGAGAAATAGAGAACCACATTCACCTCTCAATTTTGCTATGGCAACCCAGTGCGTACCTTGGTATATTTCCTTGGGAAGAGAGAGAGAAATTTTATGGATTCCACTAACCTTTCAGCCTCCATTACTGATGTCTCCTCTACTTGAAAACTCAGAAAATTTGGATAGTTTTGATATGCAGAGGGAAAAGGACAGATGGAAGAAACACATGGAAACAAAGGGATTCTATTGGAGCCTTGCAAAGGGAGGTACTGGACAGAGAACAACTACTGATTATAGATTGACAGCCAGGTTGAAGAATTTATTTTCTATAGGACCAGCAAATAGCTAAGCTGGGGGGAATGATGAGTGAAGTTTATGGGATGTTTTGTTTATGATTTTCTAAGTTCAAACTTAAATATCTTATGGTTTTTCATAAACATTATACAACCTTTTATGTTTCTAAGCTTTAGCCATATGTATATTTGATACTTTTGAAACTAAAGGACAAGATTGAATATATATATATATATATATATATATAGATTAATGAATGTTATGATAAAATCTGGTATTTTTCTTCTCTAGCTTTAATGGGTAGACCTCCTGCAGCCACATGACAAGGCTACGTTAAAATAGGAAAACTTATTATAATCTCTGCTTTGGATTTGTGTTGTGGATTCTGTTATGCTAACCTTTTGCAGGAGAAGAATAAGTCAGCAAGGATCATGGACTCAAGGATGAGTGGGTCTTTTAAGGCGAATAACTATTCTAGATTTCATCATAGCTCCACTCCTTCCATAAACTTTGTGGTTGCTGATTCAAACCAAGTCAATCTAGTTACCAAGTGTTCCTATATTCTTGAAGCACTAAATATGGATTATCTTCTTACATAAATGATGTTGTCGTTCATGTAACTGAAGTTGTTATGCTATGTAATGAAGGACCTAGTTTGTAGGTGTTCTATTTTTCTTAGTTGTTTTAAACAAGCTGGAACTTATGATTCCAGGCTAGTTAGATGTTTTGAGGAATTCATGCTATAATCCAGCAACAAAGTGAAATACTTTGATATCCTATATTGTATCTTTGTTTTGTTAAATGAATATATGACAGTTCCAGATTTCAATCTTTGAGTTATAATTCATTCATACTTCTGTGGGGGCCCACACGGGAGGTGAATCCCCTATTCATGTTTAAGTAGGATTTAGTTAAGTTTCTTTGAAGTTGTTTAAGCACTATTGCTCCTACAGTCAATGGTAACAGAACCACTGACGATTTCCTACAACATAGGTTTACTTTTGAAGCATTATCTATTTGCTGTTAAATTTTTCCTTCAAGATGAGAGTTAATATGTAGTTCTAGTTTTTAACATAAATCTCCTATAGCAATAGCTTTTACTTTAGTAGTAATTACTCTTAAGGAGAACTAAAGCATAAACTTTGCAGCCATCATCTCAAGTTCATGTTCCCAGATTGATACATTTAATGAATTCTAGCATGATGTTCTAAGTAGATATGTGATGATTTTAAGCAATGAATCAGTATCAAAGGATGTCCAATCCTTGAGTTACTAGGATATTATTCAGATGTTGTCATTCATGTAACTCAATTATGATAGAGATTGCTTCTTCACTCTTAGATGTTAAATTCAATTATTTCAAAGATTGTACTAATTAGCTAGAGATGTGGTATATACTTACACTTATCTATGGATGAGATGAGCATGCACAAAAGCTAAGGTTGACAGCTTGAGAGTAAATTATGATGAGATGAGAATGAAAGATGAAGCGAACATCACACAATATAGAAATCAAATCAAGGAAGTTGTGAGTTCCATCAAAGGTTTTGGTGGATCACTGACTAATGAAGAAGTGGTAAGTAAAATCTTGAGAACTCTATCTTCTCAGTATGCTAGTAGAGTATCTACAATTCAGTAATTGAGATCTATACCGAACAATACTATTACTCTTGAAGCCCTAATCGGTAAATTGACTGCATATGATTTAAGTAATTATGATAATAGTCTGATGACCATTGAGACAACCTTCAAGTCATCTGTTAGCATTGGAACATCAAGAAAAGAAAGAGATAATCACATTAATTCACATGGAAATCATTATGATAGTATCCTGACCGAAGAGAAAAACAAGAAGAGTTGGAAGCATTGTTGGATAACCGACTACCTAGAGGCAAGGGAAAGTATAAAGGTAAGTTACCATTGAAATGTTTCAATTGTAATAAGATTGGAGATATTTCATCTAGATGTCTTGAGAATGACATAAATGATAAGAATGATAAAAAAGACAACTACCATCGACGATTTAGATATTTTAAGGACAAAGGAAAGAAGTCTTGCTACCTAGCTAAGGAAGGTGTAACTGATGATGAATCTGATGATACCGAAAAATAATATGAATTTGTCTTTGTTGCAGTAAAGGAAGAATCAAATGAAGAAAAGTTTGAAGATGAGAAAGCACGTGTGTCTCATTTAAGTAAAGACCCTTGGATTATTGATAGTGGTTGTTCACATCATATGACTGGTGATATTGATAAATTTGAGAACCTATAAGAGTATGATGGAGGATTTGTCAGATTTGGCAATGATGCTTCATGTCCTGTGAAAGGTAAAGGATCTATTATGTTAAATGAGAAGATGAAATGTAATGATGCATACTGGGTTAGATGACTGAACTATAATATTTTGAGTGTTGCACAACTGAACAATATTGGTCACTGATTAGAGTTTCAGAACAAATAAGTTAAGATCTATGGTGTTGATGGAGATCTAATTGGAACAAGAGGATAATCAAGAGGTAATTTATTTTAGCTTGATACTGATGCAAAGAGTTTCTAATTTGTTAAAACTGAAGATGTATGGTTATGGTATAAGAGATTGTGTCATGTAAATT
This sequence comes from Chamaecyparis obtusa, assembly GCA_027943335.1. Lineage (NCBI taxonomy): Eukaryota > Viridiplantae > Streptophyta > Pinopsida > Cupressales > Cupressaceae > Chamaecyparis > Chamaecyparis obtusa. The sequence continues at coordinate 3,019,199 of BSBK01004178.1, read as the reverse complement.
TTGATAACTTGATAAAAGTGAGTAAGAAGAGTAGAGTCAGAGGACTAACGAGATTAAGAAAACCTGATAAAGCTATGTGTAAAGAATGCCAAGTTGGTAAGATGACCAAGTCAAGTTTTCTAAGAAAATATTATTGTACAACTAGTATTCTGGAATTGGTTCACACTGACCTTTGTGGTCCTATGAAAGTTCAAAGCTACTATGGAGATCAATACTTTATTTTTTTTGTTGATGATTATTCAAGAATGATGTATGTTATGTTTCTAAAAGAAAAATCTGATGCATTTCAAATGTTTAAGTGGTATAAGGCTAGAGTTGAAAAGGAAATAGGAAAGCAACTAAAGTGTTTGAGATCTAATAGAGGAGGTGAAATAATCTCTGATGAATTTATTATCTTCTGAAATGAGAATGGAATTAAAAGACAAATGTCTGCACCGGGGACTCCACAATAGAATGGGATAGATGAGAGAAGAAACATATCTATTGTTGACTATGTTAGAACTTTATTGATTGATAAAATGACTACACAAACATTCTGGAGAGAAGCTATAAGTACTTTAGTTTACACTCTCAATTGAATACAGTTGAAGAAAGGTACAAGCAATACACCCTATGAACTATGGTTTGGACGCACACTGAATGTAAGTTATTTCAAAATATTTGGAAGTAGGTGTTATGCACTGAAAGATTCTAGAAATGGAAAGTTTGATTCTAAAGGTGATGAATGAATATTTCTTGGTTACTCATCAAAGAGAAAAGCATATAAGTGTTTAGTCAAGGATTCTAATAATATAGTTGAAAGGAGTAAATGTAAGAGTTGATGAATTTGCAGAAATGAATGAAGATGATAGCAAAAAGAACCTAAGGACTATAACAAATTTGTTTATGTACAAGATGGTAATTCGGTTGATACAAATGAGAAGAAACAAGAAGAAACTGATGAACAAGATGAGCCTCCACCAAGAGATGAGAACAATGATGAATAAGCTATCGAACTTGTATTAGCAAAGTATGTGAGAAGACACGACTCACCAAGCAGAATTATTGGAGACAAGAATCTAGGAGTCATGACAAGAAGTAAGTTAAAAGATAACACGTATTTGATTTTTGAATTTGAGCCTAGATTAGTAAAGGATGCACTAGATAATAAAGATTGGATGAATGTAATGAAAGAAGAAATAGATCAAATTGAAAAGAATAAAACATGGTCACTAGTACTGAGACCTAAAGATAAGAACATGATTGAAAAAAGTGGATTTTCATAAATAAACTCAATGAGAAAGGAGATGTGATCATAAATAAACCAAGATTAGTCTGTAAAGGGTATGCACAAGAAGAAGGTATTGACTATAGTGAAAAATTTTCCCCTGTTGCTAGATTAGAAGGTGTTAGAATATTGCTTGCCTATGCTGCCTACAAAAGATTTAGAGTTTATCAAATGGATGTTAAATCAGCATTTTTGAATGGTATTCTTGAAGAAGTCTACAGTGAACAACTTGATGGATTTGTTGACAAGAACAATAAGAACATGGTCTGCAAATTGCATAAAGCTTTGTATGGATTGAAGAAGGCTCTTTGAGCATGGTATGAAATATAGCACTCTTATTTAGTTAGGATTGGATTTGAAAGGACTAGTGATAATAACAATTTATACTTAAAATGTGATAAATCTCATAAAATTTTGATTGCTGAGATATTTGTTGATGACATTATATTTGGTGGTAATGAGATAATGTCTAAGTCATTTGCTGAGGAAATGAGAAAGGAATTTGAGATGTCTATGATAGGAGAGATCAAATTCTTTATTGGACTTCAAATTCAACAAGTAAAGGATGGCATATACATCACTCAATCTCAGTATATCAAGGAGATCCTGAAAAAAATCAATATGGAAGACTCTAAATCGGTTGGAACATTGATGGCTATTGGTTGTAAATTTTCAAAAGATGATACTAAGGAGGTAAATAAAACACTTTACCGATCCATGATTGGTAAGCTACAATATGTTATACATAGTAGATCTGACATAGAACAATCAATTGATATTTTTGCAAGGTTTTCAGCAAATCCCAAGGAAACAAATTTGTCTGTAGTTAAGAGGATATTCAAATATTTAAAAGGGACTAAAGATTTCAGTTTATTATACACAAGAAAAATAAATTTTTATCTCAAGGTATATACTGATGCTGATTGGGAAGGAAATATTGATGACAAGAAAATCACTAGTGGCAGAGCTTTCTTTTTAGGAGAAAGACTAGTGACATGGTTAAGTAAGAAATGGAGCTGTATTTTACAATCTACTATTGAAGCTGAGTATGTTTCAGCAACTATAAATTTTTCTAATATTGTATGGATGCTGATTGGGAAGGAAATATTGATGACAAGAAAATCACTAGTGGCAGAGCTTTCTTTTTAGGAGAAAGACTAGTGACATGGTTAAGTAAGAAATAGAGCTATATTTTACAATCTACTATTGAAGCTGAGTATGTTTCAGCAACTATAAATTTTTCTAATATTGTATGGATCAAACAACTACTAGAAGGTATGCATGAAGAGATTACTAGTCCTATTACAATTTATTGTGATAACATCGGTGCTATTAACATATCAAAGAACTCTATGATGCATTCCAAGACAAAGCATATATCTATTAAGTATCACTACTTGAGAGAGAAAGTACAAGATAAGCATGTGACATTGGAATATGTCAACTCTAAGGAGCAGATAGCTGATATATTTACAAAACCATTACAGAAGGAAGCTTGTAAGTATCTCTGAGGTAAGTTAGGGGTTCTCCCCCTATCCAATGTACATTAAGGAAAGATGCATGTTGCATCAATTCAAGGACTCAATAGAATATCTATCTTGTGAATTGATGCTAGTATTTCACTCTTTAGGTAAAACTTGAAGTTGTGAAAAATGAAGTTTTTGATCATAATGGAAAATCTATACACATGAAGTATAATATGAGAGGTTTATGTTTCTTTGGCATTGTTGTTAAAGATGGAGAATACTGAGATGAGAATATGTCAATTGATAGAGGGAGATGAACATATGGGAGAAGATTACTGAAGAACAGATGTTTACTGAAAGAGGGAGAATAATGAGATAAATCAGAAGAGCAAAAGATGGAGATGAATAAGAGAATGTTGTTGATAGAATCATAATGGAAAGTGTTATTGAAAGAAAGAGAAAGACTACAAGTGAAAGATCAGAAAAGTAGAAGTTACTACTTAGAGGGAGTACAAAATATAAATGACAGGGAAGTGTACCATCATCAATTGAACACTGAATTTGTTAGTGTTTCCATTAATACCAAAGAGGGAGATTATTATCATAATTGATAATAATGTTTATTTGATGGAGCTGATGATGAAAACCAACCAAGATCAAATGAATACATGATTATAGTAGAAAGTCTAGATCAATTATTGTCTTGTCATTGATGTCAAGCAATTGATTTCTGATTTATATTATGTTTCCATATCACTTGGTAATGATATAAGATGAATTTGTTGAGAGAGAAATGAGAAGTTGTGAAGTTGTCAAACTTAAATGGGAAACTAATACCGATCAGAAAATGATTTGATTATATTGATATAATTTTTTTCTACATAACGTATGATTATGTTAAGTCAGTAAAGCATAGTGATGAAGATTTGACAACTTGGTAAGAAAATTTATTTTGGCTACCAAGATGGAAAGGTCACTCAGTAAGGTAAAGGTAAAAATAAGGCCACTTGGTAAAATAGAAAGGTTTAGGCACCAAGTGATGTAACTGAAATTCTAAGTGAAGAACACTGAGAAAGGAAAATATATTAAATATGGATGGAATCGACATTTAATGATTAGCTATGTTGAGCTGGATGATCATGATGATGAGGAAAGTTAGTTACAAGAGATCTATGCTTATGAAGATTCAAGATGAAGATCTATAGAAAGATCTAAGAAACAAAAAGGATGTAACAAGTTCCTAGGTGAAAAGGAAACATGTTACCGAGATTTGATTTCAAGGTATAATGAATTGAATCATCAAGATTGATTAAAGAAAAAAGTAATAGATCAAATTAAGAGGCAAAAATTGTCTATATAAAGGATGATCTTGCACTAGTACATTTGGAAAAATTTTGATGGCCATTTGTCGGATTTTCAATGGCAATTTGTCAAAACTTTGACACATCTGTCCATCGGCATTTTTGCGTTGGAAATGGTGATGAAAGTGATAACCGTCAGTATTCCGACATCACTACCTGTCGGAAATGGCCACATAAATAGCAATTTTACTATGGGACCAATCTGTAGAAAAATACTTCTTACAACATTTCATCGGTCGGAAAGGCGACGGATATTCAGTAGATGTCTGACAGGAGTACCTGTTGGAGGTATAGCAGTCCCATCGCACCAATCTGTTAGATTGGGGTTTCGTCTGACAGTTACTTGTCACATATTTGATCATAGGCAATCAAGTACCGACATGAGAAACCATCAGATGAATAGCTCATTTGTTGGGAAAGGATTACTACCTGTCGAAAAAGTGACGAATTAGCATAGTAAAAATAACAAAGCTCAAGAGACCATCATAGTTGGTCTCCGTCTTTGGTCCATATACTGAAAAAACATTTTACATTTTGATAGCTCATCAAATGAGAGGATTTGAAAGAATTTAATAAAATATTTTCATGATAATGTATATTATTTAAGTTGACGTTGCACAAATTTATCAACTTCACGCACTTGTATACTACGAGCATAGCTATAAAGAAGCATGTCCTCCCATGGCCTACATTACTCAAGCCACGCCCAGAGGGGATGCTTCTTTATGGCTATGTTTGAGGTATATAAGTGCATGAAGTAGATAAATTCATTCACCGTCAAACTAAAATAATATATGTTATACATGAAAATATCATCCATTAAATTCTCTCAAATCACCGCATTTGATGAGCTAATGAAATGTAAAATGTTTTTTCAGTAGATGGACCAAGAATGGAGACCAACTATGATGGTCTCTTGAGCTCTTCTATCTTTAGTCCTAGCTACTGGGTAAGGGTTGGAAGACGTATACCTATCAATCATTGAGAATAATCACCGCCTTGCCTTTATGTACACTACACAATATCCAATATAAGAGAAGGCAGAAAATATGAATGGATAAAAGAAATGAAAGATACAATAAAATTATCTTGTTGTTTACCTTCTCATAATTGATCCTAGTCTCATAAAAGTAATTTTATATGATCACTAGCACATTTCATGTATGGATGAGAAATAGTATCCAAAGTTTCTAGATTCTGAGAAGAGGTATGAGTGGAGGCCAAAAAAGAGATATTTGTGAAGGTTTTATAGTACTAAATCATCATCTCTGAACTGGTACTCAATCTGGAAACCCTCTCTACTATAAAATCTCCACATCTAGCAAATCTCCACAAAAATCCATTCTGGCCTCCACTGCATATATGTCTTCTCAGTATCTAAAAACTCTCCATCATTGATTCCCGTCATTTTTCACCATCTCCGTGGATTGAGACCTTAAATTATTGAGCTTCTCTTTGTTTCTAGAATAGTTTAACATTATCTACTTAACAAGGCCAACCACGTGAAGGTGGAAGCTCATCTAGCCCCTCCTAGGAGCCTCTTATGACCCTTTATGATATTTTAAGACCTCTAAGATGTGTATTCTTAGGGGTCGTAAAGGGTCGTAAAGGGTCATAAGGGGTCCTAGGACACAATAGCTGAGAAACATAAATGTAGGAATCATGGTCACAAGTTTTTGGGGACAACATAATTGAGTGGTATACCCAGACGATGCAAAGTAACCACTACTCCTCTGGAACCAGAGGAGTAGTAGTTGATTTGCATCATCTGGGTATACAACTCAATTATGTTGTCTCCAAAAAATTCTGACCATGATGCCTAAAATTATGTTTCTTAGCTATTGTGATATCTACATTTATGTTTCTCAGCTGTCGTACGTGCTTATGTGCATGTTTTTTATGTGTTTGGGAAGACATATTTCTAGCCTGGGCCTGGATCCTACGACAATTAGCTTCATAAAAATGAAGTGTATGAAAGATGATCAATTAGCTTCCCAAGAAAAATCCCATAAATGAACTATCCGTACCCTAATTCTTGTGGCCTATGTGCATACCCAAAGGATAAATTTGAAACACAAGGGTAAGGCTTAAAGATCTGTCTAGTGATGCAAAATTAACTTCTTTAAGCCTTACCCTTGTTGTTTCAAATATATCCTTCGGGTATGCACAAAGGGCACAGGAACTGGGGGTGCACACAGCTCATTTACGAGATTTTTCTTGGAAGCTAATTGCTTATCTCTCATCTGCTTCATTTATTATCAAGCTAATTGTTGAAGGATCCAAGCCCAGGCTAGAAAGATGTCTTCCCATTCTATTTAAGCCATATTCCTTGTTCTTTTCAAACATCCTTGGTACGGTAGGCGTACTCTCTGCAGTACTCTTCTTCAATTTTTGTTCGATGATAAGCATCTTCTTCTTCTTCCTAATTGTAGCTAGAGCTTCCTTTTCATCAGGATTCAACTCTAGGGTATGTGCAAGATCATGGTATGCCAAAAAGTGGCGATGTGAAAAAGAAGTCATGATTGGAAAACAACTATAACTTTGAAATAGTATAAAATTTTTCAAATCTGAAACATGCATCACATTTTATGCTTCACCTACTACAAGAAGAAATTTTATTTTTTTCAATTTGATGAAGTTTCGACTAAGTTAAGGTGGTCAGACATGTGAGCTTTTATATTTTGGAAAATTTGTAGCATAAAAATCATAATAAATTATTTATCTAGAAATAAAATAATAAAAAAATATCTGTCACATCTAGACATGAGTCTACTACTTAAATCTAGAATCTTGTAAAAAATATTATCATTTGATTGTATTTAAGGTGGTCAGACATACACCTACTTCTTATATTTAACCTAAAATTTTCATACTATTGATAAATTGATTGGAAAATAGTTATAACATTCAAACGGTATAGAATTTTTGAAATCTAAAATATGTGTCACATTCTATGCTTTTCCTAGTACAAGAAAAAACTAAAAAATTTTAATTTGATGAATTTTAGAGCAAGTTAAGGTGGTCAGACATGTGAGTTTTTATATTCTCCAAAAATTTTAGTAGAAAAATCATAATTAATTATTTACTTGAAAAAAAATTACAAAAAAATATGTGTCACATCCGAACATGAGTCTACTACTTATATCTAGAATCTTGTTAAAAATTATTGTCTTTTGATTATGTTTAAGGTGGTCAGACATAAACCTACTTCTTATCTTTTTCCTAATGTTTTTATACTACTGCATCGAAATTTAAAATTTTCACCATATAGAATAACTTATTTTCAAAAAATGGATAGTATCTTAGAAACTACATTAAATTTTCTATACTTTCTCTTCTTACATATTTTATATATAACATTGATAACTTGTTCAAATTTTTATGTCAATTTTCCTAACCTTGATTTTTTGAATTTTCATTGCCACTTAAGGACCTAGTTTGGAATACCATGATCTTGCACACATACTCCACTTCCCCCATCTCATCATCCTTGTCACCCTAAGCTGCCATCCTAAGACCTTCTTCCCTCTCCAATTCTTCAAGCCTCTGCAAGATATCTAGATCAATAAAGTCTACAACATTGTGTCCATCCATGATCTCAGGAATATCATCTTCTTTCTACTCTTCATTTGCCAAAATATACTACTTCTTCAAGCTTGTAGTCTCTAGTGGTTTCAAATCAATCTTATTACAAACTACAATAAGAGGCTTATTGGCAAACAAAGGTTTTATGCTATGAAACAGAGCTGCCTGTTGTGCAATACTATAACCACAGGACCCCGAAACATCAAGGAAAAACAAAACAACTAGCTTCAAATGAGCCAAGGTAATAATATTGAGCATCTCTATGGTGTTCTTTTCCTCCAAGGGGTGGTCCAAAATACCAAGGGTATCAATAGGCTAAATAGCTTCAGATTGTCACGAAGGCTTAATGGCTCTGCCTTGTAGCCCACAACATAAAGCACAATGCTCAAAGAAAAGTACATGTCCATATTGTAGAAATGGAAAAGAAACAACAAGAAAACAAATAAAAAAGAAAATATTGCAATTAAATAATCACCAACAATGATACACATAATACCTTTATATGCAGCCCATATTTAACATTTCAAATGCAAGAATGAAAGAAAACATGGAACTAAGCCCACAGTTCATAGGCCCACAAAGGGACATTTATCATAGTCATAGAAATATGATTATTTTTAAATGGAATACACCAAGGAGTACCATCAGAAATATTGACCATTTACAATCATGAACAGTGAATAATCAAATAGCCCATTTTTTTATCAGTATGTGTAGTCTCTATGTATATGAAAAATGAATGAAATATCAAGCTGAAATAAAATAGTGAACAAAAATTCAAATTCAAGGCCTAATTTTTCAAGAGAAACAAACATTAGGATGAAAGAAAAATCATTAAGACAATAGAAAAATCATTAGGACTATAGAAAAATCATTAAGACTAGAAAATCAAGTTCTAGAAAAATCATTACGACTATAGAAAAATCATTTAGACTAGAAAATCAAGTTCTAGAAATGGATGGTTCTGATGCTTTACCATTACAACAATTGAGCATTCATCATTTGGTACTTCTTGGTGTATTCCATTTAAGTTTTCCAACTGTCGTGTTTATGTGCATGTTCTTTATGTGTTTGGCTTCTCTCCCTCGCAAGGGATACGTCGATAGGTAATTGATTTGAAAGCATAATGATTTGACAATCTTTTTTTAGGATAGGCATAATCATCCCATCAACCTTAATTAGCAACATTTGTGATATATGTCAAGTAATTATAATCAGTATGCCCAACAAACAAAGACTTAGTAGTAAAAGCATGTCCTTTGGTTTACTAGTTTACTTATAATCAGTATGTCCTTTGGTTTACTAGTTTAATCTGGTTTAAGAATGGTTTGTTTCATGTTTGAATGTACCATTGAATGAAGCTTGGCTATATTAAGTACAATCTTAAGACTCATGACTCTGAATGTTCATCAAAGCTTAGGCAAATATGAATGTTCATCACCTATGCATATAAGTGTTGATCATAGAAGGTATATGCATAGGTGAAAAACATGCATATTTAACCAAGCAATACTGGGAGCTAGACCCAACAAAAAATAGATTTGTGGTGATTTTCACAATAGTACATGTGTTTCTAGGTAAGCTCCCAATAGTGCTCAGGAAAATATGCATGTTCATCACCTGTGCATATGAAGTGGCTATAATGGCAGATACAATCACTAAATTTTGCATACTCCTTATTTTTTTTTGGGTTGATATTGTTAGACATGGTCTTTCTTGAATGGAATGACTCATTACTTGTACATTGACTAGAATGTTGGTGGAAGAAGGATGTTTTGTTTGCAACCATTCTTTCAACTCTAATTTTCTCAACACAAAGGGACATTTATCATAGCCATAGAAACATGATTATTTTAAAATGGAATACACCAAGGAGTACCATCAAAAATATTGACCATTTACAATCATGAATAGTTAACCTAAATCAAATAGCTCATTTTTTTATCAGCATGTGTAATCTCTATGTATATGAAAAATCAATGAAATATCAAGCTGAAATAAAATAGTGAACACAAATTCAAATACAAGGCCTAATTTATCAAGAGAAAAAAACATTAGGACGAAAGCAAAATCATTAAGACTATAGAAAAATCATTAAGACTAGAAAATCAAGTTCTAGAAAAATCATTACGACTATAGAAAAATCATTTAGACTAGAAAATCAAGTTCTAGAAATGGACGGTTCTGATGCTTTGCCATTACAATAATTGAGCATTCATCATTTGGTACTTCTTGGTGTATTCCATTTAAGTTTTTCAGCTGTCGTGTTTATGTGCATGTTCTTTATGTGTTTGGCTTCTCTCCCTCACAAGGGATACACCAATAGGTAATTGATTTGAAAGCATAATGATTTGACAGTCTTTTTTCAGGATAGGCGTAATCATCTTGCCAACCTTCATTAGCAACATTTGTGATATATGTCAAGTAATTATAATTAGTATGCCCAACAAACAGAGACTTAGTAGTAAAAGCATAAGGTTGCACATCCACATCTGCCCTAGTAAGTATTAGAACCTTTCAAATTTGTAAAGAACACAAACTTTGCAAATCAAATTGATATTTCTTTAAAACCTATGTTCTTGATCAAGTTCTTAAAGATTAAAACATGAAATAAAAAGAAGATGCAATGAAGACAACATGTGCCTTGTAGTGAGGACATTCAAGAGAGTTTTGATGAGTATTCAGATTCCTCAAAGATTGATTTTGAATCAGAAATTGGTGAAGAATATGAAGTGGTGTGTGGTGAATCTGAAGACGAGGAAAATCTAAATTTAGTGGTGTGTGGTGAATCTAAAGATGGAAGGAAACAAAAGTCCCAAGTTTTGAATTTGGACAGTAGAGGCTCCTTTCCTCATTCTCACAAGTCTATAGATTTTTCACATGTATTAATTAGTAAAGAAGAGGCATCTAGCATTGGCATTCAAGATATAAAGGTTGGGCCTGACCGTTGCACAAAAAAGGTGCTTGTATCTATTTAAAATTTGTCACCGGGGTATGACCATAATTATGAGTTCATATCAATGACATAACTCCACTACCTCAAGATATGGCAGCCTTTGGTCAAGAAGAGAACAATGATTTACATCCTATATTTGAGGGTACACATGGTACAAGCATGGGACATGATGGGAATGATACAGCTCATCATAATTAATAAAAGAACTCTTGCCAACATTAGAGTACCCATAGATCAAAATAGTCTTGGTATTTGGGTCAATAGATGACAACCTTTCCATATGCTGCCTCACCTATTTCAAGTAAGCCAAACTCAGTCCAATTCTCTTAACAATGGTACACATCCGTCCAAGTGCAGCAACCTTCAAAGATTTGCAATGGTGAAGAGAATCACTATGGTCACAACAAGATGGAGTGATATATAGTAGAGAGCTATATAGAGATGGTTGATAGTGTTCCTTGAGGGAAGGGGGATTTTGAAAGACTTGTTATCATTGTATTGTGTATTTCCAATATGTTTGGATGCAGGGCAGACCAGGAGAATGAAGGATCACTCACTGATTGCATGATAACCCGATTTTGAAGGGTCACTGGTTGAGGGGACATTCAAGGTCTGGATGTTGATAGTGTTCCTTGAGGGAAGGGGGATTGTGAAAGACTTGTTATCATTATATTGTGTATTTCCAATATGTTTGGATGTAGGGTAGACCAGGAGAATGAAGGATCACTCACTGATTGCATGATAACCTAGTTTTGAAGGGTCAATGGTTGAGGGGACAGTCAAGGTCTAGATGTTGATAGTGAATTCCATGAGGGAAGGGGGATTGTGAAAGACTTTTTATCATTGTATTGTGTATTTCCAATATGTTTGGATTCCAAAACATAGTTAAGAGTTCAAAATTCATCCTCTAAACTAGAGATAGATTATTATAGGGGTTATCTCTTCTCAATGGGTATACATGAGATACTACTATCATACTACTACCTTTGTGAACATTTAAAAACTAAGACTATTCAAATATTAAATTTTCCACATACATCAGCACATAGTTTTGTGAGTAACCTTTCCGACGGGATAAACACAAATCTCTTTTATGGAACAAGTTATTTTTGCCCATAAGATCTAAGGTATACTTATAGAATAATATCTCATATCAACTTACACGCAAGATGGAATACACATAAAGATATTCCTAAGAAATTTTAACATGATTCATTAAGCTAGAGTTTCATCAACATTACTTATTAACTAGCTTATTTAACCAATTCCATATCCTTTAAATCCATAATAATCTTCTTATGAGTATATCTTTTCCCAACATTAACAAGTTTATTTGAATTTTACCATTTTCCAAAATAAAATTCATAGATTCTTTAATAGAGGGAGAGAAATACATGAGTCATATGGCTACACTCTTATTCAATCAAATTAATATGTTCAACCCACTAACATTTTGTACACACATTTCCATAAAAGCACATTTGAGGAGTAACTACAAGTATTGTTATCCTTATACGCATCTTCTGACATCTATACCATTTCCTACAAATTCACATTCTTCTAATATTTTGATTTTAGGATAGTTATAAAGTTTGACTTAAATCTTATTCTAATAGACATATCATTATTCCTTTCATAATAAATCATTGTTCCAATATAATAGCAATGTTGTTAGCTTCAACTTCCATTTCACACACAAAATTCCAACAAAGTAAATAATTACTACACAATTTTGTTTAATATCATATTCTTTCCTTATAGTTGATGGTTTTCACTGGATCAATTCACACTGTTTACGGTGATCATATATAATTCATAATTCCTACCATAAAATCAAACATTTATCCTTTCAACAATTATGTACTATAATCCTATTTATTACAAAACCTTGGGGACATAGGTCCTTCACCCAAGGGTTCCCTCTAGCTAGGCACATTCTCCTTATGGACACATTGATTTTTCCCTATGAAATTTAGTCTTTTAAACATATTTCTTGAGAAGAAGGGAGAGACACATTTGATTTCAACAATAAATTTAATTTCTTACTTGAGAGGGTATATAAAAGAGATATGCTTCTTAATGAATCTCAGTCATTGGTAACGCATGGACAGTCAAGCCACTAGTCTCCAAAGCATTCAATAAGTGAATATGAATGTTTTGAAAACTACTCCCAACAATTCTTAAACAAATTAAAGTATGTTTAAGAATTGTTGGGACTGGTCCTTTGGTGTGTATTAAACATAATAGAATTTTCAGCATATTATTATCATTCTATTTCTTTGTTGTAAACATACCATTGGTTCAGTTTTAATCTACTAGTGTCATGCCCTAGCCCATGATTTATCTCCATTATTTGATGTTATTCACTATTTTGAAATGTTGACTGTGGTTATCAAATGGAAAAAATAGAAAACAAAATTTAACACGAATTTTTTTTTACAAAACTGAACCAATGGCATGTTTACAACAAAGAAATAGAATGATAATAATATGCTAAAAATTCTATTCTATTTAATACACACCAAAGGACCAGTTGTATGAAATTGTCAATCGCATAGCATTTCACTGTTGTATGAGTGGATTGTGCAAGAATAGTTAACATTAAACAAGGAGCAAACTCCTCAACACATCTTGGAAACCATTGAATTCAATAATAAATGAAACCTAACACCAACACTATTCCTTCCATTCACTTCTACCAAGAATAAAGAAGTTAATCCATTCAACATTACATATAATCATTAGACAGTTACATTTCTTGACTGTGTAGAGGAAAAATCACGACCAAAATGATCAAAACTACTTTCACCCTTGCACAAGCTATTCCAAACTTCAAGTAAAATGAGAAATATGCTATATCAAATCATTCATATTCATAGTAACCATTCAAAGGATCATTTTATCAATGAACCCTCTGGTTGTACCCCTCTGGTAGAGAAAGGAAACCTCAAAATAGAGAAAGGAAACTTAGTAAAACCAGTATATGCCGCTATTTGTGAGGGTACAGTCATGATAAGTGCCTCTCAAACCTCTCCAAACATGTAAGAATGTCTTTAAATACTTTATTGATCTTTTCTAAACATTAACGAATGGACAATCAAACCAATAGTCTCCAAAGCATTCAATAAGTGAATATGAATGTTTGAAAAATTTCCTCTCAACTTCCCCAACCACTCCTAATCGGTTAGAGGGATTAGTTGAGTGTTTAGACACTAAAACTTCTTAAACATACTTTATCTAATATGATGAATTGTAATATCAACAAACGTGAATCCAAACATTTCAAAATAGTGAATCGATATCCTTGAGCACAAGCACCAATAACATCAAATAATGGAGATAAAGCATGGGCTAGGGCACGACACTAGTAGAATGCGGTCATTTTAGTGAGCATTCATGATAAAATAAAATGCAATGCATTTAAAATTTGTGGTCGAATATGATGCCAGAGGCTCGAAAGATGTTGCCTATCAAAGATACCAATCAAAGATGAAGAAATCACATACCTTCTCTCGCGCTCAACTTTCACGAAGGAAGATTTGATTGCCAAATCTTCCTTGTACCACATGAAGAACATGCCATTGGTTCATTTTAGCATGTTATTATCATATCAGATAAAGTATGTTTAAGAATTGTTGGTAAGGATAGGAATAGTGGAGATTCTAGAAATATCCCTCTAACTGATTAGGAGTGGTTGGGGAAGTTGAGAGGAAAGTTTTCAAATATTCATATTCACTTATTGAATGCTTTGGAGACTACTGGTTTGACTGTCCATGCATTACCAATGACTGAGATTCATTAAAATTGATTTCTTAACTGAAAAGGACTTGTAAAAATAATATGAGGAAATTCTAGCCAGATAAAAAATATATTGACACCAAAAATATAGAGAGAATTGGTTGAAAGATGAGGAATCAATTAATATAATAGCTTCAATAAATAATGAAGTTGGCCAGCAAGTTGTGGAATCAGATGCAATCAACAAGGAAGTGGTAGACTTTTACTCATCACTATGGTCATCACAAGATGGAGTGATATATAGTAGAGAGCTATATAGAGATGGTTGATAGTGTTCCTTGAGGGAAGGGGGATTATGAAATACTTGTTATCATTGTATTGTGTATTTTCAATATGTTTGGATGCAGGGCAAACTAGGAGAATGAAGGATCACTCACTGATTGCATGATAACCCAGTTTTGAAGGGTCACTGGTTGAGGGGACAGTCAAGGTCCAAATTTTGATAGTGTTCCTTGAGGGAAGGGGGATTTTGAAAGACTTTTTATCATTGTATTGTGTATTTCCAATATGTTTGGATGCAGGGCAGACCGAGAGAATGAAGGATCACTCACTAATTGCATGATAACCCAGTTTTGAAGGGTCACTGATTGAGGGGACAATCAAGGTCCGGATGTTGATAGTGAATTCCTTGAGGGAAGGGGGATTTTGAAAGACTTGTTATAATTGTATTGTGTATTTCCAATATGTTTGGATGCAGGGAAAACTAGGTGAAGGAAAGATCACTCACTGATTGCATGATAACCCGGTTTTGAAGGGTCACTGGTCAAGGGGACAGTCAAGGTCCGGATGTTGATAGTGTTCCTTGAGGGAAGGGGGATTTTGAAAGATTTGTTATCATTGTATTGTGTATTTCCAATATGTTTGGATGCAGGGTAGACCAGGAGAATGAAGGATCACTCACTGATTGCATGATAACCCGGTTTTGAAGGGTCACTGGTTGAGGGGACAGTCAAGGTCCGGATGACTAGGTCATTCGAGGACCCTATTTCTTTGTATTAATTTCTATTCAAATTGGATGCATGGATTTCTTGTGAATTATCGGCTGTTATGTATCCTACAACTGCATCTGTAAATTTGCATATACTTCTCTAGGGTTGTAAGCCACTTAGGGATCAAAATAGAGAAAATAAATCAAAATCGTTCTTTGTCCTATTTCCTTTTAACAAAGTCTCAACTATCAATGATACAATACATTTGATGCCCTAATCTATCAATAGAAATGGCACCTAGCTAGAAGCTCACGGGCTATCCATTTGATAACCACAGTCAACATTTCAAAAAAATAGATATCCTTGAGCACAAGCACCAATAAAATCAAATAATAGAGTTAAAGCACGGGCTAGGGCACGACACCAGTACAATGCGGTCATTTCAATGAGCATCTCAGAAATATAAAATAGCATCATTAAACATGCTATTAATATCAACCAACGTGAATCCAAACATTTCGAAATAGTGAATCAATATCCTTGAGCAGTACAAGCACCAATAACATCAAATAATAGAGATAAAGCACTAGCTAGGGCACGACACTAGTAGAATGCGGTCATTTCAAAGAGAATTCATGATCAAATAAAATGCAATGCATTTGAAATTTGCAGTTGAATATGATGCCAGAGGCTCGAAAGATGAAGAAACCACATACCTTCTCTCGCGCTCAGCTTTCACTCATTTTCTCCCACTCCTTTTCTATGGAAATCAAAATTAAAATGATTTGGCACTTCACCTTTTTTTATTTATCTATACCCTGAAACTGTCAGAATTCTGATGGTCAATTTAAAACCCATCAGAATACTGACACCATCGGGGCCTATTTAAAAAAAACAACAAATTCATTAAAAAAATTACCCATCAAAAGTTTCTGTCGAAATTTGGCCCCAAATGTAGTAGTGTTGTATGGATAAATAGCTGGCAAACTGAATAGTTGAAGGGTTATTGACTATTGCAGTGAAGAAGGAATAGAGAGATTTTGAGTGGGAAAACAATGATTTGATGAAGTTTTGATGCCAATGGAAGATGAATAATTGAAGAGAAGATTGAAGAGCGCATGAGGATCTTATTGAGAAAAGATAGTTGCACATATACAGGTCAATTTTATTACTATTTCTTATTAGCATTTGTAACAAAGAAATATCTTAACAAAGTGGAATTAATGTAGTCTTATTGTAAAATCCTTGAGAAAGGTGATATTCTAAAGAGTGTTTAAAGCCCTCTAAAAAGGCCACTCCTAACAGGGTGAAGATCCTAACATATCTGAGGTAAATCCCTTAACTAGGTCACAGGTCTAACAGTGTGCATTGTAATCTTTAATCAGATTGGCTCTTAACCGAGTGTACTTTAGAAGAGTATTTTCTTAGTGGGTGACAATTCCCACAATGGTTTTGTTAAATATTGGTGTTACACATTGCGAATGATTTACTGATTGATATAGTTTATTTACTGTTGTCGATAAATAGTGAACTATGTTTCTACCGAGTAGTTACTGAGTTAATCGGGGAAGATTTTTATAGGTATATTGGATTAGGGATTACTGATTCACCCCCCTTCTCCATAATCCAATAATAACAAGGTATAGTAGAAAATCTCTCCTAGCTCCACCTTTCTCACCTAAACCTATTGTACAATATAGATTGATTTCTCTATATCATCTCTTATGTGTATCAAAGGAATGCTCACATAGATGTAAAGCCATCTTGTTTTAAAATAATATATCTTCTAAAATTATCTAATGCACGTTGCTTTATGTGCAAGAAAACCTAAGTACAAAATTTTAATAAACTTAGTATATTTTTTTATACAATTATTTTTTCATGATCTCTTAGATATTTATCTTATAAATATAGGATGGAATTAAATTATTACATTATTAAATAATTATTATTACTCTTGGGTTGGGGTCCTAGTTCAATTAGTGAGAGCTTCATGTGCTAAAACACAACGTCATGAGGTCTAGTCTCCCCCCACCCACACAATACCAAAGGACATGTCATCGGTCATGTTAAGAAGTTTACTCAGTGCACTACAATTTATAGAGGTTTCTATACTTGATTCACACAATCTAAAAATAATTATTATTATTTGAATTATTAATGGTAGATACTTCTTTTAATTATCTTATTTCTAGTGTCGAATCTCATAGCTAGCACCATGTTTAGTATGCATATCACTAATTTATCATGTTCATGTACCCATCCTCATCCTCAACTTGAACATGAGATGGGAATGAATTAATATTAATCTTCAGATTCTTAATATTTTTAATATTTTTAATTTTAATTTTTTCTTATTTCTATTTTTATTGAACTAAGCTAAATAAGAGTACAACATAAAAGAATAATAGTCCAAAAAGGACTAAAAAGAAAATGAAAAAAAAATCTTCAGATTTTGATTAGTAGAATCTTTAAAAAAATGATTACCTACATTAACACCCTTCACATGTGTACATCTTATTTTTATATAATTTATTTTTCATTTATGTACTTCAAAGACATAATATTACAATATCCATTCACACACACACACACACACACACACACACACACACACACACACACACATATGTATATGTATGTGTGTGTGTGTGTGTGTGTATGTGTGTATCCGTTAGGCACATTCTAGACGTATCCATTGATCTAACATGAAAAGTGTAATTTTAATTAGGATCAAGTAAATTTTAAGTACACTATATAAAGGATTATGAAATCATTTAAATCTTATACAAAAAATTAGGCTTGAAGGTAAGAATATCACAATTGGCAATTGGATGAATATTTACCATTTTCTCTTGTTTTTCACTACCAAAATTGAATACTATTTGTACAATCCTAAAAAGTTAGCATCTATAATTATATGCTCAATTAATTCCTATTTTAGTATTTATGGGTTCCCATATTAAGATTTCACACTCTCCTAATTCTCATCGAACCTTTATATGAATATTATGAGTCCTTTGTTAATTCAACTTCACCAAATATTGATGTGATCCCTTATTTCTAGGCATGCTCCTTTATTATTTCTCCTCTTCAACCATTTATTATTCTACATGGACCCTATGTTATCATTTCTGGCCTTTTTACTTCTTACCAACCTTGAAATCAATTGTGCCTCTTATTCTAGAATCTACCCTATCTACCCAACCTCTTATTTCAATTATAGCTCATTCTCTTAGGTACAAAATGCCTAGGGTGTTTTATTCCCTTGAGATTTGGCTAAAATTTGAATTAGGGTTTGGTTACGATGTTAGGTGGAAATTAGCTCCTATGGTTGGCCTAGATCAATTTTGAATCCCAAAATGTGTGAGAGGTATATAAGTGGCCTATCTCTCCTCATTTTGGTAACCAAGAATATTCATGATCAAGATTTCAAGAGCCCTTCTAAATCAAAGCATTCTCAAAGTCTTCAAGCATCCAAGTCTTCAACCCTTCAAAGCATCATTCCTCTCCTTCATTAAAATTAATTGTGGAAAACTACAATATTCATGGTACAAAATCTTGTCTTTCATTATTTCCTTTGAGGTTTTTGTGTGGAGTAAAGGGCTATTACATTTATAATTGTAACTACATCAAAAGAAGCATTGCACCATCAAGGTATAAGGTAATTTACAATTTAGATCTACTAACTATTTCATATCAATAATCTTTCCTTTATGTAAATTCATTTCATTTTTGAAAGGTTGATTCGTAAACAAGAGTTTGTCCAAGGAAAACCACTTTCCATAATCTTTTCCTTATTTTTTCTATGTATAGGAATAGGCAATGTAGCTATTAGAACTATTTTGAACATTCAGGATCTATGGGGTCAACTGTCAAAGTTTTAAGCAAAACCCACAAGTACAAAACACCCTAGGCTTTTCGTTCCTAGGAAAAAAGTTCCAAGGCATTTTGTACCATCAAAATAATCTTCAAATTTCAATCACAGGTTGGTGCAGTTCTTAAATTCCTATTTCTAGTCATTGCAGTTGTCTGTCTATTTCTCATTAGTCTATATTTCTCTAATCTTGCCAATCTTGGTGATTTAATATCTTATCTTGCATCATCATATCATTTCTCATAAAATATAACTTTCCCCAATTCATTTTGCAAAAGATCTTTGTACTCATTTAGTGCTTAAGTCCTACTTGAGCCTATTGGGTCATCTTTGTTCTGATTGTGCAATAGAAAATTGGATCAAATGTCTTTCTTCCCTTTTCTATTGTACATTTTGGTGAACCCAATGCATGAAATTTCCAATCTGATTTGGTGTCTAGATCTCCTTTGTGTGCATTGCATTAGTCAATATTTACATTATATCTTTGTTACATTTAATGCATTTAGATATCTATGTTCACCTATTGTACATTTTGGTGAACCCTGCTCATATCATTTCTACTTCTGATTTTGTAGTCTTAGATCTAATTTTTGCATGCCATTATCATTCATTTCTAAAAAATACATAAAAAATGTGCATCGCGATCTCTTTCATTCCTTCATGTTCATTATAAAAGTACAAAATTTATCCTTTGTTTTCAAGCATTGCTGCTACTTTATGTGTATCTTAATTTGATTTGTACGCATTACTTTCTTTCTTTTCATGTTGCAAAAATTGTTTAGGGCATTCTCCCAAAACCATTGTATTGATTTTGAGATAAAACAACATCCTCCCATCAACTTGCCTTTACATTATATGTTAGCACTAAAAAGAATCAATTTAATACGAGCGATGTTTCTTTGACTTCTCTTATATTACCATCTCCCAACTATTATCTTCCTTGTATAGAAATATTAGTGAAAGAAGATGTTTTTAACCTTTCTCTTGATGATCTCTCTTTGACGAGAAGCATTGAGGATTGATGTTAACTCTTCTCCTAATATGGACCTCCCCTACAAGAATACCTTGGTAAAGGATGATGATTCCCCTCATGACACCTCACTTTATATTCATTTCAATGACTCCCCCTTTAGGGATGAAGCTTTAGAGAGATGATTATCCCACTCCTAAAGTTTTCTTTATTCCTAAAGATGTTCCTACTCTTGATTATTCCCCTATTTTAGTTGATCCATTAGACAACGATGATAATTATTATCTCCCCCATGAAATAAATTGCATAAAATAAGATGATGTTATGGTAGAGGAGACTAGTACAATTGGCATTTCTTCTATTCATTTTAGTAATCATCCTACAAATGAAGCATTAATAAGTTGTGTTAGTCTCTCTTCAAAAGTTTGAATTTACCATAAAGATACATTGGAAAAAGAGGAGACCATCCTTGACGCTCTCCTTCATACAATTCAAGAACCTAGTTGATTTAATGTTGTCAATGTGTTGGGTAGTGAAAAGACTAAGGTTGTTGTCCAACTTTGTCAAGATACCCCTCAACCTAAAAATAAACCAATCATTGTGGTAAAATGTACTCAACAAATTGATTATCATGCAACTTCTCATGCATATAACACAAGAAAAATTTAAAAAACCTACTAATTTAATTATTCCTCCTCTTCTTGCTTCTCAACCAGTTCTTCCTCCTACACTTTGTCTTCCTCAAAATCTTGGACAGAGATATGATCTAGTAGAACAAGTCTGTGGTACTCTTTCTAAGATACCTCTTTGGGAGCTTCTTCAAACTTGAACCCTGCATACCATGAAGCATTACAACATGCCTTGAGAAACATGTTTGTTCCACAACCCATGCAACCTAATATAACTTCTATATTGGAATCTATAAATGCAACAAATAATAAAGCTCAGATTGTATTTTATCAAGATGAGTTGACTTCTAAAGAAATTCAATATCAACATGATTCTCTTATGGTTGATGTCCTTATCAATGATAATCTTATTCGAAGAGCTTTAATTGATAATGGATCTGGTCTTAATTTTTGTAGAATTGATTTGTTGCATAAAATTAAGGTGGATACTTCATTGATTAAACCCGATTCTATTCCTATTTGTTGCTTTGACTATGTTGCTAAAAAATCCTTAGGTATTATAACCTTTTTTATTAAGGTAGGTCATGTTACTTTACCATAACACCTATTCATGTCATGGCCAATACTCTCACTTACAATCTTCTCTTATGACGACCATGGATACATGCCATGCAAGATGTTCCTTCAACACTTTATCACAAAGTAAAGTTCATCTATAAAACCATCACACATACCCTTGTTGTTGATGATAGTTCCAAAATTGGTTACACACTGAATTCGATTCTCCATCTATTCCTACACCATTTGAACAAAACATATGTCAAATTTACAAATATTTATTTTCTATCCAAGAATACAAATTTCAATAACAACAAGTGTCACTTAGTGGCGAGTACTTTCTACTATAGACAATAGAAATTAGACAATGGTAGTTTAAAATTAATGATCTCGTACTAGTAAAAAAATATACTTTACTGATTTTAAAAAATAAAGTTGTAATCACAATAATACCTATAATTGTAAACATATACTTATTATTCATTTTGCAATTTAAATTTGTACATATAATACTAGTTATGATTGTAATAATAGAATAGTGATGCCTTGTATTTGATTTTTAATTGTTATTGTGCGAATTCATTATTTGAAGTTGTAATTATATGTATAATTGTACATGCCTATGCTGAGTGTTAGTCTTTAAAGAAAGATAGCTTATACATTATTGTATTTCCATTTAAGTAAGAAGAGAACTGTGCAGATTAATGAAGGTTATAGTTGTTATCTAGGGCTTGCATTAGAATTTGTAGCTAGAAAATTTTGTCATTTAATTAAGGAAAGGCTCTCCATTTAAAATCTAATTCTATTAAGAATATAAAGAGTGTCATTCCGCAGTTGAAATATCTGTCCTTCAAAATATACTATTATAAGGATCAATATTATAAAAAATTTCAATACATGAATTTCATGTGTTGTTGAGTCTTTAGGCATGAAATTTTTGTATTTGGGTTTCAAACTCTAATAAATAGATGTGCATCACTAACACTGCTAGAACATGAAATGGAAAAAAATAATTGTCATATTATACTCCTCACTTTTATTTATTCATGAACAAATATTTGATAGTCCATACACATGTAATGTATGTGTTGTTAGAAATTGAACTGAAACAACTTACAATGCAGGATTTGATAAAAACTTGTATAGCTAGATAGCTCTCTCTCTATATACAGACTAATTCATGAAGTGGAGTTGTGGATGATAATGTAGAAAGAGAACATGCATATGGAGAACTATGCGTGAACTAGAAACAAGTTTGAAGATGTGAAAGATAATATATGAATAACATCTGTTGCAAAAAAAAACTAGAAATCTGAATGCATGACTTTTAATTTAGAGTAGTTTTATTAGTGGATACCTTCTTACAAATACATTTTGAACCATTAAGAAATTATAAAAAAACACTCCACAGTTATGCACAATTATGCAATAGATAAATTGAATCAAAACAAGTTACATTGCAAGATATGATAAAAACATCTAGAGCTAGCTAACTGCCTCTATATACAAACTAATACATGAAGTGAAGTTGTGTCTGATAATTCAAACACATAACAAAAAATGCATAAATATATCTTCTCCACCATTGTAGACAACAAAAATAAGATGAAAAAGTGCCACATAGCTTTTCCCCAGTATTTTCAAGATGCACTGATTATTGTCCCATCCATCTAAGAAAATATGAAGTGCCATTTTCAGCAAACTTTCATACTTAAATTTGTACCTTTGTAAGTACATCAAGCTATATCATTTCTTCTAGTATATAAAACTGACATCACTAAAAAAGGGGGGCATCATTCAAATTGCAATGTGAAAAGATTCAGGTGCCACCTAAAGTAAACCCTCAATAGTTACCCTAAATTATTCTAGAGTTCAATCAATGCTTAAGACTTATTGTTCAAGCTATCACTTTTGAATCTTTTATTGGTGGGTGATATTCCCTACAAACAAAACCTAATTTTTGTTCATTATACAAAAGAATTTTGTGCACATTTACTACAAGGGGAATTATTAAACAGAAAAATGGCAAAAATCTCAAATAATGAAAATTGATGCTTGTTTTGCATAAATTTGGTTTATGAGGTCCTTCAATAGCTTCTCTACTTGAATGTTTGACATATTTTTCCATTGCAAGCAAAAACTAAAAATAAGGCAAATATCAAACCAAAACCTTTACATGATGAAGATTTACAGATATGTCAAAATACAAAATTGTTCATAACCAAAACAAAAAAAAAATCTTACCACCTGTTGTGTCTCATACAAGATGTGAGTTTTGCACATGTTTTGCATGTATTAGGAGCAGAGTTTTCAAGAGGAGATAAACCACTGCATCCATGGATAATGTTTTAAAAAACAATTGCATGGAGCGGATAATGCTGCAAAGAATGGCATAAAACCTACTATGTCCATCGTCGCTGAGGATAAAATAGGGAAAAACTTTAAAATAATATATTAAAAATGAATCAGAATAGTTATCCATTTCGAATGGAAACATTGGAGATCATAAAACCGCCCAATTCGCCCGCATTAAAATGGATATAAAAAAACCACCCAAATCAGAAGTTAAGTTTCTATTTAGAAACAAAGTTTTGTAATGGAAAGATTTTGTGTATCCCATAAAAAGCGTGTCTATAAGACATATTTGTTTGAACCAATGATATTGCAGATAAATAATTCTTTTTAAATAAAAAAATAAAGAATAATATATTTTAACTTTGATAGAAGTATGATAAACTGTTATGATTGGTAGAAATTAATTAACTAACAGAACACAAGTGAATACAATAGTATTATATTAGGACAATTACTAATAATAATTGAGACATGAACGTCAACAGATACATAACTCCACTCTAAAGAACAAAATTCCTCGGCAGCACCACTGTCACAAGACAAGATTCTTAAAGCTACCGCGCCGGATACCGGAATATCTCTAGCATCGTAAAAGCAATTGAATACGATACGAGCGTAGAAAACAAGATCGTCGAAGAATTCTGGAGATTCTCATGATTGATTGCAAAGTTTCTCTAAACTCTATCTTAAGACAAACTCCACAGCTCACCATGCGATTGAAAGTCTGCTTTTAGTGTAGAACAAGAAAAACAAGAATCGATATAACCATTCTCCGTCTTGGGTTTCTCTCTTTCCGCATCGATTAAATCTACTATCATATAAAAATTACAAATAATTGCTTAGGATTTAAGGTCTCCTATTCAATACCACCTGTAATAAGCTATCAAATTTGTCCATACATGAAATCGAAACAAATAAAATGAATGAAATGGCTTGTGGATTATGCCCAGGGGACCGTCTTCTTCAGGATATTTCTGTAAAATAAGTTGGGCCGAAGAAGAAAATGAAGAGCAACAAGCCCATGGACGAAAAAGGTCTCCATCGTGGTGCAGTTTATCCAGGATCTGTCAAGCCCAGTTATGTCGTTTCCAAGCCAAGAAAGCAGGTGACCGGGGGCTTAGAATTCAGGAACCTAACGTATACTGTGATAAAGAAACAAAAGGTTGGGGGAAAATGGGTGGCGGAAGAAATAGACCTGCTTCATAAAATAAGCGGCCATGCGCCCAAGGGCTCAATAACTGCCGTCATGGGGCCTAGCGGTGCCGGCAAATCCACCTTTCTCGACGGCCTTGCTGGCCGGATTGCCAGCGGGAGTTTGCGTGGAACGGTGGCCATGGACGGTCAGCAGATCAGCCCAAGCTTCATCAAGAGAACCTCTGCTTATGTCATGCAGGATGACAGGCTTTTTCCCATGCTCACGGTCTATGAGACTCTAATGTATGCTGCTGAATTCAGGCTTGGACAAAGTGTGAGCTTTAGGGAGAAAGAATCCAGAGTTGAAAAGCTCATAGAACAGCTTGGCTTAACGGTATATACGATTCCTTTCTTCTTTATTAATGTGATTGGTGATGCTAGAATAACATTTTTCCTTGTATTCAATTTGGAATTGATCTCATTTTGTAGTGTGTATATATGCTCATAAAACTTTTTCGACCTGAGTTGAGAATTTTAGAAGGGTCTTTTCATAAGTTCTTTTTGTGTTTCTTGGTTTAGTACATGAGAATGAATGGTTCACTTAGCATTCAATGAACTGAAGCATTGGATCTTCCCAACAGATCAGCCATCCCAATACTAGTCGCCTCTATGACCATTACCTATACATATAATGAGTATTAAGTCTACCGTGAATTCATGAGAAATGGGTTCTCGTGAACCACTACTCATGTAATGTGGGCCAATAAGTTTGACTCGAAAACTACATAGTTGAATTGTGATAGCAATATCATAATTTGATTCAACAATATCACTTATTTTGTCTAGGTGGTGCTTGCAAAGGTGAGTAGTATTGAGATGGGTGACCTCTAGGAAAGACCCGATATCACCTAGATGCAATGCATGCTAAGTGTACCTTTTCATTCTCATATGAAATGGGTTCTTTTAAATCACTACTCATGAAACATGGGTAATGGATCAATATCTGTTAATTGTGATATTTCTCTCATAAGTCTACAATATTATCAACTTTTCACAATCTGTAATATTGATCATTGAACTGTTTCATAATTAGTTCAAGTTAGAATTTTTTACACTTTATATGATTCAAGGTAAACGGAATGCTAAAAGGATAGATGTGTTGTGTTTCTATGATATGGCAGAATGCGAGAAACACTTACATTGGAAACGAGGAAGTACGAGGAGTTTCCGGTGGGGAGCGGCGGCGAGTTTCAATCGGAGTGGACATGATTCATGGGCCAGCATTGCTGTTTCTGGACGAACCCACATCTGGTCTGGACTCCTCCAGTGCTCACAGCGTTATTGAGAAAGTCCACGACGTTGCCATGGCTGGCAGCGTGGTGATCTTGACCATCCACCAGCCCTCCCACCGCATTCTCTCCCTTCTTGACAACCTCATCATTCTCGCAAGGCACCCACATTTTCCTTCCCTGAAGTTTTTTCTTGGCAAAAGCACATTTTGGATTATATTTCATGATTCAATATAATATCAAATTTTCACAATCTATAATATCAATCATCGTTATTTCTTAATTAGATTATGTTAGAGTTTCTTACATCTTAGATAACATTAAATTTCACAATTTATAATATTAATCATTGTTGATTCTAAATTGAATTATGTTACAATCAACATTTTAGATCATACCCCATAATTCAGAATGCTATCAATTTTTTCTTTTTTTCCCGAATCCAATGAAATTGACATGGAATAGAACAATGGTGTACATTGTGCAGGGGGCAACTGATATATCAAGGATCTCCCAAGGATGTGGGATCTCACTTATCCAACATGGGGCGCAAGGTACCAAAGGGTGAGAACAGAATTGAGTATTTGCTGGATGTGATCCAAGAATATGATCGTTCCTCCCTCACTGTATCTGCGCTAGCGGAATACTACAACACCAAAGTTAGACCTCCATCGCTCGAAAAGGAAATCGACATATCAATCATTTCTGCTTATTCGGTACATCAATTTCGGCCCTTCTCAGTATGGTTTGAATGACTAATTAGAAGTTTCCTCATTTCAAAAACTTGTATCAATTATCATAAGTTATAACCAGAGCAGAAGAAATGTTGTAATGGAGATTGTGATGTGACAGGTGTCGAGAGGAATGGGAATTGAGAGTGCAGGAAAAATGGCGTTGCAAAGCCCAAGCGCGTGGCAGATGCATGGTGAGGCAGATGCATCTATCTCACTGGATATGCATGATGAGCTATCCAACCATTTCAACCGTAGCATTCTAAAACCCACAAGGAACAAGGGTGGAGCAGCCTCCAATTTCACCCCTACGAAAAGGTAGATAAATGAATATGAAAAATTATTTTATTTTTTTATGGAGAAAAAGGCTGAAGTTGAGATTTATATTATTGAAAATTTTAGAAAAATTTATAGGAAAACAACAAAAGATCTCTACCATTTTAACGTCCAAACCAACATAAAATAAAGTCTATAAATGGTTCGTGTCATCATAGAAAACAAAAGATCTCTATCATCTTAACGTCCAAACCAACATAAAATAAAGTCTATAAATGATTCGTGTCATCATAGAATACTTCCTTATGAGAAAACTTAAAAACTCCCCTAACATAAAGGGATCTCCAGACTGCCAGAATAAGCAAATCTAACCCTTAGACAATGTCTAGATCAAAATGAGTTAAACAACTATAAAACTATCTATAAATTCCTACCACATTTAGCTTCTAAAACAGGGGTAACAAACCAAAAAGTCAAAATTTATCTTATCTAAACAGGACAAACAAAGCTCTATCACCTCGAAGAAGGCTCTACTTCATCTTTTTGGTTCATTGAAGGAGTCCAAGACTTGCTGCCATCTCTTTTTCTCATTCCGTTCTCTTCAAATAAACTGCTATCAACAAAAAGACAATGCTCACACTGGAATGAGGAACCAAAGATATCTCCTCTATCATGTGAAATACTCTACTCATTCGTTGCTTCCTTTGCCTCTTCGATTTCTTTAAGCAATATAGAGGTGTATGCAAATTGTTGTTCTTAAGATTATATGGATGTTTGGAATCACATTCAATAATTATAATTCATAAAATATACAAATTAGATTGCAAAAACTAGTTAATAAATTAAAATTGATGTAAACTAGAAATTAATGAAATATAAGATAGATGATAATAAATCATAGAATATGAACAATTTACTGTGTTTCATAGAAAGAATATAAAAAAATTAAAATACTATAAATGAAAAACTAAACCTTAATGGACTTAAAGTAATCTAGAATTAAATGAAATATAAGCTAGATGATAAAAAAATTATATGAAATGAATAATAATTTTTTTTAATTTTTTTTTATATGAAATGAATAATAAATTAACAAATATAATATGCTTTTATAAAAAGACTATTAGATTTTTCAATTAAAATATATCTAAATTAAAAATATAATAAAAAATAAATAAAACATGTTACAAATGTTTATACATAATAAAATGTTTATACATTTATTATGTAGCTAGACTCTATTAAAAAAATGAATTTATATATAACATGTCAAAACCAAAATTAAATAAATAAGTAGCAATTATTTTGTTTATTAGATATCTTATTGTATTTAATTTTCATTTTACTAATTTAACATATTAATGATTGATTTTAACATATAATGCAGTACCATGTCACCAAGTTACGTGGAATCTATAGAAGTCATATCTTCAGCTGAATCAACTCCTCATGGTAGTGAATTCACTGTTCATGAGTCTGATTATTTCAAGAATTCCTCTAAAAGGCATGCATCTGAATTGGGCCCAAAGTTCCCAAATTCATTTGGGAAAGAAGTGTTAATTTTGATAAAGCGCAACTTTCAAAACATCCAGAGAACACCGGAGTTATTTTTGTCAAGACAAGTAGTGTTGACAGTGATGGGGTTGATGTTGGCCACCATGTTTTTAAAGCCAAAAGAAGATGTCCAAGGCATGACCAATGTTCTCTCTTTCTTCATATCTACAGTTTGCCTCTTCTTCTTCTCTTCCAATGATGCAGTACCAGCCTTCATACAAGAACGCTTCATATTCATAAGAGAGACCTCACACAATGCATATAGAGCCTCCTCATATGCCATTTCAGGCCTCATAACTTATTTGCCTTTCTTATTCATCCAGGTATGCTTACAAATATTGGTTTCATAATAATATTTGATTTTTCTAAAGATAAGTACTATTTTTGATATGTTTTACATTATAAAAAATTTAAAATAGATATATTATATTATCTTTTCATGTATTTTACATATTATTTTTTTTTAAAAAGAAGTATACTATACTAATTTTCTATGTATTTTACATAAATTTTGCTAAAATGAGATATATTATATTATTTCTTAATGTGTCTTACATAGATTTATCTAAAGAGAAGTATATACTATATACTATTTCTTGATATGTTTTACATAGATTTTTCTTTAAAGAATTATACTATACTATTTTTCTACGTATTTTACATAGATTTTACCAAAGAGAAATATATTATACTATTTCTCAACATATTTTATATAATTCTTTTAAAAATAAGTATACTATTGCGATATTACTATCAAGATTCAACTGTGTAGTTTTTTGAGTCAAAATCATTGACTCATATTTCATGAGTAGTAGTTCACAAGAACCCATCTCTCATGAGAATGAATGGAACACTTAGCACTCATTGCATCTAGGTGATGTTCACAGAGGTGAAGCACCGAAACTTCCCAGGAGCTCACCCATCCTAGTATTACTCAAGCTCAAATGTGCTTAAGTACGGAGTTTCCTCCATGGTCAAGCCCACTTTGCTTGCAACCTCATTTGCAAAAAGTTCAACAAGTGTTGTGCCTTATGAATGCTAAGTGTTCTAAGTATTGATGTTCCATTCAGTCTCATGAGAAATAGGTTCTTGTGAACCACTACTCATGAAACATGGATCAATAAGCTTGGCTCGAAAACTACACAATTAAATCATGATAACTATATGACAATTTGACTTGATGTAAAAAACATCTATATTAATTTTTAATAATTTTTTTGAACGTTTTTATTTCAGGCTCTGACATATTTCATCATAGTGTGGTTCGCCTTGAATCTGCGAGGAGACTTTTACTACTTTGTGCTGATCCTCTTCGTGTCTCTCATAACAACCAATTCCTTCGTTGTGTTTGTGAGTTCAGTGGTGCCCAATTACATCATGGGCTATGCTGCAGTAATTGCCTTCACTGCCATATTCTTTCTTTTCTGTGGTTTCTTCATTCCAGGAGGCAGTATTCCAATCTACTGGAAATGGATGTACTATATTTCTACGATCAAGTATTCCTACGAAGGCATGATTATGAATGAATATTCAAGGAGTGTATGCTACAGCTATGATGACACAGGAGCCTGTGCCTTGTATCGCTCCCAAATTTTAACAAGTTTGTCCATCAGTACAGATAAAATGGGCAAGTGGGTAAGCCTGGCCTATCTTCTTGGTTGGGCAGTCATTTACAGGATCTTCTTTTATGTTATCCTACGTTTTGCCTCCAAAAATCAAAGGAAGTGATCAATAGCAGGCAAACACGATGGGTTTTGTTTTGCATGTCCACTGCAAATTCTAAGATGGAAATATTGTTTTTCAGATTTTGTCCATTTTTAATTTTGCGATGTTATTGATTGTAATTTTCATTGCGTAACTATGGATCCTTTTGCATGATAAATCATAATGGTTCGATCTCTTGCTCAACGAATTATGTAAATGGTTCATTCATTGTTGGAATAATTGCCCTTATGAATCACAATAGAGCATCGATTATTTTCTTATATTCACATTTTCCATGTTTGTCTTGTAGATTTAAAAGACACCCAATAATTAGTAACACAAAGATGGAAAAGAAAAAACGGAGGATATTTGCACACATAAAAGCTCTTTCTCATTCAATAGATGAAATACATAATGCCTCAATGTAGAGGTCCTTCTATTTGCCATGCCAAAATTAACGGCAAGGGGATTTCTATATAGAGAATAAATATTCCATGTATCTAGAATGCATTATTCATACAACTCTTTTAAACGGTTGAAATTAATCTTTAAAAAATTGTATTTAAAATAGTAGTTTCAAGATAGAACTAAACATGGTGGTCAATGAATTCTAAAATGCATTTACAAGAAATTATCTAAAATAAAATATAATGCAAATTGATTCTCTATACAATGTGCATTTTATGCAATGTCCTTTTTTACTCGTCTCTCTCTTTCATAAGAGATCACAAGGCTCGGGCTTAGTCTTCCCCTCCTTTCTCTAACATAGAGAAGACTCGTGACACTTCCATGTGTCAATCAAAACAAGTAGTCATCGACTACTTCACTCAAACATCTGAACCATGTTCCACCACTATCTCTTTTGACATGCAATTTAAGTTTGTACAACTTTCTCAACATTTTTGTCACCTTTTCTCAGCACGATCCGATCCATCCATAATTAACTTGTATACAACCTTTTGTAGATTATTTATCCCAATTTTTATTCCAACATGACTTCTCACAATGACTCTTCAACCCACAAATTCTACAAGGGTGAAGATCCCAAGTTTTATCCTCTTTATGTTGTTCCTTGTGGCAAAGAGAATACTTCAGTGTTTTAGCTAATTTTCTAGAACTTTTCATAGTGGCAACATCAAATCTATCTCTCTTATCATATCCAAGACCTTCGCACTTTAGTAGATCATACCTGACCAAATGGGCTCTCTTATGCCTTGCCCGTGTTTGCCTGGTCCTCTTCCTTTAAATCTCATTTTCTACATAATCTTCAAACCAATATTATTTTTAAGACAACTTTTTCCATCATCATTACAAACTGCATCCATACCTATAGACACGTCCTTACCTTCATCTTCAATCTCTTTCCCTGAAGAAACATTAGCTATATCATATGTACCAAATGGACACAAATCATTCATATCACATGCAACATCACAAACTAATGGCTTTGATTTCAATTTTCTTTTTCTTTTCCCAATATTTTTAACTTCTTACCCAAATCTTCATTCATCTTCTTGACTTTATCAAACAATTTTAAATTTTCCTTTAATTCTGCATTTTCCTTTTTAACTTTCTCCAATTCTTTCTCAACATTCTTGATTTTACATAAATATACGAACCTTTCTTTTAAATTTTTTTTTAAATTATCTATCAAATCTGAATTACACTTTTTTAATTTTCTCAATTCATCATTCAAAATATCTTTCTCACAAATCAAACTCAAATTTATTTTTTTTTCACCTTTTTCTCGTCTTTCCCTTAAAAAATAAATACATAATTTTACCCAATGCTATAATTTCTTGAAAATTTGCAGCCCTTCTCTTCTAAAGCTTTCAAAATCTTTAAATAATTCACACAAAATAACAAACCTAAATTCCTCCTTGCATGGCAGCCTGCATGATCTCCTAAATGCCAAGTAACAAATTC
This sequence comes from Chamaecyparis obtusa, assembly GCA_027943335.1. Classification (NCBI taxonomy): domain Eukaryota; kingdom Viridiplantae; phylum Streptophyta; class Pinopsida; order Cupressales; family Cupressaceae; genus Chamaecyparis; species Chamaecyparis obtusa. The sequence continues at coordinate 2,986,834 of BSBK01004178.1, read as the reverse complement.
TTCTTCTTTTCCCTTATTAACTTGCTCTATTTTTTTCTTCTAATAAAAAAAAATGCAAACTTTCTCACAATCGTATTTAATTTCTCTACAAATTCTTAAATCCATGTAAACTCACATGTACTTTTTGATCAATAGAGGCCTTTTCTATTAATTAAAATATTAAAGTACAATATTCACAACAAAGGGGCCACGGGAAAGAGTCACATGGCAGATAGGTCGGAAACATATAGCTATTCATCAAAAAAACATATAAAGAAAGAAATCCTCAAGTTGTGAGGGCAGTAGTAGAAGAGGGAGGAGGATCTCTGTCATCGGGATTACCCCAAACATTGGGCCCTAGGGTCTGGTCGAGAATCGACCAACCATCATCTTTTACTTCTTCTTTCTCCAACTCTCCTTCCTCCCGCCTAGGAGAAATAGCAAGCGCCAGGTGGGGAAACTTATCATAAGTGGCAGGAGACCACGTAGGAACAATGGCCAAAGGCCAAGCAGAAGTAGCAACAGTAGAAATAAGCAAGGGAGGCCATCTGGCACCAGCAGCGCTCCGAGGAGGAGGAGAGGCAGAGCGATGGCACGAAGGGCGTGGAGTCCTGGAATGACTGACAGAGGAACTCCGCCTATGATGGCGGCCCCTAGGTGGCGTGCAGTTAGCCGAGAGAGAATCCGGTGGCACCCTAGCAACAATACAAGGGGCATTGCCCCAGTGCTGCAGAAATTCTTGCAAATGGGCGACCTCCAGGGCCACCTTGTCCGCTTGAACTTGAATCTGCATCATGACATTATTACAAACATGCCTTAGCATAAAGAAAAATATTAATATCTAGAAAGCTGTGAGAAAAAAGAACAACATTTCGATCTTTCCATTATGTAAACAAGATCTTCATCTTGATAGCATGCCATATCTGGGTATACTAGGAAGGCATTCTAGGAGAGTCACCAAGGAGCACCATATGCCAGGAAAAAGGCTCAGGCCGGAAAGGCATAATGAGGTCGTGAATCCAGATCCAATAATTCTTGGCTCGACAACATAACCAAAAAATGTGCATAACAGTTTCAGAATGCCCACAAAAAGGGCATTTAGGGTCAGGCACACCCAAATGTCGAAGCCTAGCTCCCAAAGGTAAACCCTGGTAAAGAAAACACCAGGAAAAATGAGCAATCTTTGGCTCTATGACAACATCCCAAATAGTATGAAAATGCCAGCTCTAGGTCTTCTGAGAGGAAGAAAGGTGTCATCTATGATTGAGAGAATCAATCATAGGCAAATGAGGCACAAGCCAAGAATATCTAAACTTGGGCTTGTAACTAGTGAATGGTGTAGCAGGATACCATTTCCAATCTTTCCACCAAGGTTTAACTGACTGAATTCCCAATTTATACAGGAAATGGGGCGGAATGGCTGAAACAAGCAAGTCGAAAGTCTGACGATCTGAGCGAATGAGCCAGAACTAAACATGAAGGTCATCCTGAGAGCGAAGACTCATAGTGGATTTGGAAAACAAGTCTTTGGGAGTTTGAATGCCACGTTTATGAAAATGAAGAGTACTCATTCCCTGGATTCTAGCCATAGGGACCTCTTGCTGGGAAAACAAAGGGGACTACCAAATATTTTGCTAGTTAAGAGAAAGACCATGATGTAGGAGCATCCTAGGTGTAAGAGAAATCTTGCATCACCCAAAAATATTTATGTTTTTGTATTCAATAAGGGCTATCTTATGCAGAACTGCTATTTATGGAAACTTGTTGTTTTTAGTAAGTTGGTCATACAATCTTGGAATGTTCTGATTTTACATGTGGAGGTTCATCTCAGTCATATCAGCTTGCTAGTAAATTTTCATGGCTAGATTAGGTCTAGTTTTGAAGATATTGAAGATTTTCGGTATTGGCAGTAGGGTACAGAAACTTTGAACTTAGTTTTGAAGGCTTTAGAGGCCTCGGATGAGGTCAAAAATTTGGGTGGCAGGTGCTTGCATGAGTCAAGCTTGTAGAGCGCTTTGTGGCCTTTCTGAAATGGGGTTATAATAGTCAATCGGGTCAACTGGTGATGACTTATGGTCTCTAAAAGTCGGGTCACCTGAAATGGTGGAAAATAATTTTCCTTCAAAATTTTTGTTCGGGTTTCAAAAGTTATTTTGAGCCGACTTTGATGTAATAAATTGAAAAATAAAATAATTCTAATTTTGGTCGGCCCTAAGGGCTAAATTTTTGGAACCTTCTCAGGCGATGGAAAATGCTTATATAAAGAAGGCCCATAGTGTTGTCTAGGGCAGTTCTGGGTAGTAGATCTGGGTACTGATTTGAGGCTTTGTCCTACAGAATATTGTAAGGGAATGCCCATGTGGCTTTGCATATTGTAATTTTGAATGTTTGTAATTCCACATTTGTGGAGATAATAAGAAGCCAATTTTTTGTTCTTGCATATTGTTGTTGTTTCTCTATTTCTGTTATCTGTTTGTGGTATTAAGGGGAGCACCCTTCATCAAGTGGTATCAGTGCAGGAGTTCCTGAGTGTGTAAATAGATCACTGACTGTGAGGCAGTTTGCACCAGGACTGTGGTTAGGGTTTTAGCGCGCATCGCAAAAATTCCTCCATGAAGGGAACGTGGCAGAAGAGCTGGTGTTGTAACACCTGAGGTTAGAGCACTCCAGAGACAAGTGCAAGCATTGCAAGAGGAGATTCACAGAGGAATGAATCTTAATGTCAGAGACAAAAGCGAGGATGAAGCCGAAGAAGAAGATCAAGAAGGAGAAGGCGAAGTTGTGAACCAGGAGGAAGAAAGACTTTTTTGGGCCATTTCAAAGATCAGAAAAAAACCTAAGATTGAGGTTCCTGCATTTTTAGGAAATCCTAACCCGGAGGAGTTGATCGACTAGACCAATGAATGTGAAGAATATTTTGAGTATGAAGATATTGAGGATCCCGATAGGGTCAAATTTGCGAAGGCCAAACTGAAAGGTCATGTGAAGATCTGGTGGCAAGAGATTCAATTGGAGTGAAATAGAAGAGGGAAAGATAAAATCACAAGATGGGATTGAATGGTGGATAAATTGAAGCGGCAGTTCATTCCTATTGATTATGAGCTTGACCTACTGAAGAAGATGCAAAGTTTGAAGCAGGCGGGAAGATCTATTCAGGAGTATGCAGAGGAGTTCTATCGAATCCTTATCAGAATAGGCCATGCAGAAGCTGACAAGGAGAAATTTTCCCGTTACCTTAATGGGTTAAGGTCGAGCATTCAAGAGGAGTTGAATCTGGTTTGAATGAACAGTATTGAAGAGGCATACCAGTTTGCCCTAAAAGTAGAGGAAAAGTTGAACAAGAAGTTCGAGAGCAGATAAAATGGAAGAGGTCACGGTGGATGATCTGGTGGACAGTCATATGGAGGCTGAAATGAAGATCCGAAAAAGAAAGATGAGACTAGTAGCAGTCAAAATCAAAGAGGAAAAAATTCCAATCATTTCCAAGATCAGAACAATAGAGATCAGAGAGGAAGATGAAGAGGACAAGGTTCAGGAAGAGGAGGCTTCTGTAGAACATGTTTTCACTATGGAGAAGAAGGTCATAGGGCATTTGAATGTCCTCAATGCCAAGGAAGGATGGATAGGAGGAATGAAGGCCAGGCCAGAGAGGCACATGTAGATGAAGATGTCAGATCCTCAAATTTTGAAGATGCTAAAAGAGGAGAAATGTTGATTAACAGAAGAGTCCTACTGAGTGGTGAGAATGAACCTGAACAAAGGAGGATCCTATTCCGCACTAGATGCAAGTGTGAGGGTAAATATTGTGATGTGATTATTGATAGTGGAAGCACTGACAATTTGGTGTCAGAAGAGATGGTGACAAAGTTGAAGCTTAAGAGACAGAAACACCCACATCCATATCGGATTGCCTGGGCCCAGGATGACCACAAGGTCATGGTCAGTGAACAGTGCCTAGTAAAGTTCAAGATCAATGGGTACCAAGATGAGGTACTATATGATATCATATCTATGGATGCATGTCATATGTTGTTGGCTAGACCATGGCAGTTTGACAGATGTGTTGTACACGATGCTTTTGTGAATACCTATTCCCTGAAAAAGGATGGAGTGTGACATAAGCCAAAGCCATTGAAGGAGACCGAAGAAAAGGTATGTGGTAATGCAAGAATAACATTTGTTGATGGAAGAAAAATTTTAGATGGTATGAGGCATGAGCATGTGTGTTTTGGTTTAATTCTAAAAGCTGGTAAAGAGGAAGTAGAGGATGTACCTATAGAGGTTGCAGATTTGTTGAATGAGTTTTAGGATATTGTATCTAATAATGTACCTGATGGATTACCATAGGTAAGGAAGATTAGTCATCAAATAGATTTGATTCCAAGAGCCAGTTTGCCAAACAAGGCAGCACACAGAATGACAACCAACAGAAAGTGAAGAGTTGAACAAACAAGTACATGTGTTGTTGTAAAAGGGGTTGATTTGGGAGAGCCTAAGTCCATGTGCTGTACCAGTAGTATTAGCACCAAAGAAGAATGGAGAATGGAGGATGTGTACAAACTCTAGGACAATAAACAAGATCACAATCAAGTATAGGTTTCCATTGCCACGAATGGATGATATTATAGATTGTTTGAGTGGAGCTGTGTATTTCTCAAAGATAGATCTAAAGAGTGGATATCACCAAATTTGGATTAGAGCAGGAGATGAATGGAAGACTACCTTCAAAACAAAGGAAGGACTATATGAGTGGTTAGTCATGCCTTTTGGGCTAACAAATGCACCAAGCACTTTCATGCGGCTCATGAATGAGGTTTTGAAAAAATTTCTGGGTAAGTTTGTCATTGTGTACCTAGATGATATTTTGATCTTTAGTAAGACATTGGAAGAGCATATGATGCATATTTGTATGGTGTTTGAGAAGTTAAGAGATAACAAATTGTTGATTAATTTGAAGAAGTGCAGTTTTGTGAAGAAAGAGTTAGTGTATTTGGGATTTGTAGTTTCAATAGAATGTCTAAAAATGGACCCAGAGAAGGTACAGGCTATCTTTGAATGGCCTACTCCAAGGAGTGCTATTGAGGTAAGATCTTTTCATGGTCTAGCTAGTTTTTACAGAAAGTTTATCAAAAATTTTAGCAGTATTTATGGTCATTTGACTAAAACAATGAGAGGGGATAGAAAAGAGTTTAAGTGGACTAATGGGGCAGAAAAGAGTTTTCAATTATTGAAACAAAAAGTTACAGAACAACCTATTTTAGCACTTTCAAATTTAAATAAGGTGTTTCAAGTAGACTATGATGCTAGTGGTACTGTAATAGGAGCTGTTATGAGCCAAGAAGGTAAACTTGTTGCTTATTTTAGTGAAAAGTTAAATGATGCCAAGAGAAAGTATTCTATTTATGATCAAGAATTTTATGCTATAGTTCAGGCATTGAAGAAGTGGAGACACTATCTGCTTTCTAAGAAGTTTTTTTTGTATACTAATCATCAAGCTTTGCAATATTTGAATAGTCAACGAAAGTTGAATCAAAGACATTTTAAATGGGTCGAGTTTTTGCAGAGTTATACATTTATTTTGAAACACAAAAGTGGAAAGTCTAATAGGGTTGCAGATGCTCTTAGCAGAAGAAAACTATTGCTGATAGAAATGCAGATTGAAGTGGTTGGGTTCAGGGAACTCAAGAATTTGTATCCAGAGGATCCTAATTTTGGTGAAGCTTGGAAAGCTTGTAAAGAACTTGTTACTCTAGACAGAACAAAGTGGCTGGATTTCATCATTTCGGATGATATGCTATTCAGAGGGAGTCAGTTGTGCATTCCAAGAAGTTCTAAGAGGGAGAATCTCATCAAGGAGAAGCATAGCAGAGGATCGACTGGACATTTTGGTCATGATAAAACTCTTTCTTTGGTTAGTGAGAATTATTATTGGCCATAGTTGTAGCAAGATGTCAAGAAGTTTGTACAGAGTTGCAGAGTATGTCAGATGGCGAAAGAAGTGAAGTAAAATAAAGAGTCGTATCAGCCATTACCTATACCAGAGAAGCCTTTGGAGGATATCAGTATGGACTTTGTTCTTGGTTTACCAAAGACACAGCGGGGACATGATTCAATTTTTGTGGTAGTTGACAGATTTTCAAAGATGGCACATTTTATTCCCTGCAAGAAGACTAACGATGTTGTTCATGTAGAGGAATTATTTTTCAGAGAAGTGGTGAGACTACATGATTTGCCAAAGAGTATAGTTTCAAATAGGGACACTAAGTTTGTTGGATATTTCTGGTGTACATTATGGAAGAAGTTGACAGATTTGAAGTTCAGTTCATCAGATCATCCACAGACTGATGGACAGACAGAGGTGGTGAATAGGAGTCTGAGAAATTTGCTGAGATGTTTGGTTGGAGATAAGCCAACGGGATGGGATTTGATTTTACCATAGGTAGAATTTGCATATAATAATTCTATCAATGGGAGCACTGGTAAATCACCATTCCAGATTGTATATGGGAGTAGTCCAAGAAATGCATCTGAGTTGAGAAAGATAGATAAAGGAGAAATAAGTAGTGCTAAAGCTAAGGATTTTGTAGAACACTTGAAGAACATCCATGAGGAGGTGAGGAAGCATATTACCAAGATGAATGCGTAGTATAAGGCTAAGGTAGATGTGAAAAGGAGGCATAAGAAATTTTAGGTTGGAGATGAAGTCATGGTTCATTTGCGGAAGGAGCAATTTCCAGTTGGTACATATAACAAATTGAAAATGAAGAAGTTTGGGCCATGTAAAATAATAAAGAAGCATGATTCAGGAAATGCATATGAAGTAGAATTGCCTACTGAGCTGAATATTTCACCAGTGTTTAACATTTCAGATCTGACAGAGTATCATGAGGGAGGTGTTGAAGATCAGATCACAACAGCACAGTGGAGTATTCCAAAAACTAGTTCAGATACCAAAGAGATTGAGGATATATTGGATAGTCAGGTTGGTAGAAGCACAAGGAACAAGACATACGAAGAATATCTAGTCAAGTGGAAAGGATGACCTGTTGAAGATTCATCATGGCTGACAAAAGAGGAGGTTAACCATCTTGGTTTTCCTCTACACACCTAAGATGTGACGGGGTCACTTCTCAAATTACCCCGGGTGTCTGATGCAGAAGCATCCTGGGTGTAAGAGCAATCTTGCATCACCCAAAAATATTTCTATTTTTGTATTCAATAAGAGCTATCTTGTGTAGAGCTTCTATTTATGGAAACTTGCTATTTTTAGTAAGTTGGTCATACGATCTTAGAATGTTCTGATTTTACATGTGGAGGTTCATCTCAGTCATATCAGCCTGCCAGTAAAGTTTCATGGCTAGATCCAGTCTAGTTTTGAAGATATTAAAGATTTTCGGTATTAGCAGCAGGGTACAGAAACTTTGAACTCAGTTTTGAAGGCTTTAGATGCCTCAGATGAGGTCAAAAATTAGGGTCACAGGCACTTGCATGAGTCAAGCCTGTAGAGCGCTTCGTGGCCTTTCCAAAATGGGGTTATAATAGTCAATCGGGTCAACTGGTGATGACTTATGGTCTCCGAAAGTCGGGTCACCTAAAATGGCAGAAAATCATTTTTCTTCAAAATTTTTGTTCGGGTTTCAAAAGTTATTTTGAGCTGACTTTGATGTAATAAATTGAAAAATAAAATAATTCTAAGTTTGGTCGGCCCTAAGGGCTAAATTTCTGGAATCTTCTCAGGTGGTGGAAAATGCCTATATAAAGAAAGCCTGTAGTGTTGTCTAGGGCAGTTCTAGGTAGTAGATCTGGGTACTAATTCGAGGCTTTGTCCTATAGAATATTGTAAGGGAATGCCCATGTGGCTTTGCATATTGTAATTCTGAAAGTTTGTAATTCCACATTTGTGGAGATAATAAGAAGCCAATTTTTTATTCTTGCATATTGTTGTTGTTTCTCTGTTTCTGTTATGTGTTTGTGGTATTAAGGGGAGCACCCTTCATCAAACCATCATGAAAACCATTCCCAGCCCAGCGAAGCCAAGGCTTGAAAACTTCCTAGGCTCTCTAGATACTTTTGGCAACAAAATTTCCCTGGATATGAACAGGGGCCTTCATAGCCAGAAGGGTTTCAAAGCCAATCCCCTTCTAGGCAGGCTTGTGTAATGGATACCCTGAAGAAATGCAGTGTCAAAGCAAAATTTTCTAAGCCTCATTGCCTGTGAGAGATCGCATAATTTATTTTGCACAAAGGGCTAGACCTTATTTCTAAGTATCAAGCAAACCAAGCCCACCAGAGGCCTTGGGAAGATAACAAAAATCTCAGGCAACTCTGTGAAAACCATGATGATCAATTCCAGAAGCCCAAAGGAAATCTCACAGTAATTTATCGAGCTTCTTGTAAGAAGCTTTTGAAGGAGCCCAGCAAGAAGAATAGTATACATGCGTAGCAACCAAAACCTTGGAGTAGATCTAAAACTTTCGAGCAAGAGAGAGGGGCTTGGTGATCCAATAGGTAAGCTTTTTCACAATTTTGGCTAGAACTACATTCCATAATTCAGTAGGAGTAGCTTGAAAAGCAAAGGGGATGCCCAGAGAATAGAAAATTTCCCCATGTTGAATCCTGAACCATCCAAACTAAGAAAACCAGGGTGGATCGGGGAGGGTAGACTACCTGAAATATAATGTTTTATGTTATTAAATGGTAGAACCAGAGGCAAGACAAAAGGTGTCTAAACACTGCAAGGCTACCTTGATATTATCTTCATCATCTTCAAGAGTGAGAAAGGAATCATCAGCAAAATGGCCATTGATCAATTGCTGGGAAGAGTCTGGTAATGTAATTTCCCAAACATAGCCCACAGAAATGGAATAAGCAAGCAAATAGCTAAATCCTTCGGCTGCCAGAACATACAAGGCAAGAACCATAGGGAAGCCCTGTCGAATAGAATGAAAAAGCCCAAAAGTAGAAGACTATCGACCATTGATGGTGATGCAGGCAAAGGCATCACTAAAACACATCTACATAGATTGAAGAAATCTGGGACCAAAACCAAGAGCATGAAGCATAGCTAAAATAAAAGGCCATTCAATGTGATCATAAGCTTTAGCAAAATCAATTTTGAGATAGAGGGCTTTCTAGTGAGATTTACAAACCCATTCCATACCTTCCCAAATTGCAATGATATTATCAAGAATAAATCTTGATTTGATAAAGCCAGTTTGCTTCGGCCGAACAATCTGAGGTAGCATGTGATGAAGCTTGAGAGCCAGAGCCTTGGCAATGATCTTGTAAGAGACATTGAGCAAGGTAATAGTGTAAGGAAGCAAAGGTGTGCAGAAACACTTCCTATGCTAATCTTGAGAGGATAGTTATGCAAATTTCAACTTCAATATCGCAAATATCTCAAGAAATGCATAATAAAGCATAAACCAAATAACAATGAACACATAACACAATGATTACCATGGGGAAACCCTTATGGGAGAAAAACCCCACCCTCCAAAACCCGCAAAATGTATAACCAAATCAAGATGATTACAATACACTTGCAATGCAAGTTCTTATAGGAGTGCATCACCACAACTCAAACTTAGAGAGACCCCTTCTAGCACCCAGTCTTGCAAACAAAACTCAATTATCAGACACCTCCCCAAGCCCTCCTTTTATAGTGATTTTACAACCTAGAAACCACTTGTGGTTTTACAAAACCATGGGCTTAACCACCATGCCACATGTTGCCCATTTTTTACATTTACATTTCCAAGATGGAAAAAAAACTAGGTTAAAATACCATTTTCGTCCAAAACTTTGTCCTCTAGTTTAGACCCCCATAAAAGTCACAAAATGAGTCATCAAGACTCTAAAAATGACCCACCTATATTCTACTATAGACAAGACTCATTTTTGACAACTCACTAACCATTTTTCAATGCATAAACATGTGGAAAACTACCACAAACAAATTCTTGGAATTATCCAGAAAAATATTGCAAGGTTGAGACACATGTTTCTCAACATTCTCCCACTTGTCAAACACCTTGCAAGAGTTAGGGGATCCAAAGTATCATGGACTTAATTGCTAGGGGCCGAGAGGCCCATAGACTCTGAACACCATCTGAACTTCTCTGTGCTCACGAGCTTAGTTAATGCATCATCAACATTCATCAAATTTTCTACCTTCTCCAGCTTCACCTTGCCATCCTCAACCATATCTCACACAAAATGATATTGTACATCAATGTGCTTGGTCCTAGCATGAAAAGTAGGATTCTTCACTAGGCAGATTGCACTCTGACCATCACTATAAATTGTCACTACACCCTATTTGAATTCTATATCTGAACACAATCTTTTAAGCCAAATGGCTTCCTTGCAAGCATGAGTAGCTACCATATACTCTACCTCAGTAGTGGAAAAAGAAACCACAGCTTGTCACTTGCTCATCCAACTGATTGCACCACCGAATAATGTAAACACATATGCACTGGTGGATCTTCTTCTATCAACATCACCGGCCCTGTCTGAATCCACATAGCCTTGAAGATCTAAGGAATACTCATTTCATGTTCCATGAAAACATATCAAGTACTCTAAAGTACCTCGCAAGTATCTAAAAACTCTTTTTACTGCATCCCAATGTACTCTTCCTGGATTAGTCATATAACGGGAAAGAACTCCCACTGTTTGGGCAATGTCTGGTCTTGTACAAACCATAGCATACATCAAAACTTCCAATAGCACTTTGATATGGTACTCGACTTATCTCTTCCATCTCCAAAGGGGATGTAGGATACTGTGCACTAGAAAGCTTTGTTCCCATTGTAATAGGAACACTCAATGGTCTTGAATCCTGCATATTGAATCTTTTCAAAATAGTACCAACATACTTGCTCTAGCCTAGCCAAAGCTTTCTATTTTGTCTATCTCTTACAATCTCCATTTCCAGAATGTGTCTTGTTGCACCAAGATCTTTCATTTCAAACTTTATCAAGAGATGAGATTTTAACTCTGCAATCAAACCTTTTCCTTTGCCAATAAACAACATGCCATTGACATATAAGGCAATAACTAGGAAACGATCACCATCAGATTTGAAATATATAAAGTGATTAGATTTAGATCGCACAAATCCAAAACTCAACACATATGTATCAAACTTCTAGTACCACATCCTAGGACTCTGTTTTAAACCATACAATAATTTCTTCAACTTATAGACCAAATGACTTTTACCTTTCACCACATAGTGCTCTGGCTATGTCATGTAAATTTTCTCCTCCAAATCTCCATGAAGGAAAGTTGTTTTCACATCCATTTGCTCAATCTCTAGATCATAAGTAGCTGCAAGAGAAAGAAAAAATCTAATGGATGTCATTTTGGCTACTGGTGAAAAAATCTCACCATAATCTACTCCCACAACCTGAGAGTAACCTTTTGCAACCAAACGTGCTTTATACTTCTCAATGCTTCCAGCTGAACCCATCATCTTCTTGAACACCCATTTACAACCAACAGGCTTTCATCCTTGAGGCAATGGTACAAGGTCCCACATTTAATTCCTCTTAAGAGCTTCCATTTCTTCATCCATGGCTATTTTCCAAGACTTTGAATCATTCATACCAAGAGCCTCTTCTATAGATCTCGGTTCATCAATATTATTTTATGCAAATATGCATCTCCAATCATCAGGAGAATACCCATACCTTTCAGGTGGTTTCCTTTGTCTATCAGACCTTTGAACAAGATCTAGTTCAAGTTTTGCTTTAGCTCTAGGTACCTCTTCTTCCTCTGATGATTCAGAACTCGTAGATCTCTCATCAACTTCTTATCTTTTTAAAGGCCTCGATTAAACTTTCTCCAGTGTAGCAAGTAGTTGAATCACATATTTCTTTTCTTTTGTTTGTTCTGGCTGCACTGTAATAGAAGAAGGCTTAGTTTCTATAAAAATAACAATTCTTGAATAAAATACCTTTTGTTCAACAAGATTCCAAAGCTTATATCCTTTCACACCATAACTGTATCCGATGAAAATATATTTGAAAACTTTGTTATCCAATTTAGTCTGCTTCTCTTTTGACACATGCGCATATGTTTTGCAACCGAACACTCTCAGATGTCTAAGTGAAGGCTTGTGGCCCGACCATGCTTCCATTGGTGTCTTATCAACAAGATCTAATGTAGGAGACATGTTTATCAGGTAGCAGGAAGTGGCTACAACTTCAGCCCAGAACTTTTGTTCTAGTCCAACACCACTCAGCATACTCCTAACCTTCTCCATTAGGGTCCTGTTCATTCTTTCTGCAACTCCATTCTGTTGTGGAGAATACAGAGTTGTCTTCTCTCTTTTAATACCTCAATCTTTACAAAATGTGTCAAAATCATTGGAGAAAAATTCACCACCATTATCAGTTCTCAAACATTTTATTTTCTTTCCGGTCTCCAACTCAACCATTGCTTTAAATTATTTGAAATGACTGAAAACTTCAGCTTTACTCCTAAGAAAATAAACCCATGTTCTACTGAAATCATCAATGAAAGAAACATAATAAACTGATCTACCAATAGAAGGAACATCAACTAGACCAAATACATCTGAATGGATTAGATCCAAAATACATGAGGACTTATGAGAGCTCGAGTAAAACTGAATGCGGTTTTGCTTACCATAGATACAATGCTCACAAAAATCAAATTCAAGATTGCAATCATTCAACCCATCAACAAGGTTCTTATTTTTCAAGGTCCGTAGACCCTTCTCAACTATGTGGCCGAGTCTTTGGTGCCATAACATGGTCTTCTTTGCAAGAAACTTTGATTTGGTAGACAGAGCACCCTTGGGTACCCAAAAACTAGGACCATTTGTTGAAAGAGAAACCCTCTCCTTTTCCAATTGATTAGTCTTTTTCACAATCTTATCAGAAGTACTATTGCACTCAACTATGCATGGATCAAGCTAGTATAGTGTACCCAATCTTCATCCTCTTTCCATCACCATAGAACCTCTTACTATTTTCACACTTGCTTGAGAAAACTGTACATGCACACCCGCATCTATTAGCTTGCTAACAGATAACAAATTCCTTGCTAGTCCTGGGATATGAAAGACACCATCAGAATACTGCTAATCCCCTGTAACTACATTCCATCATTCAATCAATATTGGGTTTGAGTATAGAATCTACTGTCTCCAAAGATCATACACTAAAACTTCTGATGACTTTCACCACTTGTTTCCAGCGATGTTGACTATCACAAAGATGTTTTAACCTAGGTGATCAAGCTAGATTAATGTCGATCTGGAATGGTCAAACATTGGGTGCTCATAGTGGTTGCAATCACAAGGATTCTTCCATGAATCTAAGGTACTCAACTAAACTTGTGTTTCAGTCCCAAACCTCTGGTTATTCACTTCACTTTGTTGTTTAAACAAGTATCATGCCCTAGCTAGGGCATTGGCCTTGAAGCAACTTAACAGCCTTCGCATTTCTGAGCATTGGTTGTGTAAATAAACTATCCCCTAATTTTCCCTTTCATCCAATGGCATAGGAATTCCGTGGTGAAGTTGCAAATTGGGGTCATGAACTCATGACAGCGCTAACTCAATGGAACTGAGTTTGGTCTAACAGGAGATCGTGTGGCTTTTGGAAATTTAAAATACGATACAAACTTAATAAAAATTACATAGCAGAGTTCTTTACAATGGTGCATAGCATTCACTTTACATTGTGCAAAATTTTATTTCTTTCCACACTTCTATAATAGTACAGTACACCATGTTGCATGAAATTTGAATTTCTTCTAAATGGTTAATTTTTTTGTGTTGAACAGTTAACTTGTCTGTTCAATCTGTACATAGATTCCTAAACCCTAGTTGCAGCCTTCATGATTCTCAGTCATAGCATTTACAAACCCCAGTCAAATAGTAGTCACCACTAAATATACTCATTGATTCAATCACCTACCAGCATATTACAAACAAAGATGACTAGAAGAAAATGACAATCCACGTAATGAACAATAGGAAACATGGAAGATACCTCAAACTCCATGGAAGATAAATGATAAAATGTGCTATTAACCTCGGTTGTAGGGTCTGCACAATCTGGAATAAGCTTCGTTCCTGCTAGCTTAGAAGATGGAAATCCTAATTCGCGCGCTACAACCGTAAAAATGAAATGAGATTTGAAATGTTTTTTTTTTTAAGTTATATGCCCATGTTGGTCAAAATTTTGACCGACATAGTATTGGTCGAAATTGAGACCAAAACGGGCATGGATTTTTTTTTAAAAACAAATTTTTCCTTCTATAACCCGACCAACCTAAACCTTTTTAATTAATGGTCGATAATTTTCATAGAAAAATGATGTCAAATGTACTAGTGTACCATCAGAAAATTTCACATGAATACTTCCATGACCAACAATATCAAGAACCAAGTTATCACCCAAATACACCTTACCACCATCAAAATTTTCATACTTACTAAAGCAGTTTCTATTAGGATTCATGTGGAAAGATGCACCTAAGTCTATCAACCATGCATTGTCACCTGCACAAGTGGCTAAGGCTATGATGAAAGCATCTCTGTCTTCCTTCTCAGACTCATAATCAGAATCTTGCTTCTTCTTCTTCTTCTTTTTCTTCTCCTCTTTGCAGTCCTTTCAGAAGTGTCTAGATTTGCCACAATTCCAGTAGATTGCCTTGTCCTTACTAGGAGATTTTGATCTCCCCTTATTCTTGGACTTAGAATGGCCATGCTGCTTTTTGTTCTTGCCTCTTTCTTTTGGTCTTCCTCGAACACTCAAAGCCTCTTTGGCATTCAAAGACACCTTCCTTCTCATCTCTTAAGAAAGTAGAGAACCAACAACATCCTCCATCTTCAAGATGACCAAAGTGCTCCCTATGTACATGACAAGGTTGTCCCATGAGTCTAGCAACGAACATAGCAATATTTGGCATCTTTCTTCTTCATCCATTGGTACCCCTACTGAGGTCAACTAAGTCACCAACATATTAAAGCTTTCCAGATGCTCAAAAATTCATCCACATTCTTCCATTCTCAATTAATACAATTTCTTCCTTAAGAAAATATTGTTCACAAGTGATTTTGCTTGATAGATCTCACTTAGCTTCTTCCAAAGCTTCTTTGCAATAGATTCTTCATGGACATTTATTAGAATAGATTATGCAAGACATAATCAGATGAGACCTTTAGCTTTTCTATCAGTCACATCATACTGTGTAGCTAAAGTCAGATCTGCAGGCCTCTACTTATTCTCATCAATCGCATCCCATAGATCTCGATCAATCAATAGATCTTCCATCTTCAGCTTCCACATCTCAAATTTTGTGCCATAAAACTTCTCTACATCAATCCTCCCCGACATGCTTGCCATGGTTTCAATCCTATAATGCATAAATGAAATACTCTGCACAAGCTCCCACTCAAAACTTGATTAGCTCAAAAAACCCTGTACCCAACAAATAGAACCAAAACTACCCAGGATCTGATACCACTTGTAATGACACAAGGGCATGGCCAAGAGGGGCCAAACAATGGCATGCCCTAATGATCCAACCTGCTCAACAACACACGGAAGCAACAACACACAATAGTGAGAGAGAGAGAATGTAGGATCTTTCATTAATTTTTATCAAATGGAATCATACATGGCAGGATGTAAGGCCTTCCTTGTTAGGGCCAAATATTACAATGAATTACATAAGTCCTCAAACATGTGAGGATCTATCACAAATCCTAATTCTCCTATCTTCTATCTTCTCTTTAAAATTGCCTCCTCAACTACAACCAAACAACTACATTTATACAAGAGTCTATCGAACTGAGTCAGCCTTCAGATCCACAATCAACAGAAGGAACAGTCAAATCTGGGACCACACACTTCCCAATGATTGATTCCAACATTAAATCTATGACCCAACATAAATGCACAAGTCAGCCCAGCAGAAACTCAAAATAAACTACTCGATAAGCAAGGATGACCGACCAACAAACAAGCATCGTCGAACACCCGTGAAACAACCAATCGCCCAGGAGATAATCGACCCCACTCGATAACCAAAGGAAACTGACCAACTACTGATCAACTCAGTCAAAGAAGAAACTGAGCAACACAGACAAACTCCAAAATGTTTTTGGTGACACAAGATTGTCAAGGACCCAAGATGCTCCTGCATCAGACACCTGGGGTTATTTTGAAATGATTCTCTGAATCACTTGGTAGGTATGATCCAAGCTGCATCCAACTTAGACTGTGAAATCCAAGAACTATCTTCCATTGGTCTATTCTTCCATTTTACCAAATATCCCATATATTGTTTTCCTCTTGTACTTTTGCCAACTCTTTGCTCCAAAATCTGTTCAACTTCCTCTTTCTACTTCTTAGGATATTCCATTGGTGCTGCCAAGTCTTCATTAGGTTCATGATACACATACAAATTAGAAATGTTGAAAATAGGTGATATGTCCATGTCATCAAGTAACTCAATGTCATATGCATTTCCACTGTCAAATTTCTTCAAAATCTTGCAAGGTCCAAACTTCTTCATTTTCAACTTCCCATATGTTCCAATGGGAAATTGGCCTTTCTTCAAATGAACCATCACTTCAGCACCAACATAAAAAGTCTTATGTCTCCTTGATCTATCAGCTTTGACTTTTTATTTCTGATTACTCTCTTCTAACTTCAGCTTCACATCTTTGTGCAATGTCTTCATGTACTCAGCAAATTTCACTCCTTTAGAACTTCTCTTACTTTCATCAGCAATGTCTCTCAAATCAGATATACCTCTTGGGTGTGTGCCATTCACAATCTCAAATGGTTTCTTTCCAGTACTCCTATTCACTAAATTATTGTATGCAAACACTGCTTGTGCCAACACAGAATCCCAATTACTCAGTGTGTCTCCAACTAAACATCTCAAAAGATTTCCCAAACTTTTGTTCACAACTTCAGTCTATCCATCGGTTTGTGGGTGAAATGTAGAACTATATTTCAACTTAGTGCCAAATTTCTTCCAAAGGGTCTTCCAAAAGTATCCAATAAACTTACTATCTCAGTCAGAGATAATACTCCTTGGTAATCCATGCAATCTGACAATTTCCTTAAAGAAAAGATCTGCTACATGTACTGCATCTGATGTCTTTCTACAAGGTATAAAATGTGCCATTTTAGAAAATCTATCCACAACAACAAATATAGAATCATTACCTCTTACTGTCTTCAGTAAGCCAAGAACAAAATCCATACTGATGTCAATCTAAGGTTTCTCAGGAACAAAAATTAGTACATGCAGTCCACTATTCTGACTTACTCCTTTTGCAACTTGACAAATTCCACAACTTTTCACAAATTTTTGAACATCTTTATACAACTGCAGCCAAAAGTACTTCTCCTTAAGCAAATTCCATGTTTTATCAATACCAAAATGTCCAGCCAAACCACTACTATGTTTCTCTTTTATCAGATTAGTTCTCATTACTCCTCTCAGTATACACAACTGAATACCTTTAAACAATGTACCTTCTTGAATAAAATATTCATCCCATTTAGTATCTTATTGATCTTGAATAGGTGCTCTGCACTTTCTCCATGGCTCAAAAAAATCAAGGTCAAACTCATAAGAATCTCTCATCTCATCAAAACCAAGAACTTCAATTTTCATCTCGATCATCAAAGATCTTCTTCTACTCAATGCATCAACAACTTGGTTAGTGACTCCACTCTTATGCTTTATCACAAATGTGTAACTCTACAAATACTCAACCCATTTCATATGTCTCTGATTCAACTTATTCTGACTACCCAAATATTGTAAAGCCTTATGATTGGTATACAACACAAATTTACTTGGTATCAAATAATGTCTCCATTTCTTCAATGCTTGAACAATAGCATAGAATTCTTGATCATATACAGAATAATTTATTCTAGCATCATTCAACTTTTCACTAAACAAAGAATAGGTTTACCTTCTTGACTCAACACAGCTCCAATTGTACTTCCACTTGCATCACATTCCACTTGAAATACCTTACTGAAATCAGGTAATTCCAAAATAGGTAAGTTAGCAACCTTCTTCTTCAAAGTCTCAAAACTTTTATCAGCTCCATGTGTCCACTCGAATTCTCTTTTGTCTCCTCTCATAGTCTCAGTCATAGCATTACAAATTGAACTGAAATTCCTTATGAACTTTCAGTAAAAACTTGCCAAACCATGAAATGATCTTACCTCACTAGCATTCATGGGTGTAGGCCAATTTAAAATAGCTTCAAACTTTTTAGGATCCATCTTCAAACCATCAGCTGAGATCACAAATCCCAAACACATAATCTCTTCTTTCATGAATGAACACTTTTTTAGATTTATCAACAACATTTCCTCTTTCAATCTTTGTAAAACTTGTCTAACATGTAAAAAATGTTCTTTTTTGGTCTTACTAAATATCAGAATGTCATCAAGATATACAATCACAAACTTACCCAAGAATTTCTTTAAAACTTCATTCATCAGCCTCATAAAAGTACTCGGTGCATTAGTTAAACCAAAAGGTATAACCAACCACTAATACAAACCTTCTTTTGTCCTGAAAGTAGTCTTCTATTCATCACCTTCTATGATTATGATCTAATGATACCCACTTTTCAAATCAATTTTGGTGAAATACTTTGCTCCAGTCAAACTATCCATTATGTCATTTATTCTTGGTATAGGAAACCTATACTTCACTATTATCTTATTGATTGCTCTGGAATCAGTACACATTCTCCATTATTTTTTGGTGCCAATACAGCAAGTACTACACAAGGACTCAAACTTTCTTTGATCAAACCTTTCTCCAGTAATTCTTGAATTTGTCAGTTCAATTCCTGCTTCTCGGTAGGTGTCAACCAATGAGGTGCCTTATTCGGTAAACTAGCTCCAAGGATTAGATCCATGAAATGATCAATGCTTCTCTTCGATGGAAAACCACCAGGTACATTATCAAAAATGATATCACTGTACTCGGTGAGTAACTTATCCATCTCCTCAGGGATATTATCCTCTGTTTTCTTACTCGGTTTGTTAGGCATCATAGCAAAACATACATCATTCCTTTACAAAGAGTTAACAAACTTGCTTCCCTCCATCAAACAAACTTTCACAGATGTGCAAACATTACTAACAAGTTCTTCCATCAATGGTAACAAGATTTGTTTCTTTCCATCAGCCACAATAGTATACTTATGCAATCTTCCATCATATATAGCATGTCTATCATATTGCCAAGGTCTGTAATACCCCAAAAATGGGCTATAGGTTCATTAACCTCCTACATCTAAAAGCTCGAATGAAATCGACATCAAAGTCCTAACCTACGGCACATCTGCACATTATTGAATCCTAATTAATTTTTTCCTAAACTCTGCATCAAGAAATATTCTTAGAAATATTCCTATTTATCCTAATTATCTTTAATTTAATAATTATTTGGCGATAAATCCTATTTATCCTAAAGTTTGATTAATTAAATATTCTGAATATTTAATTTATTAGATTTAATACTACCACTTAATTATGTAATTGAATTTAATTAAATTATTCCTAAATTGTATTATTTTTATTTTGACAATAAATCAAAAATATTATGACTAATTGATTAAATTCCTATTTAATTAATTAAAGTCAGTTGTCAATATTTAATAACACAGTTTTAGAATAAAGTTTGATTTAATAATTGGTTAACCCATAAATCAATTGTTTTATTTCAAAAAATAGTTAAGTTGAAAATAAATCACTTTATTTATTAAATTAATTTATAATTAAATCATGCACAATCAGAAAAGCAGGCAACTAGAAATTAACAATCAATTTTAAAATTGAAACTCAACATCTGATGATGAGTTGAAATTTTATCTAAAACTCTATTTTGAGTTAAACACTGCTTTTGCATGATTTTTGTAAGTTAATTATCTCTGATTTCTTGATAACTCAAAAATCAACCTGAGTTTATTAAGAGTGATTTATGGCTTTTCTATTGCATCCTCAAGCCCTGGATTTCTATAAAATCAAGGCTCAGCTCTTCATAATTATCAACACTTGAATTTGCACAATTGCTCTAGCGAATTGGCAATTGAAGGATTAAGCACTTGCAACATGCGATTTGTGAGATCTTTCATAGTTGATCATAGTTTTTGCATAGTTTCATATCATAGTTTTCATATTCATTCATAGCATTCTTAGATTAAATCTGCATTCAATTCCATTCATATAGCTTATATTCATACAATTTTTCATCCTAATTGCATACAAAATAAAAAAAAATAGATTAATCTGCGTTCATAGAGTCTTTAATATTTTGCATCCAAATCCTTCATTTAGTTGTTGCATTGTCACTGATCTCGATTCCAATCTGAGAACATCATACTCGCACCTACTAGAAGGTAGTAAATTGCCTGGTTAGCTTAGTTTCAATTATTTGTCAGATTTTGATTTTTGCTAACCTCTAATGTTTTACTGAAGTGTTGTGTCTACAACTAGGTACAAAATTCACACACACATTTATGGTGCCCACTGTGGGGCCCTAAAACGGGTTTCCATCTCTTCAAATTCTCTTCTATCTATTTTTCTATCATTTTCTAGTCCATTCTACGATTTCATTCTCTGTCCGTACATTTTTCATATGACTTTTGGCAGAAAGTCATACCAGGAAGACCCCACTATCGTACGACAGTTGATTCTATCAAGGCTCATATCAGAAGCTATACATTGTCATTTGGGAGCTTGATTGTCATTTGGTGAGACACCCACTATTGTACGAGTTTCTCAACTGTCATTTGGAAGGTAACCCACTGTTGTACGAGTTTTGACTCTAGAATTCAATTATCATTTTAGAATTTTTGGTAGTTTTTTAGATTTGATTTTCAAATTTGGACTAATAGCTAACCCTAACAATTGAAATCTTATGTTTTTAACTGATATTTGCTGAATCTGATTGGAAAAAGTGCAACTAAATTGCTAAAATAGGTAAAATATACTAAGCGCATTGTGAGAAATTTAGGTATTCTACTACGATCTGATAACACTTTGATTTGGACATAAAATGAACTCTCACGTGTCAAGCTTGTGTAGCTTTTCTTGCTTTCGTATCACAAACTTCATTTTGGGCTATAAAATGAACATAGATTTGCTTTCTGCATATCTGTTACACATAGTAAATAGGCCCTATGAACACTATTTGTGGATGATCTCATGAGAGTGGGCTTCTTCCACTTGTTCATGCATGCGAAGCTCTTCTTGATGAAGGATCTCCTTGTAGGTAGGGAGGTTATTGAGAGCATGTCACGTTCTACTAGATTTGTGCATCTTCAACTTTTGATTGATACATTCTCTCTCTGGAGAGGTTGATAGATCATAAGCGGTTGACATCATAGATCTTTGTGAGATAATCTTGGTCTTAGCATGTCGGATTAATCTATCTGCTTTATTTTAGTTAAAAGTAAAAAGGCTAGAGGACTATGCTCTACTCCCTTTTTGGGTAGTATCAGAAACTCAGATCCTTGAATCTGGAACTAGTCTCCATGTGGTATCTTTTGTGAGTCACCTTTAGAGAAGGTTAACTGTAGTGGACATTCCCTTAATTGGGTCAACAACATGGATGGAACCTTAAGCGGTAATAGTCATTTTTTCCATGGTAGTAGCAGCCGCTATATAAATGTCCTTGTGAAAGAAATATTCACAGGTGTGGTCTCTTGTTGGGCTGTCAGATCTCCCTAGCAGCTCCTAATTGATTAAATTCTAGGACTGTGTCAAAACCTTGGTGCACCTAGATTGGAGTTCACCCTCTTGAGATCACAAAAGTTGCAGAGTCAGACCATTACTACAAACCCTAGTGAGGCCAAAAAAATTTATTTTCTAGGAATATGTACATTATTGAAAAACTTTTTGGAACATACACAGTTAGCATTTCTAGGGATTAGCACAATAAGTCACTATTGCTTGTTCATGTGCAAGGTTTCTTTTGCCCTTGTTCATTGTTTTCAGATGATTGTCTTCTTCCCTTGCTTGTTGTTTTGCATGCTTGATATCTACTTGGATTACTTGAAACAGACTATTACACAGATCTTCAAAATTGGACAGAAAACTTTGCCAAAAAATTTGAAACTGAAAACCCTAAAATTGCAAAATCTAAAGTGAAATTCCTCTTGAGTCAAAAGTCATCCCACAGTCTTAGATTGTCATACGAGTTTTCAGAAAAATTCATTTCACAACTCTTGTATTGTCGTATGGTATCCAGTATATTATCATATGAGTGTTGTCACCAAAAATCAAAAGAAACATTATCCTTGGCAGCAATTGTTGTACGATTCTTGCAATTGTTGTTTGATATCATACCCAGAGTCGTACGAGTTTTCAAAAACTCATTTGGTAATTTTCAAAAATTTGTCAGAGATTGGTCAAATTTGTCAGAAATCTAATTTTTACAGCCTATTTCTAGATTCTATCAAAATAATCACTGTGTCAGGAATAGAGCACAAACTAGAAGAAAATTCATTCATTTTCCTAAAGTGATCTCTTGAGTCTGATTTAGCCTTCTGATTTATGGATTTGAGTCTTTTTCATTTTGTGTCAAAATTATCTTCAAATTCAGTCTTGTTACTAAATGGCTAAGTGTTGTGAGATCATGCCCAATATCTGTTAAGCATCTACCCACACTACTGTGTCATAGTATCCTTCATTTACATCTTATCAAATCTTCAATCAATTCAATCTTGACAAGGTTGCATCATTCGATCTTCTTGAATCAAATCATTCTTTAGTTGTCTTCATCTTGCTTTCTTCCTTCACCCAAGGTTAATGGTGGAAACTAGAGCTTCCTCACACAAGATATCTAAAGAAGCACTTAACACCACACCTTTGACTATTCACAAGGTCCAAATCTTGAGCAACTCTATAATTCTGGTCTTGGCAATTTTTGATTGAAAACTAGTTACATCCCCCCTCCATCAACTCATGAAGGTAATCAACAAACTCCTCCTTGATCTATCCCATGGAGTCCTAAAACTCCTAACATGTCTCACAGAGGTACACAATAAGGGTCTCAAGGACCTCATTCTCAACATGGTGTGGATCAAGATCCTACACCTTCTGAAATTGCTCAATATCAAAATGATGATGACTTCAAGAAAATCATGAGGCATTTCTTGAAAGAAGATAGAGAGGCATACTTTCTAGAGTTAGCTCATCAAGGAGCTAAACTTCCTCCAAACTTTAATATTGAAAATATCATTACACATGAGGAAGAAACTCCTATCATAGCCATGATAAAATAGATGCATGCCATGCAAGTCAAACTTAAAAAACTAGAGAAAGAAAAGGAACCAGGAGTTCTCCATGGATGCCCTATGCCCTTTTCCATTTGATAAAGACTTGTACATGCCACCATTCCCTAAAAGAGTGGAAATTCAAAAATATGATAAGTATGATGGAAAATCTAATCCTCAAGATCATGTTAGAGAATTATGTACTCAATCTATGGAGTTTATGCATGAACCAAGCTACTTAATGTGTCTTTTCCCTCGATCTCTGGGAGGAGCATCCATTCATTGGTTCTCTAGAATGCCTCCAACTATCAAAACTTTTGAGGAGTTAATCAAATTGTTCTATCAACAATAATCCTACAATATTCAACATCTAGTCACCATGATCGACATCTACAATCTGAAACAATATCCAGGTGAACCATTCTTAACATTTCTTAAGAGATGGAGGAAAGAAATTTTCTCTATATGCTAGACCCATTCCAAAAATTGAGAAGCTGGAAATCTTCATCAACAATCTTGTTCCAGAAATCAACTACCCTTTACAAATGCAAAATCATACATCCTTTGATAAGATTGTAGATAATGCGATCAAAATTAAGTACTTGTGAAAAAAGGAGACATCACACTTCAAAAGGACAAGTATGAATCTGAATCTAGTTCTAAGTGTGTGCTAAAATGTTGTCACACTTCTATGAATCCTTACATGCAAGAAAACTCAAGAATGAGCCCTCACAAATTGATCCATAGCTCTCTATACATGGAGTTGCAAGATTTGTAAAATTGCTCTTAGCTAGAGCTATAAACTCATGACCTTGCTAGTCAACCACACAATGAGAGATTCTAAATGAATGCAATGCTATGAAAATTTATATGAAAATGAAAATTAATCTTATGAGAATGAAGATGCAATTAAGCTTTGAAAATGGAAATGAAAGAGTTACAAACCCTCTAATTAAACTATGTGAGATTAATCTAAAACATGAAAGGAAATGATACCATGATGATGCAACTATGATGCAAGCTAGGATGTGATGTAGATGCAAGATGAATGCCAATGATGCTCCAAATCTTCAAAACTTGATGCAAGAATATCTCTAAAAGCTTCAATGACTTAGAAAACATGTAGCATAATAATTCAAGTATGTATGGTGTGTGCAAATGAGGAAGAGAGCCCTTCTTTTATAGGAAGTGAAAAATAATGGACCATGGAGATTAAGAGGCAAAAGACTTAATCAACGATGGAGAAAAAAAGAAGCTTGATCCTTGTGCACAAATATCCTCCAATAGGAAAATTAGAAGCATTTACTTTATGTTGAGCATTTACTTTATGTCCATGTGAGACAAAAAGTACTTTTCTTTTATTTTTTATTTTATTTTTCTTTATAAATAAGAATTAAATACTTTATTTGTGCAACAAGGATAAGAAAAAAAGTGAGGATTTTTTATTTAAATAAAAGGGGAGGAAATTCTTTTTAATTAAATAAAGGCTTAGGATAAAGTGATTTTATTATTTAATTAAAAGAGATTTTTAATTAATTAAAAGAGATTTATTCTCTTAATTAAATAAGATTTTTATTTTTATTTTCTTTTAAATTAAATAAGGCTCAAACCTTAGGAAATATTGAATTGATTATGATTTGATCAAGAAAATTGATATATATGAAAAATGTTGATTTTTGAAAATATTGATTCAGGGATTTGACAAATTGCAGAAATGGGGCCCAACGTCTAGGTGACCATTTCAGGGTGCATACATTTGCCCCTCTTTGACTAATGTGTGATCAATCTGGGAACACATGCAGTCAAAGAAGAATTGAAATGTGAGATCGATCTGGGATCACAAAACAACTCAGATGTGAGGTCGATTCAGGATCACATCCGAACAAACATAAACAAAAGATTCTGGACATGAGGTCGACTCGGGATCATATCCAAAATAAGAGATAAGAATCTCAAGCTTGAGTAAAAACTCATAAAAAGATGTCTGAATCAAGAAAATCAAGGAAATCAGGGATGAAAATCCCATAAATACTGCCCCCTCGGAGTCGAAATTGAAATCAGGTAGAGAGGAATAGAAAATTGATAAAGATTGATCAAATCAGAATGAAATCACAACTGAAGATAAGGGAGCATGATAAGATAACCATCAAATAGTGAAGACATGCCCCAAGTTGAGTAGGTTTGACTGGGAAAGATATAGGATAAAGATTAAGTCAAACCTTAGAGAGAGGAAGTGAAAGGGGTGAATGAAAGACTAGAAGTTTGAAAGACATGGAAAGGAAGAAATTCCATCGAAGATTGAAGAATTATGCCTCAAAAGGTCAGTCAACATGACTCGGATTTCAGTTTTGAGTCTGAAATGGATAGAAAATGATGTGACATGAAAGACCAAAAATGAAAGATATGATCAAGAAGAACTAGAAAATGAGCACAGTTGACCAACTAGTCCATAGATGATAAAAAGGAGAGCTCTCTCCATATGCAAGATACAAAAACTAATCTAACATGAACCTAAAAATGCAAGCTATTATGAAAGTGGTTGACTTGCAAGGTCACAATGCTTATAGACATCTAATTATCATCATCGAGTGTTATTGGTAGTGTCGCAAGATCATACAATGCACACTAGCATAACTATGTGGATATGAATATGATCTTTATCAGATAAAAATGTAGAAATCCCACCTAGGCATCAAAGACATGGAGGTCAAGATGACTAATGCAATGAGATTATCTAAATTTGATATGGCAAGATTATGCTTGTATCAAGACATATGAAAGTCAGGATAACTAGAATCATGCACTCGCAAAACAGTTAAGGATAATACCTTGTCAATCCATAGTGTCAAGTAAGACCAGTATAAATGCTCATGACAGGTAGGACCAACAAAATATACCCACAAGAAGATAAAGAAATAAAACATGTTCTCATTCCCTCAGTCTTCTAGCTATGCATCATCGAAAACTTCTCAGGGAGAGGCCACTCATCAAAGAAATTCTCATAGACAGCACACAAAGAAAAGTAAAGTCACCATATCTCAAGCGAATTGATTGTTTAAGTGCGTGTGTGTTGGTCATAGAGTCAAACTCTGGTTATCACATCTGCAAGTGAGAAATATTGCATCAAACTTAGACTATTGGGTAAGACATCTAATAAGTGTTAAGAAACACTCGACGCAAGGGTAGTGTTGAAAAACACTGTTTGGGGTGGTGTTGAAAAACACCTGTTGTGAAATGCCCCAAGAGACAAATGCACCTAAAGGACCAATGCTAACAGGTATGCCCCCTAGACAAAGATAAAGACCAATTCCAGACTAAGGCAACAAGGTTAAGGCATGATGGAGAAAGGCTAAGTGTTGAGAGCGCATGCTAACAAATAGGGGTGCAAAGGCCTCAAGTAGCACCTGTTTACAAGTTTTCACCACTTAGATTTTATTGCAATTTTTTCTTTTTTTAATATTTTTTTGGATTTTTTAATTTTTGTATTTTTTTTGTATTTTTTCAGGACTTTTTATGCTTTTTAAGATTTTTTCAGCATCATATATCAATTTTTTTGGTATTTTTTCAAGATCATAAAATATGTACAAAGGATGCCCCCAGACAGAATAGGCATCAAAATCATGAGCAAGATCACATCGTGTAGTCCCAATGTCAAGGAAGGTGAGGGACAAGATAGATGGGCAAGCTGGTGAATGAGATGGAGGAAAGGAGAATGAAAGTGAATGGAGGGAAGAAATCTTCAAAGTCAAACTCCTCAAGAATACCCAAGCTAGGGAAAAATTATCATGCAAAGCACATTTGGATAAGCAATGAAAGGATAGCATAGGATAAGTCACAAATGCGTAATGCAAAAGAAGGAAAGGATACAGTCCAAAGGAGTAGACATGTCAAGAGGCTTCATAGCATCGTATTTTACTTTTTTTATTAGATCAAGACCAAGGGGGAAAAGGATAGCGAAAGGTTAGAATGAATGAAGGAAAATGAATATGAAGGCTAAACATGAATGAAATGAAAGCAAGATCATTGTAAGATAGCTCACAAGATAGCCAAATATTCAAGTATAGTTCAACATTGTCAAGATCGAAGAGAGAAGATGGAATGGATGAAATATGTAGAAGAACTACGCATGATGTCTGATTGCCAAGTTTTCATCATGGTACTTATCCAAGGTGCCACAAGGGAGTGGTTTTCACCATAGGATAAATTTATTTCTCTTTACTTTTGCTACCAAGGTGCCTATTTCTAGGTTTTCACCATGTTACATATTTAATTTTTTTCATTTTTTTCTTTCATTCATTTTGAATTTTTCTATTTTTTTTAAAATTTTCTTTTTTTGGAAGAAAGCAAGCTTTTTAGATAATGCTCCTTGAAAGGATAAATCATTATATGCCAAGGATTCAAAATGATATGCTCAAAGATGCTGATAAGAAAAGGAAGATAGAAGAGAAAAATGGAGGATAAGGTTTTATGTAAAGCGAGTGAGGTTGGAAGATATGAGGAATAGAAAAATGAGGAAAAATGATAGAAGGTAGAAGGATCATGAATGGAAGGATTGTGAAAGGGTAGACAGAAAGGAAGGCAAGATCAACGTCGACACACACCTTGAAGGGTGGTGAGAGGATGGAGGAAACTTGAATGAAGGAATTCGAGAAGGAATATGGTGAATGTTTAGCAGAGCTTGCAGTTCAGGCACATGGAATTGAAGAATATTTTTGGAAGAAAATGAAGTGGAAGCCTTTGGAAGCCTTAATGTCAACTTTACTTTTTGTTCAACATGAGACTCTTTCAAGAGAGACTTTGGAATCCATATAGCCTTAGGCTTTTTATTTCCTTTTGATGATTTAGAGAGAATATTTTCAATGATAGATTTTGGAACCCATACTTGTCTTGTATTTTTCTTCTTAGATATCTCTTTTGACTTTATGCACCCATGTCGATTAGAGGAGACATGGTGATATTCTTTTTTTGATGGATTCTTATATTTCTTCTTTTTCTTGTATTGAACATTCAAGTTACTTCCAACAGACTTGGGACTTGTGGAAGAATAAGAATAATATGACTGGTTTAGATGGATGGGTGAATGAAAAAGATTCAAAGGTATGCATCTATGTTGATCTTGAGGGAAGATAGGAGATGGAGGGACGTAAAGACCCAAGATGGATGATGAATTAGGAGAGTTAGGAGGGGAAAGTGAAGGGACATAAGGACCCAAGATGGAAGGAAGACATGCAGCCCTTAGTATTGGTGGAGGAGGTCCAAGGATGGACGTGGAAGATGCAAAAGGATAATCATTAAGTTCATCAGCATCTATATGACAACCAAGGACATCAGCATCTTTAGAGTGAGCATTAATATTTTCAATAGAATCGTGAACATCTTGAATAGGACCAACTTCTTCGATAGGATTGTTCAAAGCTTGCAAAGACTTAGGAAGAGTAGAAAGAAGAAATGAGCATGGAGCGGTAGAACAAGAAGATGGAAGACTTTGATCTTGACAAGGACCTTGAGATAACACAAGTGTAGAATTTGCTTCTTGATCTTCAATAGGCTTAACATTAGCAGTAACAACACCATTTGTAATAACCTTAATGGAAACATCATCTTTAGAAAGCGCAAGTGTGGTAAGGTTATTTTGATTGTCAATAAGCTCAATGGTGCAAGTAGTAGCTTGATCTTGCTTAGGAGATGGTGAAGTGAATGCAGAAGAGCGTAAAGGATCAAAGGAACCATGAAATGGATCAGAGACATCATGAAAATAATTGGATGACATGGAGGGTTCTTGATCTTGATCTTTTTTTATATTCTTTTCTTTATCATTTTTAGAGTCCTCTTGACATGGAGCCACTTCTAAGGACAAGGAAGTAGGTTGGATTTGTATGGAAGACTTTGGAGATGCTGAAAGACTAGCTGAAGTAGGCATTGTAACATATAAAGGCTTAGGCTTTCTAGGTTTAGCATTATTGAAAGTATTTGCAGCCAAGTGAAGGTTAGCTTGAGTATCTTTAAGAGGTAGCCTTTGAGGATAACTATAAAGAACCGCATGAAAAGCCTTAGGATCTTTGTTGGATGAAGGATTTATGAAGGATTTGGAAGACTTGGAAGCTTTAGGAAATGTATGGGTATTGGAGGAAGTAGAGGATGGAAGGGAACCATCACAAGACAAAGGTTCAACATTAATATGATCTTGCTTGAGAGTGCAACCTTTATTTTTAGCATGAGAACTTTTAGATGAGAGATTCTTTTGACGTTTGAAATCAGCGCGGTAGATTTTCTCTTCCTCAGTAGGAATATTGTATTGTTCGCAAAAATCATCAAAGAATTCTTCAAATTTAGAGTCATATGGATCACCATCAAAGTCTACCCAATACGACTCCCCCTTAGAAATCACAAGTGTACCATGAGGATGATGCTTAAGAATAGAAGTTTCATGGGCATCACTACATTGTCCATCATCATAGTCATCATAGGTGGGTGTGTCACTCTTTGTGAAAGAGATATCATAAGGACTATCACGTTGCTCTTTATGGTATGTCTTCTGAAGAGAAGTAAGACTCTTTGAAGAAGTAGAAGAAGATTGAGATTGTGAAGAAGAGGAAGGTGAAGATCTAGTGGAAGAAGAATACTTGGATGATGAGAAATTTGAATGATGTTTAGAAGAGTCATGATAAGATTTGGAAGATGAAGAATGTGAATAGTGTTTAGAAGAATCATGATAAGACTTAGAAGATGAAGAATGAGAATGATGTCTAGAAGAGTCATGATAAGACTTGGAAGGTGAAGAAGAATGAGAAGATTTAGATGATGAAGAATCTTTGGAAGAAGAAGATCGTGATATGATCATGTTTATGATTCTAGCAAAGGCATCTGATTTAATCATTTTTTCTTTTATTTTTGCTATAAATTTGTCACCCATGAGAATTTTGGAGGAACAACACTTTTCGAATATGTCAATGAGCTCAAGATCATCTATTCTTAATAAAGGTTCCAAAACTAGATAGTCAAGATTCATGGTTATAGAAGAGGAGGAATCAAGCATGGAAGAAATGAATAGATGAATAGAAGAAGGTAGACTAGATAGTAAGAGGAAAAGAATCAAGAAAAAGAAGAAGAATTTCCCATGGGAATAGAAGACTTTAGAAGAACATGGGAAATGGAGAAGAAGGAAGAAGACTAAGAGTCATCTTGTGCAATTGATACCATAACGTTCATTGAGATATTAAGCAACATGACAGCACCTAGGATCTGACCTGGACTGACCAAGGAAGACCAAGCTTCTAAGGAGAACTCACTACAGTAGGATGGAACTCAGTTTCAATATTCCAAATAGATCTTTCAAAAGATTTTGGAATGATGATCAAGCACATAGAACAACCAGGGAGTTCAAGCAAATAGTCTTCAAGCAATGAGCAAGGGACAAAGCAACCTTGCGCATGAATAGAGATAGTGACTTAGTATTTATACTCCTTAAAGGTTCTACTTGTGTATGTTCTTGAAAATATTTTAGCAGGCACATAGAACACAACAACACCTTAACAAGCTGTCTACAAGGATATACGTGGCTTTCTAAAAGGAGTCCTCGATATACACAAGGTACGTGAGGTCCAAATCCGTAGATGAGAAGAATCTAAAATCACACAGCCGGGGGGAGATGGTAACCCAAATCTCCTCCTTCACTTCTCAAAGGTATAAAGTTCTTTGAGGCTTAGCCAAGAGTGATATCAAACTCAATTCCCAAGAGAGGTGTCTTTGGATTCACCTCCCGATATTTATACTCCGTCGGAACATAGGAGTTAAGGTCATCCCTTGAGGTGGTGTGTCCCCAAGCAGGCCTTCTAAAAATAAAAACTAAGTAATTCACTATCAAAAGTATTTAGAGCACTAAAGGTGGAACACTTAACTCTTCAAGTAAATGCGAAGTGAGTCCAAAAGTGGAACATTTAACCCTTTAAGATAATGTGAAGCGAGTCCAAAAGTGGAACATTTAACCCTTCAAGAGAATGTGAAGTGAGTCCAAAAAAGTGGAACACTTAACCCTTCACACAAACTCAAAGTGAGTCCAAAAGTGGAATATTTAACTCTTAACACCAACTCAAAGTGAGTTCAAAAGTGGAACATTTAACTCCTCACATCAACTCAAAGTGATTCCACACCTTAGAAAACAAGTGAGTTCCAAAAAGCACAAAAGGGTTGCCTAGTGGAGCAATTAACGCTTCTTTCCTGTAGACCCTTCCCCTTTAATGTGGCGCTGATCTTGCAACCACAGGGTGGAAATGAGGGGCCGGTGGATTAGCGAGTCCAATAACCCAAGATAGCAATCTAGATCAATCACAAGTAATCTAAAGTTGCTTATCAATACTACTCACAAATGACAAAGGGTTGAATCAATGGAATATTTAACTTTCCAAGCAAACATAGAGTGAGTCCACAAAGTGGTGCATTTAACTCCCTATGTAAATAAGGAATGAATCCATGCCCTCAATCACTCAATGAGATATTTGATATTGGAACCAAGAATTACTTAAGGTTTAAAGACAAGCATTCACTTACACAAACTTGTATGGAAGCAAATCTATGTTCATTCATTTCCCATTAAGAGTATCAATTGAAATGTGTTCTATGAAAACATGTAAACACTCAAGCCAAACACATGAGAGCTTCAATTTTAATCCCAAAATTCAAATTTTGTAGAGATGGAACAAAGTACCTCAAGTCCAACACTTTGTTTTAAACATTTTCCATGAAAGCAAGAGCACCTTCAAATGAACAAGACAAGAAAACAAGCAAACAAGATATGCAATGTATATCCAACTTATGCAAACCCTAGGGTTAGATCTGAAAATCAATTGTTAGGAGCAATGATAACCAGCAAATTATCCAAATGATAACTCATATCATGCAATGAACAATGAAAAATAAGTGCATACCCATCACAAAAAAAAAAAAAAAATTTGCATTTGACCTAGTCAACAAGATCTTATTTTTACCACATAAATTTGGACCCCAAACCCAAAATGCAGAAAAAAGACCTCTATCAAAAAATAAATAGCTTACCAAAAATGTAAAAATTTCAAAAAAATCTTTTCGTTTGTGCCCTAGAGACCCATTTTATCAAAACATACCAGTTTTTATAAATTGACCAAATGAGCTATGTTATGATTTCTAAATTAAAAACAAATTGAATGCACCCCCTATATAATTTCAAGACCTTTCCAGAAATATAAAAATTTCTGAAAAATACATTGATTTGCACCAAAAATAGATTTTTTATGAAAAATCAAGAAAAATTTATAAAAAATACAAATCACCTTCCAAAATTCTAAAAAAAATTTTGGAGCTTCTCTAATATATCCTCAACCTGAAAAAAAAAATTTAGACCAAAATACTAAGCCATTTGGGAGCTATGATCAAATCTTTCAAATCTAGGGTTTTTCATCTCCAAACAAATCTGCACAAGGGTTAGCTCCAAAAATAATCAAAACCAGCATGTAAAAAGTGGGTTGTCCCCCGGTGGGTGCCAAAAATGTGTGATAAAATGTTGTCACACTTCTATGAATCCTTACATGCAAGAAAACTCAAGAATGAGCCCTCACAAATTGATCCATAGCTCTCTATGCATGGAGTTGCAAGATTTGTAAAATTGCTCTTAGCTAGAGCTATAAACTCATGACCTTGCTAGTCAACCACACAATGAGAGATTTCAAATAAATGCAATGCTATGAAAATCTATATGAGAATGCAAATTAATCTTATGAGAATGAAGATGCAATTAAGCTTTGAAAATGGAAATGAAAGAGTTACAAACCCTCTAATTAAACTATGTGAGATTAATCTAAAACATGAAAGGAAATGATACCATGATGATGCAACTATGATGCAAGCTAGGATGTGATGTAGATGCAAGATGAATGCCAATGATGCTCCAAATCTTCAAAACTTGATGCAAGAATATCTCTAAAAGCTTCAATGACTTAGAAAACATGTAGCATAATAATTCAAGTATGTATGGTGTGTGCAAATGAGGAAGAGAGCCCTTCTTTTATAGGAAGTGAAAAATAATGGACCATGGAGATTAAGAGGCAAAAGACTTAATCAATGATGGAGAAAAAAAGAAGCTTGATCCTTGTGCACAAATATCCTCCAATAGGAAAATTAGAAGCATTTACTTTATGTTGAGCATTTACTTTATGTCCATGTGAGACAAAAAGTACTTTTCTTCTTTTCTTCTTATCCTTGTTGCACAAATAAAGTATTATTTAAATAAAGTACTTTTCTTTTATTTTTTATTTTATTTTTCTTTATAAATAAGAATTAAATACTTTATTTGTGCAACAAGGATAAGAAGAAAAGTGGGGATTTTTTATTTAAATAAAAGGGGAGGAAATTCCTTTTAATTAAATAAAAGCTTTGGATAAAGTGATTTTATTATTTAATTAAAAGAGATTTTTAATTAATTAAAAGGGATTTATTCTCTTAATTAAATAAGATTTTTATTTTTATTTTCTTTTAAATTAAATAAGGCTCAAACCTTAAAAAATATTGAATTGATTATGATTTGATCAAAAAAATTGATATATTTGAAAAATGTTGATTTTTGAAAATATTGATTCAGGGATTTGACAAATTGCAGAAATGGGGCCCAAAGTCTAGGCGACCATTTCAGAGTGCATACACTAAGGACAAGAACAAAATTGGAACAAGAATAAAGGCATTGTCATAGATGGCATTATTGATACTATCTGTGCCCCATCCAAGGTCACTTTCAATCTCACTGTTGGCACCCAAGCCATCAAAGCTTCTGAAGCTAAAGCAACAGAGCCCAACAAAAAGTCATCTAATTATAAACCTTGGGCTACATATCCTAACCACAAATTCACTCCTCTTGGAGAATCCTTGGAATCTGCCAATAAACTCTATTGGCAAACAAAATCATCTACTTGCCTGAGATAAAAGTCTATGATCCTGAACCTAAATCGAAATGGTGGAGAGAG
Source organism: Chamaecyparis obtusa (assembly GCA_027943335.1). NCBI lineage: Eukaryota > Viridiplantae > Streptophyta > Pinopsida > Cupressales > Cupressaceae > Chamaecyparis > Chamaecyparis obtusa. The sequence continues at coordinate 2,952,547 of BSBK01004178.1, read as the reverse complement.
AACGATTTCTGTGAATTCCATCACAAAAAGGGTCATAAGACTAAAAACTGCATTCGCTTGAAGCACATCATACAAGACAAAATTGATAATGCAGAAATCATGATTGATAATCATAAGAGCAATAATGATCATACAGCATTCACAAAACCATTTCTTAAACATGGTATAGAGGATTCTTCTTCTTAGCCTAATATGGGTGCTAAAGTCAATTATGCCTATTCTGGAAATAGTGTTGTTATCAATATGGTTGAACCATGTCTATCTGAGCGTTGCAATGTCATAACAATTGTAAGAAATGATAGAGGTAATCAATCAGCTAATGCAATTACTAGATCACAAGCTCGGGCACATCTGCAAGGATAAATACCAGATTCATCCAGTATCCCTAAGGTGCCTTTCAATCTTTCATCTACTTTTAAACAAAAGGCTACATCTAAATCTTCAAATCCTAAAGACATGAGGCCTACATCATACAATATTATCCAAAAACTCCAGCATACAAATGCAAAAATCTCCATGTTTGAGTTGCTTCAGATATCTCCAACTCATAGAGCCATTCTAGACAAAGCTTTGCTCAGATCCAATGTTCTTGATAACCTTGATTTAGACAAATTTCAGACAATGGTTGGTCATCTTACGTCTCCACAATATATTTACTTTTCAGAGGAAGATGATAACTCCTTGATTCATCTACATAACCAGCCCTTGCATATTGAAGTCTTGATCCAAAACTGTCATGTCAAACGTGTGTTTATAGATGAGGGCGCTGGTCTAAACATTTGTTCTTTCAGCTTGATTAGACAATTGGGATTTTCAAAAATGGTCATTGATCCTAGAAAGAAGATAACTATCAAAGCATATGAGGAGCAAGAAAGATCTTCCAAAGGAACAATTATCTTACCTATCAGAATAGGTCATGTTATCAGAGATACCACATGTCAAGTTCTTGATCTACCTTTAGCTTACAATATCCTTCTAGGGAGACCTTGGATATATGAAATGAAAGCTATTCCTTCTACATATCATCAGTGTTTGAAATTTCCTTATGAAGGAATAGAAGTGATGATTCCATCTGATCTATACACAACTTGGAATGCATTGAAAGAAAGTGTTGATAAACTTGTTCCTAATAACAAAGAATCTTCCACTAAGTAGCTAGATGTTGCTTCAACATCCAAAATGGAAGACATTTCTAAAGAGCTTAAGATCAAAGAAAATGGTATGGGAGAATATACTATAGAGCCAGTCTTATCTTTGAAATCTCTCCCTATCTCACCTAAGTCCTATGGGAAAACTCTGAAACAGTCCAAACTAGAGTCTAAAGAACCTCTTGCAGCATATAAAGGAAATTTGTTTGTAGAACAAGTATCTAAATAAGAGTTTGAAGAGGATGAAGTTGTGCTTGCATGGCTCTACAAAGATGAACCTAAATCTCAAGTTGTTCAAACATGTGAATCTAAAACACCAAAGATCCCTTCTAAGTCATATGGCCCAGGGGACAAGTTGATCACAAAAATGGGATATAAAGGAAAAGGACCTCTAGGATTACAGGGTAAAGGTCTTCTATCACCTCTTGACCATCATGGATGAGCAAACAAGAATACAACAGGTCTAGGATATAAGAAGAAGCCTTTCTATCTTAGCAAGAACTCCCCACATGTCTTAGAATAGATTGAGCCATCCACAGCAAATCAACTAAAGGGAGAAACAAAAAAACAATCTGATAGTGATGATTCACACACCATTGAAGATCTCATTCCTTATGAGCATTTTCCTAAAGAAATCAAAGACCTTGAAGCTGAAAATGATCTGATAAAAAAAATTAATGTAGTAGAAACACAAGAACCTACTATAGAGCAAGAGATAGTTGCACCACAAGAACCAACTAATCTCGAAGACAATCAAACAGATAAAGAGGAAGGTGGTATTTATTCTAAGATAGATTCTCATTAGTATGAATTCAAATAGGAATCTAAGAGTAACCCATCTTGGGGTATTCTCCCTGACTTTACTCATGTTCTTAGATTTCCTAGAGGCATAGATGAGGAATCAAATGACTATGAATGGGGAGCCATTCCAGAAGAAGATGAACTTATCATAGAGAAACATGTTGATGTTATTCACCAATATGCACCTAAACCCAACATAAGTCTAGAGCGAAATGATGAACTTATCGAGTCTAATCCACCGACAGCTGAAATAGACTCCCACGATGACATTGAGCCTATTCAAAAATTGAACATCTTAAGTTGTAATATCACCTTTGAACTCAAGTGTTGAGTTAGGACCAATGATGATAGATCCATATCCGTAAACACTATCTCCCAATCTTTCACTACTTTGACTATCCAACATCTCGAACTTCTTGACCAAACCTCCATGAATTTGAGCCAAGGTATTTATACCTTTCCCAATGACTATGCCCTTGCTTGCTATCTCAATGTAGTTGAGCCTATGAGGACTTCCATCAGTGAACTGAGTGTTAGCATGACAGAGTCGAACATCAAGTATCTTAGTCAGAAAAATAAGAATAAGAATAAAAAGAAAAGGAGTTCTGAGGGTGAAAACCACTTTGTGGTAGTCTCAAAACCTAAAAAAGTAAAAATAAAAGATGTATCCAAAGGTGAAAACCTCTCTGAGGCACCTAAGGATGAGATATTTGATGTCCTTCTGAGTCATTTATAGGATAGATCTCTAGTTCTAATTGAGCCCACTCAATCTATCAACTTGGGAACAATAGAAGAACCACAGTTGATCCATGTAGCACAATCCTTATCAGAAGAAGAAAAGCAAAAATTTACAACATTCTTAACAGAAAAGAAGATCAACTTTGCATGGAAGTATTCAGATATGCTAGGGTTGGATCCTGATCTTATAATGCATCAGTTATCTATAGCTCCAAATGTCAAACCTATTAAACAGAAATTAAAAAAGATGCATCCACATGTTGCACTCTAGGTAAAATCTGAATTAGAGAAGCTACTAAAAGCCAGATTCATTCATGTTATTGACTATGTTGAATGGATCTCTAATATTGTACCTGTGTCAAAACCAAACAAATCAATAAGAGTATGCACAGATTTTAAAGATGTGAACAAAGCATGCCCTAAGGATGATTTTCCATTACCTAACATTGATATGATAGTGGACAAGACTGTAGGCTTTGAGATGTATTCTTTAATGGATATTTTTTCTAGATATAATCAAATAAAAATTGCTCCAGAGGATCAAGAGAAAAATATTTTCACATGTGCATGGGGTACCTTCTGTTGAAATGTCATGCCATTTGGGCTTAAGAATGTTGGTGCTACATAGTAGAGAGCTATGACATCTATTTTTCATGACATGATCCATTGAACTATGGAGGATTATGTTGATGATACTTTAGCAAAATCTATGACAAGATCTGAACATCTAAATGACTTGAGCAAGATACTAGATAGAATGGAAAATTTTAGTCTTAGACTGAACCCTAAGAAGTGTGCTTTTGGTGTCACTTCCAAAAAACTCTTAGGCTACATAGTTTCAACAAAAAGAATTGAAGTAGATCCAGCAAAAATTAAGGCTATCATGGAAATGCAACCACCCAAGAATATCAGTCAAATGAGAACATTCCAAGGGAGAGTTCAATCTATCAGACGCTTCATATCTCAGCTAGAAGACATATCGCAACCTTTTACAAAGACATTACATAAAGGTGTGACCTTTGCATGGAATGAGGAATGTGAAAAGAATTTTAATCATATCAAGAAATATCTATCAAATCCTCCCATCTTGATGCCTCCCATTCAAGGGAAGCCTTTGATCTTATAGGTCTCCGCTACAAATACATCACTGGGGGCATTGCTTGCACAACATAATGAGAACAAGAAGGAAAGAGCTATATACTATATTAGTAGAAAATTAGTAGCATATGAAAAAAAATATTCTATGATTGAAAAGGCTTGTCTAGTTGTGATCTTTGCATCATAGAAACTGAGACATTATATGTTGGCTCATACCATGCATTTAGTAGCTAAGATTGATCCACTAAAGTACCTACTAAGCAAAGTTGCCCTTACGGGTAGATTAGCCAAATGGGTCATGCTCTTAAGTGAATTTTGTACACACTAAGATGTGCACTTCTCTAAGTCTTTGCTTCCAAAGGAATCCATGAATGGGAATCCTTGAAAATTGACCTAGAGCTCCCTAGGCATGGAGTGCAAGGGTATTAAGAATGCTCTCAGCTAGAGCTATTAAGCCTATGACCTTGCTAGTAAACCATGCAATGGGAGATTCAATGAAGATAAGGGCAAGAATACCAATATCCTCAAGAATCAAGATGAGAATGTAATGCAACTATGCTAGAAATGAGAATGCAAGCTTGTATGCAAATTAGATGTCTAATACTAGAAATGATAAATTAACTAATTAAAAGCTAACAAATATATATAATGCAACACAATGAAGAATGCAAAGTAATCACAAATGATGAAATTAAATCAATTACTTTCACCTACCATGCAGCTTGTCTCCATTGTCCTCCTAACCTTGATTTCTTGAGGATGTTGAGCTCTCAAATTTCCAAATGAAGCCTTTTTCCCAAGATGCCACCAAAGTGTGGAGATTTGATGATGAATGCAAAATAGCTAAAAGCTTGATTATGCAACTAATGGATGGAATGAAAATGATGATAATATGGATACTTATGCTTGAAATGCTTGATTTCTTGAAGATGCTTGAATGCTTGAAATGCTTGATTGCTTATTCACTATTATCTCACAAAGGGAAAATTAGGCTCCTTTTATAGATTTTTGGAGGATCTAAGCCTAGGTGGCACAATCCTACGGTGGAGAATGAAAGGTGAAAGATCCTAGGGCTAGGATTGACTTCGTTGAAGGAGTTGAGAGAAAGGGGGATGTAGTTGGAATGTGAGAGGAAGAATAGGGATGATGTTCCTCTCACATTAACATGGAGGAGAACAAGGTGGAAGGGAAAGACACATGTCAAGTGTCTCACAAAGACCAAAGAGAGGAAGAGGGAAGGACTCTTTCCTCATGAGGACTCTTTGTACAAGTGTCCCATGAGTCACCTTTGACCCTTAGAGGTGGCTTAAGAAGCCCCTTAGAAATAGGGCATGTCTCTTGACTTGGTTTAAGAGAGGACATGTGGTCATGAGACCAATTCCTATGAGGCCACATAGCCCTTAAGAATAAGACATGTGTGGGTGAGGATAATTACCAATAAATAATTAAAAATAATTATTTATTTTAGCCAAAGTGATGTGTCAGGAGACTAGGTAGGTGAGGTGGACTAGGGGACTTAGTCATATTTAGGCGATTGTATATTTAATTAAATCACTTTAATAAGACTAATTAGAAGACTTAGGATAGAGGAATAGACTATAGTGAATTTACTAAATAAATTGAATAATCTATTTAATAAATAGAGGAAATAATTATTAATTAAATAATAAATATTTAATTAATTTATCGAGTCAATATCAATTAAATAATAAATATTTAATTAATTAAGGAAGCCATTTTTAAGTGTATACATTTTTCCCCTCTTTGAAATAATGTGCCTATCACATTGTTTCAAAGAAAATTTCAAGCATTTGCCCCTGCCCCAAACAATGTCTCAGATGACCTATGCATGCCCCCTCGAGAGATTGATTGACAAAATTGATTATTTGAATTTTATGATTTTTTTTTTTTAATTATTTTTAGGTTTGTCAAGTTGGATAATCAATCTAAGGAAAGATTTGGAAGAAAAGACAAGTGAAAATGGGGTGAAACAAAAGAAAAATGGGAGATAGGGTCCACGCACCAAGCACATCGGGTCCACAAGTTATAAATAAGGCAAAGGGGTCCACAATAGGCTCATTATGCACACTTTTCATTCAGAGATTAGAGTGTGAGAGAGAGAAGAGTAGAGCTACCAAGATGCCATTCCCGCTATCAGATCACCACATTGAGAGGGCCAGACACTTCCAGCAACCACCCAATTCAGGAGAGTCGGTAGGTGATTCGATCCTCTTTGTCAATTCATGATTTCTAGCATGGTAGAATAGGATTTAGCATGTGTAGGTTAGTTTGAATCATAGGTTAGTTTAGAAGAAAAATTTTGTTCTTGGGTGGCAAACAAATGCGCAGTTGCGGCACATGAATGCGCAGCAACTAGCTATGTTTGCGCAGAAAATTAGTACTTTTTGTGCATGTGTTTAAGGCAGCTACGCATTTGTGTTAGAGGAGAATTTGGGCTGCGTAAATGTCAAATAAAAGTGAGCATATGTGCATTCTACGCATTTGTTTAGAATTGTTGCACAAATGTTAAAGAAATCTGCGCATACATGGAAAACTGCACATTTGTTTAGGATGTTGCGCATGCATTTTTCTTTGTTGTGCATTTGTGTAGTTGATACAATTTGGTCAAAATAGCAAATCAATTAGGTCAAATGAGATGTTGATAAGCCAATTTGATCTTTTGGTGGTTAAATTGGATCAATTTGGTCAAGATAGGCAACATTGTAGCATGGTTTCTAGTTAACCAGTCTTGATGCTAGATAATTGATAAAATTAGCTATTAAAACACATGATAAAACATGTTTGTAATTAATATAATAGGATAGATAGATGTTTTAGATCAGTTTATCAAAATCTAATAGCTTGATTGTGTTTGATTTGGATAGGAGGATATTACTGATATTCTAATGTCATGGGAGAGATATCCCGTCACATAGAATCTGAGACTGACATTGTCATAGATTGACAGACTCTTGATCAGAGCATCTAGTTTGTACTATGTGATCTACATGCCTGATATTTGGGTGAATCTCAGTATGATGACTACCTTAGCAGAGAGATGGCACTCAGAGATGAGTACCTTTCATCTCCCAACAAGAGAGATGATAGTGACATTAGAGGATGTATATCACATCCTTCGGCTTCCTATCACAGGTGAGCTCGTACACTATGACCGGCATGGTGGAGTGATGGAGTGCAGAGTATTTTTTGGTGATGATGAGATAGAGGAGGGAGAGATTAGCTAGGAGGATATGGTCAATTTATACGAGCCACTACTAGTTGTATTAGCAGGGGTGATTGGGGGATTTGTATGCCCTGATCGGAGGTCACACGGATTTGCAGTTGGATGGGGCAATACGTTGTAGCGGATGATGGATGATGGGACCCATTTTTCTTGGGGTGTCTACTTATTAGCCCATTTGTACCATGATCTTCATCAGGTGGTGTACCATAGGGGTGCATCATTATTAGCAGGCATCACATTGCTCCATGTATGGGCATGGGAGCATATTGCAGTGACATGACCAATCGCCATTAGATTTCATAGTGCAGGATAGCCGTATATTCATTTATATTCATCATTTTTGTCTTAGGCAAAACTGGGACACTTAGAGTTTTGGCGGTACATGTTTGACACACTAGACACAGTCACATGGAGACTATACCTAGGATGTGAGCCCTAGGATGATGAGCGATAGCTATGTTTTTGTTTTGAGTCATGATGGATGATAGGGCGGATGCCCTACATTATTGAGAGATAGCTGGTCAGCCGGGTTCTGCGTCAGTTTGGCAGGATCTAGGGCATGTCGCAGGGAGTCACTGAGTTCACTCGGACTCATCAAGAGACATGTGACTGGGGGCCCATGGCTTCATTTGATATAGCTAGATAGGAGTTCCTAGACATGCCATTCCAGGCATGGATGATGAGACAAGGGGTCATGGACCTAGGGATGACGGTGGATCTGGAGCAGTTCCTTAGAGATTTTCCAGTTCCATAGCTGAAAGATCTAGTAGCTAGGCCACCAGAGAGGGATCCAATAGAGAGATTTTGTGGGAGATTCTAAGGGTGAGATAGGAAAGGATAAGGGAGAGGAGATGGTGGTGATAGTGAAGACGATGGAGACGGAAGGAGAGGGGATAGAGCTGGACCTCGGATGAGAGGTGACGATGTGATATAGAGAGGATTGATGCCACCTTTGACTAGATAGGGATGGAGGTAGCCTCCAGCACAACCAATATTAGGAGTTCCACCACAAGTACCAATAGTACCAGTACAGATACCAGCTACCCCAGGACAAGGACTAGCTGTATAGACATAGGTGTCGATATAGGCAGGGCAGGGACATGATGATGTAGATGTTTTATTAGCTCAGGTCAGAGTGGTATAGGGTGGATAGATCCTTCATGATGTATAGGATGGGAAAGATGTACAGATGCCAGATGTGGATGCCCAGGAGGAGCCAGTAGGGATGGACATCAGGAGACAGGATCCTTATTTACAGAGAGATGCTGCAGAGGAGGAGGATCTGGATATTGACTCATTTCTAGTCCGACTAGAAATGACACAGGTGTAGGTAGACCATGTTCTTGGTCTAGAGAGGTAGATAAAGAGACTAGAGAGTTATATGGGAGTGTTGAGAGCTGAGCAAGATGCAGCCATAGAGAGACTCGGGGAGTCAGAGATGATATTAGATGAGCTGCAGCGGACAGAGGATTTGGTTCCTCATGGAGATAGTTTGAGAGCCATGATACATGCCAAGAAGGAGATATCCTACTAGTGAGAGGCCTATAGATAGGTGGTTCCAAGGGATCAGTGGATTAGGAGCTACAAAGAGAGCTTAGTGGCTATTAGGACAGTGGTATATGAGAGACAGGCACTGATTAGTAGTGGAGGTGTATCATCATGCCCTCCGAGAGCACCCACAAATTCAAGAGATCAGGGTGGAGCCTCAAGATCAGGTGGTTCAGCAACATGGGGTCTCATTGCATCTCTTAGACAGTGACAAACAGAGTTTGGAGGTAGTGGATCATAGATTTTGGAGAGCATTGTATACACTTTTGTATCATTGTATCATTGTATCATTGACTTGATAGACACTGTTGGACATTGTTATGTGTCTTTATACCATTGGACATTGTTATGTGTCTTTATACCATTGGACATTTGGATAGTTTTGTTGTGTTTTTATGGACTTTATATGATGGACTCTCTATATATGATGATGCAATGCTATCATGATTTTCTTTGATGATATTACATACATGTGTGTACTGACATATGCAGGATGTGATGTTTTACTTTAATATGCATAGAATGTATGTCTTAGAATGTGTAATGATTGCTTTTCTATGTGAAACATAATGGCTAATGATCAAATATATGATGTTGATATAAATGCATGATGATATAATACATGTAATGGATAATAAATGATGAAATGCATATAATGGATAATAAATGATGAGTAAATGAATGATAATAAATGCATGATGATATAATACATGTAATGGATAATAAATGATGAAATGAATATAATGGATAAGAAATGATAATGTTCTTAAAATGACTAAAAGATAATAACTTACATCATAATGAAAAGATAATGAAATGTTATGGAACTTGCACACGTGAAATATGCATGTAATATAGATGGATAATATACAAATGAACACACCTAATGAAAATAATGTATGACCTAAATGAATTGATTAAATGTTTGCAAGATGCGAGGTAAAAACTCAATGTTTTTGTTGTCCAAATGTCCTCAACTTAAATAAAAATGTATCTGACACAAGAAGAATGGACTATGAGAACAAATAACCTAATAAGAAAGATAACCTACAAATCCCTATAAAAGGAGCACTGGTATGCAAGTCGTGAACTGTTTAAATGAAATGCAAAATGAAATATGAAATGAGTATATCTCCACAACTTCATGTAACATCTTATAACTTCATAATAACTGGAATTTGATTTTCATCATTGAGCTCGTTATGTTGAAATAAAATGCAATCATCATGGTATAATTAAACCAGGATGACCTGAGAACTTCTTGCATGGAGTTTAATATTGCAAACTTGACAAGCATCTAGGTATAATTGAACCGAGATGACCTGAGTTACGTTTGCATAATAGACAAGGAATATCCCCCCTCCATCAGGGAATAAATATTTGGAGTCGAGGTATGTGATGGTGTATCACCATAAATAGTATTTGTAGAGCAACATGATTTGTATGTTGTCAATACTATTAAATTGGTGAAGGCACTTACGCAAAGACACCCCAATCATTTGTTCCTTCAATTTCATCAAAAAATATCCCACAAACAGCAATCAAAGAAAATACCATACCCCATCCTGGCTATTCTAATCAATGACATATGGGAGTTTCAAATTCATGTCAAAGATATCCCAGAATAGCATTGAAACATGATAACAATGAAATTCAGATATGAATGCATAATCTTCAACAAATCATTCTAACATGCCTGCCATGAATATACATTTATTTTGCCACAAGATAGTGTAAGGTATAGTGATTAGTTCAATTGATGATGTATAGTCAAGAATGATATATAAGTGGCCATGTTTCAAAGGATAGATCACAGATTTTGATTCATCATGAAGATACCATTGTGGAAGAATGTTTGATTGTGATTTCTTATCTGGTGAAAGTACTCCATTATGTCCTCTAAGAGTCATGACTATCATAGATCCACTGCCTAAACTAGGTCAAGGACATGCCCCCAGCTAGGTGATGGACTGACTTATTATGGATGAACAAAGACGCAACAAAAACTAGGACAAAGACCATGACAAAAGATCAAGCTATGATGGGGTTTTATTATGGGTAAATACAATGGATGGTATATGAACTGGCCATTTTATTATGATATATACATGGTGGGAATGGGGACTAACTAGCCATTTTATTGTGGATATATACAACAAACAGACACACTAGAAGAATCCTAATAGATAAAGGAGCTAACTTGGTACACATGGCACCTATTTCCAGGTTTTCACCACATGCTTTTATTGCAATTTTCTTTTGATTTTTTTGATTTTTTATATTTACAAAATATATACATAGCCCTTGCATTGGGATTTCAAGGATAGAACTTCTTGAGGTGTATGTTGTTAAGAGGTTCATCCAAAGGATCTCCCTCACGTGTGGACAATTGATAAGCCCTGAAACCATAAACTTTTGTAACTATAAAAGGACCTAACCAATTGGGTTCAAACTTGCCCTTCTTCTCACAATGATGTTGATTCTTTGGATTTTCTTGAAGGACTAGGTCACCTAGCTGAAAGTCTCTGATCTTTACCTTGCTATTATACTGACAAGACATACACTACTGATAGACTATCAAATGATCATAAGCTCTCTGACAGCGTTCATCCAGTAGTTCTAATTCAGTCAACCGTGTAACTCTATAGTCTTCATCAGGAATCAAATCTTTGAGAGTGACACAAAGTGAAGGTAACTCAACCTCAAGGGGCAGGACTACTTCAGAGCCATAGACAAGGGAATATGGGGTGGCTCTAGTGGGAGTATGGATGGAGGTATTGTAAGCCCATAAGGCTGGATTCAGTTGGATATGCTAGTCACAGCTAGTGTCATTGACACTCTTTTGTAGGATTTTAACAATTGTTTTATTTGACCCCTCAGCTTGGCCATTTCCTTGGGGATAGTATATGGTAGAATAGTTATGGGTGATATGGAATTTTGTACATAGTTCATCCATTTCATGATTTTGAAATTGTTTCCCATGATTAGTAATGAGATACATACGTATACCATATCTACAAATGATATAATTTAGGATAAACATAGACACTTGTTTCCTTGTGGCGGTGATCAATGGAACAGCCTCAATCCATTTAGTAAAATACTCAGTGGCAGTGATAATCAATTTGTGGCCGTTGGAAGATGGAGGGTTGATAGCACCAATGAGGTCGAGTCCCCACTAACTAAATGGCAAAGTAGTTGTAAAATGATGTAACTCTTATGTTGGAGCATGAATAAGGTTTCCATGTATCTAATATTTCTTGCATGCCCTAGAAAAATGAAAGCAATCTATTTCCAAGGTAGGCCAATAATAACCCATACGCATGAGTTTCTTAGCCAAAGAGGGACCACTCATGATGAAGGGTGCTCCCCTTAATAACACAAACATATAACAGAAACAGAGAAACAACAACAATATGCAAGAACAGAAAATTGGCTTCTTATTATCTCCATAAATGTGGAATTACAAACTTTTAGAATTATAATATGCAAAGCCACATGGGCATTCCCTTACAATATTCTATAGGACAAAGCCTTGAATCAATACCCACATCTCTACCCTGAACTACCCTAGACAACACTACGAGCCTTCTTTATATAGGCATTTTCCATCGCCCGAGAAGGTTTTGGAAATTTATCCCTTAGGGCCGACCAAACTTAGAATTATTTTATTTTTCAATTTATTACATCAAAGTCAGCTCAAAATAACTTTTGAAACCCAAACAGAAATTTTGAAAGAAAATTATTTTCTACCATTTCAGGTGACTCGACTTCTGGAGACCATAAGTCATCACCAGTTGACTCGATTGACTATTATAACCCCATTTTGGAATGGCCATGAAGTGCTCTACAGGCTTAACTCATGCAAGCACCTGTCACCCAAATTTTCAACCTCATCCGGGGCCTCTAAAGCCTTCAAAACTGAGTTCAAAGTTTCTATACCCTGCTGCCAATACCGAAAATCTTCAATATCTTCAAAATTAGACCAGATCTAGCCATGAAACTTTACTGGCAGGCTGATATGACTGAGATGAACCTCCACATGTAAAATCAGAATATTCCAAGATCATATGACCAAATTACTAAAAATAGCAAGTTTCCATAAATAGCAGCTTTGCACAAGATAGCCCTTATTGAATACAAAAATAGAAATATTTTTGGGTGATGCAAGATTGCTCTTACACCCAGGATGCTCTTGCATCAGACACCTGGGGTAATTTGAGAAGTGACCCCATCACGTCTCAGGTGTGTATAGGAAAACCAAGATGGTTAACCTCCTCCTTTGTCAGCCATGATGAATTTTTAATAGGTCATCCTTTCCACTTGACTAGATATTCTTCATATGTCTTGTTCCTTGTGCTTCTTCCAACATGACTATCCAGTATATCCTCAATCTCTTTGGTATTTGAACTAGTTGCTGGAATACTCCACTATGCTGTTGTGATCTCATCTTCAACACATCCCTCATGATACTTTGTCAAATCTAAAATGTTAAACACTGGTGAAATATTCAACTCAGTAGGCAATTCTACTTCATATGCATTTCCTGAATCATGCTTTTTCAGTATTTTACATGGCCCAAACTTCTTCATTTTCAATTTGTTATATGTACCAACTAGAAATCTCTCCTTCCGCAAATGAACCATGACTTCATCTCCAACCTAAAATTCCTTATGCCTCCTTTTCACATATGTCTTAGCCTTATACTGTGCATTCATCTTGGTAATAAGCTTCCTCACCTCCTCGTGGATGTTCTTCAAGTGTTCTACAAAATCCTCAGCTTTAGCACTACTTATTTCTCCTTTATCTATCTTTCTCAACTCAGATGCATTTCTTGGACTACTCCCATATACAACCTGGAATGGTGATTTACTAGTGCTCCTGTTGACAGAATTATTATATGCAATTCTGTCTGTGGTAAAATCAAATCCCATCCTATTGGCTTATCTCCAACCAAACATCTCAGCAAATTTCTCAAACTCCTATTCACCACTTATGTCTGTCCATCAGTCTATGGATAATGTGATGAATTGAATTTCAAATCTACCTTCAACTTCTTCCACAATGTACACCAGAAATATCCAATGAACTTAGTGTCCCTATCTGAAACTATACTCTTTGGCAAACCATGTAGTCTCACCACTTCTCTGAAAAATAATTTCACTACATGAACAACATCATTAGTCTTCTTGCAGGGAATAAAATGTGTCATCTTTAAAAATCTATCAACTACCACAAAAATTGAATCATGTCCCCATTGTGTCCTTGGTAAACCAAAAACAAAGTCCATACTGATATCCTCCCAAGGCTTCTCTGGTACAGGTAATGGCTAATACAACCCTGTATTCTACTTCACTCCTTTCACCATCTGACATACTCTACAACTCTCTACAAACTTCTTGACATCTTGTTGCAACTATGGCCAATAATAATTCTCACTAACCAAAGCAAAGGTTTTATCATGACCAAATTGTCCAGCCAATCCTCTGCTATGCTTCTCCTTGATGAGATTCTCCCTCATAGAACTTCTTGGAATGCATAACTGACTCCCTCTTAATAGCATATCATCCTGAATGATGAAATCTAGCCACTTCATCCTATCTAGTGTAACAGGTTCTTTACAAGCTTTCCAAGCTTCACCAAAATCAGGATCCTTTGGATACAAATTCTTGAGTTCCTTGAACCCAACCACCTCAATCTGCATCTCTGTCAGCAATAGTTGCATTTTGCTAAGAGCATCTACAACCCTGTTAGACTTTCCACTCCTGTGTTTCAAAACAAATGTATAACTTTGCAAAAACTCAACCCATTTCAAATGTCTTTGATTCAACTTTCCTTAACTATTCAACTATTGCAAAGCTTGATGATCAGTATACAAAACAAACTCCTTAGAAAGTAGATAGTGTCTCCACTTCTTCAATGCCTGAACTATAGCATAAAATTCTTGATCATAAACAGAGTATTTCCTCTTGGCATCATTCAACTTCTCACTGAAATAAGCAATAGGTTTACCTTCTTGACTCATAACAGCTCCTATTGCAATACCACTAGCATCACAGTCTACTTGAAACACCTTATTAAAATCAGGAAGTGCTAAAACAGGTTGTTTTGTAACCTTTTGTTTCAACAATTTAAAACTCTTATCCACCCCATTAGTCCACTTGAACTCTTTTCTATTCCTCTCATTGTTTCAGTCAAGGGTCCACAAATACTGCTAAAATTTTTGATAAACTTTCTATAAAAACTAGCCAAACCATGAAAATATCTTACCTCAGTAGCACTCCTTGGAGTAGGGCATTCAAGGATAGCCTATACTTTCTCTGGATCCATTTTCAGACTTCTACTGAAACTACAAATCCCAAATACACTAATTCCTTCTTCACAAAATTGCACTTCTTCAAATTAATCAACAATTTCTCATCTCTCAGCTTCTCAAACACCATACAACTATGCATCATATGTTCCTCCAATGTCTTGCTAAAGATCAAAATATCATTTAGGTAAACAATGACAAACTTACCCAGAAATTCTTTCAGAACCTCATTCATGAGCCACATGAAAGTGCTCAGTGCATTGGTTAGCTCAAAAGGCATGACTAACCACTCACACATTCCTTCCTTTTTCTTGAAGGTAGTCTTCCATTCATCTCCCTCTCTAATTCAAATCTGGTGATATCCACTCTTCAGATCTATCTTTGAGAAATACACAGCTCCACTCAAATAATCTATAATATCATCCATTCATGGCAATGAAAACCTATACTTGATTGTGATCTTGTTTATTTCCCTAGAGTCTATACACATCCTCCATTCTCCATTCTTCTTTGGTGCTAATACTGCTAGTACAGTACATGGACTCAGGCTCTCCCGAATCAATCCCTTCTATAATAACTCATGTACTTGTCTGTTCAACTCTTCACTTTCTACTGGTGTCATTCTGTGTGCTACCTTGTTTGCCAAACTGACTCCTGGAATCAAATCCATCTGATGACTGATCTTCCTTACTAGTGGTAATCCATCAGGTACATTATCAGATACAATATCCTAAAACTCATTCAACAAATTTGCAACCTCTACAGGTACATCCTCTACTTCCTCTTTACCAGCTTTTGGAATTAAAGAAAAACACACATGCTCATGCCTCATACCATCTAGGAATTTCCTTCCATCAACAAAAGTTATTCTTGCATTACCACATACCTTTTCTTCGGTCTCCTTCAATGGCTTTAGCTTATGTCGCACTCCATCCTTTGTCAGGGAATAGGTATTCGCATGAGCATTGTGTACAGCACATCTGTCAAACTACCATGGCCTACCCAACAACATGTGACATGCATCCATAGGTATGATATCACATAGTACCTCATCATGGTACCTGCAATCTTGAACTTTACTAGGCACTGTTCACTGACCATGACCTTGTGGTCATCCTGCACCCAGGCAATCTGATATGGATGTGGATGTTTCTGTCTCTTGAGCTTCAACTTTGTCACCATCTCTTCTGACATCAAATTTTCAGTGCTTCCACTATAAATAATCACATCACAACATTTACCCTCACACTTGCATCTAGTGCAAAACAGGCTCCTCCTTTGTTTAGGTTCATTCTCACCACTCAGCAGGACTCTTCTGTTAATCAACGTTTCTCCTCTTTCAGCATCTTTAGAATTTGAGGATCTAGCATCTTCATCTACATGTGCCACTCTGGCCTAGCCTTCATTCCTCCTATTAGTCCTTCCTTGGTGTTGAGAACATTCAAATGCCCTATGGCCCTCTTCTCCATAGTGAAAACATGTTCCACGGAAGCCTCCTCTTCATGAACCTTGTCCTCTTCCTCTTCCTCTCTGATCTCTATTGTTCTGATCTTGGAAATGATTGGAATTATTTTATCTCTAATTTTGACTACTACTAGCCTCATCCTTCTTTTTCAGATCTTCATTTCAGCCTCCATATGACCATCCACTAGGTCATCCATCGCGACCCCTTCCATTTTTTTTGCTCTGGAACTTCTTGTTCAGCTTTTCCTCTACTTTTAGGGCAAACTGGTATGCCTCTTCAATACTGTTCATTCAAACTAGATTCAACTCCTCTTGAATGCTCAACCTTAACCCATTAAAGTAATGGGCGACTTTCTCCTTGCCAGCTTCTACATGGCCTATTCTGATGAGGATTCGATAGAACTCCTTTGTATGCTCTTGAATAGATCTTCCTACCTACTTCAAACTTTGCATCTTCTTCAGTAGGTCAAGCTCATAATCAACAAGAATAAACTGCTGCTTCAATTTATCCACCATTCAATCCCATCTTGTGATTTTATCTTTCCCTCTTCTATTTCACTCTAATTGAATCTCTTGCCACTAGATCTTTGCATGACCTTTCAGTCTGGCCTTCGCGAATTTGACCCTATCAGGATCCTCAATATCTTCATACTCAAAATATTCTTCACATTCATTGATCCAGTCAATCAATTCCTCTGGGTTAAGATTTTTAGAAAATGTAGGAACCTCAATCTTAGGTCTTTTTTCGATCTTGGAAATGGCCCGAAAAAGTCTTTCTTCCTCCTAGTTCACAACTTCAACTTCTCCTTCTTGATCTTCTTCTTCGGCTTCATCCTTGCTTTTGTCTCTGACATTAAGATTCATTCCTCTGTGAACCTCCTCTTGCAATGCTCACACTTGTCTCTGGAGTGCTCTAACATTAGGTGTTACAACACTAGCTCTTCCGCCACGCTCCCTTCATGGAGGCATTTTCACGATGCATGTTGAAACCCTAACCATGGTCCTGGTGCAAACTGCCTCACAGTCAGCAATCTATTTACACACTCAGGAAAACCTGGCTCTGATACCACTTGATGAAGGGTGCATTCCCTTACAATATTATGTAGTACAAAGCCTCAAATCAATACCTAGATCTCTACCCCAAACTACCCTAGACAACACTACAGGCCTTCTTTATATAGGCATTTTCCACCACCCGAGAAGGTTCTAGAAATTTATCCCTTAGGGCCAACCAAACTTAGAATTATTTTATTTTTCAATTTTTTACATCAAAGTCGGCTCAAAATAACATTTGAAACCCAAATAGAAATTTTGAAGGAAAATTATTTTCTGCCATTTCAGGTGACCCGACTTCCACAAACCAGAAGTCATCACCAGTTGACCCGATGGACTATTATAACCCCATTTCAGAAAGGTGATGAAGCACTCTACAGGCTTGACTCATGCAAGTACCTGTCACCCAAATTTTCAACCTCATTCAGGGCCTCTAAAGCCTTCAAATCTGAGTTCAAAGTTTCTGTACCCTACTGCCAATACCAAAAATCTTCAATATCTTCAAAACTAGACCTGATCTAACCATGAAACTTTACTGGCAGGCTGATATGACTGAGATGAACCTCCACATGTAAAATCAAAACATTTTGAGATCATATGACCAAATTACTAAAAATAGCAAGTTTCCATAAATAGTAGCTTTGCACAAGATAGCCCTTATTGAATAAAAAAATACAAATATTTTTGGGTGATGCAAGATTGCTCTTACACCCAGGACGCTCGTGCATCAACTCGAATGTGTCCCACAAATACCCTCATGTACATCTCACAAGGTAGTTTGAGCTTCATCATGCTCGAGACATCGTATGAGAGTACCGTCAAGACCTCGCCGATAAAGGTTGTCAGATATTAGGACATAGCGAGAGGCTTGGCGGAGAAAAGTTCATTTTTTATTTCAGGATAGGTCAGGGGGTAGGATGTCATTTTTTAGATAAGAATAGATTTTTCCATGGATTGGGGAATCATGTCCAATAAGATGACATATAATACTCATATCAGGATCATCATATGTGGGACAAGTCAAGGATTCCACCAAGAACGCAAAATGGACCTTGGTATCCTCTGTATCAAACAAAGAAGCAACCATCACCATTACATTGGCAGCCTTGTTATCATGCCGAGGAATCTTCTCAAAAGTGATGACTGAGAAATATTATTTGAAGTCATCAACCATATGTTTATATGGTAATAACTTATCATCTTTAGTCTGATAATCATCATTAACCTGATTTATAACCAACTAAGAATCTCCATAGACATTCATTTCAATTACTTTCCATTGTAAAGCCATCTTTAATGCAATCAGCAAAGCTTCATATTCTACTACATTATTGGTGCAAGGAAAGAGCAATTTGTAAGATTTCAGAATTGTGTATCCTTGCAGCATGACAAAGAGAATACCAGCTCCTAAACCCTGTTGAGTACATGATCCATCAAAGTATAGTTGCCATGTTAGTGTAGATAAAGCTAAGATGTCTGCATCAAGAAACTCTGTGTGTATAGGTTGGTCATCCGTTAATGGATCATCTTCTAGCTGATCTACTATCACTTAACCTTTGATAGCCTTCTTGTCTATATATTCAATATCAAATTCACTAAGTAGCATGACCCACTTAGCCAATCTGCCTGTCAATGATGTCTTGCTTAATAGATACTTTAAAGGATCAATCTTTGCTATATGCTTGATTGAATGTGACAACATGTAATGTTGCCGCTTCTATGAAGCAAAAACAATGGTCAAACATGCTCTTTCTATAGGAGAATAGTTTAGCTCATATCCCACTAGGGTGCGACTGATATAGTAGATGGCCTTTTCTTTCCCTTCATGATCTTTCTAAGCTAGAAGAGCACCTAGTGAGACTTTCGTAGCTGAAATGTAAAGCAAGAGTGGCTTGCCCAAAATTGGTGACATCAAAGTTGGAGGATTTGCCAGATATTGCTTGATTTTATGGAAAGCTTCCTCACACTTATCATCCCATTGGAATAAGATATTTTTGTGTAATAAATGCTGAAAGGGATGACTTCGATCTACTAGTTGAGAAACAAATCTTTGGATGGATTGGAGACATCCCTACAAAGATCTTAACTGACTGATGTTAGTGGGGGAAGCCATCTCCATTATTGCTTTAACCTTTTCTAGATCTACTTTGATTCCTTTGGCCGAGACAATGTATCCTAACAGTTTACCAGATGTGACTCCGAATGCGCATTTCTTTAGATTGAGTCAAATCTAATACTTTTCCATCCAGGTGAATATTCTATCCAACACTCTCAAATGACCAGCTCTGCCTTTGGATTTTGCTAAAATGTCATCAACATAATCCTTCATAATGGTATGCATCATGTCATGAAAGATTGTAGTCATAGCTCTTTGGTAAGTTGCTCCAGCATTTTTGAGGCCAAATGACATCACATTCCAGTAGTATGTACCCCACAGACAAGTAAAAGCAGTCTTCTCCTGGTCTTCTGGTGTAATCTTGATTTGGTTATAGCCAGAAAAAACATCCATTAATGATAACATCTCATGCCCAGCTATCAGATCAACAATAATGTCAATATTTGGCAGAGGAAAGTCATCTTTTGGACAAGCTTTATTAAGATCTCAAAAATCAATAAAAATTTGGATAGACTTGTCTAGTTTGGAGACGGGGACAATATTTGAAATCCACTCAGCATAATCAATAGCACGAATGAATCCAACATCTAGGAGCTTCTCCAATTCTACTTTAACCATTAGTGCAATGTGTGGGTGCATCTTGCG
Organism: Chamaecyparis obtusa; assembly: GCA_027943335.1. Taxonomy (NCBI): domain Eukaryota; kingdom Viridiplantae; phylum Streptophyta; class Pinopsida; order Cupressales; family Cupressaceae; genus Chamaecyparis; species Chamaecyparis obtusa. Next base: position 2,932,379 of record BSBK01004178.1, on the reverse strand, counting down.
GAGCTTCTGCTTAACTAGTTTTACACCTGGTCTAATAGATAAATGATGCATAATGAAATTAGGGTCTAGCCCAAGCATATCAGCATAGGACCAAGCAAAGTTGATTTGTCTTTCTTTGAAAAATTTTGCAAAAGCTTCTTTCTCTGATTCTATAAAGGATGCTGCTACTTTGAGGATGCATGGAGACTCTTATGTTCCAATGTTAAGAGGTATTGTTGGCTCTATAAGAATAGCAAATTGCTCTTGATATAGATAATTGGGAAGAGTGTCAATCCTTCCATCATCAAGCACCTCAGAGAGGTTTTCACCATCAGATGCATCTTTTCTTTTTACTATTTTTGGATCTAATACTACCACTGAGTGGTTTTCACCATTAGATATGTTGATTATTTTTATATTTTTATGACTGAAAGGATTGGCACTCTCTCCAAAGTAGGCCATGTCATTGAGTTCTATCAAAAATCCTGACTTGTGATCCCCTAGTGGTAAATGATCCCTAATTCCAAGATAGTCAATGATTGCATCATCATTATGGAATACATCAAGTTCTGGATGATCGGGAGAATCCCAATCGATAAATTTGGGATGTACAAGGGGCATTGGATCATTCGGGTCAATTTCAAAGGTAGAGATGGTATTGATGGAAAAGTTGTCAAGGTTTATGATAGTATCAATGAGGTCTATTTCCATACTCTCATTCAATTCATCTATCACAAGATAAAGCTCACTTTCCTCACAATTGACAAAAGTAATATCACGTGGGACTAATCCTAGTGAGTCAATCTTTGAACTCTCTCCCTCATGGTAATCATTACTATAGTGATGGACAACATCAACTCCTATCTCTTGAGTACAATTAGATAATGAATCCCATTCATAATCATTTGAGTCAAAATCATCATTATCCCCAAGTCTATCAATGATTCTCTGTGCTATCCTTTGTTTCTCTAGATCTACATACATACCATTCTTTCTAAATTGCCAGGCAAGAGCTTTAGATATCTCATGAAAAGGTGTGATCTTTTCTTTTGGTTCTTTTGGTCCTTCTCCTTTGTATCCTAATCATGTATTGTCTCTTTGATAGTTTGGATTTTGCAAAATTGGTTTGATAACCCCTTCTCTTTGTAATCCTATAGGTCCAGCACCTTGGTATCCCATCTTTTGTAGCAAAGTATACCCTTTACCATAGACATCAGGTGATATATATTCATGTTTGATATCTTCTTCATTCTTCTATGACTTAAGCAAATGATTAGCATTACACTCAGCTGCCTCTTTGGATATTGTGCCCCCACTTATAAATTTGTCATAAACAAGTGTTGAAGGGGGTTCTGATTGTTATTTAATGATCAAAGATCTACCATATGATCTAGGAGATAAAGGTAACTCTGTGATGCAAATAGCTTGACCTAAAGTATATTCTCCCATACTTCTTTCTTTTATGTCTATCTTGATCCCATTTGATTTAGAGGTTGATGCTATATTACTAGGATCACTGGGTGTAGTTGTAGAAGATCTAGTACGGTTATAAGGTATCAAAGAATTAGATGTCTTTACTGTGTTACAATACTGGAAAGGATTAGTATCTCCTTTGATAGTGATCTCCTGACCATTATGAGGGAATTTCAAGCACTGATGATAAGTTGATGGCACAGCTTGCATGGAATGAATACATGGTCTTCCCAATAGAACGTTATAAGCAAGATCCATGTCAAGAACTTGGCAAGGTACATCTTTGATTATAGGACCGACTCTAATAGGAAGAACAACAGATCCCTTGGATGACCTCTCTTCTTCATCATAAGCTTTTATTGTGATTTTCTTCTTTGGATCTACAACATTTTCAAAAAATCCCAGTGCAAGGACTAGTTTAAAAGTGCATATGTTCAAGCCAGCTCCTCCATCTATTAGTACTCACTTGATTTTGTGACTCTGTACAAGGACTTAGATATGTAAGGGAGCATTGTGAGGTTGGGTAATAGCTAAATCATCATTTCCAGTGAAGGATAGGTAATGTGGGGTTGTTAAACGTCCCACCATAGCTTGAAATTAATCATGATCTAGATTTGTGGGGACTTGGGTCTCTAAGAGAGCTTTCTCAAGGATATCTTTGTGAGATGGAGATAGGTGCAAAAGCTCTAAGATGGATATCTGGGCAGGTGTTTTCTTGAGTTGTTCCAAAAGATTTTACTGGTTGGAAATATTTGGTGTAGACTTTGGGACATAAACAAACTTGTTTTGAGGTGTATTTGGTTTAGACGGGACTCCTTGGAGAGTAACCTTGGATTGAGCATGAGTAGTAACATGAACTAGTTGACTCTCTGACTTTTCCTTTATGGTAATGACATTGGCATAATACTTAGAAGGATGACATTCAAAAATGTTACCAACATATCTATAGGGTGTAGAATTATAATTGGCTTGATTGTCACCCTTAGTGTTGGAAGAACCTCCTTTTTCATGCTCAGGAATTGGATCTTTGAAAGCAGTATGTGATTCATTTGAGGTATGTCCATCAACACCAATTTCACCACTTTCAATTACGTCTTGAACTACATTTTTGAGTCTTAGGTAGACATTGGTTTTATGTCCTTTTCCTCTGTGAAACTTGCAATAATCATTCGCATTCCACCAAGAAGGTTTTACTCTAGGTTCAAATTCTTTCATTTCAAAAAGTGTAATGAGTTTCTTTGTGATTAACTTCCGTAATGCTGATTTGAGAGATTCCCCTAAAAGAGTAAAATTTCTTTGAGGTGACATAAAAGGAAATCTTGGTTTAGATGAATCTTTGTTGGTGTTTGGATTTGCTGATTGATTGTTGTAGGTAGCTTGAGTAGCATTGGCCTAACTTGTGAGATTTAGAAGGGGTTGTGTTGGTTTGACATTACGATTATCAACAATCCCATCATTGAAAATGTTTTTGTTTTTATTCCAAAATTTTGATTTGTCATTGTTGTAGTTGTTGGGATTGGAATTTGAGGACCCGGCATTGTCTTTGGAATAAAGTTTTATCTCACCTTTTCTGACCATGGCTTCCTCAATCTTGATACCATTTTCTATGAGCTTATTGAAGTTTGGTGGACATTGCAATTGTAATCTATAACTCATTTCTAGTGTAAGGTTATGCACAAAGATATCCATCTTTTCTTGTTTAGGAATTGTTCGTGGATATTTGGCAAACAATTGATGTCATCTTTGCAAAAAAGTAAGGGTTCTCCATTCTTTTTATGTGCATTGCAAAGATCAAGCATATGGACTTCATGTTTGATGTTATATGAATAATGAGTCACAAATTTGTCAAGAAGCTCATTGAAAGATTTGATGCCTAGGGGTAGTTTGGAGAACCATTCCATGGCTTGTCCTCCTAAACTTCATGGAAATAGTCACATAAGATAAGTGTCAATGTGAGCGACTTCAATACAAGCAACACAAAACTCATGAATGTGGTCTTGTGGATCTGAATTCCCTTTGTATTTGTCAAATTTTGGTACCTCAAAATGAGGAGGGAATGGAATCATTGCTAAATTCTTATCAAAAGAATAAGGACATATATCATCCAAGGAATACTTCTTAGTTGATGATCCAGTTTGGATGTCATGGATTTGTTGTTGAAGCATCTAGATTTGTTGTAGAACGGGATCCAAAGATAACATGTTTCCTTGAGTGTTTTGGGAAACATTGTTGTGGGACGCATTGGTTTGCTAATCATTTTGAGAAGCATCGGATGGCTACTTGGTTTCTTTTTCTCCATGAGTATCTTGAGAACTACTAGGAATTTCTTGATTGGTTACAATAGTTGGTTCTCTAAGATGAGAAATATCAAAATCACTTGGTAGTTTGGCTCCTTGTTGAGCAAGCATGAGGAAATGCATCTCTCTATCTAGGTCTAGAATTCTTTCCATGACATGATAAAATCTAGGATCTTGTGTAGCATCCCTAAGTTCTTGATCTGTGGGTTCCTCTTCGGATGTAAAAAGTAAAGTTTTCTTAGGAATTCCAGACCAAAGATTTTCTTCATTGCTTTTGTTTCCTTCCATCTTGTCTAGGGATTCTGAATCAACAGGTTGTTTTAGTTTCTGAGATTGAGTTTGAACCATAAAAATGTGAAAATTGATTTGTGGGATGAAAGATGTTTGATGAAAAGATATGGAAAGAGTGATTTATAGAAAAGATAGTGAAAAGTGTTGAAAAGTGATGAGCCAACTTGATTAAAATCTAGGTCAATAGGAAGTATAGATTTCACTATGATATGACAAAGAAAAATCAAGAGATAGTAACCTAAGTAAGTTTGATTTAGGATGATAGATCCTAATAGGATAAACTCACAAAGACTAAAATATGTTAGATAAGGTAATGTTTTCAACACTAAATCTAGAATTTCAGAAGATTAGAAGAAATGATTTGATGACTTTTGGTGAAGGAAGGTTGATAAAAATTGATGAAAAGTGATGAAAATGGTCAAACTAAAGATCAGAGGTCTGTGTAGCTCAAATGTTTTTCTAGAATCTGACTAAGGACAAAAATGGGTATCTGAAAAAGTGATTGTGAAATTTTCAAAGTTTGTGGAAATGCTCACTGTTGTATATGTACAGCAATAAATGCACAGGACGGTTTGATAAATGCGCAACAAAATGAAACAAAGGCGCAACAATTTAGAACTAATGTGTGGGAAAAGTAACAGATGTGCAGAACAGTATAATGTATGCACAGGAAAATTTGATGAATGCACAGGATTTTGTTTCTAATGAATCATAACTGCAAGATTTTGGATTTTGTTTTGATTTTTTGATGTTTTTGGTCTTCTGATGTTCTGGTTTTTTGGCAAATTAAAAATGCATAAACACACACACGCAAGAAAAAAATGATTTTAATCTAATTGTTCTAGTATGAATGCACAAACATGCTTACAATCCTAAGGTTGGCAAGGACAATATCTATTGAATCCCCACTAGGATAATAAAATCTAGCCATGCAACTCCACAGTGGATAGCCTAGGAATTTGGAGGCACGGGCTCCTCCTTACAGTGCACTCACTTCTTAGGCACACCAAGTTCTAAATTCAATGGGTCATTACTTCCCAAAGAACTACTATCTCTACTATGAACCGTGAGTAATGTGGGGTGTCTTCACGGGCTTGGGTGACCCCTTGAGCCAGCAAATAGAAGGTTTTTGGCCACTAAAAAAAATTATTTAATAAGGACATCCATTCAGGTGGTTGTGATCAAGTCATTTTCCTAATTAAGGGGGCTCTCCCAATCCTTTCAAAGCAAGGCTTTCACCTCTACTAAGTAGGACTTTAACGCACCATTGGGGTACTGGAGGAGATTTTGGTTGCCATAATGAATTCACACCTATCTAATGTGAGACTAATCACACTATCATTTTTTATATATCAGTTTGGAAGGGCTTGGCTTTAGCCTGTTACCGGTTGGGTCGTTCCTTGGGGTGAGTACCTCTTTTCCCACCAAAAATTGCCCTCTAAAAATTATAACAGTTTCTCTTACACCCAAGATCCACGAATGGCAAGGGGACAGAATATGTTGTTATAATTTTGGGATTACAAATATCTATTAAGCAAGACACAACAAACACTTGAGCTATGCTAAAGAAGACACACAAAACAAAAACATGTCGTATTTTAAGCCCAAACAAGGTTATGCTTTATTTTGCAATTGCCCTTAAGAATCTTGCAAACAAACTTGTTAGAAATTTAGCAATGGGGTCTTCAAAGTAACATCCTACAAAATAGCCTAAAGACTACCAGATCGAACAGAAACTTGTCAAAAAAGATTAGCTAAAATCAAAATAAATCAAAAAATTTAATTTAACTACTGTAAATAACATATGCGCGGCAACAGTGAATACATGCGTAGAAATATGAAACCAATGCGCAGTAGAAATATGTAAATGTGTAGAACAGAGTGATGGATGCATGGGTGTTAACCAAAAGCCAAAAACTAAAACAAAGAAAAGTGACAAATTTGATCAAAAATGGATGTGCACAATAGATGAATGGATGCGCAGGAATTGTGAATGAATGCGCAGGAAAAACCTGGAAATGAATGCACATGGAAAACTACAAATAAAATGTTAAAAACATGGGGAAGGCCCCACGGTGGGTGCCAAAAATGTATGCAAATTAGATGTATAATACTAGAAATGATAAATTAACTAATTAGAAGCTAACAAATCTATCTAATGCAACACAATGAAGAATGCAATGTAATCACAAATGATGAAATTAAATCAATTACCTTCACCTACCATGCAGCTTGTCTCCATTGTCCTCCTAACCTTGATTTCTTGAGGATGTTGAGCTCTCAGATTTCCAAATGAAGCCTTTTTCCCAAGATGCCACCAAAGTGTGGAGATTTGATGATGAATGCAAACTAGCTAAAAGCTTGATTATGCAACTAATGGACGAAATGCAAATGATGATAATGTGGATACTTATGCTTGAAATGCTTGATTACTTGAAGATGCTTGAATGTTTGAAATTTTTGATTGCCTATTCACTATTAGCTCACAAAGGGAAAATTAGGCTCCTTTTATAGATTTTTGGAGGATCTAAGCCTAGGTGGCACAATCCTATGGTGGAGAATGAAAGGTGGAAGATCCTAGGGCTAGGATTGACTTGGTTAAAGGAGTTAAGAGAAAGGGGGATGTAGTTAGAATGTGAGAGGAAGAATAGGGATGATGTTCCTCTCACATTGACATGGAGGAGAACAAGGTGGAAGGGAAAGACACATGTCAAGTGTCTCACAAAGACCAAAGAGAGGAAGAGGGAAGGACTTTTTCCTCATGAGTACTCTTTGTACAAGTGTCCCATGAGTCACCTTTGACCCTTACAGGTGGCTTAAGAAGCCCCTTAGAAATAGGGCATGTCTCTTGACTTGGTTTAAGATAGGACATGTGGTCATGAAACCAAATCCTATGAGGCCACATAGCCCTTAAGAATAGGACATGTGTGGGTGAGGATAATTACCAATAAATAATTAATAATTATTATTTATTTTAGCCAAAGTGATGTGTCAAGTGACTAGGTAGGTGAGGTGGACTAGGAGACTTAGTCATATTTAGGTGATTGTATATTTAATTAAATCACTTTAATAAGACTAATTAGAAGACTTAGGATAGAGGAATAGACTATAGTGAATTTACTAAATAAATTGAATAATCTATTTAATAAATAGAGGAAATAATTATTAATTAAATAATAAATATTTAATTAATTTATTGAGTCAATATCAATTAAATAATAAATATTTAATTAATTAAGGAAGTCATTTTTAAGTGTATACAAAGCTAAGCTATGAAAGGAAAGATGTAAGTATTACAATCCAAGCTAATTAATCTATGTGAGCTAATTTAGAGCATGGAAATGAAGCTAATCTAAGAAAGCATAAACATGAAGCTATGATGCAAGAAATGAAAGCTAGATGCAAAAATGTCTTCAAAAGCTCCAAAAGTCTCCAAGCAATCCTGCAACATAAGGTTAGTATTCAAAAGATGGATCCTAAAATGAGAAGAGAGCTCTCCTTTTATAAGAAATGAGAAAGAATGGACCATGGAGATTAAGAGGCAAAATATTTAATCAATGGTGGAGCTTGAAAGAGGATCAATCCATGTGCACAAGATTCCTCCAATGAGAAAATAAGAGTTGACTTTTGTGCCCCAAATGAGACAAAAAGGCCTTTTTCCCTTTGTATAAAATAGGAATAATGCTTTATTTGTGCAACTTAGGATAAGAGGATAAGTGGGGGACTTTTTATTTAATAAAAGAGGAGGAAATTCCTTTTAATTAAATAAAGACTTAAAATAAGATGGTTAGCCCATAGAATAAAATTGAATAAATGATAAAATTAGGATTTGATCAAGAATAAGCAATTGATGATTTTAGCAAATAATGCTAGAAAGGGGTTAATAGTCTAGATGACCATTTTTACATGATTACATTTGCCCCTCTTTGACTAATGTGTGATCAATCTGAGAACACATTACATCAAAGAATAGATCAGCCAAGAAGGCAACAGATAGAGATCTGACTCCAAAGAATGAAGTGCAAAGAGATAGCAAATCCTGTGTGGTCAGCCTAGTAGCAACAAGATTGAACACTTAGGAAAGAGATGGACAGTATCAGAACTTGAGATGAGAACTAACATGTCAAGCACAAAGATAGATCGACCAGAGAAAATGGAATGGTCACGTATATGCTTTGGAGAATAGCCAATAGGATATGATGTGTCTGCCCCCTCAGGATCGAAAGTGAAATCAGGTAGAGGGAAGGCAAAAGCAAGAGCAACATGATCAAATCACTAGAAATCATAATTGAAGATAAAGGATAACAGAATAACCATCAAGTAGTGAAGATATGCCCCAGTTTGACTAGGTTTGACTAATAAAGATATGGGATAAAGATGAAGTCAAACCTTACAGAGATTAATCGAATGAAAATGAAATGAAAGACTAGAAGGTTGAAAGAGATGGGGGTAAAGTAATGAAGATGCCCCAATAAAAGATCAAAGGATCAAGCCTCAATCGGTCAGCCAACTGCGCAAAAGAAGGGGAAAATATAAAATGCAATTTTGACTATCAAGATGAACTTAGATTTTGATTTCAATCCTGAAAATGGATCCAGGATGTCAACATTAGCCAGGGGTGCAATTTTCGTGAAATTCTGAGGTGTTTTGAAAATTAGGTCAAAAGTCAAAATGCTATATAAGGGGTAAAAAGGTCATTTTCAAAGTCATTTATCTTTTGTGATTTTGAGAACTTTAAGAGCTTAGAGAGAGAAAATGGCCCTGCAAGCAGCAATTCCAGTTCATCGTCATCGATTTGAGTGCGGTCAGTTGCACAACTGGCCTCCTCATTATGGTGTTGTGGTAAGTTTTCAGAAAAACTTTGCTTTTTTGAGTCATTTATGAGTATTTAGTACATTTTAAACATGTTTTTAATATTTTTGAAAAATTTCAAATTTTCTTTGTGCAAAAGTTGGCATGATACATAAAAAGTATTGCACACTTTGAGAATCTCTGTCGTGCAATAGTTCATAGGACCACAAAGTATCGCCCAGCTGTTCAATCCAGTGTTGCACAAGACTGGATGAAACATCATGCAATCCTTAGCGAAATATCACATGAGAAAAAATTATCACACTACTGTTGAAGAAAGTATCGCATGATACTTTTCAAAAAAAATAGTGTCGCACTAGTTAATAAGAAATATCACATGTTTAAATTTTGAGCAATATGACATAGGTCTAGACAATTTTTGCATTTAAGTTTCCTTGTACTGATTTTGATCATCCATCATGATATGTTCTGACATCTAAATTGGGTTATGGCTTGCAGGAGCCTTTCCTGGCACTACTAATCAGAGCACCGTGAGTGACTAAGCTACGGTGTGTCAGGGATTTGGATGATCTCGGGAGAGATGACCTAGTTAGCATGGGTTTCGGGTTCCTCCTTGATATGCCCCATATTTGGGCAAATCATGGGTTTTTGACTACTCTAGCTGAGAGGTGGCACAGCGAGCACAACACCTTTCACCTACCTACTAGAGAGGCAACTATCACTTTAGAGGATGTCTATCAAATCCTGCGAGTGCCGAACCATGGAGATTCGGTGAGTATAATCATGTTTCTAGATATTTAGAGATGTAAAGTTTCCATATAATAAGAAACTGACATGATTTTTTGTTTGGCACAGGTATATTATGATCAGGATCCAACCAAGGGATGAGAGGCCATCTAGGACCTCTTCCAGGATGTCACCATTATCGATAGACACCTTAGCTGGGATCGACTGATGGAGGAGTATGGCAGGGACTTCCCAGTGCTGTGTACTATTTGTTCTATTGTTGCACATGCCTTCATTATTGACAAGAGTTAGAAGGGGTTTCCACTAGGATGGGGTAGGTTAGTGGCAGATCTGGTTGCACATCCATGTCGATTAGCATGGGGCCCAGACATATTGGCCGATATGTATTATGAGTTACACGAGATAGTGTATAGAGATGGCAGGACGTGGGCATGTGGAGCCATGCTTGCTCAGATATAGGCATGGGAGCACATTTTTATAGTGCACTCACATGTATAGCCAAGGGAGTAGAGGTGCCCCTACATTTTCAGATATATGGGGTTTATATCATATGCCCATAGCAGCAATTTGACACATTACATGAGACTCTTTGATGAGCTAACCACCTTTGAGTGGAGACCATACAAGGCCTACGAGTAGTGGAGCAATAGAGATCACAAGGTGGGATACATGTTGTGCAACTGACCACTAGTAGGCCACCATGCTAATATTGTGGAGAGGTTTGTTATTACTCACATCTGGAGACAGTTTGGATGATAGCAGCGGGTATCCATAGAGACCACTACATATGCTAGGTCTCAAGATGAGGAGGGGCATGGATGCCTACCAATGCTGGACTACTAGCAAGCAGTACAGGAGATAGCTAGGATATAGAGGGAGCCATGGGATTATCTCCCAGAGATGGTAGATGCAAGTGTAGATGTAGCCTATAGGACAGAGAGATGGAGGTGCCCCTTCCCCAAATTTACTATACCAGAAGCATAGTCAGAGGCATAGGGAAAAGAGGGAGATGATGGGGATGATGGTGATGATAGGGGAGATGGGGGAGGGATGGGTGGAGAGAGAGGATAGGGTTCTAGGTTAGGGGGCCAAGGGTAGGCATGGAAACATAGGTCAATGAGCCCTAAGGAGGAGGATGCGGTGAGATCATTTCATCGCAGGGTGGATGCAGGGTCAGATCAGCCTACAGGAGGCGGAGGAGAGGATCTCAGGGCTAGAGTATAGGTCCTAGAGATGGAGATATAGCAACTTAGGATCACCATCACTATGTGGGATCAGCAGCTAGTAGATGCGTGAGCTGAGATAGATCAGCGGGTAGCATAGGTAGATGTTGTAGAGCTATGGAGAGAGGTGGCACGAGTGGCCTATTACCATGGTTTATATATCCATACCATGCCGGAGGGATAGAAAGTGCCACTCTACTCAGAGAGGGCTAGGAGATCTAACATGGTACTTGACAGAGCAACAGCACCACCTCCACCACCACATGATGGGGAGAGTCAAACTTAGGGTCTAGGTTTAGATTATTATACATATCATTTGAGACTTTGATCCATATTTTTGGGGATCTCACATTGTATATTGTAGCATGACATTGATATATATGATATTTACTGGATGTTCGATATATCTTGTGTATTTGTCCCACTTGTGATGGATGTTTCAGTTTTATATATTGTCTTGTCATATTGCTCAAAATGTATAATATATGCTCATATATATCCTCTCTCATAGATGTATGGTTAGCTCTCATGTTTATGATATAGACTCATGTTTCTGAAAATGATCATTTTGTTGATATAGATATGATGATAAGATTAACCCCTTGTGATGACAGGAATAGGATGTGATGAAAAAGACAAGGAGAAAAAAGACATGATCGAGAAGAAGAAAATGTGAGCGCAGTTGACTAACAGGTCCACGAAAGATGGAGAGCTCTCTCCCTATGCAAAATGCAAAACTAACTAACATGAACCTAAAAATGCAACCTACTATGAAAGTGGTTTACTTGCAACGTCACAATGCTATGAGTCTCTAATATTCATCATCGAGTGTTGGTAGCATCGCAAGATCATACAATACACACTAGTATAACTATGGGTATATGAATATGATCTATATCAAATGAAATGTGGGAATCCCACCTAGGCACCAAAGACATGTAGGTTGAGATGACTAGTGTAGTGAGGTTTCCTAAGTTTAGTATAGCAAGATTATACTCGCACCGAGACACAGGGAAGGTCAAGATGACTATAAGTATGCACTCGCAAAATAGTCAAGGATAATACCTTGTAAGTCCTAATGTCAAGTGGAACAAGCATAAATGCTAATGACAGTTAGGACCAACAAAATATACCCACAAGCAGAGAAAAAAATAAACTATGTCCTCATGCCCCCAGTCTTCTAGCTATGCATCATTAAAAACTATTTAGGGAGAGAACACTCAACAAAGAAATCATCATAGATAGCACACAAATGAATAAAGCCAAACATATCTTAGTGAGTTTAAATGTGTAAGTGTGTGTGTGTAGGTCATAGAGTTAATCTTTGAGTATCACCTCTGCCAATGGAGATATTGCATTATTCTAGACTGTGGGAAAGACATCTGATAAGTATTGAGAAACACTTGACACTAGGGTAGTGTTGAAAAACATAGTTGGGGAGTGTTGAGAAACACTGTATGAACCGACTGGCCCAAGAAACCCTAACACACAAAGAGACCCAAGATGAGCTAAAACAACGTATGCCCCCTAGACTAAGACAGGAGTCAATTCCAGGCTAGGAGAGGCAAAGTGAGAAGTGGAGCGAATGAGCGTTGCACAAGAATAATAGACATAGGTGCAAGGGTCTCAAGCAGCGCCTATTTCCAGGTTTTCACCACTTGATAGATTTTTACAAGACTTTTCTATTTTTTTTTGTTTTTTTGCTACCAAGGTGCCTATTTCCAGATTTTCACCAAGGCACTTTTTTGAATTTTTGAATTTTTGAATTTTTGAAAAAAAAAAAAATTTCGTATTTTTTCAGGACTTTATATGCTTTTTAGAATTTTTTCAACATCATATATGAATTTTTTTGAGATTTTTTCAGGATCATTAAGATATATACAAAGAGCTCAAGAACCTTAGGCATAGAACTTCTTCAGATGTAGAACATTGATAGGCTCGGTAAGCTCTTTGCCCTTAGGTGTAGATAGCTGATAGGCTCCGGACCCAAATGCTCCTATAATGAAATAAGGCCCTAACCAATTTGGCTCAAACTTTCCTTTATGCTCTCTATTCTGCTGGGTTTTGGGATTTTCTCTGAGAACTAGTTCACCCACTTGGAACTCTCTAGGATGAACTTTCTTGTTGTAAGAAGTAGACATTCTCTTCTGATAGGTGTGCATGTGATAAAAAGTGGCCTTGCGGCCCTCTTCCAAAGTAGTGAGCTCATGCACTCACATGGCCCTCTGGTCTTCATCAGTAATCAAACCATGAAGAGAGACTCTCAGTGAAGGTATTTCAACTTCTAATGGTAAGACAACCTCAGAACCATAGACCAAGGAAAAAGGTGTTTCACCTATAGGAATGTGGATAGAAGTTCTGTAGGCCCATAATGCAAGATTGATCTACAGATGCCAATCCTTGCCCAATTTGTGCACCGTTCTGTGGAGAATTTTCAGCAATGTCTTGTTTGAGGCCTCAGCTTGGTCATTTCCTTGAGGGTAATAAACAAAAGACCAATGTTGTTTGATTTTGAAATTTTTTCACAAGTGCTTTAGGTCTTTGTTCTTAAACTGGCCGCCATTATCTGTGACTATGGAAGAAGTTATACCATAGCAAAAAATGATGTGATTCAAAATAAACAGGGCAACATGTTTTCCTATAGCTATTGATAGTGGGACAGCTTCAACCCATTTGGTAAAATATTCAGTAGTTGTAATAATGAACTTATGCCCACTTGAAGAACTAGGACAGATCTTGCCTACCAAGTCAAAGGCCCATTGTTGAAATGGCCAGTAGGTGACAGAGGGAATGAACTCGCGTCCAGGAGCATGAATGAGATTCTCATGTAGTTGACATTTTTTGCAAGACTTGGCATATCGAACAATGTTTGCTTGCATAGTAGGCCAATAGTAGCCGACCCTAAGCAATTTCTAAGCTAGCACAAGACCGTTAGAGTGTGATCCACATATGCCATCATGAACTTCAGCTAGTGTCTTTTCTTACTCCTCTATTTCTAGACACCTAAGGAGAGTTTCATCTAGACCCTTCCTATACAAGTCACCAGAGATGAGGGTAAAGTGTGAGGCATTACGGAAGAGCTGTCACTTCTCATTGCGCGTTAGATTTTTAGGGATAACTTGATCTCAAAGATAGGAAAAGATAGTGGCATAGCGCGAGGAATCATGACCGACCACAGTGTAAATGACACGGTCATCAAGGGAATTGTAGGCAAGATAGTGCAATTCTTCCACCAGGAACTCAAAGCGTGATTCGTGCTCTTCTAGTTGCAAAATGGATGCCAAAGTAGCCATGGCATCAATAGCCTTGTTTTCAGCTCTAGGAATTTGTTGCAACATGACAAATGTGAAATAGTTCCTAAGTGAGTCTATCATCTTCTTGTAAGGGATCAACTTGTCATCCTTTTTTTGGTAATCATCATTTAATTGGTTTATGACAAGCTGAGAATCTCCAAAAATATGCAACTCAGGAATCCTCCATTCAAGGGCAAGCTTAACACCATTCAAAAGGGCTTCATATTCAGCTATGTTATTAGTGCATGGAACGAGAAATTTATAGGATTTAAGAATGGTGTATCCATGAGGGGTAACAAATAGGATTCCAGCACCAGCTCTGTTCTATGTATGAGAACCATCAAAAAACATTTTCCATGTACACCCTGTGATATTCATGATTGAGGCATCTGGGAAATCTATCTAAAGAGGAGAATTATCAGTCATGGGAAACTCATCCAATTGATCCACAATTGCTTGCCCTTTAATAGCTTTCCTCTCAATATATTGAATGTCAAATTCTGAAAGAATACGCATCCACTTGGCAAGTCGTCCAGTAAGCGCGGCTTTACTTAAGAGATATTTTAAAGGATCAATTTTGGCAACCAGTTGCATAGTATGTGCAAGCATGTAATGTCTAAGTTTTTGAGATGCAAACACCACTACCAAACAAGCCTTTTCAATGCTGGTGTAATTGAGTTCATAAGCAACTACAGTGCGATTGATATAGTATATAGCTCATTCTTTTCCCATATCATCGTGTTGTGCAAGGAGAGCCCCTAAGGAATTTGTTGTAGTAGAAATGTATAATATCAAAGGTTTCCCTTGAATAAGTGGCATAAGAATATGAGGTCATGCTAGGTAATCCTTGAGCTAGTCCAATTTCTTTTGACACTCCTCATTCCATACACAAGTGGCTCCTTTATGAAAATTCTAATTGAATGGTTGAGCTCTATCAGCTAACTGAGAAATGAACCACCTGATAGACTAGAGACAACCCTGAAGACATCTTAATTGTTTGATGTTACAAGGAGGTGGCATCTCCATGATAGCTTGCACCTTTTCTGGGTCTACTTCTATTCCTTTTGCTGATATAATGTATCCTATTAGTTTCCTAGAAGTGACTCCAAAAGCACATTTTTTAGGATTTAATCTAAGTTGGAATCATTCCATGTGGTCTAATATCAAACTCAAATCAGACAAATGAGTACTTCTTTGTTGTGATTTGGCAAGCGTGTCATCAACATAGTCCTCCATGTTTTTGTGCATCATATCATGAAATATGGTAGTCATGGCTCTTTGATAGGTTTTACCAATATTTTTAAGCCCAAAAGGCATGACATTCCAGCAAAAAGTACCCCATGCACATGTAAAGGTTGTCTTCTCTTGGTCCTCAGGGGCGATCTTGATCTGGTTGTATCCAGAGAAGCCATCCATAAGGGAATACATTTCATAGCCTGTCGTCATGTCCACTATCATGTCAATGTCTAGGAGTGTAAAATCATCCTTCAGGAATGCTTTATTCAAGTCTCTGAAATTAGTGCATATGCGAATAGACTTGTCATGTTTGGAAATAGGGACAATGTTAGAAATCCACTTAGCGTAGTCAATAGCTTTGATGAAGTTGGCTTTTAGAACCTTCTCAAGTTCAGCCTTAACTAGTAATGCCACATGGGGATGCATCTTTCTGAGCTTTTTCTTGACAGGTTTTAACTCTGGAGTTGTTGGGCTCCTATAATGGTTTTAATAACTAGGCTTTACAACCATAACTTAGGGATTGGACATCCATACTAAGTAGTTATCTCATCATTATGAAGGCACATTTAAATTATCAACCTGAGGATGTATACTTGAAATAGGTCTACAAAGTATATGCACTATGAAATTATCTAAGTTATTCTATCATTGCAAAAACTAAGAGTATAACAATGCTGAAAATAAATCTAACTACACAGTAATGGCTGCAGGAACTGCACAATAATGGCTGCAGGAAATTGTGTAATACATAAAAGCTAATGAACAAATACTACTTGATCCTTCTTTGCTTGATTAAAATTTCAAATATATAAGCTTATTGACTCCCTAACAACCATCTAACATGTGTCTCAACATTCCTTTAAATAAGGAAGAGACTTATTTTAAAACTATGACTAAGAGAGTCCTATTACAACTTGTCTTCTTGACTGATTGGGAAAAGAGTTTGTTTGGACTCTTTTATAAAAAATCTGATTTTTTAGATATTTTTTTATGTTCATAAATACAATAAAAATCATATCCAACCTCCTTTGAAGTTATAACTGAAATTACAACAAATAGAAGAAGTTTGACTAAGTCTGCTGATTTGTTGTCCCACTTTTCCTGCAGCCAGATTCAAACGGATGGTGCTCACTTGTTATTGTGATTTATCTCAAATTATTTTACCATATTATGCTCCTCCTTCTTATCTTTCTATATCATTTTGAAAATCTTTATTTCATTAAGAAATGAGAAAGATATGATCATTTTACCAAGACTGGGTTTCGATTGCCTTCAAACTCTGCTATTTTTACTCAGTCAACTTCAGATAAGTGCTCCTCATTAAGTATTGATAATTGGATCAAACCTTTTTAACATGTTTTTCTCATCTATTTTATTTTTCCAAATCATTAAGAAAATCTGAATTTCATTAAGATTTGAGTGAGATATGTCTATTTTACTGAAACTGCTTTTTGACTTTTTCTGCATTTCCTGCAACTACTGAATATTGACAAGTGTCAACTTGCTTCTCCTTTTTTCTAGCTGCATGAACGACTCAAGTATCTCAAAAACAACATGTTAATAATCTCAAAACATTTATTATTTAATAATAACCATTTATCATAATAAATCATCATAATTTAGCATTAACTAGCTACACATACAAATGCTAATCAATAAATCATTAATCATAGTAAATGCTTCATGAATCAAGGTAATGTATGGAAATGACTTGGAAAGGTATTATAAACATGATGTAAAGTGTTATAAAAAATGATATAAATATGACAAATTATAGGCTCATCATTCCCCCTAGCTGAAATCTTGATTGTCCTCAAGCAAGGGATAGGCATTAAATAGACATGAAGGGTATTAGCATGAATTCCCATGGCAACTTCAATCTTTCATAGCACGTGTCATGCATGTGTCTTTGATCATTAAGAATAATTTCATTTGACATGAATATGGTTTATTTTCTTCTCTATTTCTTGTATCCTTAAGTCTTCCTATCATTGTTTGATGTAATCTCCAACACTCATATTGTCATACTTTTTTTTCCTTTGTTATCTCTTTACAAGACATTCCATTTTCTTCACTTTATCATTCTTATTTTTTGCATCAATACCATAAATATAAGAGGTAGTATAAAAATTTATAGTCAATGTCATCCTCCCATGGTCTATGACAACAACACAAGGTATACATGTATTCCCCCAACTGAAAGGTCATTTGTCCTCAAATGACAATGTATGTATGAGGGTAGAAAAGTAAATCAGTTATGAAGCATATAATTACAATAATGATAATTGAAAAACATAATGCAATGTATAGATAATCAATTACTAAAAATGATAAATATTATGGGTAAATAGAAATCATAAATTTCATACCATTTGTGTTATTGTGAGAAGCTTCAAACTTGGCAAATAGTTGAAAGTATAGGTCCCTTCATTTTTGAATATTTAGGTCCCTTTGAAACTGTTGCATATTTAATATCAGTACTTATAAATGTCTTCATACTTTCTGCAAGTTTCCTTTTGAATCACACAATAGTTGCTACAGGATGACTGTTCAGTCATCTAGTAGTGGCTGCAGGACTGACTATTAAATCAGACAACAGTTGCTGCATGCAACCTATAATTTTCTCTCTATCCAATGACTTAACATACAACTTTGGATGTCCATTCTCTATTAAAAAAATATGATTAGACCAACTAGACACCATCATTGAATAGACATTTTTGACATCACGAAAACAAGACTACTTAACGAAACTTTTTGACAATATATGCAAAGACTCTCTTCCAGAATTAGAAACTTGACTCACTCACACTCTTGAAAAATGATTTGAAATCTGAGAAACCAACCAGCTGTAAACTTAACCAAAATAGTCATGTAGACAAGAAGAACTAGGAAACAAACTAGACTAGACAACTACTAACTCTAAGACATTGTGTAACAACACTTATTGAATGAAAAATGTATCCTAACCTACACTAACCAGCAAAAAAAAATACATTATCAAACAAAACCATTAACTGGTTCTTTGAAGTATCTTCCTCTTCTCAACAACTTCCAATGCTTCACATGCTTATGAGAAATTAGAAATAGTTGCAACATCAATAGAAACTTAATAAACAACAATGATTTTGGAAAGACATTAACAAACTTACTTACTAGTACTTATGCTAACAATACATATTGTCATATTGAAACACATAAATAAGATGAAACATTTCTTCTTTAGGTGCAACTGCATATTTAGCTTCATTTTCAATTGTAGCTTCTTTCTTTGTTGCAAACATAACTTGTGATGATTTATTTTCCTCCATATGAATGAGATGTCTGATTGGACACCCTCTTGAAACAACAAATTTTGAACCCTTTTCATGATGCTCATAGTTTTGCACTACAAAAGATGTTGGTTTAGCATCTCAAGTTGAGCAAAAATCCTCTAAATCATCCCAAAATTGGTCTTCTTCAATATCTTCATTATTTTTCTGCATGAGAGGATTAATTTTCACTTTATTGTAGCTCTCTTCTTGAATTAGGAGTTCACATTTGACATCACATTCAGCTTGAGCAGCAACCTTGTGTATGGTGATTTCTTCATTTTTCAAAACAAGGTTGTGTTCATTTGCCTCCTCATAAATCAGTATCTTGTCATCAATATGTGAACAAAATTCCTCTATGATGCTAGAGAATATATCTTCATTTATTTCCAAACTTGCTGCAAATGACATTGGCTCTTGGTTTCTATTCTTCATGGATCTAAAATCCATTTTTCTACTGCTTGTGGTACTTTTGCAAAATTTTCTAATCCTAAGTGCTTGGAATGAAAACTATGATACTAGAAAAATGACAAAGAGCTACTACAAGCTCAGAGACTCTCATAGCTTGACCCATCCTCGGAAATGGTGCCAAAAATGTTGGGCTCCTATAATGGTTTTAATAACTAGGCTTTACAACCATAACTTAGGGATTGGACATCCATACTAAGTAGTTATCTCATCATTATGAAGGCACATTTAAATTATCAACTTGAGGATGTATACTTGAAACAAGTCTGCAAAGTATATGCACTATGAAATTATCTAATTTATTCTATCATTGCAAAAACTAAGAGTATAACAATGCTGAAAATAAATCTAACTACACAGTAATGGCTGCAGGAACTGCACAGTAATGGCTACAAGAAACTGTGTAATACATAAAAGCTAATGAAAAAATACTACTTGATCCTTCTTTGCCTGATTACAATTTCAAATATATAAGCTTATTGACTCCCTAACAACCATCTAACATGTGTCTCAACATTCCATTAAACAAGGAAGAGACTTATTCTAAAACTATGACTAAGAGAAAGAGTCATATTACAACTTGTCTTCTTGACTGATTGGGAAAAGAGTTTGTTTGGACTCTTTTATAACAAAGCTGATTTTTTGGATATTTTTTTATGTTCATAAATACAATAAAAATCATATCCAACCTCTTTTGAAGTTATAACTGAAATTACAACAAATAGAAGAAGTTTGACTATGTCTGCTGATTTGTTGTTCCACTTTTCCTACAGCCAGATTCAAAAGGATGGTGCTCACTTGTTATTGTGATTTATCTCAAATTCACTTACTAGATTATTCTCCTCCTTCTTATCTTTCTATATCATTTTGAAAATCTTTATTTCATTAGGAAATGAGAAATATATGATCATTTTACCAAGACTGGGTTTTGGCTGCCTTCAAACTCTTCTATTTTTACTCAGTCAACTTCAGATAAGTGCTCCTCATTAAGTATTGAGAATTGGATCAAACCTTTTGACCACATTTTTCTTGTCTATTTTATATTTCCAAATCATTAAGAAAATCCAAATTTCATTAAGATTTGAGTGAGATATGACCATTTTACTGAAACTGCATTTTGACTTTTTCTGCATTTCCTGCAACTGCTGAATATTGACAAGTGTCAACTTGCTTCTCCTTCTTTCTAGCTGCATGAATGACTCAAGTATCTCACAAAAAAAAATTTAATAATCTCAAAACATTTATTATTTAATAATAACCATTTATCATAATAAATCATCATAATTTAGCATTAACTAGCTACACATACAAATGCTAATCAATAAATCATTAATCATAGTAAATGCTTCATGAATCGAGGTAATGTATGGAAATGACTTGGAAAGCTATTATAAACATGATGTAAAGTGTTATAAAAAATGATATAAATATCAAAAATTATAGGCTCATCAGGAGTGATGGAGAGATGATGCATAATAAGCTCAGTGTCTAAACCCGGCATGTCTGAGTATGTCTATTCAAAATTGATCTTTTTCTCTTGAAAGAATGTGGCAAATTGTTCTTTTTCTTCTGCTGAAAGGGACTGAGCCACATGTATGATTTTAGAAGATTCTTCTATCCCTAAGTTGATGGGCTATGTAGGCTCTATTATAACTGAAGACCTTTCTTGAAAATAGCTTGGCAGTCTACCAAGTACCTCATCCTCGAGTGCCTCAGAGAGGTTTTCACCCTTAGATACATCTTTATTTTTACTATTTTGAGGTTCAGATACCGCCACAATGTGGTTTTTGCCATCTGACCATTGTTTTTTTCTTTTGATTTTGTGACTGAGGTACTTGATATCTGATTCAGTCATGTTTGTTGCTGGTTTACTAGTGGAAGAAGTAACAGGTTCAATGGCATTGAGATAGCAGGTGATCTCATAGTCATTTTGAAAGGAAGGCAATATAGGTTTTTGATCTTGGGTGGACCAATCTATGAGATCTGAGTGCATGAGGGAGAGTGAAATGATCAGTTCAAGGTTATTGATGTGGTGGGTATCATCTCTAGTGATAAGAGAAGTCGAGCCCATAGGGTAGGCTCCAAACCTATTGAGATCTAAATTTGTCATAGAAGGACCAGTGTGATCCACTAAAGCAATACATGGGTTGAACTCATCAAACACTAAGCGAGACTCATCAACTACATTGGGCTGGTCACTATAGATATGAATCACATCAACTTCCATATCCATTATGGAAGAGCCATCTGAGAGACTATCCCATTCATATTCATTTGAATCAGTTGTGGAACTTCTGCTGGGATGTTTTCACCAAGAAGGCTTAGGATGCCTAGAAGTAGAGGCACCCCGGTCATTACGTGTGAGATCTCTTCTTTCTAGTAATTGTGCAATATTTCTATGATGTCTATCAAAGCTCAACGACTCATTAGGCACAAAGTTTCTAGATGTAGAGGCTTCAATTGTATCATCAGTAGGTATGCATTCTCCTCCCCAAAGAAGTGAAGTAGAAGGAAGATAGTCTCCCATTTGAGTCATAGTGCATAGTGGTGATTCCTCCATATCTGTATTTGAGTCACTAAGCACAAGAGGATTTCTAGAATATTTAGGGATATCATCTTTAGCACCCTATCCTAGACCTGTAGTATCCTTAAAGGGTCAGCCATCGGTATGACTCAAAGGTTCAACTAGAGCGTGTCCATTGTTATTTAAAGGTCCTTGACCTTGATAGCCCATTTCCTGCAAAAAATTATAGCCTTTACCATAGCGCTTAGGAGAAATGGGAGTAGCAATTGTCATATTGTCTTCTTCCTCTCTATAAATCCACTCCCTAATAGCTTGTTCTTCTTTTTTGGCCTTTAAGGGTACAGACAATTGAACAAAGGTACCAAAAACTATCATGGTAGAAGTGGAAGGCTTCATCTTGTCTGAAGGTCTACCATAGGACTTAGGAGAAGTAGGCATAGCAGCAATAGAGTCCAATGTATATTCTCCCATACCAATACTCATCATTTTTAATTTTTTCTCAGCAGCAATAAGGGATGCATTATGATCATGAGAAGTTTTGTTGTGAGGAAGAAACATCTCAGCAGTAGTTAGAGTATTGATAGCTATAGCATTGTCCCCAGGAATCACAATCTTAGCTCCATTGTGTGGAAACTTGACACACTGATGGTAGGTGGAAGGGATAGCTTGCATGTCATGGATCCAAGGATGACCTATAAGAATGTTATATGTGATTAGGATGTCCAACACTTGGAACACAACACATTTCATGACAGGGAACACTCAGACAGGTAGCACAACAAGACCTTTGGAAGATCTTTCCACTTTATCATATGCTTTTATAGTAATCTTTCACCTAGGATCTACAGCCAATTCAAAAAATCCCAATTGTTGCACCACATGGAAAGAAATAATATTTAACCCTGCACCATTGTCTATCAGGACTTGGTGGACTTGGGTATGGTAGACTAGAACTTCAATGTGTAAGGCCAGATTATGAGGGTGACTAAGAGATGTATCATCTTCTGTAGAAAAGGATAGGTAGTGGGGAGATGAGATGTGTTTTACCATAGCCTAGAACTGATCTGGATCAATATCATTGGGAACATTTGCTTTACGAAGGGCTTCAAGGATTTCTTTATGCAAAGGGGATAGCTCAAGCAACTAAAAAATGGATATCTGAGCAGGTGTTCATTGTAACTAGTGCACAAGGTCATAGCTAGACAAGACTAAAGGAGTCACTTGTTTGGAAGGAGCCGCTTGCTTGGGATCATGTGTGGTCTTAAGGACAATTTTGGCTTGCCCCCTAGTAACAGCATTTAGTGTCTCACTTCGGGAAGATAAATTATCTAGTGTTTGCAAGACCAACTTTGGAACACCATAATTGGTGTTGTTATCATCTTGAGACCTCATCATAAGAACACTCTCAATGGGCTCTACCATGTTGATCATAGGTGAATCAGGAGTATATGTATAGTTGATCTTCACATCATGATTCTTCTTATTGGCTTGAGAGGATTCTGCTTTCTCATACTCAAGTAGAGGAGTCTTGAAAGCTTTTTGATCAGAGTTTTTAACTAAGCCATCTGTGAGAACTGTGCCTCCATCAATAAGATCTTGAATAGCATCTTTAAGCTTAAAACAATTGTCTTTCTTGTGTCCCTTATTCCTGTGATAGTGGCGAAAATGATCATCTCTCCACTAATTAGGCTTAACTGGTGGATCATAGGGATGATAATTGTTAGGAAGCATAAGATACTTGTTGGCAACCAAAGTCTTAAGAATCACATCATATGGTTCAAACAACTTGGTGTAGACCCGTCGATGGTTTTGCTTCTTTGGCTTGTCTGCATACTAAGGCTTAGGAGCACTATGAGCATTGGTAGCCTCTTATTGTTTTTCTGTGTAGATAGCATTAGAGAGGTTGAAAGTAGGCTCTTTGGCATTTGGGACATCCACAACCCCATCATTAACAATATACTTGTTTCTATTCCAAGGTTTGTTCTTGTCTTTGCCATTGCCTCAAGTATCTTTATTAATAACAATATCTCCCTTTCTTATGCTCACATCCTCAATCTGATATGCACTTTCAACCATGTCATTGAAAGAGGAGAACAATTGTTTCCTTAGATCATAATACAGTTCTAGCACAAGAGTGTTGATGAAAATGTCAATCTTTTCCCTTTCGGGTAGCTGATGAGGATATCGAGAATACAATGACCTCCAATGTTGTAAGTAAGTGGCAAATGGCTCACCTTGATTTTTCTTTAGAGCACTAAGATCTATCATGGTGATAGGTTGTTGGATGTTGTATGAATAATGTTGGGTGAAGCACCTAGCCAACTCATCAAAAGTTTTAAGAGGTGGTGTCAACTTTGCAAACCATTCGAGAGCTTGTCCTCTTAAACTTCTAGGGAACAAATGTAGAAGAAATGTGTCTTCATGAAGGAAGTCCATGCTAAGAGCATAAAAGTGACACACATGGTCATGGGGATCACCATTTCCATCATACTTGTCATATTTGGGAACCTCAATATCCCTAGGAAATGGGACCATGTATAGACTCCTATCAAAAGGAAGAGCACAAATGGATTCCACAAAAGAGACCTTTGGAGATTCTTTCTCTATGGTAAGTTGAGCAAGATGTTGATTTGTTCATTGCAATTCATCTCTAAGGATTTCCAATTCAGTTGGTACTCTTTCTTGAATGATTTGGCATACATCATAGCTATGAGGGAGCTTGTATCCTCTAGAAGTCATATACTAAAAGTATTGATCTCCATTACGCTCTAAGAGTTTAAGCATCATATGTTGGGAGACTTCATCTTGTTCAAACCTCATAAGTTCTTCACTAGAAATCTCATCATTGACTTCTTCCTCATGCTAAGAGGGAGGAGGTCTAGGAGGTGAAGAAGGTGCAGCAAAAGTCCATCTTGGAGGAGATCTTGGTGGCGTTTTGTTTCCATAGTTAAAAGAAGGAGGTCTATATTCATAACCACTAATCTCAAGTTGTTCTTGAGACACTCCTCTTGAACCCATGTGCCTAGCAGCATCCATTTTGTCTAAATGCGCTTGGTTGTCTTTATGCTCAAAATGTTCTTGCAAATAGTGGAACTTTTCTTGTTTATTTAGAGTAAGAGAGACACTATCTGTGCTTTTGGAGGTCTTGAATGTAGAAAAAAGGAAGCCTCCTTTGTACCATGGGGTGACCTTAGAATCCTCAGATTGGTTAGGACTAGAACTGTCATTGCTATTTGGCGCTCATGAGCATCTTGTAGGAGAGGGTAACTGCGTATAGTTAAATGGAGGGTGACTCCCTTGCTCAAATTGAGATTGAGTTGTAACTGGCATGAAAAAGGAATGTTGGTTGACTAATAGAATAAGACAAAGTTTTTCAGATATTGAGATAAGAAAAGCTAAAGAAGATCACTTGTCAAGATAGAACAATAGAGATGGCTGGTCAAAAGTTCTCAAGAACTTATAGTAATCAATTGACTCGAGACAAGATATGAGCAAGAAGCTCGATTAGCAAGTAGCTATAGAGGTAACCATAATGTGACAAGTGATCAAAAGTAGCATTTGAGAAACTCAAATCCAATAACTTTTAACTCATTTTTTTCAGTCAAAATAGACTTAAACATGCAGATAACAAACCAGGTTCAAGTAAGAATAGGAAAGGACACTCAACAAACTAAATTTCAAATTTGGCAGTAGTGAGACAACAAAAGGATTCTGAGTGATAGTTTGCAAAGTACTGGGGCGATAAAATCTGACTAGGTGATATTTCTGACACAAGGTAGGCGACAATTTCTAGGCAACCTATGCGATAGAATCTAGGCAAGCAGGGTGATGAAAAATTAGTAGATAAATATCACATGATAAATTTTGAAATAGTGTGTGATGAATTTCCAGTGTCGTGTGACTCTTGACCAGTGAATGTTCAAATTTTAGTTTTTGAAGGTAATTTTGTCAATTTTTCAATCTGATGGGTGATTTTTTCAATCTTAAACATAGTGACAGCAATATTCAGATAGGTTTGCAAATAGTAGGTGATCAAACATGTCTTCAAACACTTTCACAAGAGCAAAAGAAACCTTGCCAAGATAAGAAATTGTGATATCAAAATGAAAAATTCTATGAGCACTACTGTGATGTTTTTATGTTTGAGAACGTTTGCACGGGTAGATCACAATGAGAAAACTTCAAGCACTTATTAGCCTAGAAGGACAAAGGCTCAATACTTAGCAACTTGGCCCACACTTGATGTCCCATCACCTCACACAAAGTGGTTACCCATAATAGATGTTGGCTTTGTCATGGAGGTGTCAATGACACAACCAAAGGAACACAGATGGTGAGTAATCTTGGGGTGATCCGGGTTAGTCCACTAGGATCAATCCTTGCACCAAGATGCTAAGCAGAAAAATAAGATGGCTTCTATCTATGGTTCTTAGTAAGGGCTTCCATTTGTAATACTCCCCTTGCTCCATGAAGGGACTCCTTACCTTGCAACAAGTAATGGACCTCGCAGCCACAAGAGTACCTTAAGCATTCTTGCTCAACATTTTCCTCATGGTCACAATCCCACAAGTACTCACATTAAGCGAAGACAAGTACTACATCTACCAAGGTTTTATGTCCTTGATAGCCTTGAGTTTATAGTGGGTCAGAATAGCCGGCAATAAGCTTGTCCCCACTTGGGTCGTTCCTCTTGATTGCTCAAGAGCATGCCTGCTAAAGGATTCTAATGCTAAACAAAGAGTGGATTAACTTTTGAGTTTTAGGATTTTAGGTTCACCTCAAGGGTGAAGAGCATAATCTCCTAGCTCAAAAATCTCTCCCAAACACACCAAATAAAGATTCAATTTCCCTCTTGCTTTCAAAATCCAAAGATGGGTCAAGATTTCTATTTCACCATAAGGGTGAAGAGCATACTCTCCTACCACCAAAAGATTCCTACAACAAGATCTTAAGTGCCTAAGAAATGAAACAACTAGTATATTGCCGCACTTAAAAGGAAAATAATAAACAAGCACTTGTTTGTTTTTAGGCATTGGACAGCCCTGCAAAACACAATTAGTAGCCCTTTTTGCCTTTGGAGCTTTGACATGCAATCTTTTAGCAAAATTTTTTCTAGCAATGGAGGTACCTACAAGCACAACTTGTTAGCCCCACAAAGAGTTAGCATGATAAAATCAATATAATCTACAAATAAATCACTGTCTAGCTATAGAAAATTAGAAAACCAAAACAATCAAGTCAAACTTTGCAATGAAATGACCAAAACCAGTCACTGCTAGGCCTGCCCTACAGTTCAGTCACCAGAAGAATCGCATGATACTTTTCAGTATACTGGCATGATATTTTCTTTCTGGGTGACACTTCTCACTGTGCTCAAACAACAAAATAATGTATGGCTAGGTGACAGAACCTGTAAAGCCGCATGATACTTTTACTGGAAAAGTATCACATGATACTGGAAAACTATCGCGCAATAATCTGTAAAAAAAAAAAAAAAGAGCCAAAATAGCAAGCTAAAAATGACGAAAATAAATGATGGAAATGCATAGAAAGATGGAAAAAAATGAAGTTGTTATGCCCCACGGTGGTTGCCAAAAAATGTACACACTAAGATGTGCACTTCTCTAAGTCTTTGCTTCTAAGGGAATCCATGAATGGGAATCCTTGAAAATCGACCTAGAGCTCCCTAGGCATGGAGTGCAAGGGTATTAAGAATGCTCTCAGCTAAAGCTATTAAGACTATGACCTTTCTAGTAAACCATGCAATGGGAGATTCAGTGAAGACAAGGGAAAGAATGTCAATATCCTCAAGAATCAAGATGAGAATGTAATGCAACTATGCTAGAAATGAGAATGCAAGCTAAGCTATGAAAGGAAAGATGTAAGTATCACAATCCAAGCTAATTAATCTATGTGAGCTAATTTAGAGCATGGAAATGAAGATAATCTAAGAAAGCATAAACATGAAGCTATGATGCAAGAAATGAAAGCTAGATGCAAAAATGTCTTCAAAAGCTCCAAAATTCTCCGAGAAATCCTGCAGGATAAGGTTAGTATTCAAAAGATGGATCCTAAAATGAGAAGAGAGCTCTCCTTTTATAAGAAATGAGAAAGAATGGACCATGGAGATTAAGAGGCAAAAGATTTAATCAACGGTGGAGCTTGAAAGAGGATCAATCCATGCACACAAGATTCCTCCAATGAGAAAATAAGAGTTGACTTTTGTGCCCCAAATGAGACAAAAGGGCCTTTTTCCTTTTTTATAAAATAGGAATAATGCTTCATTTGTGCAACTTAGGATAAGAGGAAAAGTGGGGGGCTTTTTATTTAATAAAAGAGGAGGAAATTTTTTTTAATTAAATAAACACTTAAAATAAGATGGTTAGCCCATAGAATAAAATCAAATAAATGATAAAATTAGGATCTGATCAAGAATAAGCAATTGATGATTTTAGCAAATAATGCTAGAAAGGGGTTAATAGTCTAGATGACCATTTTACATGATTACAAATTTGACATTGAATATGTTGAAAGAAAAGTTATTAAAGGCCAAGTTATTGTTGATCAGTTATCAGATGCATCTATGTTTGATGACACACCAATGCAAATGGAATTTCCAGATTCCTCTATCATGAATCTTTCTTCTAGAGAATGGCAGTTGTTCTTTGATGGCTCCTATACACATAATGGATCTGGAGCAAGCATCTTGTTTATCACTTCTCAAGGATACTCCATTCCTAAGGCATTCAGAATCAAAGCTCCTTGTACAAACAATATTGCCGAATATGAGGCCCTTTTAAATGGTATGAAAATAGCAATTGAGTGGAGAGTAACAGAACTACACATTCATGGAGACTCACAAATTGTAATCCATCAAGTTAATGATGTGTATCAAATGAAAGATGAAAAGATCAAGTCAATGATGATCTAAAGAAATACTTCATATCTATCACCTTTGAGCAAATACCTAGAACAGAGAATAAGGTTGCCGATGCAATGGAAACATTATCTACTTTATTACAGCAACCTGAACATGAGCTATGCTATGAGTTCTTGGTGGAAGCATTATCTTATCCTGCATATGATTCTCATGATACCCATATGATCTGCACTATTGTAGGTCATGATTCATCCTACTATAAAAACCTATTCTCCTATCTCAAAGACCAAATCATTCCTGATACCTTTAACCACCATGAAAAGAGATACCTTATTCGCAATGCCTCCTAATATGTTATCATTGGTCACGATTTGTACAAATGAGGTCTAGATGGTACACTCCTTAGATGTTTAGAATGGGAAGAGTCTCAATGTGTGTTAGAGGAAGTCCACAAAGGTATTTGTGGGTCACACTCGAATGGTTTAACACTAGCCCAAAAACTTATTAGGGTTGGGTACTATTGGCCAGAAATGGAGAAAGAGTCTATCAAGTTTGCTAAGAATTGTCAAAAGTGTCAAGTGCATGGCAACTTAATTCATGCTCCAAGGAGAGATCTAATTCCCTTCACTACACAATGGCCTTTTCACCAATGGGAATTTGATCTTATAGGACCCATACATCCTCATTCTTCTAATGGGCATACTCATATTATCACAACTACAGATTATTTCACAAAATGGGTAGAAGTAGTCCCTTTGACACAAGCAACTGGAAAACAAATATCTATGTTCATCTTGAACTACATCATATGTCAGTATGATATTCCACTTTCTATAGTCATAGATAATGGTGGACAATTCAAGAACAAAGACTTAGATGATCTATATGCCAAATTAAAGATTACACAACATTGGTCATCTATCTACTATCCTCAAGGGAATGGACAAGCAGAGGCTTCTAACAAGAATCTATTGAAAATCTTTCACCATACAGTTAATAAATTAGGAAGAGACTGGCATCTCATGATCAATCTAGCTCTTTGGGCCTATAGAACAAGTATCAGAATGCCCATTGGGGCTACACCATTCACTTTATTTTATGGGTCTGAAGCGGTAATATCTATTGAGCTTGAAATCCCATCACTAAGAATCAGAATGCATGGTCTAGTAACTGATGATGACTACAGAGTGTCTAGGTTGCAAAAACTTGAACTACTAGATGAGCACCGACAAGCAATGTATGATCATCTCAGAGTATATCAGAAAATAATGTCTAGGGGTTACAACAAGAAAGTCAAACACAGAGAATTTCAGGTTGGTGATCTAGTCTTGAGAGAAAATCCTAAAAATCAATCACATAGAGAATGCAAGGGGAAGTTTGAACCCAATTGGCTGGGTCCCTTTGTTTTTATTGCTACTTTTGGCTCTAGTGCCTATCAACTCTCAATGACTGAAGGAGAACAGTTCTGAGAACCAATCAACATTCTCCATCTGAAAAAATTCTACACCTAAGGCATTCAGTCTATGGTAAAATGTTCTAAAAAAATCTTACAAATCTAAAAAAGTCCTAAAAAAATGAACATCTTGGTGAAAACCTAGCAATAGGTGCCTTGATGATTCACAAAAAATATCAAAAAATATCAAAATTACAAAAGAATTGAAAAAATGAAAAATACATAAAAAATGAGAAAAAGAAAAAGTGCCTTGTTGAAAACCTGGAAACAGGTGCCTTGGTAGCAAAAATAGAATCTCTGCCAAGATGGTGAAAACCCGAAAAATAGGTGCCACTTGTTTCAAAATGCTCCATCTATTAGCACAATCTTGGTCTTTCCCAACTTTCAGTCTTGCTTTAGTTTGTACATATCTCTCAGTTTGTTTCTACATTCTTGTTTTCAATAAGTCAGTCTGTACACCAATCGGTTCAAGCGTCTGTATCCTATCAATGTTTCAAACTTGGGGGCAATCAAAGTCATATCCTATGGCCTCCAATGTATCTTAGATGTGTCATATCTAGTAAAAATCCTTTGAAGCTTCATCTGAGTTAGTCAGTCAGTCTCCTCTCCAGAAAGGATTTTGCATCTACAACAACGCAATCAAACATCAAACTAAAAACAATCCATGCTTTACATGCTTTTATCTCCTTGTATGCTTAATGATTCGCATTGAGATTTTTTCATATTGTGTCCCTTCAAGCTCGTCGATGATGTCCTTTATAGGATTAAGAGAGTGATGATTGGGGGCATAATCTTTTCTTTGTCTTCTGCTTGTATGTGAAAATCTAACAACTTTGGAAATCTAGATTGAAATGGTGTCCGTCTGTAAGAGCCTCTATCTCGAATTGGATGGCCATGAGTACCTCGACCATTGATACTTGGAAAATTCAAGGAATTTTGATCTAACTATTGTCTTTTTTAGTAAGTTCTTTCTCCTATTGTGAAACATGATCTTACCTAAGGATGTGAACGATAAAGGGTCACTACGGGTAATTCGCATTAGATTTAGAATGATCTCTTGACTGCTTGATGTGTTTATTACACAAGGTGTATTCTGGTCATCACAACGTCTATGTTTTGATGCTTATACAAATTAATATATCAAAATGGACATGATATTCAGGTCATCTTGGCGTGTATGCCTTGGTGCTTATATCTAATCCGACATTCTGAAAACAAAATCAATATTCATATGTCCATGGTTTTCTAACCAGTGGGTGTTGTATTGATTCTTGCGCATACAAATCAATATTCATATGTTCATAGTTTCCTAACTAGTGGGCATTGTATTGATTTATCTGATTACCTAAAAATTTCAATGATCATAACAAATCGACACATGATCAGTGACTAAGTCCTAGGTCTTAGGTTTGCATATCATTATTACACTTTGCATAATTGCATGATCTCACAAATTTCTTGAACACTTCAACAATCCTTCTAAACTAAACTTAAACTGAAAATGAAGAGTTGAATCTCACACGAAGGTTTCCTCACAGAACCGCAAGCAGTCACCATCTTGGGTTAAACATCCTTTTTTTGACATAAGACTGAGTACTTGTCTTTTTCAATACCTACAAAAATTGTCATGTGTATCATTGCATTTACATTACATATTGATGATCATTCATTCCATCTATTACATTACATACATTTCCATACATACATTTTCCATAATCAATCACATTTGCATAACATTTATACATTTGAAAGAAACCATTGCATTGCATAAATCTATACATACATTCTACACTACTCATAGCATTTACATCACATGATATCATCATAAATCAAAACATGACAAGTACACATGAAGTCATAACCAAAATCTTGATCTCATATCATATAACTCGAACTAGTCAAGGGTGCGCTACTGGCACAAAGTACAAAAGAATGAGCTCATGTGAGCTATCAAATGTCAGAACAGTATACATGAACAATAAAATGGTATATCTCTAGACAAATTAGCTATCTACCTAATCCTCTACATTTGGTGGAGGTGATGGTGGTGCATCAGGTACTACCTCAGCTCTAGGTGCTCTAGCTCCCTCTGATGCTATCATATACTAAGAGTATGTAGGTACTCTCTGAGCAGTAGGAACAACAACCTAATACGTAGAAACATAATAAGCAGCTCTCAAGGTCTGATGAGTAACCTTTGCCTATAATCACTTGTTCTCCTCTCGAAGCTGGGATCTCTATCTATCAGCCTTAGTAAATTTCTCCTCCCATCGAGCACTTTGTACCTTCAGATCCCTAACCTGTAACCTGAGCTATCTAATAATATCCTATGGAGTCAATGGTATGCTAGGATCTACATCTACTGCTAGCATGTCATTATCCCCAGCAAGATGCTCAGTGGTCTCTGCTCTCTACACCTTATGACATCTAACCTCAGTACCAAGATCAAAATTGGTATCATCCTATAAAGGATCAGGACCAGCACCCACATCTTGCTCTACACATAGAACCTCATCTTCTGTACCAACACTAGCCAAAGTATCGCTCTCTCCTCTAGTCGATCTCTTGTGTAAAACTGTAGGTCTACCTATAGAAGAACTAGAGGGACAAGGTGGTCTCATCTATCCAGATGGTCTCTATGGAGGAGTGAATATCACTCTTGGCCTTAGAGGTGTAGGCTAGGGCATCTATACCTATGCGCATCTCTATCCTCGACCAACTAGAACCTGTGCACCTGTGACATCCATGGCCTCCTCCATGGAAGGTATCAACTTTGTGGGATCAGAAAACCTATGTACAAGATGCTCTGCAAGCCATCTAATGAATCCATCTATCACACCAACATCTAGAATATCTACTCTATAATCCTAGTCCCTACCAACAATAGTATTGTACTCCTATGTGCAGATAGCATATGATAATCTAGGGCCCCATCCTAAACCGAGCTCTCTATGAATCTATGCATAAGTTGCAAGCTCCTCTGGTGCATCTTGAATGATGCCATACTGCCTCCATACTCTAGTAATTAGGAAGCGCTCAATAATAGCAGTGGATCATCCAATCAATACATGGCTCTGACAAAAATAATTGAACTACTCCCTCGCAGTGGGCTAGGCCTCTATCAACAAGTACGGTCTCCATACTACAAAAGTCATATCATCTAGATACTACCTAAAATACTCTATGTGACCCATGCACACCTGTGTAATATAACCAGAGTATATATATATATATGACTGGCTCCTGTGGCTGGTGTTGTGACTGACACACTAGTCTACAAACTGGGATGTGCTCCCAAGCCCATATATGAAGTACCAATGCACCGGAAGCAAAAGACTTTCCCTCCTGATACATGATCTCGTGAATCTCAAAGAACATATGTGCAAGCATGCACTGACCCCAAGCTAACTAAAAAAGAGTCACCATTAATCGTGCCACCATCAGGGCCTAGCCCATCAATAGACCGTTCTGCTGATGGTCAGACATGATGATACCTCCTATCATGCCTGTTATGATACACTCTAATCTATGGGTCTTCCCATAGCGCTGCACTAATAACTCCCAAGAAATGGAGCCAATCAACTGTGTCATCTCCAAATAGGTGTCTAAATGCATGTAATCCAGACTGTCCCAAACTCACATAATCTAGACGCTGACCATGGAATGGTATACATAATATTCTATACACGTCCTCAGGTGTGACGGTAATCTTTCTAGTGGGTAGATGGAAAGTTTGGGTCTCTGAATGAAACTTCTCTATCAATGCAGTCAACAGTCCATGGTTAACCCTAATCTCAGGCAACCGAATCAAATACTCGAATCTACAGGAAGCAAGATGAACCCTCATAGGGTCAGGTAGTGAAACATAGTCTCTGAGTCGCAGGATGTGATATGCACACATGAACATCAAGGTATATCACCTACACAAAAGAGAAATAGGGAATCCTATCAGTAATTTGGTTGAAAAAAAGGCTAACAGTATAGAAATTCACAAGTTCACTATCTCAAAAGGTACATTAAATGCTTAGCAATCAGCCTAAGGAATCAGAAAATCAAAAATTTTGACCTAAAAAGGAGTTTCAAGCTCACTATTTTCCATACAACAACACAGTCTGGCACCAAAACTCGTACGAGTTTCAGCAAGGTCCCATACGACAAACCATGTATATACGACTTTCTGGGGATCATCGTACGACATATGAGGGACCCAATGAAACGTCATACGACTCTTGGGTCCCTCTCAAATGAGTTTTCAGGGGTTCTGACATGACACTCTACAAGATAATGAAAATTCATATGAGTCATGAAGAACAGTCATACGAGTTTCCATGCATGCGAGAATTGAAAAACTAAGACGTACGAAAAACAACCTAAAAATGTTAAAAACATGAAAAAAATGGAATTTACAGAGAGGCACAAAGGTCCACTTACCGGATGACCATACTGTGGAGGCCACTAATGTCTCTGACTGCGCTCAAATCGATGGGAAGAGATAGGTACTCTTGGCTCAGCCATTTTCTCACTCAGAGGGCTCCACAAAGTTTCAAAAGTCAAATGTGAATAATGAATTGAAAATGACCCTTTTGGTCCTTATATAGCTTTTAACCTAATTTTCAAAAGTGCTCTGTTTTCCATGAAAATTGCACCCCTGGCTAATTTTGACGTTCTGAACCCATTTTTGGGATCAAAATTGAAATCTAGGATCATTTTCTATGTCAAAATTATGATTTAAAATTTTTGGACCCAGGACGGCCGACTGCTTGCATAATCAACCTTCAATCATCGTAGAAATCCAAAATTCAACTTAATTGATTATCTTACATCAAACTATCAAAATTTCAACTTGGTCAACCATGGTCAAACCTATATAACCACTTCTTGAATCAATTAACATGCTTCTAAACTATATAACGCTAACTTTTCTTGTCAAATTTTGATCTTTATCCCAAAAGGGGGCATGGTATTGCACGTCATTCAAGTCTGTAAATCTAATTCTGTCAATCAAATCTTTCTTCAGTAATCAAGACAACAACCACATCTAGTTGCTGATTCATCTAAAGTCCTCATCGCTTGGGGAAAATCTATTGATTCTTGGGGCATATCAGATTCACACAGATCCATATCAAT
Organism: Chamaecyparis obtusa; assembly: GCA_027943335.1. Classification (NCBI taxonomy): domain Eukaryota; kingdom Viridiplantae; phylum Streptophyta; class Pinopsida; order Cupressales; family Cupressaceae; genus Chamaecyparis; species Chamaecyparis obtusa. Next base: position 2,897,265 of record BSBK01004178.1, on the reverse strand, counting down.
CTGGTATCCTAATCTATCTTGTAAAATATATCAGCTTTTCGTAACCATCGATTCATTAGTGTTATTTCCTTGTTTCTTCATAACTGATGGGTTTAGGATGTGATACCAATATGATTCATGCAAGGATAATTAGGTCTGGAATTGGTCACTCACTTCTTCGCAATCATAAGGTTCAGAATCAGGCATTTTGACACTTTTTCATAATCATCAGTTCATTTTTGTTATAGCTAACATTATCTTTGGTCAGTCAGGACCTAAATCTTGAATCTTTCAATCAGTTTCTGTCTCGGAATCGGTTCATCTTTCAAACCAGTTTCATACATATATCAAACACAGACTATTCTTTGAACCACTACGCTTTGCACAGTGATTCAAAGAGGGGCAAAATGTAATACCCCAAAAAAGGGCTATAGGTTCATTAACCTCGTACATCTTCAAATTCAAACAAAATTGACATCCAAGTCCTAACCTAAGGCACATCTGCACATTATCGAATCCTAATTGATTTTGTCCTAAATTTTGCATCAGGGAATATTCCTAGAAATATTCCTATTTATCCTTAGAAATATTCCTATTTATCCTAATTATCTTTAATTTAATAATTATTTGGTGATAAATCCTATTTATCCTAAAGTTTGATTAATTGAATATTCTGAATATTTAATTTATTAGATTTAATACTGCCACTTAATTATTTAATTGAATTTAATTAAATTATTCCTAAATTGTACTATTTTTATTTTGACAATAAATCAAAAATCTCATGACTAATTGATTAAATTTCTATTTAATTAATTAAAGGCAGTTGTCAATATTTAATAATATAGTTTTAGAATAAAGTTTGATTTAATAATTGGTTAACCCATAAATCAATTGTTTTATTTCAAAAAATAGTTTATTTGAAAATAAATCACTTTATTTATTAAATTAATTTATAATTAAATCATGCACAATCAGAAAAGCAGGCAACTAGAAATTAACAATCAATTTTAAAATTGAAACTCAACATTTGATGATGAGTTGAAATTTTATCTAAAACTCTATTTTGAGTTAAACACTGCTTTTACATGATTTTTGTAAGTTAATCGTCTCTGATTTCTTGATAACTCAAAAATCAACCGGAGTTTATCAAGAGTGATTTATGGCTTTTCTCCTGCATCCTCAAGCCTTGGATTTCTATAAAATCAAGGCTTAGCTCTTCATAATTATCAACACTCAAATTTGTACAATTACTCTAGCGAATTGGTGATTGAAGGATTAAGCAATTGCGACAGGCGATTTTTGAGATCTTTCGTAGTTGATCATAGTTTTTGCATAGTTTTCATATTCATTCATAGCATTCTTCGATTAAATCTGCATTCAATTCCATTCATATAGCTTAGATTCATATAGTTTTTCATCCTAATTGCATACAAAATACCAAAAAATAGATTAATCTGCGTTCATAGAGTCTTTCATATTTTGCATCCAAAGCCTTCATTTAGGTGTTGCATTTCCACTGATCTCAATTCCAATCTGAGAACATCATACTTGCACCTACTAGAAGGCAATAAATCACCTCGTTAGCTTAGTTTCAATTATTTGTCAGATTTTGATTTATGCTAACCTTTAATGATTTACTGAAGTGTTGTGTCCACAGCTAGGTACAAAATTCACACACACAAGGTCTACCCAACAAAATATGACAACAATCCGTAGGCATGATATCACATAACACCTTATCATAGTACTTTCCAATCTTCAAATTCACATAACATTGTTCACTTACTAGGAGTGTATGCTCATCTTTGATCCATGAAATCTGATAGGGCTTCAGATGTGCCAACCTTTCCAACTACAACTTTGTGACCATCTCTTCAGATGCCAGATTCTTTGAGCTACCACTGTCAATGATTACCTTCCAAACTTTATCAGAAACTCTACATCTGGTCTTGAACAAACTTTTCCTTACTAGATCTTCCTTTTTGCTTTCATTCCATAGTGCTCTCCTTAACATCAAGTTATTTTCTTTCTTAGGTTCATTCGATGACTCTTCATGCACCAAAGCATTTCTACTGCTACCAGCCTTCTTACTAGCATGTGTACATTCAAAAGAGTTATGTCCTTCTTCTCCATAATTGTAACAAGTTCCTCAAAAACTTCCTCTACTATAACCACCTCGGTAGTTACTACCTCTGCCTCTAGATGAACTTTCACCTTTCCATTCAGTCTTGCCTTTGTCCAGACTTGTATTTTCTGGTTCAGATCTACCATTTTCACCATTAGATCTACCTCTTCCTCTATGGAATCTACCACCTTGACCTCTTTTTCTTTTCTCATGTCTTTTGTTCAATTTTTCCTTGGCTTTCAATGCAAATTGATAAGCCTCTTCAATGTTCTCCAACTTGACCAAACTAATTTCCTCTTGGATGGAAACTCTCAAACTATTCAGGTATCTAGCAATTATTTCCACATCATCTTCATCATGTCTAGATATGATATATAATCTATAGAATTCCTCAGTATATTCCTTTATTGAGCTATCTTTCTACCTTAAACTTTGCATTCACCGAACTAGGTTAATCTGATAATCACAAGGTAAGAACTTTCCTTTCAATTTATTCACCATTTTATTCCATACCTTGATTTTGTCTTTGCCTTTCCTCTTCCTATCGAGTTGTAGATGTTCCCACCATAAGGATGCATGACTTTTCAACTTTGTGCTTGCAATCTTCACTTTCTTGTCTTCAGGAATGTTTTCATACTCAAAATACTTTTCCATCTCGGTGATCTAATCCACCAATTCATCAGAATCCAATTTTCCACCATACTCGGGAGGATTGAAATGTGGTGTAGACTTCAGACTTGTCAAAGCCTTCAAAAATATTTCTTCACCTTGATCCATAATAGGTGTAGGTTCTACATTCGCCTGTTCTTCCTCAATTTCATCATCACTAACATCTTCAAGATGTCTGCCTCTTCTTTGGGCTATTTCAACAGCTTCTAATCTAGCAGCAATCTTCCTTAGCATATCTGCCAATCCTAGATCTGCATCTCACCTCCCACAAACCATCTTGACAACCCTCTACAATTGCAGGTCAGATCATAATCTTCTACCCCACAAAAATCAACTAGGGCTTCTCAAGAAGAACCTACAAACCTAGATCCGCAGACCTAGATCAAGATCTCACCTCACTCTGATACCATCTGATGCAATGCCAGGGCAAGAGGGGCCAAACAATGGCATGCCCTAATGATCCAGCCTTCTCAACAACACATGGAAGCAACAACACACAACAGTGAGAGAGAGAGAGAATGCAGGATCTTTCATTAATTTTCATCAAATGGAATCATACATGTCGAGCTGTAAGGCCTTCCTAATTAGGGTCAGATATTACAATGAATTACAAAAGTCCTCAATCATGTGAGGATCTGTCACAAATCCTAATTCTCCTATCTTTTATCTTCTCTTTAAAACTGCCTCCTCAACTACAACCAAACAAGTACATTTATACAAGAGTCTACCGAACTAAGTCGACCTTCAAATCCACAATCAACAAAAGGAACGGTCAGATCTGGGACCACACACTTCCCAATGATTAATTCTAACATTAAATCCGTGACCCAACATAAATGCACAAGTCAACCCAATAGGAACTCAAAATAAACTACTCGGTAAGCAAGGATGACCGAGCAACAGACAAGCATCACCAAAGCCAGTGAAACAACCGACCACCCAAGAGATAACCGACCACACTCGGTAACCAAAGGAAACTGACCAACTTGGTCAAAGAAGAAACCGAGCAACACAGACAAACTCCAAAATGTTTTTGGTGACACGGGATTGCCAAGGACCCAAGATGCTCCTGCATCATGTAAGGAAGAAAAGGTGTGCAGAAATGCTTCCTACGCTAATCTTGCGAGGGCGGTTATACAAATTTAAACTTAAATATTGCAAAGATCTCAAGAAATGCATAATAAAGCATAAACAAAATAACAATGAACACATAACACAGTGATTACGATGGGGAAACCCTTCTGAGAGAAAAACCCCACCCTCCAAAACCTACACAATGTATTACCAAATCAAGATGATTACAATACACTTACAATGCAAGTTATTACAGGAGTGCATCACCACAACTCGAACTCAGAGAAACTCCTTCTAGCACCCAATCTTGCAAACAAAACTCAATTATCAAACACTTCCCCAAGCCCTCCTTTTATAGTGATTTTACAACTTGGAAACCCCTTGTGGTTTTACAAAACCATGGGCTTAACCACCATGCCACATGTTGCCCATTTTTGACATTTACATTTCCAAGATGGAAAAACAACCAGGTTAAAATAGCATTTTCGTCCAAAACTCTGTCCTCTAGTTTAGACCCCCATAAAAGTCACAAAATTAGTCATCAAGGCTCTAAAAATGACCCACCTATATTCTACTATAGACAAGACTCATTTTTGACAACTCACTAACCATTTTCCAATACATAAACATGTGGAAAACTACCACAAACAAATTCTTGGAATTATCTAGAAAAAGATTGCAAGGTTGAGACACATGTTTCTCAACAAATAGGCCACCAATTGTAGATATCCTCTAGGTCTCCAGGTTTGGGAATGAATTTGATATTTCCCTATTTGATGATGTCCCTAAGAGATTGGGAATGAAAGGCTTCAAGGTAGACATGGTGAAGATCAGGACCAATGGTGTCCCAGAGGGCTTTATAAAACTCACAGGGAAAGCCATCACATCCTGGGGCTTTATCATCAGGCATAGAAAAAACAACTTCTCGAAGATCTTGCAAGGTAAGCAATTGATCATAGAGAACACACTAAGAGGAGGAAACACATTGAAGAACAACAACAATGCAATCAACAAGGACTTGCTCACTGGACAGAGCAGATCCCTGAGTGGCAAAGACTTGTTCATAATGACGAACAAAGGCCTGCAGAATATCATGAAGTTTTGTGAAGAGGCATTGACCTTCTTTAATCCTAGTTATGCCCACATGTACTTGCTCTAATATCATTTGTAGATTTAAAACATAACCAATAAATAGAAACACAAAGATTGAAAAGAAAAAGTAGAGGATATTTACCCACTTAAGTGCTTTTTCTCATCCAATAGATGAAATACATAATGTCCCAATGTAGAGATCTTTTTGTTTGCCTTGGAAAAATTAACAGCAAGGGGACCATGGTGGTCAATGAACTTTAACATGCATTTACAAGAAAATTAAAATATGAACAATTTATAGTTGTGCATGTCTGCCCTCCAAAACACAAACCATAATCTGAATGTCCCTTTTAAATACCTCAAGATCCACTTAACCACATCCCACTAACTTTTACTTGGATTGGTAACAAATATATTCACTACTCCAGTGCATGGGCAATATCTTGACATGAGTACAAACCATGGGATACATTAGACTACCAACTGCTGATGAATATAGAATACCTTTCATTAAGTCTTGATCTCCTTGTATCTTAGGACACATTCCAAATGATAGATGAAAGTGATCAGCAAGAAGAATGCTTACAACCTTAGCACCTATCATACTAAATCTATCCAAATCTTGTCAATGTACTTTTCTTGTGATAATCTAATCTCTCTCTTTCATCTATCCCAAATTTTGTTCATACCAAGAATCATTTTTGCTACCCCTAAATCACTCATTGTAAACTTATGAACTAAATATTGTTTCAAATCACAAACAACCCTCATTCTAGTGTTGTTTACTTGTAGTAAACACATAAATCAGATTCACAATGTCTGAAATGTTACTTTAACAAGAATGAGTTAAACTAGAAATGCCACTATTGTATGGCTTGCTTTAGCCCACACAAGCTTCTCCACCTTTTATACAAATCCTTTACCCTTGTTTCTCATAACCTTGAGGCTGTTGCATACATAACTCCTCTTCAATGTCACCATAAAGAAATGGTGTTTTCACATCAAATTGCTTAAGTTCAAGGTCATAGAACATGTCCATTCTCAAAACCATTTGAATGGCGGTCATCTTCACAAACAATGAGAAGATCTTATTAAAGTCTACCCATCAATTTTTCAAAGCTCTTCAATTAGGTGGGAGTTTCACCAGATCCTAGCTATGATTTTCCATGAGAGATCCCATCTCTTCTTTCATTTTCCCCCATCCACTTGTCATTGTTGGTGTCTTTGCAACCATGTCCCTAAAATTTGCTGCCTCTTCTTGATCAGAGAGCACCAATTCATAATCAAATAACTTCAATGGAAGTCGACATTCCTAGGTGGGCCTCTTCAATTAAGGAGTTAGCTACATTGAATTTCCTTGATTTGGTTTTGATGCATGCTACAAAATTTTTTGCAACATCACAAAAATTATTGTTTTTTAATATTATTATCAACGGTATTAATGATTTGTATATTATCACTGACAGAGGGTGTTCTTTCAACATCACTTATCTGTATGTCCTGCATTTAATCAATGTTGCAAAGGAGTTGCTTGGCAACTGGATCCCACAACCAGAAACCATATTTCTCCTCACCATAGCCAATAAACATGCATCTTTGGAATTTGGGATTCAATTTAGTTCATTACTCTTTGGGATTTGAATAAAGGCTTCACAACCGAATATCTGTAGGTGATTGTAGCAAACTTTTTTTTTCTAACCATGTTTCCTATGGAGTGTCAAAATTCAATCAAATCCAATCAAGACACATGGCTCTAATTGATCAAATAGAATGTTACATTGATTTCCTCTACCCAAAATTCCTTGCTCAAACCTACGTTAGAGGGCATATTCTGAGCCCTCTCTAGAATCATTCTATTCAACCTTTTTGCTACACCATTTCCTTTAGGAGTGAATGAAACAATCTTGATACATTAGATATCATTATCTATATAAAAGGTGTCAAACTCTAAAGAGAAAAACTCTCTTCCATTACCCATTTTCAAACATTTGACGTGATTCTCCATTTGATTTTCCACCATGGCTTTGTGAATTTTAATTTTGTAAAAACTTCTGATATTATTTTGAGCATATTAACCTACACTTTGTGAATAGAATCATTAGGAAAAGTGACAAAATAATTAGCCCCTCCAAAAGAGGTGTCCTCCTTGGGCAAAAACACATTTAATTGCACAAGCTCCAAAGGCTTTGTCTTCTTCTCATGACAATTCATTGATAAACTGTTTGACTTTATTTGTCATAAATACAATGCTCACACAACTCCAAGTCAACATATTTCAAACTTGAAAGTTGATCCGTTCAATAAAGATGACATCTTAAACTCTAAAATGGGAAGAAGACTAGAAAGATAACCCTTCCAAATTTATAGGAAAGGGAATTCTTGATAAAGTATTACACACTTTCAATACCAATGAGAGATCATTTATAAAATATATAAACTTTCAAACACACCTCCAAGCAAGGATAAGATCGTCATGAAGGACAAACAATTCTATGCAAGGAATAATATATTTATAAAAGATGCAACACAATAAAAGGGAAAATAGATTCTGAAGAAGAATAAATGTTTGAAAACTATAGTAGCCCCTAATATAGAGACAAGAATAATTAGGCTATAATGTTGCTACCCAAACATTATTACAAATGAAATTGTACCACCCTGAATAATGATAACCCACCCCCCCTCCCCCCCCCCTCAAAAAAAGGTAAGCTACTAGTGTCACATAGTGAGGTGCAACATAATAGGTCTGAAAATGTTATGGTATTATATGGAAAGTTGAATTAAGAAAAAGTCCAATATTAAAAGTTGTAGGAATAAGAGTACTATAAAAAAAATCATATTTCCCAAATTCTCTTCAATTAGAAATAGTATGACCATACATAGGAGAAATATAAAAATAAATCCGTGGAATCACATTTTTTAGTTTCTACCTTATTTTTTATAAGAGTAAGGATGAGAAAATTGTCTTAAAGAGTCTCATTAAAAGTTTGTCCTCTCTAGATAAGCAATTAACTTTGAGTAAAAGTGTTTTATCTTGTGTGAGGGGAAGCTTAAGTGTTGGTAAAGGGATTGGTAAGGAAGGAATAGGGAATCCCATGCCTTCTATATTATATTGGGATGCATGTTCTGTAGGGACCTTGATTCTGTGTTCCATGCATCCAAAACCTTATTCACTATATCCTTGTTTATAAATCATGTCCAAACCAAATTTGTAATAATTTTTAAAATCTAATGGGGAAGGACTTTCATCATAGGCCTCTTTAATAGTGGTAAGTGTAAGCATATTTTGAAGCTAAAAAATGATGAAGAGATGAATGAGGATGGATCCTTGTGAGGAGATGTACATCTCTATTAACATCATTCATGTCCACTTGGGAGGTAAGAGAGACATTTTGCATTAATTTTTTGGGATGCCCAAGAAATTCTGTTTATCCTTCAATGTCCATTTCTACTCAATGTAATCTTAAGTGGCATGCCATTAAGGAAATTCATATATAGCATCATCTAGGAGAATAAGGAGCATCTAAGTCTATTGATGTGTTGAGGGGTGGATTATATATTTTTAAAGCATATTTGTGTTGCATCAAAGCATCCATATGGGAAAGGTACTCATCACTAATCACCAATGCTTCATCTCTAATAAAGAGATCATTGACCAAAATATTAATGATTTCCTCATGAATAAGGAAAACTTTACGAGAGGGAATGATGCAGGAGCATCCTGGGTGTAAGAGCAATCTTGCATCACCCAAAAATAATTCTAGTTTCTCTTCAATAAGGGTGATCTTGTACAAAGCTGCTATTTTTGGAAATTTACTATTTTTAGTAATTTTTCCATTCGAGATTAGATTTAGAATGTTCTATTTTCTTCCCTGGAGGTTCATTTTGGTCATATTAGCCTATCGGTAAAGTTTCATTGCCAGATCAAGTCTAGTTTTGAAGATATTGAAACTTTTCGGTATTGGCAGTAGGGTACAAAAACTTTGAACTCAGTTTTGAAGGCTTTAGAGGCCCAGATGAGGTCCAAACTTCAGCTAAATGAAGCTTGGTTATTTAGTTGTTGTAGAGAACTTTGCGCCCTTTCCGAAATGGGGTCATAATTGTCAATCAGGTCGACAGATGATGACTTATGGTCTCCGGAAGTTGGGCCACCTGAAATAGCGAAAAATAAATTTCCTTCAAAATTTTTGTTTGAGTTTCAAAAGATGTTTTGAGCTAACTCTGATGTAACAAATTGAAAAATAAATAATTCTAGGATTGGTCAACCTTAATGGCTAAATTTATGGAACCTTCCCAAGCGGTGTAAAATTGCCTATATAAGGAAGGCCTGTAGTGTTGCCTAGGGCAGTTCGAAGCAGTTCAGAGTAGCTCTAGGTAATAATTCAAGGCTTTGTCCTACAGAATATTGTAAGGGAAATGCCCATGTGGCTTTGCATATTATAATTTTGAAATTTGTAATTCTACATTTGCGGAGATAATAAGAAGCCCATTTTCTGTTCTTGCAAATTATTATCATTCTCTATTTATGTTATGTATTTGTGGTATTAAAGGGAGCACCCTTCATCAAGTGGTATTATAGTGGGAGTTCCTGAATGTGTAGATAGATCGATGACTGTGAGGCAATTTGCACCAGGACCATGGTTAGGGTTTCAGCGAGTAGCACGAAAATGCCTCCACGAAGGGAACATGGTGAAAGAGCTAGTGGTGTGACACCTAAGGTTAGAGCACTCCAGAGACAAGTGCGAGCATTGAAAGAAGAGATTCATAGATGAATGAATCTTAATGTCAGAGATGAAAGAAAGGATGAAGCTGAAGAAGAAAATTCTGATCAAGAAGGAGAAGGAAAATTTATGAACCAAGAGGAAGAAAGGCTTTTTCGAGCCATTACCAAGATCGAGAAAAGACCTAACATTGAGGTTCCTGCATTTTCAAGAAATCTTAACCCAGAGCAGTCGCTCGACTGGATCAATGAATTAGAAGAATATTTTGAGTATGAAGACATTGAGGATCTTGATCGGGTCAAGTTTGTGAAGGCCAGACTGAAGGGTCATGCAAAGATCTGGTGGCAAGAGATTCAATTGGAGTGAAATAGAAGAGGAAAGGATAAAATCACAAGATGGGATCAAATGGTGTATAAATTGAAGTGACAGTTCATTCTTGTTGATTATGAGCTTGACCTACTGAAGAAAATGTAAAGTTTGAAGCAAGTAGGAAGATCTGTTCAGGAGTATACGGAGGAGTTCTATCAAATCCTAATCAGAACAGGCCATGCAGAAGCTAACAAGGAGAAAGTTGCTTGTTACCTTAATGGGTTGAGGCTAAGCATTCAAGAAGAGTTGAATTTGGTTCAAATGAACAATATTGAAGAAGCATACCAGTTTTTCCTAAAAGTAGAGGAAAAATTAAACAAGAAGTTTGAGAGAAGACAAAGCGGAAGAGGTCATGGTGGAAGATTTGGTGGATGATCATATGGAGGCCGAAATGAAGATCCAAAAAATAAGGATGGGGCTAGTAGCAATCAAAATCAAAGAGGAAACAATTTCAATCATTTCCAAGATCAGAATAATAGAGATCAGAGAGGAAGAGGACAAGGATCTGGAAGAGGAGGCTTCCGTAGAACATGTTTTCACTGTGGAGAAGAAGGTCATAGGGAATTTGAATGTCCTCAATGCCAACAAAGGACAAATAGGAGGAATGAAGGCCAGGCTATAGTTGCACATGTAGATGAAGATGCCAGATCATCACATTCTAAAAATGTTGAAAGAGGAGAAACACTAATTAACAGAAGAGTCCTGCTGAGTGGTGAGAATGAACCTAAGCAAAGGAAGAGCCTTTTTCGCACAAGGTGCAAGTGTGAGGATAAGTATTGTGATGTGATTATTGATAGTGAAAGCATTGACAATTTGGTGTCATAAGAGATGGTCACTAAGTTGAAGCTCAAGAGGCAGAAACACCCACATCCATATCGGATTGCCTAGGTATAGGATGAACACAAGGTCATCATCAGTGAACAGTGCCTACTGAAGTTCAAGATTAGCGGATACCATGATGAGGTACTATGTGATATCATACTTATGGATGCATGTCATATGTTGTTGGGTAGACCTTGGCAATTTGATAGGCATGTTATACATGATGGTCATCCGAATACCTATTCCCTAACAAAGGATGGAGTGTGACATAAGCCAAAGCCATTGAAGCACATAGAAGAAAATGTATGTGGTAGTGCAAGAATAAATTTTGTTGATAGAAGAAAATTCCTAGATGGTATGAGGCATGAGCATGTGTGTTTTATTTTAATTCCAAAAGCTAGTAAAGAGGAAGTAGAAGATGTTCCTATAGAAGTTGCAAATTTGTTGAATGAGTTTCAGGATATTGTATCTGATAATATTTCTGATGGATTACCACCAGTAGGGAAGATCATTCATCAAATGGACTTGATTCTAGGAGCCAGTTTACCAAATAAGGCAGCTCACAGAATAACACCAACAGAAAGTGAAGAGTTGAATAGACAAGTACATGAGTTGTTTCAGAAGGGATTGATTTGGGAGAGCCTGAGTCGCTATGACGTACATGCAGTATTAGCACCAAAGAAGAATGGAGAATGGAGGATGTGTACAGATTCCAGGGCTATAAACAAGATCACAATCAAGTACAGGTTTCCATTGCCATGAATGGATGATATTATGGACTGTTTGAGTGGAGCTGTGTATTTTTTAAAGATAGATCTAAAGAGTGGAAATCATCAAATTCAAATCAGAGAAGGAGATGAATGGAATACTACTTTCAAGAAAAAGGAAGGACTGTATGAGTGGTTAGTCATGCCTTTTGGGCTAACCAATGCACCAAGCACTTTCATATGGCTCATGAATGAGGTTCTAAAAGAATTTTTGGGTAAGTTTGTCATTGTTTACCTAGATGATATTTTGATCTTTACTAAGACATTGGAGGAACATATGATGCATATTCATATGGTGTTTGAGAAGTTGAGAGAAGAGACATTGTTGATTAATTTGAAGAAGTGCATTTTTGTGAAGAAGGAATTAGTGTATCTGGGATTTGTAATTTCAGTCGAAGGTTTAAAAAATGGACCCAGAGAAAGTGAAGGCTATCCTTGAATGGCCTACTCCAAGGAGTGCAACTGAGGTAAGATCTTTTCATGGTTTGGCTAGCTTTTATAGAAAATTTATCAGAAATTTTAGCAGTATTTGTGGACCCTTGACCAAAACAATGAGAGGGGATAGAAAAGAATTCAAGTGGACTAATACGGAAGATAAGAATTTTAAACTATTGAAACAAAAAGTTACAGAACAACCTATTTTAGCACTTCCAGATTTTAAGAAGGTGTTTCAAGTAGACTATGATGCTAGTGGTACTGCAATGGGAGATGTTATGAGTCAAGAAGGTAAACCTATTGCTTATTTCAGTGAGAAGTTAAATGATGCCAAGAGAAAATATTTTATTTATGATCAGGAATTTTATGCTACAGTTTAGGCATTAAAGAAGTGGAGACACTATCTACTTCCTAAGGAGGTTTTTTTGTATACTAATCATCAAGCTTTGCAATATTTGAATAGTCAAGGAAAGTTGAATCAAAGGTATTTGAAATGGGTTGAGTTTTTGTAGAGTTATACATTTATTTTGAAACACAGGAGTGGAAAGTCTAACATGGTTGCAAATGCACTTAGCAGAAGGCAACTATTGCTGACAGAGATGCAGATTGAGTTGGTTGGGCTCAAGGAACTCAAGAGCTTGTATCAAGGGGATCCTAATTTTGGAGAAGCTTAGAAAGCTTGTAAAGAACCTGTTACTCTAGACAGAACAAAGTGGTTGGATTTCATCATTCAGGATGATATGCAATTCAGAGGGAGTCGGTTGTGCATTCCATGAATTTCTATGAGGGAGAATCTCATCAAGGAGAAGCATAGTGGAGGATTGGCTGGATATTTTGGTCTTGATAAAACCCATGCTTTGGTTAGTGAGAATTATTATTAGCCACAGTTGCAGCAAGATGTCAAGAAGTTTGTACAAAGTTGCAGAGTATGTCAGATGGAAAAAGGAGTGAAGGAGAATACAGAGTTGTATCAGCCATTACCTGTAATAGAGAAACCTTGGGAGGATATCAGTATGGATTTTTTTCTTGGTTTATCGAGGACTCAGTGGGGACATGATTCAATTTTTGTGGTAGTTGAGAAATTTTTGAAGATGGCACATTTCATTCCCTTCAAGAAGACTAATGATGTTGTTCATGTAGCAAAATATTTTTTCAGAGAAGTGGTAACACTACATGGTTTTCCAAAGAGCATAGTTTCAGATCGAGATACTAAGTTTGTTGTATATTTATGGTGCACATTGTGGAAGAAATTAAAGATAGATTTAAAGTTTAGTTCATCACATCATCCACAAAATGATGGACAGACAGAGGTGGTGACTAGGAGTTTCGGGATTTTGCTGAGATGTTTGGTTGGAGACAAGCCAACAGGATGGGATTTGATTTTACCACAGGCAGAATTTGCATACAATAATTTTGTCAACGGGAGCACTAGTAAATCACCATTCCATATTGTATATGAAAGTAGTCCCAGAAATGCTTCAGAGCTGAGGAAGATAGATAAAGGAGAGATAAGTAGTGTTGAAGATGAGGATTTTGCAGAACACTTGAAGAACATCCATGAGGAGGTCAAGAAGTATATTACCAAGATGAATGCATAGTCTAAGGCTAAGGAAAATGAGAAAAGGAGGCATAAGGAATTTTAGGTTGGAGATGAACTCATGGTTCATTTGCGGAAGGAGCGATTTCTAGTTGGTACTTATAACAAGTTGAAAATGAAGAAATTCAGGCCATGTAGATACTGAGGAAACATGATTCAGGAAATGCCTATGAGGTAGAATTGCCTACTGAGCTGAATATTTCACCACTGTTTAACATTTCGGATTTGACAGAGTATCATGGAGGTGTTGAAGAAGGGATCATAGAAGCACAGTGGAGTATTCCAGCAACTACTCTAGCTACCAAGGAGATTGAGGATATACTTGATAGTCATGTTGGCAGAAGCATAAGGAACAGGACATATGAAGAATATCTCATCAAATGGAAAGGATGACCTATTGAAGATTCATCATGGCTGACAAGGGAGGAGGTTAACCATCTTGGTTTTCCTCTGCGCACTTGAGACATGACAAGGTCACTTCTCAAATTACCCTGGGTGTCTGATGCAGGAGCATCCTGGGTGTAAGAGCAATTTTGCATCACCCACAAATAATTCTAGTTTCTTTTCAATAAGGGCTATCTTGTACAAAGCTGCTATTTTTAGAAATTTACTATTTTTAGTAAGTTTTCCATTCGAGATCAAAATGTTCTATTTTCTTCCTTGTAGGTTCATTTTGGTCATATTAGCTTGCCGGTAAAGTTTCATTGCTAGATCAAGTCTAGTTTTGAAGATATTGAAAATTTTGGTATTGGTAGCAAGGTACATAAATGTTGAACTCAATTTTGAAAGCTTTAGAGGCCCCGAATGAAGTTGAAACTTTGGATGAATGAATCTTTCTTTATTTAGATGTTATAAAGCACTTTTTTCCCTTTCCAAAATGGGGTCATAATAGTCAATCGAGTCAATTGGTGATGACTTATGGTCTCTGGAATTTGGGCAACATGAAATGGGAGAAAATAAATTTCCATTAAAATTTTTGTTTGGGTTTCAAAAGATGTTTTGAGCTAACTCTGATGTAATAAATTGAAAAATAAATAATTCTAAGATTGGTCAGCCTTAATGGCTAAATTTCTGAAACCTTCCCAGGCGGTGGAAAATTGCCTATTTAAGGAAGACCCATAGTGTTGCCTAGGGCAGTTCGGAGTAGTTCAGAGTAGCTCTAGGTAATAATTCAAGGCTTTATCCTACATAATATTGTAAGGGAAATGCCCATGTGGCTTTGCATATTATAATTTTGAAATTTGTAATTCTACATTTGCGGAGATAATAAGAAGCCCATTTTTTGTTCTTGCAAATTATTATCATTCTCTATTTATGTTATGTATTTGTGGTATTAAAAGGAGTACCCTTCATCAAGTGGTATCAGAGCGAGAGTTCCTGAGTGTGTAGACAGATCGATGACTGTGAGGTAGTTTACACCAGGACCGTGGTTAGGGTTTCAACGAGCAGCGTGAAAATTCCTCCATGAAGGGAACGTGGTAGAAGAGCTAGTAGTGTGACACCTAAGGTTAGAGCACTCCAGAGACAAGTGCGAGCATTGAAAGAAGAGATTCACAGAAGAATGAATCTTAATGTCAAAGATGAAAGCAAGGATGAAGCCGAAGAAGGAAATTTTGATCAAGAAGAAGGCGAAATTAAGAACCAAGAGGAAGAAAGGCTTTTTCGGGCCATTTCCAAGATTGGGAAAAGACCTAACATTGAGGTTCCTGCATTTTCAGGAAATCTTAACCCAGAGGAGTTGATCGAATACATCAATGAATTAGAAGAATATTTTGAGTATGAAGACATCAAGGATCCTGATCAAGTTAAGTTTGCAAAGGCCAGACTGAAGGGTCATGCGAAGATCTGGTTCCAAGAGATTCAATTGGAGTGAAATAGAAGAGGAAATGATAAAATCACAAGATGGGATCGAATGGTGGATAAATTGAAGTGACAGTTCATTCATGTTTATTATGAGCTTGACCTACTGAAGAAAATGCAAAGTTTGAAGCAAGCAGGAAGATCTGTTCAGGAGTATACAGAGGAGTTCTATCAAATCCTCATCAGACCAAGCCATGCAGAAGTTGACAAGGAGAAACTTTCTCGTTACCTTAATGGGTTGAGGCCGAGCATTCAAGAAGAGTTGAATTTGGTTCAAATGAATAGTATTGAAGAAATATACTAGTTTTCCCTAAAAGTAGAGGAAAATTTGAACAAGAAGTTTGAGAGTAGACAAAGCAGAAGAGGTCATGGTGGAAGATCTAGTGGACGGTCATATGTAGGCTGAAATGAATATCTGAAAAAGAAAGATCAGACCAGTAGCAGTTAAAATTCAAGAGAAAATAATTTCAATCATTTTCAAGATCAAAATAATAGAGATCGGAGAGGAAGAGGAAGAGGAAGAGGACAAGGATCTAGAAGAGGAAGCTTCTGTGGAACATGTTTTCACTGTGGAGAAGAAGGTCATAGGGTATTTGAGTGTCCTCAACACCAAGAAAGGTCATATAGAAGGAATGAAGGCCAACCTAGAGTTGCACATGTAGATGAACATGCCAGATCATCACATTTTGAAAATGTTGAAAGAGGAGAAATGCTAATTAACATAAGAGTCTTGTTGAGTGGTGAGAATGAACCTAAGCAAAGGAGGAGCCTATTTCACATTAGGTGCAAGTGTGAGGATAAGTGTTGTGATGTGATTATCACTAGTGGAAGCACTGACAATTTGATGTCTAAAGAGATGGTCACTAAGTTGAAGCTCAAGAGGTAGAAACACCCACATCCATATCGAATTGCCTAGGTACAAGATGACCACAAGGTCATGGTCAGTGAACAGTGCCTAGTGAAGTTCAAGATTGGTGGATACCATGATGAGGTACTATGCGATATCATACCTATGGATGCATGTCATATGTTGTTGGGTAGACCTTGCAAGTAGTTTGACAAGCGTGTTGTACATGATATTCATGTGAATACCTATTCCCTAAAAAAGGATGGAGTGCAACATAAGCTAAAGTCATTGAAGGACACAGAAGAAAAGGTATGTGGTAGTGCAAGAATAATTTTTGCTGATGGAAGAAAATTCCTAGATGGTATGAGGCATGAGCATAAGTGTTTTTCTTTAATTACAAAAGCTGGTAAAAAGGAAGTAGAAGATGTTCTTGTAGAAGTTGCAGATTTGTTGAATGAGTTTCAGGATATCTTATCCGATAATGTTCCCGATGGATTACCACTAGTAAGGAAGTTAAGTCATCAAATGGACTTCATTCCAGGAGCTAGTTTGCCAAATAAAGTAACTCATGGAATGACACTAGCAGAAAGTGAGGAGTTGAATAGACAAGTACATGAGTTATTGCAAAAGGGATTGATTCGGGAGAGCCTAAGTCCCTATGTTGTACCTATAGTATTAGCACCAAATGAAAATGGAGAATGGAGGATGTGTACAAATTTCAGGGCTATAAACAAGATCCCAATCAAGTACAGGTTTCCATTGCCAAGAATGGATGATATTATGGATTGTTTGAGTGGAGCTGTTTATTTTTCAAAGATAGATCTGAAGAGTGGATATCATCATATTCAGATCAGAGAAGGAGACAAATGGAATATTTCTTTCAAGACAAAGGAAGGGTTGTATGAGTGGTTAGTCATGCCTTTTGGGCTAGCCAATGCACTGAGCACTTTCATGTGCCTCATGAACGAGGTTCTGAAAGAATTTCTAGGTAAGTTTGTCCTTGTTTACCTAGATGATATTTTGATCTTTAGTAAGACATTGGAGGAACATATGATGCATATTCGTATGGTGTTTGAGAAGTTGAGGGAAGAGAAATTGTTGATTAATTTGAAGAAGTGTAGTTTTGTGAAGAAGGAATTAGTGTATCTGGGATTTGTAGTTTTAGTGGAAGGTCTAAAAATAGACCTAGAGAAAGTGAAGGCTATCCTTGAATGGCCTACTCCAAGGAGTGCAACTGAGGTAAGATCTTTTCTTGGTTTGGCTAGTTTTTATAGAATGTTTATCAGAAATATTAGCAGTATTTGTGGACCCTTGACTAAAATAATGAGAGGGGATAGAAAAGAGTTCAAGTGGACTAATAGGGGAGATAAGAGTTTTAAACTATTGAAACAGAAAGTTACAGAACAACCTATTTTAGCACTTCCATATTTTAATAAGGTGTTTCAAGTAGACTGTGATGCTAGTGGTACTGCAATAGGAGTTGTTATGAGTCAAGAAGGTAAACCTGTTGCTTATTTCAGTGAGAAGTTAAATGATGCCAAGAGAAAATATTATGTTTATGATCAGGAATTTTATGCTATAGTTCAGGTATTAAAGAAGTGGAGACACTATCTGCTTCTTAAGGAGTTTGTTTTGTATACTGATCATCAAGCTTTGTAATATTTGAATAGTCAAGGAAAGTTGAATCAAAGGCATTTGAAATGGGTTGAATTTTTGTAGAGTTATACATTTATTTTGAAACACATAAGTAGAAAGTCTAAAAGGGTTGCAGGTGCACTTAACAGAAGGCAACTATTGGTCGGTAGTGTTGCCTAGGGTAGTTTGGAGTAGTTCAGAGTAGTTCTAGGTAATAATTCGAGGCTTTGTCCTGCAGAATATTGTAATGGAAATGCCCATGTGGCTTTGCATATTATAATTTTAAAATTTGTAATTCCACATTTGTGGAGATAATAAGAAGCCCATTTTATGTTCTTGCAAATTATTGTTGTTCTCTATTTTTTTTATGTATTTGTGGTATTAAGGGGAGCACCCTTCATCAAGTGGTATCAAAGAGGGATTTTCTGAGTTAGGGTTTCAACAAGTAGTGTGAAAATGCCTCCATGAAGGGAACGTGGTGGAAGAGCTAGTGGTGTGACACCTGAGGTTAGAGTGCTCAAGAGACAAGTGCAAGCATTGCAAGAAGATCAGATTCGTAGAGGAATGAATCTTAATGTTAGAGATGAAAGGAAGGATGAAGTCGAAGAAGGAAATTTTGATCAAGGGGAAGGTGAAATTATGAACCAAGAGGAAGAAAGGCTTTTTCGAGCCATTTCCAAGATTAGGAAAAGACCTAACATTGAGGTTCCTTCCTTTTTAAGAAATCTTAACCCCGAGGAGTTGATCGACTAGAACAATGAATTAGAAGAATATTTTGAGTATGAAGACATCGAGGATCCTAATCGGGTCAAGTTTGTGAAGGCCAGACTGAAGGTTCATGTGAAGATCTGGTGGCAAGAGATTCAATTGGAGTGAAATAGAAGAGGAAAGGATAAAATCACAAGATCGGATCAGATGGTGGATAAATTGAAGTGACAGTTCATTCTTGTTGATTATGCATTTGACCTACTAAAGAAAATGCATAGTTTGAAGCAAGCAGGAAGATCTATTCAGGAGTATACAGAGTATTTCTATTGAATCCTCATCAGAACAGGCCATGCAGAAGCTGACAAGGAGAAAGTTTCTTGTTACCTTAATGGGTGGAGGCCAAGCATTCAAGAAGAGTTGAATTTGGTTCGAATGAACAGTATTGAAGAAGCATACCAGTTTTTCCTAAAAGTAGAGGAAAAATTGAACAAGCAGTTTGAGAGAAGACAAAGCGGAAGAGGTCATGGTGGAAGATCTATTGGATGGTCATATGGAGGCCAAAATGAAGATCCAAAAAAGAAGGATGAGGCCAGTATCAGTCAAAATTAGAGATGAAACAATTTCAATCATTTACAGGATTAGAATAATAGAGATTAGAGAGGAAGAGGAAGAGGAAAAAGATCTGGAAGAGGAGGCTTTCGTGGAACATGTTTTCATTGTGGAGAAGAAGGTCATAGGGCATTTGAATGTCCTCAACGCCAAGGAAGGAAAGATAGGAGGAATGAAGGCTAGGCTAGAGTTACACATGTAGATGAAGATACCAGATCATCACATTCTGAAGATGCTGAAAGAGGAGAAATACTAATTAACAAAAGATTCCTACTGAATGGTGAGAATGAACTTGAGCAAAGGAGAAGCCTATTTCACAGCAGGTGCAAGTGTGAGGATAAGTGTTGTGATTTGATTATCGATAGTGGAAGCACTAAAAATTTGGTGTCAGAAGAGATGGTCACTAAGTTGAAGCTCAAGAGGTAGAAACACCCACATCCATATCAGATTGCCTGGGTACAGGATGACCACAAGGTCATGGTCAGTGAACAGTGCCTAGTGAAGTTCAAGATTGGCGGATACCATGATGGCATACTATGTGATATCATACCTATGGATACATGTCATATGTTGTTGGGTAGACCTTGGTAGTTTGACAAGTGTGTTGTACATGATGGTCATGTGAATACCTATTCCCTGACAAATGATGGAGTGTGACATAAGCTAAATCCATTGAAGGACATAGAAGAAAAGGCATGTGGTAGTGAAAGAATAACTTTTGTTGATGTAAGAAAATTCCTAGATGGTATGAGGCATGAGCATGTGTATTTTTCTTTAATTCCAAAAGCTAGTAAAGAGGAAGTAGAAGATGCTCCTGTAGAAGTTGTAGATTTGTTGAATGAGTTTCAAGATATTGTATCCGATAATCTTCCTAATGGATTACCACTAGTAAGGAAGATCATTCATTAGATGGACTTGATTCTAGGAGCCAGTTTTCCAAATAAGGCAGCTCACATAATGACACCATCAGAAAGTGAGGAGTTAAATAGACAAGTACATGAGTTGTTTAATAAGGGATTGATTCGGGAGAGCCTAAGTCCCTATGATGTATGTGTAGTATTAGCACCAAAGAAGAATGGAGAATGGAGGATGTGTACAAATTCCAAGGTTATAAACAAGATCACAAGCAAGTATAGGTTTCCATTGCCATGAATGGATGATATTATGGATTGTTTGAATGGAACTATGTATTTTTCAAAGATAGATCTAAAGAGTGGATATCATCATATTCAGATTAGAGAAGGAGATGAATGGAAGACTACTTTCAAGACAAAGGAAGGACTGTATGACTGGTTAGTCATGTCTTTTGGGCTAACCAATGCACCGAGCACTTTCATGTGGCTCATGAACGAGGTTCTAAAAGAATTTTTGGGTAATTTTGTCATTGTTTACCTAGATGATATTTTGATCTTTACTAAGACATTGGAGGAACATATGATGCATATTTTTATGGCGTTTGAGAAGTTGAGAGAAGAGACATTGTTGATTAATTTGAAGAAGTTTAGTTTTGTGAAGAAGAAATTAGTGTATCTGGGATTTTTAGTTTCAGCAAAAGGTCTAAAAAATGGACCCAGAGAAAGTGAAGGCTATCCTTAAATGGCCTACTACAAGGAGTGCAACTGAGGTAAGATCTTTTCATGGTTTGGCTAGCTTTTACAAAAAATTTATCAGAAATTTTAGCAGTATTTGTGGACCCTTGACTAAAACAATGAGAGGGGATAGAAAAGAGTTCAAGTGGACTAATGGGGCAGATAAGAGTTTTAAACTATTGAAATAGAAAGTTACAGAACAACCTATTTTAGCACTTCCAGATTTTAATAAGGTGTTTCAAGTAGATTGTGATGCTAGTGGTACTGCAATAGGAGTTGTTATGAGTCAAGAAGGTAAACCTGTTGCTTATTTTAGTGAGAAGTTAAATGATGCCAAGAGAAAATATTATGTTTATGATCTAAAATTTTATGCTATAGTTCAGACATTAAAGAAGTGGAGACACTATCTGCTTCCTGAGTTTGTTTTGTATACTGATCATCAAGCTTTGCAATATTTGAATAGTCAAGGAAAGTTGAATCAAATGCATTTGAAATGGGTTGAGTTTTTACAGAGTTATATATTTGTTTTGAAACACAGGAGTGGAAAGTCTAACAGGGTTGTAGATGCGCTTAGCAGAAAGCAACTATTGCTGACAGAGATGCAGATTGAGGTGGTTGACTTATGGTCTCCAGAAGTTGGGCCTCTTGAAATGGCAGATAATAAATTTCCTTCAAAAAAAAATTTTGGGTTTCAAAAGATGTGTTGAGCTAACTTTGATGTAATAAATTGAAAAATAAATAATTCTAACATTGGTCAGCCTTAATGGCTAAATTTCTGGAACCTTCCCAGGTGGTGGAAAATCTCCTATATAAGGAAGGCCCATAGTGTTTCCTAGGGCAATTCGTAGCAGTTCAGAGCAGTTCTGGGTAATAATTCAAGGCTTTGTCCTATAGAATATTGTAAGGGAAATGCCCATGTGGATTTGCATATTTTAATTTTGAAATTTGTAATTCCACATTTGTGGAGATAATAAGAAGCCCATTTTCTATTCTTGCAAATTGTTGTTGTTCTTTGTTTCTGTTATGTATTTGTGGTATTAAGGGGAGCACCCTTCATCAGGGACAAGCATGATTCATCTCAAAATAATTTGTATTGTGTGTAATTCCTTCAAGGGTTGATTCAATAACATGACATGATGAAATAAGATGAATCATAAAACATACTTGAATGTAGGTTGGTGTAGCTTGTTGCTCAATAATTCTCAAATATGAAGACACTCAATAGTGTTTGCTCAATGATTAGGAACTCATAGAATGGTCTTACATTTCTTATGAATGAGAAATTATTTAGGTTTGTATATATTTCACAAGGTCTTTCCTATATTATACTAACTTCCAAAGGTCATATCAAAATGTCAAGACCAAATAAAAAATTGTGAGAAGTAATACTCACACATGTTTGACTATGGACCCTTTTAAAGGGCTATGGTGTAAGGGACCCTACTTTTCTCATAAAATAACAAGAGAAAGATATTTGTAGAGTATCCGAGTCTAGGACATTAGATCATATCATCTCATGTGCATATGATGATAGTTTGGATGTGATATGACCAAAAATAGGCTTGAAATGAGCTATGAGAGAGCACACTAAAGAAAGGGCCAAAAAAGGAGTGTGAAATTGTAAAGGATATAATTTATGAAACTATAATAAATATTTTGTACCATCTTAAAAAGTTAGTACCCATAATTGCATTCTTAGTTAGGCCCCATTTTAGTGATTTCAAGATTTTATGTATGTTATGCTTGATCCATCTATCTATCTCCTAATCTGGTATTTTTCCTATCTTATCGGCTTCTCATTTAAATTTTGGTTGTTTTCCCTAGGTACATAATGCCTAGGGTGTTATGTTCCTAGGAGAAAAACACCCAAGGCATTAGTTCCTTGAGGATTGGACCCAATTTTGAACCAAGTTTTTGTTGCGGTGCTTCAGTGAGAAATTAGATCTCATGGTTAGCCTAGCTTAATTTTGAATCCCAAAATGTGCAATGAGGTATATAAACACCCTATCTCTCCTCATTTTGGTAACCAATATCAATTATTATCATCCACAAGCAAGAATCAAAACAATCAAGTGAATTCAAGATTTGAAGGCAAGCATCCAAGATCTAGCATCCAAGGCATTTTGAAGGTAATCTTCTTCATTGTAGAAATATTGTCTCTCATGATGGCCAAGTAGAGAAGTTCTCAAATAAGCAAGAGGATCCTTTGTCCATTCATATACATTCTCCATCCATAGAAAGTTTTCAATCAAGCATAACAAAATATAAGATATAGGAGTGGCATTCAAAGATTCATGCATTTGTGAAGGCGTCCTTTGTTCTTTTCTACATTTCAATGTCAATAAAGAAACATACAAATATCTCCATGATTATGTGTGATCTCATTGTTCTTTTCTACATTTCAATGTAAACAAAGAAACATACAAACATCTTCATGATTATGTGTGATCTCAATATCTGTTCATGAAGGTATTGGCAAGGTAGATCTAATATTTACCTTCATATTTATTTTCCTTTATGCAATCTTATTTCATTTTTAAGGTTGATTCCTAAACAATAATTTAACCAAGACATACCCCTTTCCACAACTCCTTCCTTATTTTTCTATGTAGTTATTGGTGGTGTAGTTGTCAAAACTATTCTAGGAAAGTCAAGATCTACGAGATTGGATGTCAAAGTTTCAGGAAGAATCCTTAGGAACAAAACGTCCTAGGCTTCTTATTCATAGGAATAAAATGTCTAAGGCATTTTGTACCTAGTAACTCTAACTTCTTGATTCAGATCATAGTTCAGTTTTGCTTCCAGGTTTCCATTTCTTGTCACTGTAGCTTCCTGTCTCTTTTTCATTAGTCAATATTTTCTTAAAGTGCTTACAAACTTGTGTCACACTTTTATAACTTGGAAAAGGTCAATAGCATGGAAAATGTTCAACTTTAACAACATAAAAGTGGTATTTTTATTTAGAATTTGAAGATGATGTAAACTGATGAAATGTGCAAAACAGGATGAAGTTTAAGCCTATAAGTTTTTTTAAAAAAATTAAACAAGAATTGATACAATTTTTTAATTTTTGAAGTCCATTTTTTAATTGTTGAAAAATACTAAAAATATGGGGTCTAGTTTCCACCAAAAAAGTATATGCAAATAATCTTTTTTTCCTCTTATTTCAAAATATGTTAAATATGACATGTATAGCTAGTGTAGAAAAGAATAAAGATTATTTTCTGATGTATATCTTCTCCGATATAACTACTCAAAGTTTATTTCATCCAAAATTGACAGTTGTTGTCTCCAGCCAAATTTTCCCTATCAAATCTACACCATTCTATAAAAAAAATTACATATTATTGAAGAGGACTCTCTCCTCTAATGTTAAATATAAATTTTAAATTTTTATAATATGATTTAGTATTTTTTTTATTTTTTTGAAGCAGTGTCTTCTCAAATGTTAAAATACCTACTTGCAGTATTTTGAAATTATAATATATTAGATCTAATCAAAATACTATAAAACTTATATGACGATAATCTTGACTCCGATCTCTACAAAAGGGTATTTTTATTTATTTTTTAAATATCATTAACCAAAGTACGAGTTATTAAAACATCATTTTTTTCTAAAATAATTTTAGCTCCTTGGTAATTGGACCCAAATTGGTATAAAACATGCATTTAATAAACATTTCCAATTGAAAAAGTTGAAGCACTTATCTAACTTAGGTAGAATGAATCTAGCTAGACCATATGTTTGACAAAAATTAATTTTTAGTTAGAAATACTCAATTTCAGTTGTGCTGATAAGTTAGCTTGAAACGTGACACAACTTTGTACTTTTAGGTCATTTTATCCAAATTCATTCCATCTTGATCATTATCATAAAGGATCAATGCACTTACTTAGCGCTTAAGTTCTACTTGATCCTATTGGGTCATCTTCCTTTTGATTATGCAGTTGGAAAAGATAGACAAACCCCTTGTGTATCTTGTTCACCTTTTTCCACTGTACATTTTTATAAACCCAAGGCATGACATTTCCATTCTTATTTTGGTGATAGATTCCCTTTTATGTGCATTGGATCCTTTGATCCATAGACTTATGGGCTCCTTTGATCCTGTGTCCTTTTTATTTCTTAGGAATCTTGATGAGACACACATGCCTATTAGGGACATTCCTACTAGTATTAATAACCCTTCTTCCCACTCTTCTCATGATGGAGATGAGTCTTTAAAAGTTCCTCCTAATTGAGTGCAAAATCTTTCCCATGACTTTGAAAATTTTAAGCAATGGTTAAGTCAAGAGAATTCTAATTCAAAAGTCATCTCCTAAGTAGAAGGTTTAAGGAAGTTTATTCATAATGATGAACACGGTATCAACTTGTTACAAACTATTTTCCATCTTGTTGATATCAATAGTAATGTTAAACCTCTTAAGGATTATGCTCAAGATCTAGGTTAAACTCAGCCTCGTGTTAGTTTTGAGACTTCCCTTTCTATTCCTACTTCATTACCAAATGTCTCTACTTATGATTCACCTCTCATGACTGCATCTATTTCAAAAATCAATCCTACCCAAGTTAGTCTTGGAAGCATTCCTAATATTATTGTTCCTCATCCTTCAATTATTCCATGTGTTTCACAACCTTCATCCATGCCTACCTACAACAATATTCCATTTGCATATTTAAATGTTGCTTCTATTTCCCATAATGGTCCATACATTTCAGATATGTCCCATACCAATCTCTCTACCGAATCCACTATCAATATTCTTGCTTAAACTATTTCATCCTTGCAACAAAAAATTGCCTCTATGAATCAATATAAATTCAGCATTCCTACATGTGGCATTTATATCCCTTTGTCCTTGAAGATTATTCATGTTGTTATTCCTCAATACATAGAAATACCTCAATTAGAGACTTACAATGGTAAAGGTGATCCCTTCACCCATATTAAGATCTTTCAAACATTGTCTAGTGTATTTTCTCATGATCATAGGTTCATGGATAAACTCTTTAGTAGAACCTTTCGAGATAAGGCCTTGCAATGGTATTGTTCTTTACCCCCTTATTCTACTGAATTGTTCCAAAAACTTCCTAATGCTTTCATTCAAAAATTTCAGGATAATATGGTCCTAAGATTTATTTTCTTGATTTAATGTATTGTAAACAAGGTTTTAAAGAAAAAGTGACTAATTTGATTGGTAGATTTAAGAATTTGTATGCTTAGATTTCTTATCTTGTGTCTGATGTTGATATTCGACATATTTTTATTTCTAATTTACAAAAAGGCATTAGAGATAATATATTGATTCCTAAATTATCTTAGTTTACTCAATTATATGCAGTCCTTCATGATTATTAGCTTCAAGTGAGTCAGTTTGAGAGTTCCACTCTGATGGCTATGGTTGATAGGAGTGATTCCGCATATCATCCTTTTTAGAAGTTCCAAAAACCAAAAGGCTTCATCAAGATCAACAATTCATCATACAACAATGATGCGCAAGTAGCAACAACATCCAAAGGTGTGCTCCTTTGTCATCTTATTTTAGACCTTCTCATTATTTTACCTCTTTCTGAATATTTTCATAATGTGATGTTGAAGTTAATTAATGTTAATGTCTTAATACTTACTCCCATTGAGCCAATTGATCCTTCCAAACAAATCAAGAAGAACTTTGATCCCAAATCTTTTTACCAATAGCATTGTCCACTTGATCATGATACTGAGAAGTATTTCCATTTGAAATATATTGTTCAAGACCTCATTGATTCTAATGCTATATCTATTGAGGGTGTTAATGATCAAGGGAACAAAAATACTTCTTTTCCCAACTAAAAAAGAAAAATTTATTCCAATTCTTTACCTTCCCATTCAACCAAATACCATTGAGTCTATTCCTTCTTCCTCTACTCATGTTGTTGACTATCCTACCATTGTGACCTATGTTACTTAAATTATACACACCATCAATGTTGTCAAACTTATTGATCAATCCAAACCTAAACCTAAACCCAAACATGATATTTGCATTACATTTTATCCTAGTGAGACTATTAGGGAACTTGATGGTCCTCTTTAAATAGTTGTGAAGATCAATGGTCTACCCTCTCGTGGAGTCCTTATAGTTATTATTTTCATGGTGAATGTTATAACTAAAGAACATATTTACACTAGACAACTCCAATGAGATTTGAATATGATGTGATGATCAAAACATTCAATGGATTCACTTATCCTACCCATAGTTGCATAACCTTTCTCATAGAAGTTGGTAAGAAAACCTTTAATGTCACCCTTATTATCATCCCAACTTCCAATCAGTTTCAAGTTAGACTTGGCCTTCCTTGGCTTACTTCCATGAAAGCTATAGTCTCTCATATCCATAAGTGTTTTAAATTTCCCCATGATGGACAAATAGTCATGATTAACTACCATCCTTCAGCTACTCAAGGGAACTTTGACTTTGGTTTCTTTTGGCCTTCCATGTCACAACCAATCCAACTTCTCAAAGATGGCTATTTCATATACTATCAAAAATTCAAAATTAAGAATATTTGTGAACTTAGCAATCCCTCCACTATAGTTCCATCTCCTTTCCTTGGACGTGGACTTCTTCCTACACCTTCCACACCTCCAATTTATGCTTTAGTTCCACCTCCTATATCTTATAAATTCTTTGCAACTACTATCTCTCAACCTAGTGTGGTGCCTTATGTTCTTTCTTCTAACTTGAAGATAAGGACCCGATGTTGATTGATCCTAAACTGAATCAAGTCTCAAACAAAACCAAATCTAATTATTGTGCTTCTGACCATCACCATAAAATTCATGCTAGATCATGTGAGTGTGCTTCCAAAAACCTTTCCTCCCTTAATAAACCTACTCATGCTTTGGTTCCCTTTGATCAGTCTATGAATAGCCCAAGGCAGGAAGTTAATCTTAAAAGGATGAAATTTAACAAACATGATGATTCTATTTGGATTAGAGATCCTATCTTGATTAATTTGGATAAAGGAGATACTCTTGATGATTATTTGAATGTTTCTAATGCAAATGAGGTTCATACTAGTGATTTTGATTATATGTATAACCTAATTGATATTAATCATGATTTACCAGCTATATTTGAAAAATAATTATCTCTTAATCTTAGTGACAAACAAATTGCCTCATCCTTAGAGCAATATGATTCTTGTTTGGAACTTTCTATTGCTCCATCTTTCAAAGTTGGTATTCCTCCTCTTGCATGTTTCCCACCTTCCCTAAATGATACAAACTGATATGGGGGGTAGGTAATATGTTTCATTAGATCCTCTTCTACAGAGGATTCATTTGTGTTTTCCTACTGCAATGTGTTTCCCCTGTGATATGATACTTATTATATATTTTGCTAATATCTCTTTAAATGACCCTTGTTTCTCTGTTGGCGCAAAATCAACTTGTGGTGATATTCCTCTATTTGTATTTAATTTCTTCTATATGCTATATACATGTTATGGTGTGCATGTGCTATTTTCCATAAACATGCATTTGTGTTGTCTAATTGGAGATGACACAAAAAAACAACTACCATTCTTTTTAGTATCCACAATGTCAGCCCAAAAATACTCTTCTTTGTATATCTTATGTGACCTTCCATTGTGCTCTTAGTTCTACTACCTTTGGGGGATGATGGTAGTTCATTTTGATATAGTTCTGATATGCATAAGTTAACATATGATCATACTGACCCCAGAGCGAGTAGATCCATTTTGTTCTCTCTTTTGTCATGTGTTTCATTTCCCTTGGTTTTGTTAGAAAGTAAAGTCCACCAAGATAAATAAGAGGGGGGGGAGGGTGGGGGGTGAATCAGTTATTAGATAATTATAACTTTTATCATCTTCAACAGCATTAAACCATATAAGCAATATAATTACCAACCATAGAAAGATATTCATACACAATAACACAATGACACAAGATATGTTGACTAGGGAACCTCTTGATCAAAGAGTAAACCTAATGAAGGGTTCCTTGATGAAGGGTGCTCCCCTTAATACCACAAACACATAACAGAAATAGAGAAACAACAACAATATGCAAGAATAGAAAATTGGCTTCTTATTATCTCCACAAATGTGGAATTACAAACTTTCAGAATTACAATATGCAAAGCCACATGGGCATTCCCTTACAATATTCTGTAGGACAAAGCCTCAAATTATTACCTAGATCTGCTACACAAAACTGTCCTAAACTGCCCTAAGACAACACTATAGCCTTCCTTATATAGGCAATTTTCCACCACCTGGGAAGGTTCCAGAATTTTAGCCAATAAGGTCGACAAAACTTAGAATTATTTTATTTTACAATTTATTACATCAAAGTCAGCTCAAAATAACTTTTGGAACCCAAACATAAATTTTGAAGGAAAATCATTTTTCGCTATTTCAGGTGACCCAACTTCCGGAGAACATAAGTCATCACCCGTTGACCCAATTGACTATCATAACCCCATTTCAGAAAGGTTGCAAGGAGCTCTACAACACCTAAATTAACAAAGCTTCATTCAGCCCAAAATTTGAAATCATTTGCGGCCTCTAAAGCCTTCAAAACTGAGTCCAAAGTTTTTGTACCCTACTACCAATACTGAAAATCCTCAATATCTACAAAGCTAGACTTGATCTGTCAATGAAACTTTACTAGCAGGCTGATATGACCAAAATGAACCTCCAAAGAAGAAAATAGACCATTCTGAGCCCGAACAAAAAACTTACTAAAAATAGTAACTTTCCAAAAATAGCAGCTCTACACATGATAGCCCTTATTGAAAAGAAACCAAAAATATTTTTGGGTGATGCAAGATTGATATTACACCTAGGATGCTCCTGCATCAGACACCCGAGGTAATTTGAGAAGTGACCCTATCACGACTCAGGTGTGCAGAGGAAAACCAAGATGGTTAACCTCCTCCTTGGTTAGCCATGATGAATCTTCAACAGGTCATCCTTTCCACTTGACTAGATATTCTTCATATGTCCTATTCCTTGTGCTTCTGCCAACACGACTATCTAGTATGTCTTCAATCTTCCTAATATCTGAACTGGTTGCTAGAATACTCCATTGTGTTGTTGTAACCTCATCTTCAACACCTCCTTCATGATACTCTATCAGATTTGAAACATTAAATACTGGTGAAATATTCAGCTTAGTAGGAAACTCAACCTCATATGCATTTCCTGAATCATGCTTCTTCAGTATCTTACATGGCCCAAACTTCTTCATTTTCAGCTTGTTATATGTACCAACTAGAAATTGCTCCTTCCGCAAATGAACCATGACTTCATCTCCAACCTGAAATTCCTTATGCCTTCTTTTCACATTTTCATTAGCCTTATACTACACATTCATCTTGGTAATATGCTTCCTCACCTCCTCATGGATGTTCTTCAAATGTTCTACAAAATCCTTAGCTTCAGCACTACTTATGTCTCCTTTATCTATCTTTCTCAACTCAGATGCATTTCTAGGACTACTAAACTTTAAATCTGTCTTCAACTCTTCACTTTCTGCTAGTGTCATTCTATGTGCTACTTTATTTGGCAAACTGGCTCCTGAAATCAAGTCCATCTGATCAGTGATCTTTCTTACTAGTGGTAATCCATCAGGTACATTATTGGGTACAATATCCTAAAACTCATTCAATAATTCTACAACTTCTATAGGTACATCTTCTGATGCAGAGTGGCATGCAAGAAGGTGATGGTCACTCACAAACTTAGTCAAATCCACAATTGGCCTATTAGGCTTCTAAGGCACTTTGAAGGCTATTACCACACAAAACTCCAAAACTTGACTCCAAACTTTCAGGAATGATTTGGAATATGTAAAGAAGGATGATTCAATAGGTGTCAAGAGGTTTCAACCCACAAAACAACACAAAATGCTCAATTTGCCCAAAACAGTCAATTAGGCCTAATTGCCCCTTTTCTAGCCCTCTAGCAGCGTTCAAACCCAAATAACTCAATTTTTTTCCAAATAAACCTGCAAAAAAATTATCATTCTAGATACCCTTTTCAGGGATACAAAACATATATAAAACTTGCTATATCATGTTTTGGATCAAAGTCCTCAAATCTTGATCTGAGACAGTTTTTAAGGGAAAAACTTGCAAATTTACAAAGCAACCATTAGTAAAACAACTCCAAATCTCTCCAAATTTGGTGAAAGTTCATCATTTGTGTCTAATTGAACAAATCCATGGTCAATTTTGACCCAGCAACTATCTATATATGAAAGCCCCAAATTATACATCCAAAAACCCTTGTTTCTAGGGTATGGTCAATCTCACACTTGCAAACGTATCTTTGTTCAAATGAGTCTGCAAACACCTTTCAATTATCATAAAAACCAATAATCAAATCATAAATTCTATCCTCCTTCAGACAAATCTCCTTCTATTATGACTGTCCTACTATTTCTTCTTGGAACACTATGTTAATCCTTTGGTTAAATGCTTTGGTGGCCACCTCTACTGTTGTTAGAAGATCATTTAATGGTTACAAGTGCTTATTCATGTCAGAAAAAACAACCACCCTATGAAGAATCAGAAATACATTCCATAGAATGGTTAAAGAAATCAGAAAACCTTCAAAACTATTAATAAATTGTCTATACCAGTCAGCAATTTATGAAAAATAGACAAATGCTCACAAATATGGATTCAAATCTGGGTCATAAGCATTCAAACTTGTTTCTAAACATACTTCAATGCATACCAAAGAAGATTTGATGCTGCAAACTTGAAACTCTCTGCAATTTCTATTAAAACTAGGCACTTTTTATTCAGTTTTCAGCAACAGTCCGTACTATGATGCCCTCCAGGCCGTACAATCAACATTTTATCAAATGGAAAGGTAGTTTGGATGGTTGATAACTAATTCCCATCGGTAATATCTCCAAATTCTTAACAAAATTTAAACTATTCACTTTCCCCCCAAAATCCCTTTATAACCGTTGTATTGAATATTTGAATTTTTCAAAGAAATAAACTATAATTTAAGGGACTTATTGAATGTTTTGAGTTATGAAAATGTTTCAAAAACACTATGACATATTGAATAACCTATAAAAGGATTAATCTATCCCAAAATGACCCTCAAATCCTAACCCATGCCACATTGTCATTGTTGATTAAAACATCACTTGTGCAATATTGTGACTTCTTGTTTCATCAAATGCCATGATTGGCTTTAGTAATGACCAATTGATGTTGGAAGATGCTCCATGTCCCCTTGAATGCTCTGGACCTCTAGTGTATCTAGGAATAGCATATGATGCTCCTGCATCATCTTCTACTTCCTCTTTCCCAGCCTTTGGAATTAAGGTAAAACACATATGCTCATTCTGCATACCATCTAATAAATTTTCTCTATCAACAAAAGTTATTCTTGCATTACCACATACTTTTTCTTTTGTTTCCTTCAATGGTTTTAACTTATTTCGTACTCCATCCTTTATCAGGGAATAGGTATTCGCACAACCATCATGTACAACACATCTGTCAAACTGCCACGGCCTACCCAAAAACATGTGACATGCATCCATAGATATGATATCACATAGTACCTCATCTTGGTAACCGTCGATCTTGAACTTCACTAGGCACTGTTCACTAACCATGACCTTGTGGTCATCCTACACCCAGGCAACCCGATATGGATGTGGATGTTTCTGCCTCTTGAGCTTCAACTTTGTCACCATCTCTTCTGACACCAAATTATCAGTACTACCACTATCAATAATCACATCACAACACTTACCCTCACACTTGTAGCTAGTGTGAAATAGACTCCTTCTTTGCTCAGGTTCATTTTCACCACTCAACGGGACTCTTATGTTAATCAACATTTCTCCTCTTTCAGCATCTTCAGAATGTGATGATCTGGCATCTTCATCTACATGTGCAACGCTAGCCTGGCCTTCATTCCTCCTATTCATCCATCCTTGGTGTTGAGGACATTCAAATGCCCTATGACCTTCTTCTCTACAGTGAAAACATGTTCCACGAAAGCCTCCTCTTCCAGATCCTTGTCCTCTTCCTCTTCCTCTTCCTCTCTGATCTCTATTATTCTGATCATGGAATTGATTGAAATTGTCTCCTCTCTGATTCTGACTATTACTGGCCTCATCCTACTTTTTCAAATCTTCATTTCGATCTCCATATGACCATCCATGAGATCTTCCATCACAACCTCTTCCGCTTTGTCTACTCTCAAACTTCTTGTTCAATTTTTCCTCTACTTTTAGGGAAAACTGGTATGCCTCTTCAATACTATTCATTCGAACCAGATTCAGCTCCTCTTGAATGCTCAGCCTCAACCCATTAAGGTAACGGGCAACTTTCTCCTTATCAGCTTTCACATGTCTTGTTCTGATGAGGATTTGATAGAACTCCTCTGTATACTCCTGAACAGATCTTCATACTTGCTTCAAACTTTGCATTTTCCTCAATGGTTCAAGCTCATAATCAACAGGGATGAACTGTCGCTTCAATTTATCCACCATCTGATCCCATCTTATGATTTTATCTTTCCCTCTTCTATTTCACTCCAATTGAATCTCTTGCCACCAGATCTTCGCATGACCTTTCAGTCTGGCCTTCGCAAACTTGACCCGATCAGGATCCTCAATATCTTCATACTCAAAATATTCTTCACATTCATTGATCCAGTTGATCAACTCCTCTGGGTTAAGATTTATTGAAAATGTAGGAACCTCAATCTTAGGTCTTTTCCCGATCTTGGAAATGGCCTGGAATAGCCTTTCTTCCTCTTGATTCAAAACTTCAACTTCTCCTTGATCTTCTTCTTCGGCTTCATCCTCGCTTTCATCTCTGACATTAAGATTCATTCCTCTACGAATCTTCTCTTGCAATGCTTGCACTTGTCTCTAAAGCTCCCTAACCTCAGGCGTTACAACACCAGCTCTTCCACCATGTTCCCTTCATGGAGGCATTTTCACGCTTCTCACTAAAACCCTAACCATGGTCCTAGTGCAAACTACCTCACAGTTGGTGATGTGTTTACATAGAAACCCTAACCCATGGTCCTAGTGCAAACTGCCTCACAATCGGTGATATGTTTACACACTCAAGAACTCCTGCTCTGATACCACTTGATGAAGGGTACTTGATGAAGGGTGCTCCCCTTAATACCACAAACACAATAGAAACAGAGAAACAACAACAATATGCAAGAACAAAAAATTGGCTTCTTATTATCTCCACAAATGTGGAATTACAAACTTTCAGAATTACAATATACAAAGCCACATGGACATTCCCTTACAATATTCTATAGGACAAAGCCTCAAATTATTACCCAGATCTGCTACCTAGAACTGTCCCAAACTGCCCTAAGACAACACTACAGCCTTCCTTATATAGGCAATTTTCCACCGCCTGGGAAGCTTCCAGAATTTTAGCCAATAAGGCCGACCAAACTTAGAATTATTTTATTTTACAATTTATTACATCAAAGTTGGCTCAAAATAACTTTTGAAATCCAAACATAAATTTTGAAGGAAAATCATTTTCTGCTATTTCAGGTGACCCAACTTCCAGAGAACATAAGTCATCACCCATTGACCTGATTGACTATTATAACCCCATTTTGGAAAGGGTGTGAGGAGCTCTACAACACTTGAATCAAGCAAGCTTCATTCAGCTCAAAATTTGACCTCATCCAGGGCCTCTAAAGCCTTCAAAACTGAGTCCAAAGTTTTTGTACCCTACTGCCAATACCGAAAATCTTCAATATCTACAAAGCTAGACTTGATCTGTCAATGAAACTTTGCTGGCAGGTTGATATGACCAAAATGAACTTCCAGAGAAGAAAATAGACAATTCTGAGCCCGAACAAAAAACTTACTAAAAATAGTAACTTTCCAAAAATAGCAGCTCTGCACACGATAGCCCTTATTGAAAAGAAACAAGAAATATTTTTGGGTGATGCAAGATTCCTCTTACACCCAGGATGCTCTTGCATCAAAACCCTGGTGGGAATGATGCCCACAAAAGATGCACTAATATGAATATTCCTTGTGAGAGGATGGACTCTGTTAGGAGTCTTATGAAATACATTCAGTACATATGAATCCCTATTAGGAGATTTTGAATCCCTGTTAAAAGATTCTAACCCTATTAAGAGTTATGAAAGATAGAAGGACCCACTGCCCAAATAGCTTTAGGGTAAGATCACTAAACACACTATCCAAATAATCATTGCATTAATCAATAGAGTAATAGGTTGCCTCTTCTCTGACTGTGCCAAACCACACTTACTGTTACATCAGATCTCAATTTCAGATCTTTGTACTTTGCATGTCTTCCTTCACAAATTCACTTTCGTACTTAGCTCTTTTCTTTACTTCATGCATACAGCATCACAACCACTGCTACCATATCATGATTACACACTTTCACATTACAACTTCATACTACTACAGCCAACTACATTATAACAAGGAAATACATTCCTTCCTTTATACCACACTCAAATAGTTACAAATGAGTCGGCATACAATTACAAAATAAAAGTTTCCACACGCTACACCAAAATTACACAAAACTGTCGACTTCCAAATACAATAAATCTTCACTCGTGCGACCTCAAATTTTGCAATATCATCCACATCACTACCAATGTGTCTTTAACCTCCCTTTAACTACACAAAACTAGATTCCATCCTGATTAGGAGATATCATCTGATTTCCACAAACCACTACTTAGGAACACTGCCTCAATACTGCTTCCACCAAAATGATCATAACTTCCATGAATGAATGAATTATTATTTTCACTCTTAACCATAGACATATGACATATTAAAGAGTATAACCTCAACATCGCATAGCTCCAACTACAATAACCCATGTGCGCTAATCCAAACTTTATCTACTTCTCAGCAAGTCTTCGGTAAATCATTGTGTTGACATCAATGACAATCATAGTCATGAATGCAACAACAACTGCTACAGAATGTCTACCAAACATTTATCATTCATTCCTAACAATCTCCCCCATTGGTATTGATGGCAACATAGATGAAAAACATCCAATGTTCCAAAAATCCAATACTGCAACACTGCTTCTTCAAATCCTCTTCATCAATCAAATCTTGCTTTGTTATCATGTTCAGTTCTCTTCAACAGATGTCTCATATTGTTTTTCATGCATACTTCTCCCCCATTAACATCAATGACAAAAATTTCATCACTAAGTCAACAACAACTCAATGTCTAAAGACATTTTTCAGAAAATACATTTACTAGAGTCCTCATGACTCAGCTCAAATACACATACTCCCCCATAGAGGAAGTACCAGCATCCAGTCTAGAAGAAAGATAAGGCTCATATACCACTGGATGAATGCAACCAACTGCATCACTTCTCAAAAGTAGGCTGGAGCATAACCCCAAGCATACCTCTCAGATACTCAAATGTCTCCTTAGGCAAAGGCTTTGTGAATATATCTGCTATCTGCTCCTTTGTACTTATGTACTCAAGTCTGACTTCTTTTTCAGCAACTTTCTCTCTTACAACATGATACTTAATCTCTATATGCTTTGTCTTAGAATGTAATACAGGATTCTTAGACATACTAACTATACTAGTGTTATCACAATGTATAACAACGGGTTCAAAAAAATTTATTCCAATATCCTTCAGCATCTGCTTCATCCAAATTATCTGGTTACAATTGTTTGCTACTGCTACATATTCTACTTTTGTTGTGCTTTGTGAGATACAATTTTGCTTCTTACTTAGCCAAGAAACTAATCTTCCTCCAAGAAAAAATTCTCCACCACTGGTGTTTTTCTTATCATCAACATTGCCTCCCCAATTAGCATATGTATATGCACATACGGTAAAATCATCAGATTTTTCATACCATAATCCATAGACCATTGTGCCTCTTAAATATCTCAGTATCCTCTTTACTACTGCATAATGTGATTCTCTAGGATCAGCTTGAAATCTTGCTACAATTCTAACTAAATGTGCTATATCAAGTCTTGTATGATTCAAATACTGCAATCCTCCAATCATAGATCTGTATTTCTTCTGTTCTACTGCAGGAGTCTCATCTATGCTAGATAACTTATGTCCGGTCACCATAGGTGTTCTGACTAGTTTACAATCCTCCATTCCAAATCTTTTCAACAAGTCATTCAAGTACTTTATCTGACTTACAAAGATACCATCATTATTTTGTGTTATATGTAATCCCAAAAAGTATTTCATTTCACCAATCATACTCATTTCAAATTCAGTCTTCATTTCATCAGCAAATTTGTCACTAGCTTCATCTTCTCCTCCAAAGATAATGTCATCAACAAAAATAACTATAACTAACAAACCATTTTCAATTTCTTTTCTGTATAGATTGCTATCAGTTGTTCCTTTTATAAATCTCAACTTTAACAAATACTTATCTAGTATTGCATACCAAGTTCTAGGTTCTTGTTTAAGTCCATATAAAGCTTTCTTCAATTTACATACCATGTCTCCTTCTTGAGTTAAAGGAAAACCTTCAGGATGCTCAATGTAGACTTCTTCTTCCAATTCTCCATTCAGAAATGTTGACTTCACATCCATCTGATACACTTTGAATTTCTTGTAAGTTGCATATGCCAAAAACATTCTTACTACTTCAATTATTGCAACAGGTGCAAAGGTTTCTTCATAGTCAATTCCTTCTTGTTGTGAGTAACCCTTACATACCAACATTGCTTTGTTTCTTACTATTTCTCCTTGTTCATTCATCTTGTTTCTGAATACCCATTTAGTTCCAATAACATTCTTGTCTTTAGGTCTAGGGACCAATTCCCATGTCTTGTTCTTTTCAATCTGATCTAATTCTTCTTTCATAGCATTAGTCCAACTTTCATCTTCACAAGCTTCATTAGTAGTCCTAGGTTCAATTTGAGAAATCAAACATAATTGTTCTTGTGCCTTATTTCGAATAAGAACTCCTCTTTTGATGCTCCCAATAATCTATTCAAAAGGATGATTCCTTAACAAACTCTTGCTAGGTGTCACTGTCTCAGATCTCTCTTTAGATGTAGGTTCTTCAATAACTTCACTGTGGCTTTCATTCAACAAATCACTGTCAGTTTCATAAAACAATTTAGTAGTTCCAGTATTAGGTTTAGGATGAACTTCTTCATCAGATTCATAATCAAGCATTCTTTCCTGAATTTTGAACTTTTCATCAACTTTAACATTTGCGCTTTCAACAATAGTCTTAGTTCTTTTATTGAAACATCTATATGCTTTGCTTTTCAAAGAATATCCAAGAAATATACCTTCATTACTTCTAGGATCACACTTTCCAATATCATCATCTTTCTTTATATAACATTTGCTTCCAAAAATTCTAAAATACTTAACTGAGGGTGCATGTCCAAACCATAATTCATAAGGTGTCTTGTTTGTGTCTGTTTTGATTTGTACTCTATTCATTGTATATACTGATGTGTTCACTACTTCTCTCCAGAATATCTTTGCCAAATTATTTTCAAACAACATAGCTCTTGCTGCTTCAGTCACTGATCTGTTCCTTCTTTCTGCAATGCCATTTTGTTCAGGTGTTCTAGGGGCTGAATACTGTCTTTTAATGCCATTTTCTTCACAAAATTTGTTAAACTCTCTAGAAGTAAATTCTCCACCTCTATCAGATCTTAAACATTTAATCTTCATTCTAGATTCATTCTCAACTTTATTCTTAACAATCTTAAACTTATCAAATGCTTTAGATTTTTCTTTAAGAAATGCAATCCACATCATTCTTGTAAAATCATCAACAAGAATCATAAAATACCTTTCTCCATAGAATCCTCTAGTCTTGGTAGGACCGCTCAAATCTATATGAACAATCTCCAGCTTCTCTGTAGATGTAAACCTCTTACTAGGAAAAGAACTTCTCTTCTATTTAGCCATTATACATTCTTTGCAAATCATGTTAGTAGGCTTCATAATTTTAGGTAAATCTCTTACTGCAAGTGTAGTACTTACTTTCACAATGTTATCAAAGTTTATATGACAAAACCTTCTATGCCACAACCAACTGTCATCAATTTTAGTAATCAAACATGTCATCTCAGTAGGATTCAACTGAAATACATTACCTCTAGTTCTAGATCCAGTTCCAATCAGATTTCCATCTTTATCCTTTATCACACAAGTTTTCTCAATAAACCAAACTTGATATCCCTTATCAACTAACTATCCAACACTCAAAATATTATGTTTCAATCCATCCAAAAAATAAACATCATCAGTATTAGTCTTTCCATCAAGAGTAATAGATCCTATACCTTTAATCAAACAAGGTGCATTGTTTCCAACTCTAACAACTCCTCCATCATATTCATTCAACTTTATGAACTTTTTCATGTCTCCAGTCATATGATGTGAACAACCACTATCTATAATCCAATCAGCTTTCTTTTCAACTTGAGAAACTAAGGCTTTTTCTTTGTTAACATCAAATTCAGGATTTTCTTCTTTAATTGCTACAAATCCTATGTCATCATTATTTTCAGTATCACTTTCACTTAAAGTTCTTTCTATACTAGCTTCAAGATCTTCATCATTAGCATAATAACATTCCTTAGATCTTTTAGGTTTGAAATTGCTTCTGTATTTTTTAACTCTCTTAGGACATTTAGGTGCAAAATGACCATATTCTTGACAAGTCCAACATTTAAATGTTTTCTTATGATCTGGTTCTCTTTTCACAAGCAAGGCAATACCTTATTCAATCTTTTTGTCTTCTTCATTTCTAGATCTGTTGCTGCCAGCATAATCTCCGCTCACACTGATGCTTCTTGACAAAGTAGGGTGAACACTAAGAGCACTGAATGCTGTCTCCATTCTAGGTAAGTCTCCTGATAATCTCAAGTTTATTTTTGTTGCTTCCAATCTTCCAAGAAGAGTCTCTCTTATAATTTTTTTTTGTACAAGGTATCACTTGTTCAATCATCTATGTTGTCTGCTCAAATACAAGAGTCAGTGTCCTTAGAATTTTCCATATCACTTCATTCTCTATTTTTATTCCTCCACAAGATTTTATACCTGTAATGATCTCTGACATTCTACCAATATAACTTCTAATAGATTCATCTTCCAACATTCTTATATCTTCAAATGCACATATCCAATTATGTAATCT
The DNA here is from genome assembly GCA_027943335.1 of Chamaecyparis obtusa. Lineage (NCBI taxonomy): Eukaryota > Viridiplantae > Streptophyta > Pinopsida > Cupressales > Cupressaceae > Chamaecyparis > Chamaecyparis obtusa. The sequence continues at coordinate 2,857,144 of BSBK01004178.1, read as the reverse complement.
AACTCTTTTTGCATGTTCATCACCTTCAAAAGTAGAGTGTAAAGCATTCCAAATTTCATGAGATTTTTTCAAATATTTTACCTGACTGTACTCATTCTCCGGAAGTGATGTCAAAAGTGCTTCTCTTGCAAGTATGTTACACATGAATAGATCTCTCTCTTATGCAGTACATGTTTCAAGATTGTCCTCTTCAATGATAGTCTTATTATTCTTTTTAATCAACCAATAACCTGGTCTTAAACATAATAGGTGTGTCTTCATATTTTCTTTCCAGCTGTCAAAAATTACTCCATCAAACTTAGGGTTTTCTTTCCTGAAATTCACCATGGATCTCCTTAAGTTGTTAAACTTCTTTTTCAAGGACCTACCACTCTGATACCAATTGTTAGAAAGTAAATTCCACCAAGATAACTGAGAGGGGGGGGTGAATCAGTTATCAGATAATTATAACTTTTATCATCTTCAACAGCATTAAACCATATAAGTAATATAATTGCCAACCATAAAAAGTTATTCATACACAATAACACAATGACACAAGATATGTTGACTAGGGAACCTCTTGATCAAAGAGTAAACCCCTGTCGGAATGATGCCCACAAAAGATGCACTAATATGAATATTCCTTGTGAGAGGATGGACTCTGTTAGGAGTCTTATGAAATACATTTAGTACATATGAATCCCTGTTAGGAGATTTTGAATCCCTATTAAAAGATTCTAACCCTGTTATAAGTTATGGAAGACAGAAGGACCCACTTCCCAAACAGCTTCAAGATAAGATCACTGAACACACTGTCCAAATAATCTTTGCATTAATCAATAGAATTATATGTTACCTCTTCTCTGACTATGCCAAACCGCACTCACTGTTACATCATATCTCAATTTCAGATCTCTGTACTTCGCATGTCTTCCTTCACAAATTCGCTTTCACACTTAGCTCTTTTCTTTACTTCACGCATATAGCATCACAACCACTGCTACCATATCATGATTACAAACTTTCACATTACAACTTCACACTACTACATCCAACTACATTACAAAAAAGAAATACATTCCTTCCTTTATACCACACTCAAATAATTACAAATGAGCCGGCATACAATTACAAAATAAAAGTTTCCACACGCTACACCAAAATTACACAAAATTGTCAACTTCCAAATACAATAAATCTTCACTCATGTGACCTCAAATTCTATGCTATCATCCACATCACTATCAATGTATCTTCAACCTCCCTTTAACTACGCAAAACCAGATTCCATCCTGATTAGGAGATATCATCTAATTTCCACAAACCGCTACTTAGGAACACTGCCTGAATACTGCTTCCACCAAAATGATTATAACTTCCATGAATGAATGAATTACTATATGTGCTCTTAACCATAGACATATGACATATCAAATAGTATAACCTCAACATCACATAGCTCCAACTGCAACAACCCACATGCGCTAATCCAAACTCTGTCTGCTTCTCTGCAAGTCTTCGGTAAATCAGTGTGTTGACATCAATGACAATCATAGTCATGAATGCAACAAAAACTGTTACAAAATGTCTGCCAAAAATTTAGCATTCATTCCTAACAGGTTTGTCTCACTTGGGGGAATCTAATAGTGTAAATGCCTCTTGTGGGTGCATGTTTTCTCTATTAAAGGCATTGCTCTTGTTAAGGCATTTGCAATTGATTTATTGTGGGGGCATACACTTCGCTCCTTGTTTCACATTTTGCACACACACAATGCAATCTCTTATGTAGATGGATAAGGAAATAATTATTTTCTTATGATCACATTTACATTATCATTCCATGTGCATTATTCAATGGATCTTAAGAATAATCCTTCCTTCTTTCATTTGGTCCTTAGACTAGCCACATTATTGGATCCCTTAATGGAGACAATATTTCCTTAAGGACTGATCTCATTTGTTTCAATAGGTTGACTAACATCTCATAGGTTTCTAGACCTTTAATTCTATCTTTTTGGAATTTTCCCTTTTTATGATCCACAGTAAGGAAATACCTTACTAGGCTAGTTGGTCATCTCTCTCTCTCTCTCTCTCTCTAGAGCTACTCTCTTATGTCTCTCACCTCTCTCTCTCCCCTCTCTCCCCCTCTCTATTTTTTATCTTTATTAGTACCTCTCACTCCCACCCTGAGTGTGTCTATCCCTAGGTTTCTCCATCCCTCAATCCCTACCTCTATAACTCTCCCTCCCTATCCCATTAACCATCTCTACCATCTCTCTCTCTCTCTCTATGTTTGGGCATCGACTACTAATTGATTGCAAAGTATAAGGTAGCTATGAGGATTGAGAATGATTTTCCATCAGCTAATGATGATGAAAAGAAGGTATTCTCATACAACATGGTATCAAGGGAAGCATTGATCAACGCACTATCTGAAGGAGTATTTACTGAAGTTAAAGACTTGGATTTGGCACACCAGATTTGGCAAAGATTGGAAGCACTATATGAAGGAGAAAAGTATACCAAGCAAGCTCCAAGGGCTTGGTATGAAAGATTAGACAAATACTTACTTTGCTTTGGATTCAGAAAAGCTAATGTTGATAGTAATTTATATTTGAGAACTAGTGAAGATGGAATTTTGATAATAGAAGTTTTTGTTGATGATATTATCTTTGGAGGCAATGATGAACTATGTAAGAAGTTTTCTAAAGAAATAGAAAATGAATTTGAGATGTCCATGATAGGTGAAATGAAATTCTTTCTTGGACTACAAATAACTCAGAACAAGAATGGCATTTTCATTTCTTAGACTAAGTATCGTAAAGAAATGTTAAAGAAGTTTGGAATGGAAGACTGTAAACCAGTTGGTACACCCATGGTGACCAGTAATAAACTATCAAGTAATGATGAGATTCAGTGTGTTTTTCAAACCAAGTACAAATCAATGATTGGTGGATTACAATATCTGACTCATACCAGACCAAATATTGCTAATGTTGTTGGAATTGTGGCTAGATATCAGGCAGAACCAAAAGAGACACATCTAGCTGTCGTGAAAAGGATATTCAGATATCTGAAGGGAACAATTTAATATGGCCTATTGTATGATAAGAATGATAATTTTGAACTTCATGCTTATGCTGATGCTGATTGGGAAGGAAATATTGATGATAGGAAGAGTACTAGTGATGGTGCATTTTTCCTTGGGAAAAAGTTGGTTTCATGGCTAAGTAAGAAGCAAGATTTTATAGCTCAATCTATTGCAGAATCAGAGTATGTTGCTACTGCTATTAACTACACTCAAATTGTTCGGATGAAATAAATGTTGAAGGATATTGGAATAAATTTTGATGAGCTAGTGGTTATCCATTGTGATAACACCAGTATAGTGAATATGTCAAAGAATCTGGTGATGCATTCTAAAACTAAACATATTTCTATCAAGTATCACTTCTTGAGAGACAAGGTGGCAAAGAAGGAAATAAAATTGGAGTATATTAGTACAAAGGAACAGATTGTTGATATCTTTACAAAGCCATTGCAAAAAGATACATTTGAATATCTCAGAGGTATGTTTGGGGTTTAGGCCCCTCCTAGTCAGAATTAAATGATGCATGGATGCATCAGTCTAGAGGTTTTCAGAGCCTTATCATATTCTAGACTTGATGTAGGGATCTACTCCTCAGGGGGAGTGATCATGTGTGGAAGTTTACAGAAGATATTTGGGTGATTTAGCACCTAGTTCATGGAAGATGAAGAAGGAGGAATTTTGATACCGTATGGCACCCTTTTCCATTGTTGTCAAAGGGGGAGTGTTGCTATGATAAAATCCCTACTATATGGGGAGATTGTATAGAGGTGTACTATGAGAGTATTGTTTGGTTGCAGAGCTTTGGATTGATATAACTTTGGGATGATGGATTTTCTCATATGTTGACATCAATGCCAAAGGGGGAGATTGTTGGATATTGCTAATTCATGGGGTGGTGATTTATACATTTATATGTTTAATCACTACATTACTGAATGGGCATTCATACTGTTGTCATTTTTGGTTTGTCACTGATGTCAACATATGTTTTTGTGAAAAGAAAAGGTTGGTTATTACATTGTATGGATGTTTCAGATCATGTGAAGTTGGATGAGAGTTCAAGAAGATGTTGTGATCTTATATCCAAGATTGCATCATGTAATTCTTCATATTGGATGAGTTACGGATGGTTTGGTGAAGACTGGTTACTGGATTATGATAGTGGAAGTTGACAGAGATAGTCTCTATGTTTCTGGCGTATCTTATAGAAGGTTTGGATTCAGTATATGTGAGCTTGAGGGATGAAAGAAAAGGCACTAGAGAATGATCATTGGCCAGTGAAAGGTACGGAATGCTGGATGACATCAGCTATGATGTGTATTATGGAGAAGACCTATTTGGGAGCCAACTCAGAGATGTAGCATGAATTTTTGTTGGAGAATGTGAATTAAGGATGTTGGTCCTTAATTGCTGTAATGTAATCATTGTATACTTGTTTTAGATACTGTGTGCATCTTAGCAAGGGTCTATGCAATTGTCTGTATATTAGGAAAGCCTAATCGGCTAACCTGATCATGTAGAATCTAATAGGGTATATATGTAAGCTCTTTTCTTTGGAAAAGATATGGTGAGAATGTATGTGATGAAAAGAGGATTGTCAAAGTTGCGAGCTTGTGTCTGTTGGATGTAGAGCAGAGAATTACTAGTGTACTTCATTGGAACTAATCAAGCAAAGATAGTTGTTGTCGGATAGTTCAAAATATTATGTATTTCTTCATATACACTTATGTTGCGAACAGTGAGTTCTGATAACCTTCTTTGGGCAGTGAGCCCACCCTTCTTTCTTGACTCCTAATAGGGTATGTCCCCTAACAAGGACTATGTACTATAATGTTTCAATAAGCTCCTAAAAGGGCTAGATCTTCTAACAAGGATACTATACTCTCAGTACATCATTTGTGGGTGCTAATTCCCACCAGGGTTTTTACCTTTAACAAGGTTTCCCTAACATCAAAATATTGTGTTAACATTCATTGTGTTCATTGGATCTGATATTGCTGCTATTCAAAGTTTAAAGTTTAATATTTTTTCGTACAACTAATTCACCCCCCCTCTCAGTTGTATTGTGGATTGTTATTCCTAACAAGTGGTATAAGAGCTTGGTCACAAGTTTGATTCCCCTCAGCTAACGTTGAGGGGGAGATTGTTGGCAAAATGGTCAACACTCCCCTCAGGATTCATGACATGGCTTAACCACCTCATGTGTCTTCTATAAGTCTAGTGGTTGTATCAGACATTAGTAGGTCAATCTTTTGGTGCAATAGAAACCACTACTTGTAACATATATATTATACCACAAACTCTAGAGCTATGTATCTCTCTCTTATGTCTCTCACCTCTCTCTCCCCCCTCTCCCTCTCTCAATTTTTTCTCTTGATTAGTACCTCTCACTCCCACCCTCAGTGTGTCTACCCCTAGGTTTCTCCCTCCCTCAATCCCTACCTCTCTAACTCTCCCTCCCTATCTCATTAACCATATATATATATATATATATATATATATATATATATATATATATATATATATATATATATATATATATATATATATATATATATATATATATATATATATATATATATATATATATCTCACACACACACACATCACTACCTTTCCTCTCTCTATATATCTCATTCATTCCATGTCTACATCTCACTCTCTCCCTCCCTAGCCATATCTTTCTCATTTTTCATCTCTCTCCTCTTCTCTCTCTATCTCATATATTAGTGAGAGAGGGAGAAAGAGAGAGGTGGTAAAGGAAGAAAGAATTTTGGGATTTTGGATTGTTTTTATAGGGTTTAGGGTATAATATTTAGTTATTAGCATTTAGAAAAAGAGAGGGAGAGGAAGAGGAAGAGGTGGGGAGAGAGGAGAGAGGGGAAGAGAGGTTGGGGAGAAGGAGAGGGGGGAGAGATTTGGGAAAGAGGGAGAAACAAGAGAGAGAGAGAGAGAGAGAGAGAGAGGGGGAGGGAGAGAGAGGGAGGGAGGGAGAGAGGGATAAAAGGAGAAAGGGAGAAAGGATTTAGAATAGGGATTATGGTTATAGGGCTTAGGGACTAGTATAGGGTTAAGAGCTTGTGGCTATAGGGTTTTTGTCTTATGGTTTAGGGTTTATCGCTTATGAGAGAGAGAGAGAGAGAGAGAGAGAGCACAATATGGGTAACAAGGTATAGAGATAAATTTGGAGAGGGATGGAGATAACTAGAGAGGGATAGATAGAAATGTGAGGTACCTATAGCGGGAGAGACAAGTGAGAGACCTAGATGGGGAGAGAGAGGGTTGAGATAGACATAAGGGGATAGAGAGAGGTGTGTAATAAGACATGGATAGAGATGTATAGAGGTGGATAAAGAGGGAGGTAGGAACTACGATAGGGGAGAGAGAGGGTGGGAGGGAGAGGTGATAACCTAGAGAAAAAGATAGAAAATAAGAGAGTGGGATAGGGAGATAGATATTGGGTTGAATAGGGTTGGGAGATAGAGGGAAAGAGGAATAAAGGGAGGTAGGGACCTAGGTAGGGGGATATTTTCGAAATAGATAAGAGAATGAGAGGAAGATAGAGATAAAGGGCATATAAATATAATAAATGCACTATCAAAAGGAAATATGAGGTAGAGAGGGTGAGAGGGTAGTAGAGACCCAATGATTAGAGAGAGAGGTGAGAGAGAAAACAGGGAGAGATAGCTCTCGATTTTGAGGGTGTATCATCTTAAAATGGAAACATCCATGTTGAGACATGTTTTCCCTTGTTAATAGGATGATTTGGACCTAATTTAAATTCCTTTATAGACCCATGGATGTACCTTTGTTTTTGTGCCAAATTGAGACCTTATTTTCTACTTGTTTCCATTGTTCTTTTCTATATCCCTAAGATCCCAGACCATCCTCCGATGAGCTGACCCATTAGGGGGTAGTTTGAGGTCAGCCTAGCCCCTTGGTAGTGATGTTGAGGTCATCCTTGCCCCTGGGGTGAGGTTGAGGTTAGCCTAGCCCCTAGGGTGAGGCTGAGATTGGCCTCTCCCTGAGGTTTGGTGCCTCAAGATTCCAAGCCCATCTCAAGTTTCTAGTTTCTTTTCCTGCCTTGTGTAGTCGGCCCTTTTTTATTTCAGTCAAGAGATTGGTATAAAAGGAGGCCTAATCACTTAATTTTTTAGATCCAAGTTATCCATTAATCATACAAGCATTCATACTATTTTCAATAGCATTCCAAGAGCCTTCATAAGCATTTTCTAGGAGCATTGAAGAAGACCTTTTGCAACCTTTCAAGACTTCAAGATTTCAAGATATTTTTCATTCAAGGATATTTTGAGGATCTTTAAAGGAGTTCATTAGATGCCTTCTCATCATCTTTCCATGATCATGCATGTTACTTTCAAGATCTAGCTTCCTTCTTTGAAGATAGTGGAGCTGGCCATCAAGGAAGGGTTTGTTCATCCATTGTCCATTTGCATTTTCATATCCGATTTGAGCATATGATTACATCTACATCCATGGATCCAAGCTTGGTATGATTGATCTATTGAATTTTGATGATATATCCTACATTCCTACAAGATTGAACAATATTGAGCACTTATACATCCTTATGGATTATGGATTTGGATCCTCAGTGAGGGTTTCTACAAAGTAAGGTCAATTTGTGCATTTGCTTTACTTTTACATACATTTACATTCAAGGTTAATTCCTAAATTGGGGTTTGACCGAGGAAAGCTTGCCCCAAACAAAAAAAACACATTTTTCTCTTGCAGATTTAGATTTTTCAAACTTGCAGATTTGGATACGGAGCCTTCAAAACCTATTTGCTATCACAGATCCAGATCCCAAAAAAACTTATAGATTAGGGGAAGGCTGATTTAGGCCAAGTTCTGGGTGGATTTTCCTCCAATTCATCATACCCCCTCTAGGTTGACCTAGTCCAGAGGCAAAAATGGTACTAATCTCTTGCATGGTATCTCTCACATTTTTGTTTCTCATGTTAAACCTCTAGCTGAAGGTGCCCAGACGTTAGATTATATTCCACCTGCTACGACTATTGAACCTTCTTTGCCTATCTTTTTTCCTATTCCTAGCATTCCTACTTATGCGCCACCTCTTATGACCACATCTGTGCAAGTTTCTAATCCTATACGTGTGAGTCTTCCTAATCCCTATTTTCATCTTTTCTTGTGAGTGTTCCACCTATGTCTTTTCCTACCTCTATACATTCTTATCATAGTGTTCCTTTTACATATGCCAATCCTCTTCCTACATTAACTATTTCAAGTGTTCCTTCTATCACTTCTAGTGTTCTTGTTGCTTCATACACTTTTCCTAGTGTATCCAATGTGACCATGCCTACTATTTCCTCTAATGATTCAACCATCATTAGTCTTTCTCAAACTATTTCATCATTGCAACAACAACTTGTGTCATTAACTCTGTCCAATTTTAATGTGCGTACATGTGGCATTGCTAATCCTTTTTCCTTAGATATTATCTATGCAGTTATTCCTCAACATATTGAGATGCCTTTTATTGACACTTATAATGGTAAGGGTTACCCTATGACTCATGTTAAGAATTTTCAAACCCTATGTAGTGACTTTTCCCACGATCATAGGCTCATGACCAAGTTGTTTACTAGGACCTTTCAAGATAAGGCCTTACAGTGGTACTGTTGTTTACCACCCTATTCTAGATTAATTCTTTTCAAAATATTTCTAATGATTTCATTCAACAATTTCAAAACAATATTGGTCCTCAAGTTTCTTCGACTGACTTAATGCATTGCAAACAAGGAGTTAAATAAAAATTTAGTGAAAAGATAGATTTAAACATTTGTATGCTCATATTTCTTATCCTGCACCTGATATTGATATACAATGCATGTTTATTGCTAATTTACAAAAATACATTAGAGATCATTTTTTTTTTACCGAGTTTACTTCCTTTTCCCAACTTTGTGTAGAAATTCACCATTATCAATTACAAGTGATCCAGTTTGAGAGCACCACTCCAATGGCTCATGTACCATTCGATAAGAGTGATGCATCCACCCACCAAAATAAGTTTTATAAACCCAACAGCTATATCAAGATCAAAAAAGTGTTGAATACAGTAGATGAACAAGTAGTTGTCGCATCCAAGGGTGTTTCTTCTTCTTCCTTTATGTTATTCCCTAATTGTAAGTATACTCCTTTATCTAAGCCTTTGCAAACTATGATGGAAAAGTTTTTAAATGCTAATATCATTAAAACTTCCTCCTATTATACCTATTAACCTGACTACGATGGCTTCCAAGTCCTTTGATCCCAGATATTTTTTTCAATACCATCATTAGCTTGGATATGATACTAAGAGGTGTTTTTTCTTGAAGAATGTTATCCAAGACCTGATTGATTCTAATGCTATGTTTTTTTATGTCGATGCTAGCCATGGAAACAAATATGTAACACATCCTAACCAAAACCTTCAACTTTACACCAATCCTTTACCTTATCACTCTACCAACACCATTTCCCAACCTTCATCTTCTTCTACACAAATTATTTATGATGGAAAGATGGAAGAAGCCAACCATTTTGGAAACCATGTTGAGCATGAACCCCTGACTAAACCTGAACCTCGGCCTAAACCAAAACCTCAACCTCAACCTAGTAGACAGCTTCCTATTACCTTTACCTATTTTGAAACGATTAAATATTCAGATGGTCCTCTTTACATTGTTATTAGGGTTGCTAACACTCTTTCCCATAGTACTCTTATTGACCCTACTTCCATCATGAATGATATAACTAAAGAGAATATTTTTTCGTAAACACTTGCAAAGAGATTTCTATGATATGATAGATACTTAGATTCAGACTTGTAATGGCTTTATTTATTGTCCTCATTGTTATATATCCTTGCATGTAGAGCTTTGTGGTAAATTTTTGGATACTACCTTAGTTTTCATCCCCACTTTCGATCAATTTCAAGCTAAGTTTGGTTTTCCTTGGCTTTCCTCCATGCAAGTCGTAGCTTCTCCTATCCATAAATGCCTTAAGTTCCCTCATGATTGCGAGATCAAGACCATTAATCATAGTCTTTACCATCCTTCTAGGCCTCAAGACTATTTTGACCTTGATTTCTTTTGGCCTTCTTGACCTACGAAACCTCCAACCTTACTTGATTACCTTTTCTTATCTTATCAAGCCTTTAAACATAGAAAGATTTCTGAATTAATTTTTCCCAAGATTTATCCTACTCGTGGTCTTTTACCTATTCTACAAGTTCCTCCTTTATTTGATTCTTCAACTTCCATTGAGAAACCTCTTATTCCTTTCTCTCAACCTAGTGTGGTTCCTTCAGTTCCCTCGTCACAGGGAGAAACCGATGTTGATTGATCCCACTCCACCTCCTATCTCTAGCAAGACCAAACATAACCGACATGCCCATGACCATCAAAATAAATTTCAAGTTAAATCCAAGGCACGTAAACATTTATTCCCAAAAAAATTTACCTTCCTTTGACTAGCCCATTATTGAGCCTATGGAGGAATTTAATAATCATAACACCGTTCAAATGAATAACATGATGATTTTATTCGTATTTTTATTCTATTGTGATTAATCTTGATGAAGAAGATACTCTTGATGATCCTATTGATGCTAACAATGATGTACATGCTAGTTATTGAGATAAATATGAGACTATTGATCTTGACAATGATTTTTCTAACATGCTTTCAAAATAGTTGTCAATCACTCCTAGTATCGAAAAAAGAGATCCACAAAATGGTCCTTGTTTGGAACTGGAAATTTTTCCTACTGTGTTGTATGTTTCTCCTCTTGCAAGTTTCTCACCTTCCCTAAATGATACAAACCAATATGGGGGGGAGGAAATGTCACTTGATTGGATTCTCTAGCATGGTAGTCTTTGTGTGTTTTCCTATCGTGTTGTGTTTCCCCCGTGATGTGTTTCTTATTATATGTTGTGTTTAGATTTATTTAAATAATCTTTATTTCTCTATTGCCGCAAGGTGATAAAGAAATCAAAATGTTGTAATCATTCTTCAATGTGTACCTTCTTTCTTCTATATGTCATTATATGGTGTGTTGTAAATTTGCCATTGTTTGTGAATGTGCCTTTTTGTAGTCTACTTGGGATATTGTGACATGGTAGCACTGAATCTTTTTAGTTTTCGTGATGTTGGTGAAAAAAAACTCTTCTCCATGACTCTTATGCATTTTTCCTTTATTGTGTTGTAGTTCTACTTCCTTTGGGGAATGATGACATTTCATTTGACATAATATTTCATATGTTATCTTATGATCACACTCACCCTAGAGTTAGTAGATCCTTTTGTGCTATTCTTTTTTTATGTGCTTATTTCCCTTGATGTGACTTCTCTTGGAGGTATTTCACAGTGGAAACATCTCTAGTGGATGCATGTACGCTCTATTAAATCTATTTCTCCCGTTGAGGTGCTTGTAATATTTTTAACATGGGGGCATACACTACTCACATTTTGCACACACGCACTATGACAACTTTTCTTCTTCAAATCCCTTTATGGATTACTAAACAATCCTAAAATCTTGATTCTCTTTCGGATCTATTCTTGGATTACTAACAATTTGGAAGGCTCGATCCCTATAGTCACATTCTTCCAATCCCTTAAGGATACACACATCCTTATGCCTAGATCACCTTTTTTAATTTTTCTCTACTGGAAATGTAGTTTCCTGAGGGTGAATCCTTAATGGGTTGACTAGCATTCTCACAAAATTTCTAAATTGTTCAACACCATCTTTTGTTGTGGCATGCCTTTTGGTGTGGTTCACAATAAGACACACACATCTTACTAGGAGAGTTAATCACACTCCTTTTTGTTTTTCTTTCTATTAGTGATATCTCTCTTGTTATGATTTTGGAGTTAATGAGGACTTAAATCTGTTGGGGGATTTATGAAATATTTGTCTCCTTAGTCATGATGAGATCGCCTTATGCATTTTGATCTACTTTACTGAGAGTTTGAGTTAGGCTCACACTCCTACTAAAGTGGGGGATAATTGTATCTTCTTAAAATGGAAGCACCCATGTTGAAACATGTTTATCCCTCCTTAGTAGGATTCTTTGGACCTAATTTAAATGCCTTTATAGACCCATGGATGTACCTTTAATTTTGTGCTAGATCAGGCCCCTATTTTTTGTTTATTTTTGTTGTTCTTTCCTATCCCCGAGATCCTGGACCATCCCCTAATGAGATGACCCATCAAGGGGTATGTCAAGGTCATCCTAGCCTCTAGGATGAGGCCAAGGTCAGCCTCCCCCCAAGGTTGGGGGCCTTGATATTCCAGGCCCATCTTGGGTTTCCAATTTCTTTTCTTGCCTTGTGCAAATGACCCTTTTCAATTTCAATCATGATATTGGTATAAAAAGAGGCCTACTCACTTTATTTTATAGATCCCAATTATCTATTAAGCATACAAGCATTCATATTCCCTTCAAGAGCATTCCAAAATCCTTCATAAGCATTTTCTAAGAGCATTAAAGAAGACCTTTTTCAACCTTTCAAGATCTTTTGCATTCAAGGAGCTTTCGAGGAGATTTAAAGGAGTTCATTGGAGGCCTTCTCATAATATTTCCATGATCATGCATGTTCCTTTCAAGATCTAGCTTCCTTCTTTGAAGATAGTAGAGTTGGACATCAAGGAAGGGTTTGTTCATCTCTCCATTCGCGTTTGCATATCCAATTTGAGCATATGAGTACATCTACATCGATGGATCAATGACTTGGTATGATTGATCTATTGCATTTTGATGACATATCCTACATTCCTACAAGATTGAACAATATTGAGCACTTATACATCCTTGTGGATTATGTAGATTTGGATCCTTCGTGAGGGTTTCTACAAAGTAAGGTGAATTTGTGCATTTGTTTTACTTTTACATAAATTTACATTCAAGGTCAATTCCTAAATCCGGGCTTGACTGAAGAAATCCCTTCCCCAACAAAAAAAACATTTTTCTCTTGTACATTCAGATTTTCAGAGTTGTGAATTCGGATTTGGATCCTTCAAAACCTATTTGTTGTCATAGATCCAAATCCTGGAAAAACTTACAGATCAAGGGGGGTTGATTTTGGCCTAGTCCTAGATGGATTTTCCTCCAAGTAGTCATACCCCCTCCAGATTGACCTAGTCTATAGGTAGAAAGATTTTTGGGTTTTGTAGATCACGGTTTTTTGGTTCTTAAATTTGATCCTATTCAGTTTTTGATTTGTATTTATACATCATATTTGATCTATTTCATTGGTTTTAGCATTGTATTTACCTTCCTAGTTGATTATACTCGGCACATAGGAAATAGAATCTTTCAACTTAGCACTTGGTTAGATCCTTCTTTTGAATTGGTTCCCCTACATCAATTGGGTTGTGCTAATCTAACTCAGATCTAACAAGGGGATTTTCTTGGGAGATCTCTTCCTTTGTGGCCCCCTCTTTAGCATAACATTGAATGTATATGTGTGAAAAATGTGGTGTATTACATATCTTACCCTCATCACATTTTTCACCACTATACAAGGGGAGATAAAGAGAGTGAGATACCAAGAATGACATAATATTGATAAGAGCTTGTTGATTACTAAATTTTGACAAAGTCTAACAATTTATGTGATCATCAAAAACATAGAATCTACATTATAACTCCTATAGATCTGAAACCTCTCAAACACCTTGATAATATATACATGAAATATAGCTTAAATAAACACATTGAAATGTGAATTATAATTTAGTGTTGTATTTCATGTATATATTAATGTTAAGAGATTGGTTGTGAATTCATAATGAAAAAATATATTTTTTACATTTTTTGTGCACCATAAGGAGAGAGAGTTTTTTATGATTGGCGCACACCATATATGGTGTTTTCCATATTAAATTCCTTGAGAAACAAGTATTAGTCTTATATTTTCCTTGCGAATCCAACCCAAACTCTTGGACAACTATAACAAGCCTGAGACGTGTTTTTAGAAAACAATGAAAAAAATCTCATATTTTCATTTGTGCTCCTTGTGGGGTTTGCACATGTTTCAATGTATACAAAATCAAACACCACAATGTTGTTAAGTTCTTTGTTATCTATCTAACCATATAATTCATTTGGATTTTTTATTATGTTATGCTTTCTATCTCTAATTTCTTTTGTAAGTGTGTCTTATTTTTGTCAAAAACAAACGTGTGGTATTTTGGGCATAGATTTAGGGCCACTCATTGAATTTTGAAACAAAATACATTTTTAGAAACTAAACACCAATCTACATACCTAAAAACATTAGTTTTTTATTATATTTTAATAATTTATGGGGTAGAACGCTCAAATTTCACATTTTCAAGATGTGTTCACTTCAAAAATTAGTAAAAAATCAAACATCTATCAAAAAATAGATTAAAAAAATCTAGGATAAACTACATGGTGTTAGCGAACTTCTCACTAGAGTGATTAAAAAAATCAAAAAATAAGTTGACAATTTAGGGGGAGTAGACCAATTGCTATTTTTTTTCTGAAAAAAAAAAGGACTACTTTGTTTGATCCCTCCTTTTGAGGCCTTTAATCTTCACCATCTTCAAAATGAATTAGTAGTTAGAAACTAGATTTGGAGTACTACAACTCTTGTTCTTGGTGTATCTTCAAATTTTGAGTGTAACTATCTTGATTTTCTCATTGAAGTTCAGAGTTTGTTGATTTCACAAAAAAAAAGTGGCATAGTAAAACCCCTTTTTCATCCCCCGTCTTTGTGCACTTACCCAGTAGTTGATTTTTTTGCTAGTGCAAAAATTAATGAAGTGTCATTCATTTCTTTGGTTAGTGGTTCTAGTAACACATGAACTAACTTGGATAATATATTATATGATGATCATCTAAGTATTTAAGATGGCTATCTATGTTCTTTCATATTTCAATGGATAAGTCAGCAATATATCTTTCTTGATCTTGCTATATTATCTATTTAGAAATATTTTTGCAGCTCAAGTAGGTATCTTCTTGTTATTTCTTATTATATATGTGTTTGACAACCTAATTGTTTTCATTTTACTATGGTATTGTTCTTTTTGGTTGTTTTGTGTCTTATTAGCTCTTGTGTGATAGTTTAGGTGCCTTTAGGAAATTATTTCAAATCTCAATAGCGGAATCAATGCATTTCTAAAGACCCTCTATTGAGAGGCAAAGTATCATAACATCATTATTGTTCTATATTTTAGTGCCCAAGCCCTTTCTCTCTTAAATAAATGAAGTTGGTTTGGGGTCCAAATGATCTTACAAATAGTATTTGGTTGAGCTCTATAACTTCCATCTCGGTAAAGTTTCATAGTTACCTAGAAAGTGTAGTCTGTTCAATGGAAATTAGAAATTGGACCCCTCATTTTTTATACTTTCTTTGTAGTCCATTCAATGGAAATTATTAAGTGTGGGCTATGATCTCTAGACTTTCTTGGTGGTGGAGGTTTAAGTAATGCTAGTGATGATAGAATTTCTACTAAAGGTTGTAAGGTAATTTTAAAAAGGCCTTCTAGCTTTAGTAGGTGATATTTGAACCCTTAAAACAACTAAATCTTTATATTAAATCACCTACTTCAAGACTTACTACCACGTGCCCAAATATTTGCATTCAAGTAGAAGACATTGAGAGATACCAAATTAAACTTAAATGATGTAATTGTTATCCCAATGATAGACTATTTGAACATGAAATAGGATCGAACCAAGGTTAATACATAGGACAAAAAAAATGCAAAATCCTTTAGTAGAAACAACTAAATATAAAGGTATTTAAACCTATTTTAAAAAATAAGAAATTAAACCTTAAATTAGTCATCTACCCTTCACCTTGAACTTACTAAAATGGGCATTTAAAACCCCAACCCTCACTAGATAGTTGCCTTATTTTTATTGCAAGTATTGCTACCATATATATGTACTGGGACTAGAGCCCACAGTTTGAGTGAAATGTCTAAATTCACAAAAATTTGGATTTTCTTAAGATTATCTACACTAAAATTTAAACAAATACTTTTATCATATATGACTAAATCAATAATTGTTAATATGTATCACCAAAACTTATGCACTAAAACACCTTCATAGTTAATATAAGATACCCCTAATGATATTTTGACAATGCCTCTATGCTAAGGATTAGGATAAACAAGCAATGCTAATATGGTTGTATTAGACCATTCAACTAAATGTGACTAAAGAAAGTTGGTTCTATGCAAGATAAAAGGAAACCATTTGACATGATGTGTGAATTAGTTCACCAAATATTCTTATCATGGTTAGTATGTTTACTATATGATAGATCTTCTCAAATAATGAAGAGATGTCAAGAGAAGAAAACTATTTTGAACAATAATTTTATCATTGTATCCTATTACATACACAGACAAGAAAAAAACTTGAGTAAATTTTAAATAATTTGAATGATAAGTGAAAACCAAACAAGAGTAAAATATATATTCAACATTTATGATCTCACATTTTGTTAAACATTTTAACTCTAGGACTTGCATGCACAAGGAAGAAATCCCAAATCAAGATACAATTTAATAATGTTTTTTAAACTAAAAGAAGAAAAACAAGGGTGTTGACCCTTACAATAACTTGAGGGAAAAGAAAAATAGACCAAAATGGCAATTTACAACAAGGTCGAGAACAAACCATTAACAACACACTAGTAGCACAACTAGTAACCCACATCTAGAGAGGGAAGCCAACTCACTCATAGTAGGGGGAGGAAAACAAGAGATTGAAGAGTGATTCTTCCTTACTTATATAATATGGGGTAGCATGCTTAGAATGTGATCTCATTAGTATTTTCCCTTATGTGACTCCCTCATTTCCCATACCATGGCTAATTATAACAAATAGAAAACATAAATGATATTTCACATAAATTCTATATTATAACATTCATGAACCAATAGTGAAATGCATAATAGATTATAGGTATGCAAATGTATATATAAGTTTGTATGTATATTTACATATAAAAAGTCACATGCTAATATTGCATCTCTGAAATGCATACATAATTCAAAAAGAAAACAATTGTTAACTATTTATTATGTAATACATTCATGCATACATACACACACACATATATATACACACACATGTTATGCGTACATATACATATATATACATATATTCACATGTATATACGTATATGTGTGTATGTGCATGTGCATGTGTATGTGTATGTATATGTGTGTGTGTGTGTGTGTGTGTGTGTACATGCATGCATACATACATACATATCATGTGATATTCATACCAAGAATCGGTGATCTAAATTATTAAAATTTGTTCTTATTGTCATTTTCCTTCTTTTCCAATTTCCTTCTCTGATTCCATGCCTTCTACAAATGAATCTCTCCCCTATTTATCCCTTCATGATGAGAGAGTCATGCCTCTTTCACTTCTTCACAACTTTTAAAATCACATTTTTTAGATATAATAAAGTACTTATTATTTCTAACATATATGAATTAGTCATAGCACACTCAGTCTAAGTGGCGCTAGAGCTAAGACCCACAGGCAAGGGCAAAATTAAAA
Organism: Chamaecyparis obtusa; assembly: GCA_027943335.1. Classification (NCBI taxonomy): domain Eukaryota; kingdom Viridiplantae; phylum Streptophyta; class Pinopsida; order Cupressales; family Cupressaceae; genus Chamaecyparis; species Chamaecyparis obtusa. Next base: position 2,839,480 of record BSBK01004178.1, on the reverse strand, counting down.
CCCTAGCTGCAGAAGACAAGGAGCAATCCCCCATGGTGGAAGACAAGGGACAATCCCCCACGGTGGAAGATGAGGGCTTCACCACAGAAAAGGAATTGCCCCCAAGCAAAGGTCACATGCAAGGAACAACCATGGAGGACATAGCAGCAGCAGAAGACCCCAATGGAAAGTTGGCAATGAAAAAATATTAGAAAGTTAAAATCACTAGTGAATCTCTCTTATCATCAATTGCATTTAGAAAATATTGCATCTATTTTGAAGGATGTGATTATATGTTCATTATCACTATTGGATTATGCATTGGCTAATTAATTGTCACAAATATTTATTAAAGTATATTTCACAACAAAGTGAAGTGGATCTTGTACTGGTCACTTGGCAACAAATTGTTCTCTCTGGTCACCTAGCAAGAAATTGTTTTCTCTTCTGGCATAAAGGTACTTCCACTTGGTGGAAGGATTCTAATGATGAACATTTAAATATTTGGGCTTCTAATTCTTCCTCTAACAATGCATCATAGGCTGACGATGACTCCCCATTAGACAATGTGCCTACTACAAATATGGATCCTAATCATTTTACTAGTGCGTACCCCTCTAGCAATGTGGACCCTTCTCCATTTTTTTCTCCTTCTCTACTTCAATCTTTGGCTGACGATGTGTATTCTTCTCAGCACTCTACCCCTTATGATGACAATTTTTCTAATAGGGTGTCACCACTGGCTCCCTCTTGTGGTGGGGATCTTAGTGATAGTATCACCTGGACACATATCCCATAGCATAAGAACAATCATTATTTACCATATCATTCTCCTCCCCAAACTATGTGTGAGCTATCTAGCCACTTTTGAGGTGGACTACTAGCTTTTTTGCTAGTGTATCATTTATGGCCTATCCTTGTATTAGCCAACACCTTTACTATTAGTGTGTTGTTGATCATTATTGATGCCTATAAACTATAGTTTTTTATTAATTAAGCAATCTAGCAAGGGGACCGACCCTTATTGCACTACATCACAAGGGCTATCCAAAAGAATTATTTACAACAAGGTTAAGACAAACCTTTAACAACAGACTAGCAACATGGTTTCTAAACCACCACAAGAATTGATAGACAACTCACCCACAACCCATAGTAGAGGGAGGAGAGGGAGAGACGACAGAGTGATTCTTCCTTTGCCGAAGGACAATCATCCAAAAAATACTATCATAAGGGTCCCCACCACAAAGGGACGGTGATGGCATCCCCAAAGAAAGAGAAACGACGCCAACCAGCAACAATTGTAGAATGGTCCACACTATTGAAGGGGTTGTATCAACAACAAGAGGTGGAGCAGTAGTAGCAAGAGGAAGGCTATAGTTGTGTAAGGGACGACACCCTTGTTTTGTTGCTATTTTATATCAAAAACAAAGAGTGGATATAGTAATATTTTTTAGTTTGTGATGTTTAACGCCAATAAGAATAAGTCATAAAATTGATTATTAAAGCATGAAATGTGACATGATTTTTCTCTACAACCAACAATTATTGGATTTATAATTTTTAAAACTAGCAAATGTCTAACATTTTTTTGGCTTTAAGAATCAATGATATACTCATTCCCACAAAATAATAGCAAGAGGATGAATTGTTTGTTTATGAATGTAAAAATGGTATTATGACACTGTAGACATCTAAATGATACAAATGAATACATAGAGTACATGAAAAACCTTTCTTACATAGTTAAGCTGAAGAGATACAAGAAAATAAAATAATGAGAAGTGTTTTAATCATATAATCTGAAGCATTTTATGACATGAAATGCAAAATCTAAGTAACCTTTAAAAAGTCCAAGTGAACTTAATTAAATAAATAAAATATTTTAATCACACCAATGACCTTGTTACTTGCAACATAGGGATGAAAGTACATATGCAGATGATGCAAAGATGGATGAAAGATGAGTCATGACTATACAAATGAAGTAAAGGAGAAAAACTCTTAGAAAAAATTCCTTTGTAAAAGAGAGAATGCAACAAAAATGAACTAACTCATTAAGACCCTTTGTACACTGCATCCATTACAAGTATGCAATCAATAATCCCCCCACGAGAGAGAGAGAGAGAGAGAGATTCCTCCCATTAAAAAATAGCTCTTGCACCAATGTGATGCTTGAAGACAAAATTAATCCACTACCTACAAATAACATGCCTCCCCTTGATAAGAAACAAATCAAATGGTGTGTGTAGAAGAATCTCCTTCAAGAAGAGAGATGGGGGAATATGTCCCATGATATGTGCTTTTGAAAACTTAGTGAACTATTCATACATTAGAATCAAATCATGTTAATCTAAAATCCTATGTGATGTAGGGGCATTCTAGGGTACTCGGTGAATCTACATGGGGGGTGTATTGTTTGGTTGGTGTTACTTGATTGCAGCCTTGACCGACAGTCTCAGTCATTGAAGGAAGCTTGATCGCTGAAGGAACTCGGTAATCTGTGGTGCTCGGTGAAAGTGTTACTCGGTGATGCCTGCAATGCTCGGTCGACACTGGTGCTCGGCGATGCCTAGCATGCTCGGTTATTTCATTGTTGCTCGGTAGTTCTGGTTTACCGACTGAAATTTTGTGTGATTTGTTGGGCCAACTTGATGCATTTATTATTGGTAGTTGTTGTTGCAGGCTGACATGTTGGATTAAATGTTTGTAAGGTTATTTTGATGCTGACTTGTATTGAATTTAATATTTGTTGGGGGGGAGTTAATGGTTTCATCCAGCCGACTTGTGGTTGATGACTAGTATTTATAAGATGTTTGGGGTAGTTGTTTAGGGATCATGAGGGCAGATAGAAGTTCATGATTTGGAAGACTTAGCGAATCAAATCCAAGGTTCTAAAAGTTGGAGTTGACAAAGTTGTGGAAAAGATCTTGCATGATCTTGCAGATTAGATTGTTATCTGGTAATTTGTAGTTGCAGAGCTAGTGGTTGCACACTTGGAGACAAGGAGATTGTTTGGAGGCTTGCGAGCTCAAGTTTAGATCTTCCTTAGTGTTTTCATCAGCTTCTGATTGTCTTCAGAGCTGAACTAGCTGAGATTGTATTAGATTTGTTTAGATCTTGCAGAATTGTTTCTGATTGTAATTGGCCCTAACCCGGAAGGCCTTACAATCGAGCATGTTAATGAAAATGAGAAGTTAAATAATTATTTGTTGTTGTGTTGTTGAGTATTTTGTTGTGTTGTTCTGAAGCTGCAAGGTTTGGACTGTCCTTAATTGGATCCACCATCCTTGACTGCATCAGGTGGTATCAGAGCTGAGAGTTGATCTTGTGGAGTAAAGGTTGACCTAGCAAGGCGGATCTTGCGAAGTTGATCTTTTTGGTGAAGAGATCGTATGATCTGGATTGCAAATCCGTGGCACTGAACTTGTGGATCTTGCCCTAGTTGTTTGTTCAAGGTGGCAGGTTGAGATCTGACTTGCATACAACTTGGAGATTGCCACAAGGTAGTCGATGAGGGTTTGTTGTAGAGGTTTTTTGCATATCTTTAAGGATGCCTCCGAGGAGATTGGACCCTAGAGTTATTTTTTATCTTTGTGATACTGTGGAATCCCAGATCACAGAGAAGGTGAAATCAGATTTCAGATCTGAGATGGAGTTGATGAAGAATGACATGGTCACCGAGATCATGAGAGTTGTTACTGGTATACCTTGGAATGTTGGTACTAAGGATGGTTATGAGGAAGTTGCTGAAGACTTTGAACCTACTGGATCTAGTGGTGATGACCGGAGGGATAGATCTGGTGAAGACAGAACTGCTTAGTTGCCTAGATCTAGAGCTCGGTTAAGTAGTAGTTACCGAATGGAAGTTTCTACTTTCCCTGGTACTTTGAAACCCGAGAACTTGATTGATTGGATTGGTGAACTTGAAGATTTCTTTGAGTTGGAAGAAACTGAAGATCCTCTTCGGGTGAGATTAGCATAGACAAAGTTGAAATGACATGTTGCTCTTTGGTGGAAGGAACTATAAAAAGATAGAGAAGATGAAGGTGAAACGAAGATCAATCGGTGGAGGTTGATAGTGACTAAGTTGAAAGCTAAGTTCATACCTTCAGATTACGAGCTTGACTTGTTTAAGAAGTTGCAAAATCTGAAATAGAAGGATCTATCTGTGGAACATTATACCGAGGAGTTCTACAAACTTACTATTCGGTCTAGACACCGAGAGCTTGGTAAGGAAAAGGTAGCTCGATATGTGAATGGTTTGAGATTCAATATTCAGGATGAGCTTGGTATGCTGAAGATTGATTCTGTTGAAGATGCTTATTAGTATGCTCTAAAGGCAGAAGATAAGTTGAAGAGAAAACAACATAGTAATCCCTAAGGGAAGGAAAAGATTGATCACTCAGTGAAGGATAAACCGACTGATGCAGAAGATTAATAGAAACCTGTGGAACTGAAGAAGAAGATAAGTAGAGTTATCTTTAAGGGTACTTACTATAACTGTGGAGAGGAAGGACATCGTTCTTTTGAGTGTACACAGAAGAAGCTTGGTGACCGATGAACTGCTGTGGTGAATGAGAATGAACCTGAATCTAAGAACTTGTTGCTTCAGCGAACATTGCTTGGTACAAAGGAGGAACCTTGTCAGAGGAGTAACTTGTTTAGAACACGATGCAAGTCTGGAGGTAAACTCGGTGATGTTATTGTTGATAGTGGTAGTACCGATAACCTTGTTACTGAGGACATGGTTCAGAAACTTGGGTTGAATAGAATGAAGCACCCTTGTCCTTATAGGATTGGCTGGTTATAAGATGTGCATGCTCTATAAGTAAGAGAAAAATGCTTTATTGATGTTCAGATTGGCCAGTATAAGGATCTTGTGTTGTGTGATATTGTGAAGATGAATAGTTGTGATATATTGCTCGGTAGACCTTGGCAATATGATTGCAAAGCTATGTATGACTGTGTCAAAAATATGTTTACTATTGAGAAGGATGACAGGAAGTTTTCCCTGATGCCTTTGTTGGATACAACGCTCAGTAGGAGAAGCCTGAGTATTGGTAGCCAAGTTGAGTTGGTGGATCCAGAGAAAATGAATTATTAGTTTGGAGAACAAACTTGTGTGTTGTCAAGGAAAGACTTGAAGAGACAGAGAAAGTTGAAGTGGAAGAGTATGCAAGCTGCAAAGGTGGAGGACTTGTATGTGAAGAACCAATTCGGGGTTTGTGTTGAATCCCAGAATATGTTCTTCTCACATATGAACATCTTTTTGAACCTGGGGTGTATGATGAAGGGGCATTCTAGGGTACTCAATGAATCTGCATGGTGGGTGTATTGTTTGGCCGATGTTACTCAGTTGCAGCCTTGACCGACGATCTCGGTCATTGAAGCAAGCTCAGTCGCTGAAGGAACTTGGTAATCTCTAGCGCTCGGTGAAAGTGTTACTCGGCGATGCCTGCAGTGCTCAGTCGACACTGGTGCTCGGCGATGCCTAACATGCTCGGTTATTTCACTGTTGCTCGGTAGTTCTGGTTTACCGACTGGAGTTCTGTGTGATTTGTTGGGCTGACTTGATACATTTATTGTTGGTAGTTGTTGTTGTAGGCCAACATGTTGGATTAAATGTTTGTAAGGCTATTTTGATGCCGACTTGTATTGAATTTAATATTTGTTGGGGTGAGTTAATGGTTTCATCCAGCTGACTTGTGGATGATGACTAGTATTTATAGGATGTTTGGGGTAGTTGTTTAGGGATCATGAGGGCAAATAGAAAAGTTCATGATTTGGAAGACTTAGAGAACCAAATCTAAGGTTCTGAAAGCTGGAGTTGGCGAAGTTGTGGAAAAGATCTTGCATGATCTTGCAGATCAGATTGTTATCTGATAGTTTGTAGTTGCAAAGCTAGTGGTTGCACACTTGGAGACAAGGATATTGCTTGGAGGCTTGCGAGCTCAAGTTTAGATCTTCCTTAAGGTTTCCATCAGCTTCTGATTGTCTTCAGAGCTGAACTAGCTGAGATTGTATTAGATCTGTTTGGATCTTGCAGAATTATTTCTGATTGTAATTGGCCCTAACCCGGAAGGCCTTACAGCCGGGCATGTTAATGAAAATTAGAAGTTAAACAATTATTTATTGTTGTGTTGTTGAGTATTCTGCTATGTTTTTCTAAAGCTGCAAGGTTTGGACTGTCCTTAATTGGATCCACCATCCTTGACTGCATCACTATGAAGATTGATTAAAAAAAACAAGCTCCAAAGACAAATTGTATTCTAATTATCATCAGAAAGTAGATGAAACCCCAAATGAAATCTCCAAATCAACAAAATAAGACTCCACAAATAAAGATGAAATGTTTGATAGATAGGAACCCAAGTAGCTATGTGTGGAAGATATGCAACTATTGTTCTACATTGATAGGGGTCATGGATGTAACAATACCAATCTCATCAACAACAACAAAAGATGGAGATGTGATTTCAATAACTAAAGCAAGAGAAATTCTTGTACTATCAAAACATGTAAGATATTCAAGATATTCAAACTTCTATAAAGTATTATCATTCAAAGCTATATCGTTTGCATCATAAATAAGGTAATACATAGCAAAAAATATAAGAATGGTGAGATGTAAGAGCCTCCATATATTTCCAAAATCTCAATTCAAAGTGTGCAAAGATTATCAATCTCCATTATAGCTCACATAGTGTCATTATCAACATTGAAACAAATCAATCCTACAACATTTATATACCATTAAATATGGATATTTATTGTGGAGTTATGTTATTTAACATAAGTGCATCATATATACCACTAAACATGGTAATCTACTATGAAGTTGTGTTTTTTTTTAATGTTAGAGCATGCATATTAGTTGCATTATGCACAGTTGCATATTTTACATTAATTAATTGTGCACATACTCAAGAATATTCTCATGTATATTATTATGCATAATTGAGCACATGTTTGCACATTCATGCTCTAGGTTAAGTTCACTTAGTTGAACCTAAATTTAGGGCAGTTCAGTCTATTTGAGCTCCACTTTGCATATTGTACATATCATCCACTTCTAGTCTGCATATCTAGCTCTAGTTTAGTATTTTTAGTTTGAGTTAGTTTTTGAATATTTTTAGGACCATTTATTTTTATAAAAGCAATTGATATTTTCATTATAATTCATCATATAATCCTACAATCATGTAATTTTGCATATTGTATTATATTTTGTACTTGACGAATATAACAATTCTTTCTTAGTACCCTTGTTTGTGAAGGTATTTTCATTTGTTGTTTGATCCTAAGTGCTTGTGTTGCAAACTTCAACATGGTATCAAAACGTGGATTCAACAAATCACTTCTCAAAATTTGAGGGTTTCTTTTTTCAAGAGGCAGTCTCCAACTTTGTCTTTTATGTGAATTTAGATTGAGTTTTTTTTTTTCTGTTTATTAGAGCTTTGCGAACCTCACTTTTATGTTCATAGCATTCCAAAACCCCTAGCCCCTAGCTTGACAGTTGTTTCATCATTTGAGGGTTTGGATGGTTTACTCTGTGGACACAAATTTCAAGGCAATCTCATATTTATGGATAATTTGGTCTGAAATAGACATTGCCATCACATTGACAACGTACCAAACTCTGATTAATAGACGATTCGTTAAAATCCGAGCAGTTAAATTTTGGGTCAAATTGGTTGGGCACACAAAATGAGGCAAATTTTGGGGTCAACAAAAAAATTGGGCATTGTGGAACGTAAAAAGGTCACCGACGTGCTCAAAAGCCCCACAAAATTAATAAATCCAAAGTAAAATAATTGAAATCAAAGACTAAAATTTCGGACTTTTCTTATGGGGCCACACACATAACGAGGAAGGTACAATGCTGATGTCAACACTGACACGTGCAAAAAAAATCAGCACTCTCGTATGAAAAATTATTGATAGCAACGAAAGAAATTTGGTTAAAAGCCTTTCATGCGCTCAAGTTTTGGTTTAAATTGTTTATTAAAAATTAACAAATAAAACACAAATCAAAAGACTTCTCACGAAAAGGGGGGGCCAACTTCATTTTCCATCGTATCATCAACAAGGACAGCAGCTTATGCAGACTTTTCCCAACACTTACATCAGCAATTTTGTTCTTTTTGGCAGCCCTCTTATTTTAGGATTTTTCCCATTTTTAGTGATTCCTTTATTTTTAAGAGATTCTAGATTTTGAGAATATTCAGAGTGTAAAAAGAATATTTCAACAAGAGAACGTTCTAGAAATAAAGAGAATCCATGACAATTTCTCTAAGTATATGGCAGTTTGTTTTTTGGCCATAACTTTAGCATACAATATTGAAATCGCAAACAAGATACCATTGGAAAGTTGATTTTGACACAGATTTGTTTGTAATGGTAGATTGATTAAGTTATTCACCATTTTTTTTTACCAGACCTCTAAAGTCAACCTTTGTTCTTGCACTTCCAAGATCACAACTTGAACATATGGACTTCATTTTTCAACTTCTCCACATAGTCAAAAGGCTCTCAACATCCTCTGCCTCTACATAGATCTTAGATCCATTTCTATGATTTTCCATTAGTTACACTTTAATCTCAAAATTATTCATCTTGAAATTTCTTGCCTATCCAATTGTAGGAGGGTTTGTGTTTTCTTGTGGAGGGGATCTCTTATAGTTAATCAATATGGGGAATTCCATTCCATATCCTTTTGCTTCTTCTCAATCTAATGAGTCTTCCTCTAAGATGTAAAAGAAGTCATGTGTGCCTTGCAATTTTTATGACAAGGTGGGACATGTAGTCAACAAGTTTTGGAAGAGACTGGAGGCTTTAGAGGAGACTAGACATCACCATCACATTTCAACTTCTAATTCTTCTTCACAAACAAGAAAAAGTCATGCTCTTTTCACATGGATCTTGCCTTCCTCTTCTCCTTAGTGACACAATTTCACTACACTTGTCATGTCTCTCTTCTATCAACATTATGAAGGGGTTTCTACTATTCGTTCTAATGTTTCCTTGGTTCTCCAGTTGATCAGTTATTTAGACTATTAGCACCTACATTTTAACAAATTGTTTATTCTTGTATGGTTGACTAGTGTCGTTGGGATCACTTGTAAAATTTGTGTCATTTACATCTTTGACTAACAAATGTTTTGCCTTTGGTTGTCATATGTTCATTATTCAAATAATGTCATTAGGGGCACTCATGTAGATTGTTGTCTATTATGTCTTTGAATTATAGATGTTGTCTTTGTTTGTTGTCTACTCATTGTTCAAGTAGTGTCATTGGAGACGCTCATATAAATTGATCCTAATCATCATCTTGCTTTTAGAGATGGTTCTTCACTCAACACTAAAGTAGTTTTCATTTGACGGTTGTCCACCCTTTTCTTGTGTCCTAAAAGATGTACTTCTACATTTCATATATTGCATCTCACTTTTGGAGGAGCCTTGTCCCATGTGTTTTTTCTCCTTTTTCTCCACTTTGAGAAGCTTTCATCGTACATGTGTACCTAATCAAACTTTTTGTAGTCGAAACTCATTCATGCATTTCATACACAACTTTTGTCTCCCTAAATTTCACTTAACAAGGTGCTAAAATATGCATATTAATTACATCAAACACATTTGCATATGTTGCATTAATTAATTATACACATACTAAAAAATGTTTTCATGCATATTATTATGCATAATTGAGCACATGTTTGTGCATTCATGCTCTAGCTTTAAGTTCACTTAGTTGAGTCTAAATATAGATTAATTCAATCTAGTTGGGACTCCAATTAGCACATTGTGCATATCATGCACTTATAGCTTACGTATCTAACTCTAATTTACAATTTTTAATTTGACTTAGCTTTTGCATATTTTTAAGACCATTGCTTTCTATAAAAGCAATTTATCTCTTCAAAGTAATTTATCCTACAATCATGTCATGATGCATATTGTATTCTTTTGTGCACTTGAAGATAGCATTTTTTTCTTGCTACCCTTGCTCATGGAAGGTGTTTTTGTTTGATGTTTGATCCTAGGTGTTTGCATTGCAAACTTCAACATTTTATACAAAACACCATTTTGTAATATTTTGCTATGAAATAACTTGGACAATAGAGAAAAATATGAAATATGTTGCAAGTGTTTTATAATAGCTAAGACTACTAAGCCGATCACTATATCTTCTCATATTTAATCACTATATCTTCTCATATTTAACTTTCTCATGTATGTTTAGTTCTAGAATGAGTTTATAAAAGATGGGGAAAAAGATTAAGTCACATGAGATGCATCAAAACACCATTTTGTAATATTTTGCAAATGGTTTATAATAGCTAAGACTACTAAGTCAATCACTACATCTTCTCATGTATGTTTAGTTCTAATATGAGTTTATAAAAATGGGGAAAAAGATTAAGCCACATGAGGTGCATCAAGATGTCCTTTCACCAAGACATAATTATTTACCCAAAATCATTGCCAAAAGATGTATATAAAAACTCACGATACCTCTTCAAATAATAAAATTAGAGACCTATAAACTCAACACATGAATCCGATAATAGGAAAACATATTTTTTTCAAATGTCAGAACATCCAAGTAATCAATTAGAATACAAATATGTGACTAACTAAATAAAAAACTAAAATAGATTATGACAAAAAAGTGAATATTTGGCTGTGAAGGGCTCCTTAATGCCTTTCCAGCCTCTTTGTTTTTCGAGGATGGAGATTTTGAATATACATGCCTCTACCAATACTTGATGCACCATCGACATTTTAAATATTGACACTATTGAGAATAAAATCACTCAAGCTGGATGACATTGAAAATAATGTAAGTTGCAAGAAATTAATCACAAAATTATTGCAGTGATAAGAACTGTCACTATATAAGATGAATTACTAATAGCCAATAAAAAATCTGTATATTCTAGTTATTCTCACAGTTACTCTTTATATGTTTTATTTGTTAATTAATATTATAAAATCTCAGCAGTTTAAATTTCTACGGAGCTTGCATTCTGTGTCATAACAATTATGTAAACACACGTGATAAAGACAAGTGAGCAGTAAGTTATTATTTTTGTAATTGCTTTCTATATTTGGTTTCTAGCATAAGATTTGGAAGCCAGATCTGAAGATATGCATCGATATCCATAATCTTCAATGTCATTGGGACCAGACAATCATTGTGCAAAAACTGGAGCACTGAACTCGGCAACAGAATCATCCAAAAGAAATTATGCAACCAAAAATGACAGTAGAGGTGATAGAACTTAGGCATAGCATTGAGAAACAAAACAATTCATCCATATAAAGCAGATTTCATCTTCTGATAACCTGATAGGTATGAAGGCACTAATATTCAAAACTGAGGAAATTTGTTTACCTGAATTTTTGTTTTACAGACAATGCAAGATGCTTATCCAGTCTATAAATTATTCAAGTTTTTTTAAATGCTTGGACAAATTGCACAGTTTCAATCGGTTTTAAATTATTTGAAGTCTCCATTTAGTCTAAACGTATATGCAAATTGGAACACATTTTCTTCAGGGATAGAAAATCTACACGCAACTTCTTCGATTATGATTCATCATTTTTAGTCTTTAGACAATCACAATTAAGAAGAGGTTTCAAAAATATAACTAGTACTTAATATTACTGGCAAGTTTCATGGTCCATTGCGTACCCCCTCCAATGATTTCACTTGTTATTTACGCTTTCACTAAAAAACACTTCAATGCCATTCAACTCGTAAAATGGAAGCCGTGTTCCAAGTAAAGTAGCAAGTATAAGCTTTGATACCGGAGACAAGTTCATTCAATTACAAGACTACGAAGGCGAGTCTTTTGAACAGGTTTAGTAATGCCGATCCACACATGGTGATTCGAGTGGGAAAGAGAATTTTATAGGCTCCATGCTCTATGGTTTTCTACAGGTAAACGAGCTGAGGATAGCTGGCATATCCTCCTATGAAAAAAAATTGTAACAGATCTTAGCACAGAAAATATCTAGTGACAAGCTACTTTTTTTGAGGAAATAGAACGACTTAAACTTGTAAGATCCAAACAAATGGAATAGAAATACATCACTGAGGTATTCTCCAGATATATGTCCAACGGAAACTTCATCAATGGAACCGGCTGAGTAATTTTCAGTGATGAAATCTAGAGAACAAATACAATATGAAGATGAAATCCAGGGAACAAATACAATATGAAAGAATATTCGCCTCTATTCAATTCAATGAATCTCAACACTCACTAAGGGGAACATTACCTAGACAGGAAAAGTACCAAAGCTTCCAATAATGCATTCCAAATATTCATTCGCAGCTTTAACTCTCAACTGTAACTTCTACAACATCTTCCTGTAGTCTTTGCCTCTTATTTGGGGCATCTGCGGATACTTCCTCTGTGCCATTATTTGCATCAGCTGCAATCTCTTCGTATGCAGCCACATGAACCCCTAAAGCAGCTCTTCCAGAAGGATCTGGATTTTTAGACCATGCAGCATCCCATTCCAAAGCTTTGGCAGTGCTGCATGCCACACTAGGGCCTCCTGGTACAGTCAAGCGTGCAGCATTCTGCAGAAACCAAAGAAAAAATACAATTCAAGCCTACTCTTGAAACATCTTAAAGCCCCTAGAAAACATTTAATCACTCCCATCTTCTTGGCAGTTGATAGAAAAAAACATGCACCCTCGTAAACCTAAAAATACTGTCAATTGCAACAAACTTCATTATTACAATTCAGAAAATCAAAGCATCTTGAAGTCAGCTAAATCGCACTTACTAGTTCCTAACAATTTAAACAAAACGATGTCATATTCTAGGAAACAAATACCATGACTATTTATGTACTCGTATATATGAAAGAACAAAGCTTGCCTGGGGAAAGAATCTTTCAAAAATCATCCTGTAATAGTACGCCTCTTTTGTGGCAGGTGTATTATCGGGATAAATGTATTTTGCATTTGCCAGCATCAAATCAGTAACCTGCCAGATAATACAAACCACTCCTCATGAGAAAGTAGAAATGGATTTTAAATCTAAAGATTCTGTATGAAATGTTTTGAGCAGCCATGCCCTGACAATCTGGACAATCAAATTTGATTTCCATTCAAAAAAATCAGCTTAAGGAGATCACAGTTTTCTAAAATTGTAAAGCACTAGCCTGAGGCTGAAAGTAAATAGTCAGGAAGTTGAAATTTTGTAGTTGCAGTAGCATTTTTTAAAGACAAGCTACAAGCCAATCAACATTACAAGTTTTGGATACATATTTACAGGTAAACAATGAACATTTTCCACAACTAACAGGTAGCAGTGGAAAAAGTGAAAGATAGTAAGCAAAATAACTTCAGGTTAAAAACATATTTCATTTTACCACACATGCTATAGAGAGCGAAATCATTCACAAATATTCCAGCACTAAGAAAAATTGTCAAAACCTTGGGAATGCTTGATATTTTCCAGCGAAAATCATTCCATACACAAAAATTTCAGTTTCATGAAGCTCATACCCTCAGATCAACAAATCAAAGCTTCAAAATCCAATAAAATAATAGAATAATAAAGAAACTAAATAGCTTTTGACAATGAGGATGAATTTGCGTACGTGATTTGAAGCATGTGCTTTTACACCATCAATCCAACTGTAGCCAACCCCATCACTGAATTGTTCTTTTTGTCTGTACAAAATATGCTGCAACATGAGGAGAGAAGCATGTCATTACAAATTGCTAGCTAGCAAAAAGGAAAATTAGTTTTTTGACAAATTGAAAATTAAATATAACATATATGTCAATTTTTTGTCTTCAGCTTGCCATTGTAAATTGAAATTTTCTAGAACAATGTTACCGAATTGCATGAGAAACATTGTGTAAACCAAGTTACAGCTTTTATTTTGAAAATCAAAGAGAATAGCTTCAACTAAATAGTAAAGAAATGCGTAATAATGGGAAAAGATGAGAAATAACAAAGGAACCATCTTGGCCGGGTAATTCTCATCAAACTCGTGTTCTTTCAAAGCAGTTTGCATTACACAGGAAAATTTTGTAGTTTTGAAGAATTTTTGGACTGAATTCAAACATCAAATCCATCTCAACAAAAGCCCACTTCAATATAATGCAAAGTTTACGAGCTTGCCAAGTAATCATGGGTTTTTACACTCATTGAGTATTCACCATGTGAGCTAATGGGCATCTCCAAAAAAAGTTTTTGGCAAGTTTTGGCATCAGACTCAACAGAAAAACAGCATGCATCTTATAGCAACTAAGGTAATTCTTATCAAACACTTCTTTCTAAGCAATTTACATCATACAGAAACAGTTTTTAAGTAGGAGATCATTTCCACAGCAATTCAAATTGTGATATTGCTATCAGAATTCAACTGTGTAGTTTTCATGTCAAACTCATTGACCCATGTTTCATTAAAGGCGGTTCACAAGAACCCATCTCTCTCATGAGAATTAAAGGAACACTTAGCACTCATTGCATCTAGGTAATGCTCACAGGGGTGAAGCATCGGGCATTCCCGGGAGGTCACCCATCTCCGTATTGCTCCAACTCAAGCTTACTTAACCATGGAGTTTCATCCAATTACAAAACCTTCAACAAGTATTGTGCCTTATGAACCATTCATTATAGAGCCCCTTTAGCTCATCAATTGATAAGTAGGCCAAATGGAACACTTAGCATGCATTGCATCTAGGTGATGCTCACAAGGGTGAAGCATCAGGCCTTCCCGTGAGGTCTTCCATCTCAGTATTGCTCCAACTCAAGCGCACTTAACCATGGAGTTTCCTCCAAGGTTAAGCCCACTTAGCTTGCTACCCCCATTTGCAAACACTTGCTGAAGGTTTTGCAAATGGGGGTAGCAAGCTAAGTGGGCTTAACCTTGGAGGAAACTCCATGGTTAAGCGCACTTGAGTTGGAGCTTTACTGAGATGGGTGACCTCCCAGTTAGGTCCAATGCTTCACAGGCCCGATGCTTCACCCATGTGAGCATCACCTAGAAGCATTGAGTGCTAAGTGTTCCATTCATTCTAATGACAGATGGATTCTTGTAAAGCACTACTCATGTAACATGGATCAACGAGTTTGACTTGAAAACTACACAGTTGAATCCTTATAGCAATATCACAGTTTCGAAGAAATTTGGGGCTGATTCAAACATCAAATCCACCTCAACAGAAGACTATTTCAATATAATTGATAGATTACAAAATTGCCAAGTACTCACTTGTTTTTTTCCCTAGGTGAGTATTCACCAGATTAACTCATGGGGCAGCTGCAGATGAGTTTCCAGTGAGTTTTGATGCTGAACATGTGAGTACTCAGCCAGCCCAACACCAAAACTCACCAAGTGGATGCCCAAAAAATTACTTCTTTTCAGAACCTCCACACCCACACATCTTCCTCAGTCATTTTACATCATTTAAGCATACTTGAGCAAATAGCAGTGGATTTGAAGAGTAGATTTGAGAAATTTTGAGTTTCCAAGTAGGTTTTTGTTCCTTTTTTTCCAATCATGTAACTTCCTTCTAGACTGTTGACATTAAGTTTGTAAGCATTAATTACAATTTTACATGCAATGAATTTTGTCATATACAAAGAGTTTTATGCTTTAAAAAATGTTATTTTGATTCAATTAATTAATGGCATTGCTATTCAATTACTGTATCAAGCATGAAATGCATTTTGTATATGACTTAATTTAATTCTTTTTTTGTATTCAAATTGCTGTTGTTTTTCAAAAGATTGTATTTAGACATGCTTACAAGTTAAAAATGATGGCATCCAACTCCAGATTAGATTCTACATCAATCAGTGGAAATCATGACCTCGTTGGAAGCAATGACCCCACATGGAAATATGTTGCAATTAGACTGGTATCACAGAGTGTGACTTGCATTTTTATGCTCAATGAAACTCTTAAGTCATCAACCACCTCAAGACCATATTCCAGGTATTCCTTGTCACAATGCCAAGCCTTGTGACAATACCAAGCCTTGTGACAATACCATGGAAGAAACAAAACGAAGCATGCAACAAATCCTTGCATTATTGGCTGAGAAGAAAGTAGAGAGTAAAGATACAAGCAGCCATAGAAACCGCCTTTAATCCTGACATGGCAGCAAATTCGGAGGCAATATAATAGTAGACATTGTGCACTCTAGTCATGATCCATGTAAACAAGGGTCATCCACCTCATCAAATTGAGCAAAACTCGGTCTCAATTTTATTTTCAACCTAGAGAAACATACCCAGAGCACAAACTTCCTTGCAATGTACAGGGTACAATGAGGAGGTGCAATAGGAAGCAAATAAAATGTGTGCAGAAAGTTTTGGTTTTACAACAAAATTCTATTACATGTGGTGAAGAGTTTGTACTGAATGAATTTGATGACATTGATAGTTGGAGAGATAGCATTGGAAATATTGTTGCCACTGATGTCAAAGGAGAGTTAATGTCAAAAAGATTTATTATTGAAGTCAAAGGAGGTTTAATCAAAAAAATATTTTGTGTATGTTGCTTCTGGAGTTGATCGTGTGAGTGTTTTTTACATCAACGTTTCAGATCACACTCCAGATCCATCATCAAGATGATAGAGAGCACAATGAGAAAAATGAATAAAGGTGCAGATCTAGACCAACTAAAAAGAGTGGGAGAGGTCAGAGGGGGTAGAGAAAGTGCAAGAGGTGCCAAACAAGTCATAATTGATGGAACAAAAAATAACATAAAAAGAGAAGAGAGAGGATCAAAAGACCAAATCAACAAAAGAAGGAAGAAAAGAGGAATAAACAACAAAAAAATACTAAGCTAAAATGCAAAGACAAGACACTGTAAAACTGTGTGCGCGCTTGCTTCTATATGCATATATATACTTACATATATCTATGTATGTATCTATATATGTATGTATGTATAGTCATATAAGCTTATATATCATATATATAAACAAAAATGTACATTTACATATGTGTGTATATAAAAGCTCATATATATGTGTGTGTGTATATATATATATATATATATAAGCCTATATTTTTATAAAAGAAACTTCTATAATTTCTATAATTATTTATTGAAACAGTTGTAGAAAATATAGAAAATGACTTAATTATCGGAATAAAGAAAAATGCAAAAGAAAAAGGTTTAAAAACAAACCTACATCTACCAAAATAAGTGATAACTATCCTACATGTACCTTAAAAAAATTAACTCGTGTGAATAATACCTAGGCAATGAACTAGCTAGGTAAAACACCTCATTTGTGCAACTTGTGGAGAATGAAGTAAGGTAGAAGCTTAAGAGGGACAAAACTCCTCCCTAAAAGAGAGAAAATACAATAAAAATGCTCTCTACAAAATGAGAAGAAAACCTCATGTGAGAAAAGAATCCCCCCACCCCACTCCATAAGAGAGACAATGCAGCCCCTTGTAGAGTCCCTTGCAATTATGGTAGATGATTGACAATGAATGTTGAACCTGATCTAGTGTTCTGTTGAGTAAATCAGGAGGGGATCCGAACCCTTACATCAAGCCATAAGGCAGGACAAAAGTGAATTCACAAGGAGTGAATCCAAAAGACCCAGCAAGCTAACAAGCCAAAAGAACCAGTAGAAACAAAAAAAACACAAACAAGCTCTAAAGACAACAAAAAAGCCAAGAGACCAAAAGACTGCAAAGAAGGGGCCTTAAGCTCTTTCCAATCTTGATTCAGCTCCTTTAGAATGTTCAAGAAAAAACCTTTTTTCTGGCTTCCATTCGCCGGGACCAACATAGCAGGACCATCCAACTCCCTAGCAGCCGCCATTTGTTTCCTCTTCCTTTTGGCTCGCCTGTGCTCAAGTTCATCCTACAGAATCTGGAGAGAGCCCGATGTTATCCATCATTTCCTTGCTGAAATCAACAATCTCTTTTGGTTTCCTATTAAGATTCTCTTAGTTATTTTTCACATTTACAATGACGTACAGAATTTCTTTCTTTTCTTCTTCAGAAGGAATCAAATCACGAAGTTCCCTAACCTGTTCCTCAATACTAGCCGAATTATCAAGTTTAATAGAAAGATCATCTGCCGCTTCCCACATTCTGTGATCTTCAACATCCTTTGACCAATCCCCTGCCCTAGCATCAGCTTCAGCCAAGGCTTCTAATTTTAATCTTCCTTTCAGCTATGTGGAGCAGCGCCAACAACCATTAAATAATTGCATTTTGCTTGTTATAAAGCACATACTGCATGTCAACCTTGTCCACAATCTTTGGGTAGCCTGGTTACTTATCTTTGGAAGATGATCTAATGTTGTCCAATAACATTTCTCTCTTTAGGAAGAAACAAATCCAAGAATGTATGCAGGACATCATCCCATTCCTAAAAGGAAGATGAGAAGAGGATCAAGATGTGTGGTCATTGAATTCTAATCAATTGTCTTGATGTCAATGTCCAAAGGTGCCACTTCTAAATTAGATGTTGCAGGCCACACTAATGAATGGCAACACCACAAAGCTCTAATACCATGTAAGAGTTGGTAGAAAATGTTCTATACCATACAAGATTTGGCTAAATATTGTAGCTAACGAAAATATAGACACTTCTATGAAAGTACAAGAGAGTAATTCTATTCTATCAAAGGACGCAAATATATAATGATATATTTAATATTTATCTCCATTTAATGGTCAATTATGTAAATAGTTAGTATAGATTCTCATAGTTTAGTTTTCTTAGAATGTTTCGATTTTAGTCTTTCAATTTCATTTAGAAACGCTTGCTATGTAATTGCCTATACATGTTTCTCATTTGATTAATAATAAACATGCAATTACCCAGCTCAATTCATTTCAAATATGTAATGATGATCAATTCTACAAATGGATTCAAGATTACAAAGAAAACCCCTTGGTTATATAGACCAAGGTGAGATATAAGACTGCATAAGATTATGACACAGTATTAAACTAATGATTTGAGACATAAAGTGATAACCTTGGCTCGGACTCTCGGGTCTACCTGAGCCGCACCCAGGCAGCTTAAAACACCAAAAACCTGGTTTTTTCTTCATTTCTTGCTCAAACTTGTCCATTTCAGGGTCTGAAGTCTGAACAACAACATAGCAAGGGGAGGAGTGCAGGAGACAAGCATTTGGGATCAAAATACTCAAGTAATTTCTATTCTCTTTTTTCGTTTTGTTTTCTTCAGCATAGTTGCACGGAGATAGGGGGTACTTTGTAGACCGGGACGGGTACCAGTTCGGCCATTTTTTTAAAATAGGAGACGGGGGTACTTGGAGACGTCAATTTCTTAAAATTTTATTTAATAATTTATAGAAATTCTGAAAATATAATAACATTGAGTTTTCAAAACAAGAACAGTGATAAAGTTTACTGTCAAACATGAACTTCGAAGATTAAGTACACACATTGAAATGTCATACAATCATTGTATCAAAGTCTCAGACTGATCAGTGATTACATATTGAAATAAGCTTGATAAACAGCATGCTGATACACAAACAAAAATCAGAAATCTTAATCAAGGTCCTTAGCTATGATGCTCTCCACTGAGTACCCAATACAGGATATGTGTACTAGTACCTGGTATACGTCCTAGGGGTATGAGTGCAAGTACCCATGCAACTATGTTTTCTTGATTTGAAAATCAAAAAAAACTTGAAAAACTAGGGGCAATGTTGTCAGTTATTTTTTCCATTTCCCTTCATCGCCTATTTCCTAATGTTTTTAGCTTATTTTTTAATCCTTTTTTTTTAATGAATGTTTATCATATTTCGAGTTGCTGATTTTTTTACAAAATCCTACTGATTTTTTTAATGTTAAAACAGCAAAGTGAAATTCATGGTCAACACAAATGACTCCTAAAACGATCTTGCATGGAAGTATGGGATACTAGGAGCTGTCAAGGGCCACGTCACTTGTACTGAATGCAACCAATGGATGACAGGTGCAAATAATAGATTAAAATACCACCTTGCTAAAATACTTTAACAAAATGTCAAGATATGCACTGCGTCAACCAAAGGGATTGTTAGAGAGATGAATACCCTACTTGCTAAGTACGCAATGAAAAACCAAATAAGCAAAAGACAAAAGGGAGCAATAGCAGCACTGATGAGTCATTATGTATCTAGTTCTATGCCTATGGATTCCTTTGGTGGCCCAAGTCCAAGCTTTCTTCATCCACATTCATCTATTGGTGGGAGTCCTTAAAGTTTTTTTTCCCCTTCTAACCAGAGATTCCTTCATCAACGCCGAATTCCATTGTTCCATGCAATTTCTAGGAGCACAACCTTCACTTGAAGATATCACTTGGAATAAAGAAAAACACCACGAGGCTAGGATGGAAGCAGCGAAGTTTTGGTACATATTGGGAAGGTTTGGCTAATGCGTTGACAGTTGCAGGTAAGGGGTTTAAGACTCCAACAACTCAAGAACTGAGAGGGCCATTGCTACAAGAAGTCGTAAAAAATACACGAACTGCAGTTGATGATCAAAAGAATAGCGTAGAAAATGCTGCAGCATCTTATCAGATGGACAGAATAGAGCTCTCCTTAACTTTTTAGTGGCTTATAATGGCACATTTGTGTTCTTGAAGTCCATAGATGCCTGAAGTAAAAAATGCTGAGACTTTATGCAATCTATTAAACAGGGTGATCTAGGAGACTGGGGTTGAGAATGCTGTCCAAATTATAATGGCCAACACAGTTGCATATGTAGCCACATGCAAACTAGTTATGGAGAGGCATGCTAATATTTAATGGACTCCTTGTGTTGCATATTACTTGGATTTGTTGTCAAAGGGCATTGGGAAGATTGCATGAGTCAAAAGTGTGGTTGAAGATGCTAAGGAGATTACCAAGTTTATCTACAGCCATACGTGGGTTCTTTCTTTGATGAGAAAACACAAATGGCAAGGGCATTGTGCAACTAGGAGTGGCATGATTTGTTATCCACTTCTTCACTTTGCAAAGCATTCTTCCAGCAATTCCTTATCTCAGGCAAATGTTCGTGTCTATCTAATGCTTGGTTGAAGTCTCCAATTTCCAAAAAAGTTGAAGGGGAGAATATTGCAAGAACAATTTTTGATGACACAGTTAACCAGGGTAAGTTACAAATACAAACATAAACTTAATACAAAATAATCTATTTGCTGTTTTTTTAGGGTTTAATTTTGTAATAATTTAAAATTAGTTTACAATTTGTTAGGTGACAAAACCTTTGATCAAGGTTCTTCACATGGTGGATGGAGAGGGTGTGCCAATGGGTTTCCTTTATGAGGCCATGGATAAGGCCGAATAGGCCATATTGCATTACTATGGTGGAAAATATATATATATTAAATCATTTGACGCATCATTGATCGTAGATGGAAAAACCAACTCCATTATAAATGTCTTGGCCTACTTCTTGAACCCAAAACTCTACTTTTATGATATATTTAAGGCTGATGACGAGGTCATGGCTGGTGTTATTACATGCATGGATAAGATGGTGCCAAATCATGAGTTGAGAGACAAAGTTCTTGATGAGTTGCAGATGAGATTTGGTGTATCTTAAATATGAATTTGGCAATGTTGACTCTCTAGAAACATCCATTTTACATGCATACTAATTATTGTTCTATATTTGATCTATTTATTCAAGGTCTGCAATGGTGTGGAGGTTCTTCAGCTCAAGCAATTGATAGGAGAGTAAAACAAAGAAGAGAAACAAGTTGGCCTAGTAACACATCAATGATATTTTCTTCGTTTAGTACAACCTTCACGTTCGAACTAGAAAGACGAAGAACATTTCACATGAATCCATCCACTTAGATGATATTGATCTTTATGGTGAATGGACAGTCAATGAACAAATTGATGATGATGTCCTCCTTATTGATGAAGATCTTGCGAAATTGGAGAGAGGAGCAGTCGACAAACCAAAAGCGGTAAAATTGGATGCAATGGAGGAGAACGAAGACACTTTTCAAGAAACAATCCATCATCATTTTGATACTATAGAACCTTCAAGTTTGAGGCCTGAAAATTTGAGCTACATTGGGAGGGGAAAGAGGAAGATGTAGATTGTATTTGGTTGTTTTTCTCAATTCGACATATCCTCATATAAAAATATTTATAAATTTATTATACATTTGAAATTTTAAAACTATGAATTATGAAATTTAAAATATTGAAAGTTTCAAGTTCATATGACATGTGTAATGTTTGAATTATGACACATGGATAGTCAAATTCTGCTTTTATGATCTCTAAATGAATGATTTTTTTTGAGTAATTCTATGTTTTTTTTTGCCTAGTCCTTGTTGAGTTGTTTGTCATGGTTGTGTTAAGAACCGAGTCAAATTTTGGGATGCCGAGTAGAGACTAAGTCCAAGTCCTCAAACTTTGATTTGTACACATCAAATGAGCCATTTCTGAAACCTATATCTGAGATGTTGAACACATCGAGTTACTTTTGAAACTCTTTTCTCAAGGTGGTTTATGAAGTAGCATGCAAAGAAGACTTTACCTTCTAATCTATAATGTGATAAAAGGGAAATGTTATAAAAATAATTACCCCAAATAACTATGCTCGTTACTTTTCACATTTACCTTGTTGTTTGTGACTTTTGCAAGCCCATCCCTTTTATATTTACAAGAGCATTTTTTTAATGTCAGTGAAATTGTTGTTGGGCCCTGGTGGATGACTAGACCATCATGGAGATGGTCAACAAATGTTTGGACGTTCCCTAACCGCCCTAAGAACAGCCAGTTGTCCCCTATCAACTCTAGAACATTTCAAAGACAATTCCTTTTTTGGCAATCATCAAGGGTGAGGAGGCAGGCATTTCCTAAGTGTCCCCAAGTCCCTGAAATGTCCCCTTCAAAAGATGAGGGTACCAAGGTAGGGGATGTGTCCCTAGGGAGAAATTCTATGAACTCATTCAAACTACTAAGAGCAAGTAGATTTCCACAACCCATACAAAAATCTGTGAGTAGATCCCGGATTCGATTTTGTAAGTAGTTTTTTGCATAAGGAGAAAGTGAAAAAAGTAGCAGACTCGACCACCTAAAAAGAGGGGAAGAGAGAGAGAGAGAGAGAGAGAGAGAGAGAGGGGGGGGGTAAGAGGAGAGAGACAAGTGGAAAAGAAACAAATAATAAACAAAGGAAAAAAGGGAGAAAAAGAAAAAACCACATTCAAATTGAAAAGAAGGAAAAAATACTAACAAGGCACCTTATACACACACACACACACACATATATACATATATTTGTATAGATATACATATAGGTATATACATATAGATACATATAGATGTGTATGTGTATTTATATGTATATGTATATGTATATGCATATATATGTGTGTATATACATATATATCTATGTATGTATATATAGATATATGTATAATTCATATATATGTATGTATGTATATATACATGTATAATTCATATATAATATATATATAAGGTGCCTTGTTAGTAGTTTTTCCTTTCCTTCTTTTCAATTTGAATGTGGTTTTTTCTTTTTTCTCTCTTTTTTCCTTTGTTTATTATTTGTTTCTTTCCCACTTGTCACTCTCCTCTTACCCCTCTCTCTTGCCTCCTCTTCCCCTCTTTTTAGGTGGTTGAGTATGCTACTCTTTTCACTTTCTCCTTATGCTCTCTATCACTCGTCGTGATGATGGATCATAGAGTGTGATCCGAAATGTTGATGCAAAAAACACTTACACAATCGAATCCAGAAGCAATTAACACATTCAAAATACAACTATAAATTTTAATTAACCTTTTCAACAAATATTTAGATGGTAAAGATTATGATCAAACCACTAGAAAATGCACAAATTTTTCAACTCCCCAATTGATAGGAGTCGATAGCAATCCGTTCACTTCTATTTGATTTGTATGATACAAGATGAGGAAAACAATGCAAATACTTACCCTTGTCCTCCTTGTCAATCATGTGAGAGGAACAATATGTCAAATCATAGTTGGCAAACTCAATGTGTAACCAAATGCTTGCAAGTCAATTCGTAGTTTGCAAACTCAATGTGTCACCAAATGCTTGCGAGTCAGATCATAGTTTGCAAACTCAATAATTCAATTTGTAGTATGCAAACTCAGTGAGTAACTAAGTACTCCTGAGTTTCTGCTCGGCAAGTACTCACAAGGTTGCTCGCCAAGTTTTATTGTCGAGTAGCTGGAAAAACACCAAGTTCTTCCACTTGAGTTATCACACCAGCAACACATTGCAATAGCTGAAAAAAACATTTATCAAACACTGCAAAAACTGTTTTTTTGGGTCTTAAAAGGATTTTTTTCCTTCACAAAAATTATGAAAATGTTTTGTGCCATGAAGGTCTATGCGGTTTTGAAGGTCTTCATTTGGGCTTGGTGGCAAGTGCTCCACCTCTAAACACTACCCCATATCTCAACAAAGAATGCACGAGAGGCTATGGCACCTCAACCTCACTAGGGGTGTTAAACCCAAACCCCCACCCAACTCATTTGATACATTTTGTTCTTGTGTTTTGCATAAAACTTATGTTTTCAAATATGTGTGTGTGTTTGTGAAAAATTGAAGTGTGAGTAGGAGATATTCTCCACAGCAAGTCAAATTATGATATTGCTATCATGATTCAACTATTTAGCTTTTAAGTCAAACTCAATGACCCATTTGCAAAACCTTCAGCATGTATTGTACCAAATGAACCATTCATTTTAGAGCCCCCTGATTCTTGTGAAAAAGTCAAAACCAAATATATCAGTTAATTTAAGTTGTGAAACCTTTCTTAAAATGTTATTTTACAAGCTAGAGGCTATGAAAGTGAATAGCCGTCATAAGGGTTTTCTAACTACAATAATTCAAGTGAGATTGTCAAATTCAAAACTACTGTTCAGTAAATTTCCTAGCAATCAAGATAATTGGATCACACTTTAATAGAAAACTTCATGCAATAAGTTTAACTTCACGTTGGCTATTTGACAGTAAAATTGTTCCCGTAATAATGTATGTATGCATGGATGGGTGGATGGATGGATGTATGTGTGTATACATATATGTATGTACATATGTATATATGTATACATGCATACATAAACGTACATGCATATGTATGTATATGCTTAGTTGCATGCAAATAGAATTCAAGTATATTAAATGTTATTGCAGGTAAAAATTCCTACTGAAAATTCTGGCACTCAATTATAAAGTTGCACAGCTTTCACAATTTGGCAACACAAAATAATAATAAATCTTGTGCACATAAGAAAATTGTCAACTATATGCTAGAAACAATAAGAACTTCAATGGTATGGCATTCATACTTTTGGCAGGTAAGGCTCCTCTTCATCATCGAATGCCTTCCGAAGGACCCACTTCTCAATACGACCAAGATCAGGCCGAACCTGGAAAAAATTTTAACTCCTCAATGAATTTGATCCACAAATACATACATTAATTATAGCGAACTTGAATGATTGTACAGATAAACAAGTAGAAAGAAACCTTTGCAATCAAAGCCAACAATAATATCTTTAAAAGTTATACAACCAAAATGTATTAATTTAACAAAATATTATAGAGGATGATTGTGAGCAACTGGAGACAAGTTTTAAGCACTTAAAGAAAATCCTAAGAAATACCATTTAAATCTCATACATGAGATCTTTAAATTCTTGCAACTACAATACAATAAAATATTCACATGTTCTAATTTGTGTGATATAGCTTACCATCTTCCACTCTGGATCAATTGCCATGGAAATGTTGATAAACTCCTTGTCTAGGAAAGGCACGCGAGCCTCCAAACCCCATGCTGATGTTGACTTATTAGCTCTCAAGCAATCATATAGATAAAGAGCTTTTATCTGAAGTTGGAAAATATGGAACACCAGATTCTATTACCACACATTTATGATACATGACAATGTGCAAAAACTTCAAAGAATCTATTTCAAAGTAGCAAACAAGTAAATTAAAAATTAAAATCCAAATTCATTATCTAGTTTCTATCAATTTATGAGTTTGAAAACCAAAGAATCAGAAAAGCTCGAAAGGTCATATCAAATATTTTTATACAAGGCATTTTCTGGTACAGGGAGAGAAAGGGGCTTCACAAATTTTGAGCTATGCTTTCAGAGGCAAATCTTTACACTGCTATCTTGACTATTAAAGAAACTTGAAATTTCACTAGATTTTCTAAAAGGGTAGAAACTCTGTGTGAAAAACTATTTGTATTGTAATAAGTCTCCTTAGTGTGCACACGTATAGTTTAGTTCTGCAGTTTTTATTAGTCTGTGGAGAGTATTGGTAGAAATAAGCCATTTATAAGGTCAGACGGCAGAAATAGTTACAAAACATTCAGAAACAGACTTAATCCTATTCCAACTATAACTGTGACATTTGTGAATGAGAATTTAGTGCAAAAATATATTTGCTAAGTTCATTCTAGTTTAAAGTCCAATGTTCTCTATAAATCAATTATCTACAAAGAAATATATTTCTGTGATATTCAGAAAGCTAAACAAATCACAAAAATAAAGGTATTGATAAACATAGAGAGTATATGATATGGATACAAAATGAATAATCGTGAATACCTGACTAAAGTCAGGGACTCTTCAGAAAATCTCTATGGTCAATAATTCTTGTCCATACTTCCTCCTAACAAGATGAGTGAGATCAATAAGTCAAAACAAGAATTAAACATAGCTATCTGAGGAATTGATATGTAATTTAGCCATCCTCATTCATTGGACAATAACTAAGAAAAGTGATTGAAAATATTCAGAATAACCCTTTCTATTTCCTATCTTCTCAATAGTGGTTGCACAACATCCATGCACGTTGAAGGCAAACACAAGAAATAGGATGAGAAATCCTTAAGTGTATTGTTCACATATACAATTACGAGTTGAAAGCCTACTGCTTCATGGATTCCAACACCAAGTTGTGCATCAGTATTTGTAGTGCTTTTGATAAGGGTGAGTCCAACTCACCTTTCACATTGTACCCGATTTCAGAATTGATCCTATGATCCCTTCTAATGATGACAACAATGGTGATGATGGTGGGGGTGATCAACTAGATTCTCAAGCTGTACATTTGCTAGCAACATGCAACAAATACCCAAGTGGTCTAGCAGCACCATATATGAAACAAAGATGGATGGAGTCTCAAACACATCAACTGCAAGGCAGACGACTCACAGCATGGTTTTACATGAAATGATATTTGCCCTCAGAAATGCAGTTGTTTAAAACTTTGAACCTCCAACAATTCAAGAAGCCCTAGACTCCAAACCTCGTGAAGAATCTACAGATACAAAGTATCAAGCATTAACGAAGAAGACATGGGAGCTTGTTGATCTCCCAACGAAAAAAAGAAGGCCATTGGTCTGAAACTGAGTTTTCAAGACTAAGTACAAGGCTAATGGTAGCATAAACAAATGCAAGGCAAGACTTGTGACAAAGGGCTACGATCAAAAGGAAAGCATAAAATATGAGGAGACTCTTGCTCCCAAAACCAAGATAGATGCCATAGTTGGAAATTTGGAATAACAGCCAGAGTTCCCAACTACTTGCCATAACTTCATGCAAACAAGTTTTGGCAATGGTAACTCGGGAGTTTTATACAAAAAAAATTCAGCGAGTTTGGGAGCTGAACTCATTAGTACTAGAAAACTCTGACTGTCAAACTCATCAAGATGTGGCTTATACATGGTTTTCACATTGAAAAATGCTGTTTCTATTCTAATTGAGCTTGACACGCCAACTAAAAATTGAAAAACATTTGAGCATCTCTTGAACAAATTCAAGTGAATTTTTAATGGACTAAGGAATTTTGGGTTTCTAGGTTAGTTCTTATTTTTCCTTTTTTCCCTAACCATGTAAGTTATTTCTAAAACATTAATATTAGGTGTCTAAACATAGTTTACACTTTTACATGCATTAAATTTGATTTCTATTATTTTTATTGTTGATTTACACTAGTTTTATGAATAAAATTACAAGTGCTTTTTGGTATTTACGATATACAGCTTAGGGACAAAAACTGTTATTTTAGTTAAATTTATTAGCCTATAGATTTTCAATTATGTTTGAATGTCCATTTTATGTGAATTTATCAATTTAGTTTTATTTTCATGTTCATATAGTTGTTCTTGTATTGTCCTTTTTGTATTTGAACATGCTACCTGTTAGCATATAATGGCATCTAGCTCCACATCGAGGTTAAGAATCAACAAGAGGTAGCTATCCCACTAGAAGTCATGATGCCACGTGGAAGTATGGCATAGTTGGATCAATCTAAGTGATTATGATTTGCATGTCCTACTTGAAAAAGCTTTATGCAGGCATCAATCATCTCAATTACCATGTTTCCACAACATCAAGCTATGTGAAAACACCGTAAAAGTGCAAGAGCAAGATGAGGGATGCAAGTAACACTTGCACTATTGGATCAAACAAAACTACAAAGGGTGAAAGCACAAGCAGCAAAACCATTAACCTCAACTCACCAACAAATACAAAGGTAGATATAGTAGAGGCTATGGGCTCTTGTATACACAGGACATGCAACGTCCCCTTTCTAAAATAGGATTTACTAAGAGATAATAATTAATAAAATTAAGATATAAAAAATATAAAAATTAATACTAATATATAATATACAAGTTAATTAAGTTTAATGAAAGGTCAAAAGGCATTAAAAGAAAAGTTGCGACTCCCTCGAACATTGGATATAAAAGAGAGCAGAGAACTTCACTTGAAAAGGCATGGAGAGAATAGAAGAGAACATGGAAGTTGTGAATCAAGAGAAAAAAAATGTGAGAAAAAAATAAGGAAGTGACTACTTCCAAGGGAAAAAGTAACAAAGGGTAGTGACTCCTTCAAAGAGAGGCAATTTGAAGGGTCGTGACTCTTTCAAAGGGTAGAAATGATGAAGGGTTGTAACTATTCCAAAGGGTGGTAATGGTGAAAGGTTGTGACCATTGCAAAAGGCAGCCATGATGAAGAGGTGTGGCTCTCCCCCACATTGGAATATATAAATGGAAGAAGGTTTCATTTCAGGGGGATCATCCCAAGCATTAAATACATTCAGCAGTTCATTGCATCAGCAAATATAATCATCAAAGATTATCTAAGCAATCAGCACAAAGAACACACAAAAGGACTAAGATCGATTCATAGAGATTGATCGGCAATTACATCCAGAAGATTATCTTCAAATCGGCAGGCTGATATTATATCACATCGGCCATCTTTCCTTCTTACAAGTAATTGTGTTATAATTATATCCATGTATGTATGAATAATAGATGATGCTTAAATGAATCCTCATAGTACAATATAGTATGTTCTTGACAGTCTACAATCCATCTTGCAGGAAGGTTCTGAGGTGTAAGAGAAGGGTAAAGAGGTTCATGTACGAAGGCCAAGACGACACTTACATAGGGCCAAGAAACCCCCTTCAACCTCCACACAACTCTGCAAGGTGACATGTCTTTGGGAGGATGAGATGTTGATAGGGAAGTAGGTACAAGAAAACCACTAAGCAAGCAAAGAGGAGGGTTCTCGCAGACATTCACTCTTGGGCTTAGTGTAGAAATGGCTTTTGGCAGACCTATCATGTTTCTTCCTCCAATCTTTAATATGCTTGCATAATGTTATGGATAGTATATGATTATGATGTGACATTTTCTAACCCTAATCATTGAATAGATATATAGATATATATTTGTATATGTTGTTTATGTTATGATTGCAGGATTCAAATCTAGGATCACAATATTTAAAGGAATATTTACTTGGTAAGATATAACCCTAACCCTAATTTGTTGCACTTGTGACTCTAGGACAAATTAGGAAGGGGACACCACAATAAACCCACCTCATATAACTTGAACAAACCCCAATCACCAAGCTTTTACATACCTAGAAACACACTTGGAGCACAACCTTCACCACAAATTACAAGGTGGAACAAGGGGACACAGAAAAAAACAAATAATTCATGTGTTAATTTATGGTATTACATAACACTCCCTTCCTTCAATATGGCAAAGATTGTACTAGAAGTATTTCATGAAACATTGACAATTGTATATAAAGGGTACAAGACACCCACCCTCTCCAACTGAATTAAGTGGAAGGTTCAATTCTAAAAGAACAAAAAAAGCAATGGGAAAAGTTTAGATACATCAGTCTTTCAAATGGGTGAACAAATGGAAGGAACTGCACCATCGTATTATTTTAACAGCTTCCAATGATGAAATGGTTTTCTTGAAGTCAATTGATGTTGCTGACAAAATAAAGAATGTAGAAACTTTAAGCATGTTACTAGAGAAAGGTTGTCTTAGAGGCAAGCATTTAGACTATGGTGCAAACTGTCATTGACAACGCAGCAACATATGAGGCAAACATTTATCACCCTTTTGAAAATGATAGAAACATCACCGAATACATTTATAATCACCCTTGGGTTCTCGACTCAATGAGTATCATACCAAAGAGAGAGATTGTGCAACCAAGTGTCACAAGGCTTGCAACTAACTTCCTGATGTTGGAAAGCATTTCAAGTTTGTTGACACAATTGAAACAGATGTTTGTGAGTCAAGCATAGCTAGACTCAACATATTCGAAGAAAATTAATTCAAAGAGGACTACAAAGATAGTTTGTGATGATGTCATTGTAAAAAGATTTGTAGAGATCATCAAAGTAACTTCATACTTCAATTTAAACTTCATGTTGATTCCTTTATTTTCAAATTTTAAAAGTATTTATTATTTAATTTAATTGTGAGCTTGTAACTAGAATATGGTGAATGGAAGGAAAACCCCAATCTCTATCTGTATTCAAATCTAAAATAAAACTCTTCCCAACATTCAACAAACTTATTTGATACATTTTGTAACTTTATTTTTCATATAATTTATGTTTAAGAAATTTAAGTATTTTTGTTTAAGTTGCCATGTCAAAAATACTCGATCTATCAAGTCCACGTATGTCAACAATTATTGATCTTTGTTGTGGCTAAACAATTTAGGTGGAAAGTCCATCAAACAGACAAATAACATGCTTTCGTCAAGAGAAACCTAAAAGAAGTTTATGACTCAACCAATGGGACTCGTTATACCCATTCAAGAGAACCTATGTAGACTCGTCAAATATTTAAATGGTCTTAAGTAGGTTCTCAGAACCTAAAATATCAAAATAGATGAACATCTTGAGTAGCAAGTATTTGTGGGAGTCCACATGATCTAAATCTTTACCTCAAAAGCAAGGGCAACGTAATGTCCCCATATTCAGGTTCTCTTCTGATGCAGTTGATGTTGGCTTTCTGGGCTGGTGTCAGTAGGGTTAGGGGTATATTTTGATGTTGCTAGTGTGTTCTAATAGATTCATGGAGATGAACGACACTTTTTGAAGTGATTTTAGGTAATTTGTCCAAGACTTACTATTTTTAGTAAGTGGAAGTTTGGACACTGATTGGTCAATTGGCAGTTCTAGCTGATTTATCATTTTTCATAGTTGCTGTTTTTAGTAACTTCTATTTTTGGCAGTTGATCATAGCTTTAGTCTCCTCTCAGCTTTAGTGTCCAGCATCTTCAGTTCCACGGTTTGGGTAGTTCTTGCTATTTTTAGCAACTTCGTGAACTTTCTATAAAATTGTTTATATTGCATAAGTAGAGATGAGATGTCGCTATTTGAAATATGTTTTATACATCTAATTAATGGATTAATGGAATTGATGATGAAAATGCTAGCAACTAATATTTATTATATTGATACCTAGTATGGTAAGAAGATTATGTCTAACTACCTTTGTGTGCCTAAGTGGGATGTAGGAGGTTGGATCACCCTCAGAGAAGGGAAGGAGAGTATCATCAGGGAGAGAAGCGCAGACACAAGGAAATATCAAAATTGCCATCAGTGCCACAATCCTTGAGATAAGTTATCCTTGGGGTATTGTTGTAATTGCCTTAGAGTCGTAAGATTGGTGTTGGTATAGTTGTCGTGACCTTGTTAGTCTTTTAGTCATGTCAAAGTCTTTTCATTGAATCTTTTATAATAAAATTTATAATAAGACTTTGAATTATAATCTGCTTATTAAAGTAAATGCAATTAAGCATGAAATATCTCATTATTCAATCAAATCTTTAGTCATTACTAGCATCATATACAAATATATATATATATATATATATATATATTGATAACAAGATAATTGTTGATTGAAGAATTTGAATTCTTTTGAAAACAATGTTGCAATGCTATTGGAGTAGAGTCTCCACATAATAAGCATTATATGCTCGAGCCTACCAAGAGGCAATGTGCATTACCGCCACCACAACCATTATGATTGCAGAAAGTAAGAGAGGCGCTGGTTGTTCTTCTCCAAAGAGGAAAGAATGTTATTGTGATTTTGGGGGGAGATAATAAGAAGGAACGATCATAATGGAGGGATTTCTTCTACTGGACAGTATTGATTTGAACCAAGAACATCTTATCGTGCTGCATATTACTCATTTGAACCAAGAACTCTTCTCTCAGCTGCTGCGTATTATCCATTTCATTCTTTCAAACCAAGAAATGTTTTCGTACTCTGCAATTTATTCATTCATTCCTTTTGAAGCAAGCGATGTATTGTTCTCTGCAAATTATTCATTTGTTATTCGAACCAAGAACTGCTTGTGCAGCTAATAATTCTTTCATAATAGCTAGAGCTCCTTTTGATCTGCATATATGCATTCTCTCTCTCGATCTGCATGATGATTCTTTGAGCTAAGAGTATAACCCATCTGCATACGCAGAGAGGCAAGATCACTATGATCGGTTTTTATCATAGTTACCAGCTTGAGTCTAAGGATCGAGTGGAGAAAATTTATCCCAGATTTGATTTATTGACTGCAAAAGAAAGCCATTCCTTTACACAATTGCATTCTTGATGTGAATGCTATTATCAATTCGTGATAGTTATAGTTATTAGTAGATCATGGATCAAAACATTTATGCCTTGAACACATTATAAGTAATCGTATGAACTTCTAAAATTCAATCAAGGACATAATTTGTCATCAAGTATACATGTGCATTCTAATTTGATTCAATATATATATAGTTCAGCATCATGATATCGACTGCATGTCTGATTCATAAAAAAGTTTTATCATCAAAAGATCAAATGCATACTGCTTATTCAAAAGAATAATATGCAATCTACTTTTATTACTTGCACGTGTCAAAGAACCAAAGGAGAGTATTAATCAGGGATCTAAATTGTAACTTCTCAGTGATAAAAATCCATAGAATACATATGCATAGGAATTAACACTTCTCTCTGTTATATGTTTGGGCATCCTATCTGCTTCTTTGCCTGAATCAAATATTAATATAGGGATTAATCCCAGAGTCACTATAAACTAAAAACATGACAGAATAAAAAGGAAGTTAGTTAACACCCATGCAGATGCAAGAAGGGCTTATTTAACCTTAACATCATGTTAAAACAGATAAAATGGACTCTTGCATAACATATTATAAATCTGATTAAGAAACGGCAGTTGTATGTTAGCAGGTCGCATTCCCTTAAATGTCATTATGACCGTTGAGTTAGTTATCAGTTGAGCAGTTGCTTGTTAAAGGGTCACCATCCCTTGAAGGTCATCATGACCGTTGATGTCAGTAGACATTGGCAGATAGCTTGTTTTTGGTTGTTAAGACCAGTCAGTCAGTTGAGCTCAGTTGTTATTTACAAGTCGCGTAAGGGTGGTGAAAATAGAAGTCACGAGATAGTGCTAGCTTCTTTATAAACCTTGGCCAAGGTGGTGCGGTGTAGTTTCATGCAATTGTCAATTCATATAAACCAGATACACGTCTAGTCAAAAGGGTCATACTAATTAGGAGGTACCTATAGTGTATAATCAACTATGAATTGTGTAGTTTCTAAAAACCAAGCTCAAATGGTAATCAGACCTAGCCCTATGTCTGCACCCTCGTGTAGGGTAGGGCCACTACCAATAGGAAGTTGAGCAAAGGACCATTGGTCAAAGGTTAGGAGGTAAAGCACCTGATGATGCTCTACCTCTCCCAGTTATGCCAAGACATGTAAGAGATTTCTAGGATGGAATAATGAAACAATAAACCCTTTTCTCTCTCCTTGTTTATTCAATTCTTTCTGAAAGAAAATAGTAGTTAAATATATTATTTGGTAATTTTCATGTTCATGTGAAAAAGACTTCAATTCTATTTCAGTTTTTAAAAATAGTGAAAAGTGCAAGTTTTATTTTACCAGTTGTAATAAACTTTTTGATGAAAATTTTGACTGATATTTATATTGAGATAGATTAGCATGTTACAAAAAGGCCATGTTTAGCACATGGTCTTGGCTTCCAATCTCTCTCAGCTCAGGGCAATACTTTCCAGTTTAGGCCTTGGTGAATTCTAATATTTTCAAAGAGATATTTGATATTTATCACTTAAGACTACTATAAGGTTACTTTGACTTAAGTGAGGGTAATGAGTTCGTGAGAGACTCCCTTGATCATCCCCTAGTAAAGTGGTGACTTTAAGTCGTTTTAGAAGGCAATAATTGCCTTTTTTAAGGGGACGCCAAGGTATGGACCTATTTTAATATTCAAAAAATTATTTTATTGCCTCCAAAGTGGACACCAAGATTGAAGGGAAATAAAGTAAAGTTTAATGTTATATATTGAGGGCTCTAGGAAAAGCAGTTTTTTAAAAAAATACATTCAAATTGAAAGAAAGTTACCCTGATTCTTCCCTCACTCTTTATATTCTCATTCGAGATCTAATTTGGATATACTTCACTTGACAACTAAATGAAATGTTGCAGGAATGAGCTCAAAGAGTTCTTTTGCTGGTTAAAGACACAAACCCCTGTTCTAGTTTGCTGGTTTTGGTGGTTAGAGACCCACCCTAGCTGGTTGGTGTACTTGTTTTGAGACTTCTAGTGATTTTGAATTTCAGAAATATGATCTTTTTTATGTGGGTTTCTTGGTTTTCTTGTGGCATGAGTCCTTTTGGAGCGTTGTTCAAGTTTTGTAGTGATTAGATGTTTTTTTTTAGTGCTGATGTGTTTTTCCCTGAGTAGTTGGGAATCGAACTTCAGCTCATATTATAGTGATCAAACCTTCTATCATTCTGGGTATTAGTTTTGAGTATTCCTCTTTGTTGGGCAATGCATTTTGAGTGGTCACTTGTCATCTTTGGTGAAGAACTGAATTAACTATGCCAAATCGCCCCTGGAAGTGGGTCCACCTCCTTGTTAGCATGTGGATTTGGTAAGGAAAGGTTAAGGCTGTTTTCGAAGCCTTGGAAAGTGGTCTTCACCTGAGTTTAACACTTCTGTTCACAAACAGAGAGTGTTGGAGCAGACTTGGAGTGACATGAAACCAAGGTGATACCTTAATCAAATCATCCTCAGGACATCTTCAGAAGATTGAGGATGCCCCTCAGTTTCCCAAGGGATTAACAACTCCTCGACTAACCCTTTTAAAACAAGAAATATCCCCCAGATGCACAGTTGCATGGAAATGGATACAGTATCAGATCTGGATACAGTAAGGCAAATGTACAACTATTTTTCAAGACGAAACCCCTCAAGAAAATATTAAAAAAATACAGATATATTTAATTTTTATATACCTAAGATTGTAAAGCTCAGAAATTAACACTCGAAAAAATTTATTTCCCTATTTTTTGGTTTTTATATTTTTAGTTTATAATATTTATTTAGTTATATTATATTTGTGGCTACATACACATGTATGTACACATACACGTGTATGAATATGTATAAATATGTACATATGTATGTGTATGTGTATATGTATGTGTATATGTATGAGTATATGTATACACATACACATAAAATGATACATGTGTATGTGTATATGTACATATATATGTTATGTGTATGTGTACATAAAGCTACACTGTGTGTGTGTGAACAGACATAAATTTAAATGATTTTTTATTATCCTAAATTGGATAGGGCTCGTATATGGATACATCTGGATATGGTACTTGTGTCATGACTAGGAGTATTGTGTCCATATTTATTATTTGGTATCCAATATGCAAATTTCTTGGCACAGTAGCAAAAGTATTTGGCAACCCTTCCTAGATGACAAAACAATTTAAAACATTTCAATGGTATGAGCAAAAATTGTAGTAAATATATCCCTTTGCATCCCCACATCCTCAAAATATCTAGGATGTCCAAAATAGCCCCATTGGGCAAACAGCATATACCTGTGGAACATTAAAATATGACCGAGTACAAAGTGTCTCCATTTCAAAAGTCAATTGCATGCCTTGATATAACATGTATTGAATGAAACAAATGATACCGTAATTTCCACCTTTGAAATTCATAACTCCAAGGAAACTTCTCCTAACCACGTTTAAGTAAATAAAGTTTAAAGTTCTGGAAGTTAGTTTACCCGATTTGGAGCAGTCCAAATAGTGGTCAACAAATGAATGGAAAACAAATTTACTCCAGAAAAGAAAAGCAGAAAGGCATATATTAATATGATACACCTGGAGATTGAGGTCATCTATAGGTAGGTGGAAATGAAAATGGGGACATTTTGAAAAAACAAGATACAAAAGTACAAGAAAGTACCACAATACAGAACCATATTTTCACAGACATGATAAAAAATTATATTAAAATATTTATCAATGAAAACTCAAGTTTTTGAAACAATTCAAAAGTTCTAAAAGCTCCAAATTTATGAAATGTCAAGGGACAACAAAATGGTCAAAATGTATCAAACCAACTAGGGATTGCCACTCAATCTGGGTCAGATTGAGGTGTAACAACAATTCACTCGATCCTTATGTAGATAACTACACCAAACTAGATGACAAATGATAGAGAACTTGGGCCTGTATGCTAACCTAACTGAAACTTAACATGAGAAAGTAGTATGAGTGCCTATTACAACAAAAGACTATATTGTCAAAAATGAATGGATGATTTTGAATGTCTTGGCAACAGATAGATAATTTTGAACTTTTTGTAGCTAATAACTATAACAAATTTTTTTATCCTCTAATTATTTTTAAAAGCTATTAACATGGAGTACTAATCTTTAAATTCCAACAACTGAGAATACTTCAACGCAAACATCTTAACCCATTTTACTGAGCATTTTCTCTTCTTACTACAACCAATCTGGAGATGGATTATGAGATTCTTAGCTGCAAAACATGATGTACATTTTCAAGCAAGCAAAGTTTTAGGATGTGTATAAATATGTCAAGTCATCTACTGTCTAGGGATGTCCCCACATGCATCTCTAGGGTGACAATGTGTTTCCAAGGCTGCAAACAAATACTGAGAATCAGGGTGTGACTCTCCAGGTAACTACGCATAAAAGTGAAGCATCCAAGCAAAAAAAGAAAAAATAAAACTTCACGCTAAAACAATGCAAAAAGAATAATAGTGCCCGCCAAAGACCGAACAGTATAGAGTCAACATGCTTGAAACGTGTGCTAGATATCAACATGCATAGGAGAGCATACATGCACACAAATGCATCAGTCTTAGAGATCATGTAACCTAAAGGTACTTTTCCAACAATGATTATATTGCAAAAGTATATGATCCAATTTTCTACCTGAATAATCTGAATACAGAAGCACATAACCATTTTATACCTTGCGACATGTTTCACGATGAAGCTCCTCTTTGTTTGGAGCCTTATGAAAATACAAATAACCACCAAATATCTCATCTGAGCCCTCACCAGAAAGAACCATCTTAACTCCCAGAGACTTAATCTTACGGGACATCAAGAACATAGGTGTGCTCGCTCTAATTGTTGTCACATCATACGTTTCAACATGATAGATGACCTCCTCAATTGCATCTATGCCCTCCTGTTATCAAATTCATAGTCAGAAGCAATGTTAATTTATGAGCATAAAATTTGGTTGTTTAAACTTAAAGCATATCTTTACACTGTCTGTATAAAGAGATACCATCGGCACAAAGGTTTACCTGCACGGTGAAGTGAAATTCATGATGAAGAGTACCTAGATAATCAGCCACCTCCCGTGCAGCCTTCAGATCAGGAGAACCCTGCATTGATATGTAGCAGGTAGGTAGGAAAACAAAAGAAAAAGTATATAATTTTGTAACAAGTGTGCAATAGAAAGTAATAACAGGGCAGCATTAATTAATAGGACTTGTGAACAGGAACACAAGAAAAGGCAAACACGAGAGCGAGAAAATAAAAAAGCAACAATCACAATAAACATTTGAACCGAGCAAGGATGACAAAGACCTTTAAACAACCGAGGCACAACAATACAAAAAATTGATATTTCCATTCCTATAACAAGGGTTGGGTTACAAAATCGTCATTAAGTTTCTTACACATACATTTAACCAGTGCCAAATTTATAGTATTTAGTATTTACTATCAACAAGAATCTGGAAAATATTTACAATTGTTTCTTTTTAATTCCTTAATGGATGAAGATAGCCACCTGTTATGAAGAATAAGGGGACAAATGTGTTCCATAATTCATGAGGATCAACTCTAGCCCACACCATTATAAAAAGTGAGTACAATGCTTCAGTAAAATAAATTACTTTACTGCATTTTACTAAGATTCAAAAAGCATTGGTATAAATCTATAAGCAAAGGGAAAGTTATAAAAATGGTGTGGCAACCTCTTGATGCTAGATGTTTCTGTTCTCTTCAGCTCTTCTCCTCCCTTAGAACTTGCTTCTATTAAGCTTCCCAAATCTAAGCTCCCTCCAAAGCCTGCTGCCACAGAAGCCTCAGCCTTCCTTCAACCGTCTCTTCTTCTTGAAGAGAGCTCATACATCCCCAATCTCAATCAGTAAGATTCCTTTGGTCAAGTTGGGTCCTAAAAGCATCCACTTTGTGGTAATAAATTTCTCTTCAAATGTATTGATTGGCCTTTTCATTGGTCATTGCTATGCTAATCCATTGATTGTGTTGAAATATATGTAGTCAACTTGTCAATTATTGTGTGCAAGCTTGGACTCCTTGGGATTAGGATACTTTTATTACCTAAGGGTGACTTTATATGAGAGGTAGCAAGTAGTAATTAGCCATCATATTGCAAGCATTGTCTTATTGAATATTTTTGGAGGTTACCCCTTGTTATAGATCGTATATCAGAATTTTATTTGCCTTTTTATAATATATATTTATTCCAATAGAGGCACTGCACTATACTTGCACTCATCGATTTTGGTGTCTTCCAAATGCAGCCCAATACTGAATATAAATATCAACAATGAGACATGTCTCATGTAGAGACATGTCTCTACGTATGCAGAGGCATGCCTCTACGTACATAGAGACGTGTCTCTAAATGAGACATGCTCTTTTAATATTCTAAACAATGCACAGTACCAATTCATAACTCTCGGTGAGTAATTTATATTACACAACACTTAATTTCCGTTACAGGCTCAAACAATATATGAAGTGCCGATTTCTATTAAACATTGCACATAATCTATTACGT
This sequence comes from Chamaecyparis obtusa, assembly GCA_027943335.1. Taxonomy (NCBI): domain Eukaryota; kingdom Viridiplantae; phylum Streptophyta; class Pinopsida; order Cupressales; family Cupressaceae; genus Chamaecyparis; species Chamaecyparis obtusa. Next base: position 2,799,938 of record BSBK01004178.1, on the reverse strand, counting down.
GCTACACACCTAATAGTATTATATGCGCGGCACATATCATGTATTCAATCAATGCTATCATGCGGTTCAGTTTGTAATTCGATCTTTAAGCATTTGATCATCGGTTTTATATATATTTTGATGTTTATCAATCACTCATAAATATTAGTATTATGAGAAGAGATCAATTCTTATGCTCTTTTAATATTCTAAACAATGCACAGTACCGATTCATAACTCTCGGTGAGTAATTTATATTACACAACACTTAATTTCCGTTACAGGCTCAAACGATATATGAAGTGCCGATTACTATTAAACATCGCACATAATCTATTACGTGCTACGCACATAATAGTATTATATGCATGGCACATATCATGTATTTGATCAATGCTATCATGCGGTTCAGTTTGTAATTCGATCTTTAAGCATTTGATCATCGGTTTTATATATATTTTGATGTTTATCGATCACTCATAAATATTAGTATTATGAGAAGAGATCAATTCTTATGCTCTTTTAATATTCTAAACAATGCACACTACCGATTCATAACTCTCGATGAGTAATTTATATTACACAACACTTAATTTCCGTTACAGGCTCAAACGATATATGAAGTGTCGATTACTATTAAACATCGCACATAATCTATTACGTGCTACACACATAATAGTATTATATGCACGGCACATATCATGTATTCGATCAATGCTATCATGCGGTTCAGTTTGTAATTCGATCTTTAAGCATTTTATCATCGGTTTTATATATATTTTGATGTTTATCAATCACTCATAAATATTAGTATTATGAAAAGAGATCAATTCTTATTCAGATAATAATATATGTATATGTATCAATCTATATATAATAATAATAAGCATTATTATTATATATATGTTGATATGTATATGTGTATGTATAATTTGATCTTTTCTCATAATATTAATATAATATTATGATGTACATTTTATCTGATCGAAGCTACAAACATCAACACTCCCTCTTAGCTAGGGAAGATAAAATCCATCAAAATGCTAATCACAATAAGGCCATTAATTTTAAAACTATCATCTCACCAATGATATTAGGAGTTATGATCTAAACAAGAATATCAAGTCACATGATATTCATCAAGTACTCAAATAATGTAAAAGAGATATTACCTCAATGTAATATCAGAGTTTATAGAAATATCATCTCATGATATCAAGAGTAATGGCCACAGAATATCAAGTCACGTGATATTCACCAAGTACTCAAAAAATGTCCATAGGTAATGTGCACATGTATCCTCAATGATACTTATCACAGGAACATTCATTGTTTGTTTAAGGAACTTAATCAACCATGCAAGATATAATCTATCATGATCTGTCTCAGACATCATAAGATCTCCATCACAATAGAAAGCCATGATTTGTTTAAGGAACTTAATCCACCATGCAAGATATCATCTATCATGATCTATTTCAGACATCATAAGATGTCTATCGCAATAGAAGGTCAAGTTATTGTAAGATCATCACCTTCCAATAACTTTTACAAATCCAAGTGATAATAATTTGGAAGTCGTCACTTCCTCATGATTTACATAGGGCCCATATAGTTATGAAATAACATTAGTACAATAATCAATTTTACAATCATATCAAGTTTACCTCAATAAGTGTTCCATCTTTATCAGTGAACTCCCTCTCAATCACAAGATATCTTGAAGTTCTTTAGAATACAAATTTCTTTGAATACAAGTTTGAATCACTGACTTCAGCGAAGGAAGCTTGATGTTTGAGTCTATCAGGACATTTTACTGCAGTGTGACCATATTAGTCGCATCTATAACATGGTACTATAGAGTAGTCTCTTTGTTTCTTGAACAGTTGTTTACCATTATGTAGGTACAAGATTTTCGAAAGGAATATATAAATTTAAAAAATCTGATCTTGATCTTTCTTCAATCTAATTGGATCTTCCTTCAAGCGGTTAGGCTTTATAGAAGGAACCTAGCTCTGATACCATGTTAAAGATCATATATCAGAATTTCATTTGCCTTTTTATAATATATATTTATTCCAATAGAGGCACTGCACTTTACTTGCACTAATAGATTTTGGTGTCTTTCAAATGCAGCCCAATACTGAATATAAATATCAACAATGAGACATGTCTCATGTAGAGACATGCCTCTATGTATGCAGAGGCATGCCTCTACGTACGTAGTGACATGTCTCTAAATGAGACATGCTCTTTTAATATTCTAAACAATGCACAGTACCGATTCATAATTATCGGTGAGTAATTTATATTACACAGCACTTAATTTCCGTTACGGGCTCATATGATATATGAAGTGCCGATTACTATTAAACATCGCACATAATCTATTACGTGCTGTGCACATAATTTTATTTTGTGCACAACACATATCATGTATTCAATCAATGTTATCATGAGGTTCAGTTTGTAATTCGATTTTTAAGCATTTGATCATCAGTTTTATATATATTTTGATGTTCATCGATCACTCATAAATATTAGTATTATACTATTATGAGAAGAGATCAATTCTTATTCAGATAATAATATATGTATATGTATCAATATATATATAATAATAATAAACATTATTAATATATATATGTTGATATTTATATATGTATAATTTGATCTTTTCTCATAATATTTATATAATATTATAATGTACATTTTATCTGATCGAAGCTACAAACATCAACACCCCTTGAAGGGGCTTATTATTATCAAGTATTGGCATCTTATTTCCTATTATATTCTTCTCCTGTGCAAGTAATTCTGTTACCAGTGATGTTAAAGCCTGGCGTTAGCATCTAAAAGGCAAGCAACAAGGCATTTTTTTTTCAAATTTGCAATTTCTTCCTTGTGATCTAGAGGGTTCATCAAAGACACATTGAACCAGATATAGTCCAAAATGAAGGTAGCTTAAAGCATTTTTTGAGTTATTGTGAAAAAGAGCTTTTGCCAAGATCACTTCCAAGGTTTGAAAACAGCAAAATTTCTTGCAGGTTTTTTAGCAAAGCGAGGATTACAATCAAATAAGTTAAACTTTCTTCTTAATTTGATAAAAAATCATAATCATGCTGGAAAGCTTGATCTCAAATGCTTGGGGTCCATCAAAGACACATTGAACCAGATATAGTCCAAAATGAAGGTAGCTTAAAGCATTTTTTGAGTTATTGTGAAAAAAGAGCTTTTGCCAAGATCACTTCCAAGGTTTGAAAACAGCAAAATTTCTTGCAGGTTTTTTAGCAAAGCAAGGATTACAATCAAATGAGTTAAACTTTCTTCTTTATTTGATAACAAATCATAATCATGCTGGAAAGCTTGATCTCAAATGCTTGGGGTCCTATGCATTGATCATTTGTTCCTTTGAACTCTGATTATGTGGAAGAGGATATTTTATCATCATTTTTCAACAAGGGCCATTGTTTCAAGGACCAAGTCCCTTATTTCTCTAAGAATAGACTGCGCAGTTTGATCCTCAAGTGAATGGGTCTAACAAGGTTATGATCTAGGTAAGACTTCCTTTTCTTCCTCTACATTTATGGAATATATCAATTCTAAAATGAATAGCCAATCAAATTAAAAAATTTGTTGACCATAACCCTCTTAGAGCCCACAATACCTCTTATGCAAGAATGCGTGTCCAAGCTAATCTATTAAAAGCTATGTTACGCCAAGTTTCCAGAACGGGGATGGCACGGGATGGGGAATGCATTTCGGAGTCCGTAATTTTACGAGCCATTTTTGTGGATGGCAAGGGATGGCAAATGCAATGACGATACAAAGAACAGGGAAAACTTAAAATATACATGGAAACTTTAAATATTCATATGAATACATTGATAAAGAATGCATATATACTTTAAGAAACCTTAATACATAACATTTGCGTTAAGTTGAGAGTTCACATTAGAGTCAAAGTCAAACAAATTAGCAAATGTCAAAACATAATTTAATTTTCTTTCATAATTCATTGTCAATGTCCATGCAATATTTAAAAACACAACCATAAAAGTTACAACAAAATGTCCAAAGGCTACAAGGTTCACTTTCAATTACAATATGAAAATACTAAAAAAGAAAGCACACTATAGCTCCTAATCTACATCTCTCAAGTCCTCCTATAAGTCAATGTCACTATGAGGGCATGCCTCATCCAATGGAATCCCAACCAATCTCTTTGGTGCTCCCTCCTCATCAATCTAGGTGACGTCTTCAAGATCAACATCCCAACACTAAGTTGGAGTATGCCAAAACTCTAGACTCTAATGATCTTAAAGTCAAACAACACTACACACAACCACTAACTTCTTTGTTCATCTAGAGGTAAGTCTATTCCTCTTGATGGAGTAGATAAAGAGATATGTGGACCAATTACTCTTTGCAGAAAATGAACTTGCAACCTATGAAAGGAGGCAAATGGAAAGCATCTTCAACCGTGGTGTATCCTTCGTGTGCCATATCCAACATCCAATAGGCTGAGTTTGATCTAATGTAACTTTACCTATCTTCATCTCTAGTTTACAAAATGTTAGACCACAAAGATTTATCAAGACAAACCATTTTTTGTGAAGTATTGTAGACTCCTCATCTGAATACATCTTTCAAAAGAATTTCATTAGCCCTTCTTTCACCTCTTCATAATCACATGGCAACAACCTTTTAGCCTTTTGTGCATACATTAAGGATTTAGAGCAAAGGATACCATATGAAGTGAGTTGTTCATTGTGTTCCACCTCCTCATCACAATGGGCTTAATATGTTGCTCATATAGTCCCAAAAGTAGGTCCTTAACCAAAATTGTTTGCTTTATCTTTATGTTGTCAAATGTATCGTATATCTCTCCAAGCCTAGGAGAGTTTGTAACAATATAACTAATGACATCTACAACAAGTGACATGATAGAGCAAACAAATCTATAGAATGCAAACAAAATGTTCAAAAGTTGAAACACTGAACAATAAAATTAAAATATTAAAATCAGAGGTTTATTTGAAAATTACTCACTATTAGCAATTTAATAATAAAATCGACACTATCTTACCTCACATTGGACCACTAATCATCATCAAGGATCTTTTGTTTGATAGATTTTCCTTTACTATAACTTGAATTAGGCAATCTACTCCACTTTGAATTCACCATCATCATTGTAGAGTCTCATAGACCTCAAGCATCCTCTCTAACAAAATGAACTAACTAGCATATCTTATCTCAACAGCTTTGAGGAACTCCTTTAAAAACGTCCTACAAAGAGCAAGTTAAATGCGGTGGTTGCAAATGAACATTTGAATATCTCTAGCTCATGCCACCACTTGCTTCAACCAATCTATTTTCCCTATCTTTCAATGCATGAATGCAACATTGGGTCCAAAGATGCACTTGTAAGCACCCTCCACCATCCTACCAACCAATTTGCACATCCGTGTTGAATCAGTGACCAAATATACAATATTTGAGGCCCCAACCTCCTTTATGGCCTCTCCCAAAATGCTAAATTGAAAATCTACATCCTTATGCTTCCCTAAATAGCCCATGGTTTATAGAATCTAAGAGCCAGGAGGACATGTGACTAGATATTGATGAGTATCCGATGTCTAATATTGGTCCACCCATCCATCACAATAGTACAACCTCTCATGATCCAAGTTTGCCTCATATCCTCCATTAACAAGTTAACCTTAGAATACTCTTTATCCAAGAGAGAAATGAATAGCTTATGATATCCATGGGTGACAAATGAGGACAAGTAAGGCTACATATTTGATCATTTGTTTAACATTAGAGAAACAAGCCACATGAAACAATATGACACAGGCATAAAAAATTGTCCACTTGCAAAAGAATGTATTGGCATTGTCACAACTTGAGATCTTATTTTTGCCTTCATGCACAATCTATGAGCCTCTAACTTCTCATCCTCTTTTACATCTAGGCCATGGATATAAGACTCTAACTTGGCAAGCATGATTCAAGCTAGAACCCAGACTCGGCAAAAAAAGGGGTTAAAACTCCACAGAGTGGAAAACCCAAGAGTCAAAGATTTTTAAGGATTTAAAACTTGTTTTAAGTACCATTTATTTAATAAACCTTAAAAACACAATAACATCATCAAATAAAACCTAATTTGATCACACACACAAGTATACATCAATCACACAAATTGTAATTGAAGGAAATAACACACTTAGATATATAAATATTGTCAAATGTATACAAAACTCATGGAATATAAAATCCAAAACATCAAAATTTCCAACTAAATATCAAAACAATGACTATAAGTCTTTGGCTTAAAGGAGCCTACATCCTTCCTACAAAGGAGACTAAGGTTGGTCCTGAATGATGTAGTAGCCATAATATTTTTTTAACTATGAATATGCAAAGATTTGCAACAAGGGATTATGTATATGTAGATTTCTATGATCATGATTCATCATTAGCCTATTCCTTGCTTAGACTTATCAGCACCAAAACAACATTGAGTGTAACACCCCTCGCGAGGGTTTGCAGGTGCGGGAGAGAGAGAGGTAGAGAGATAGGTCAAGATCTTGGGGGAGAGGAGAAGGTGAGATAGGGAGAAGTAGAGAGGGGGATGGTGGAAGAGAGAAGGAGAGAGATAGGTCTAGAGTTCAGGGGAGATAAAGAAAGTGAGATAGAAAGAGCGAGAGTGTTGATAGAAGCCTATTGATTGCAAAAATTTGACAAAGTCTAAAAATTTATAAGATCTTCTAAAACCTAGCATCTACATTATAACACCTAGAGATTTGAAACCACTCTCAAACATCTTGCCAATATATACATGAAATATAACTTGAAGTGTAAGAAAGGAAAAACACATTGAAATGTGACTTATACTTTAAGTATGAGAAGGCAAAACACATTTTGAAATGTGACTTAAACTTGAAGATAACGATGGGGAATTAATATATATTTCATGTATATTTTGGGGGCATTTTATAAACCAAAAAAGTTAAAACCATTGAAATTTTAGGAGTTCAAAACAAATGGTGAAATCTTAGGCCCAAACTTGCCAAGACTTGCCCAATCTAGGCAAGTCCCAAGACTCTACGAATCTAGCAAAGACTTGACAAAATATGAGTTTGAATATGAGACCGAGAACCAATCATGCCTCGCTGAGCACTCACAAGTCTTGGTAGTCTCATATCTATGGTCTAGACAAAATTTAACTCCCCAACCTGTAACATCCAACAAAAGAGACCATACCCTTGTGTAGATCCCTCTAAATTTTTTCTTACAAATGTGACAAAACCAAACCCTACTCATGTTGGTTTTTTGAGATTTAATGAAACTTTAAACTAAAAAATAAAAATAAAAAACATTTCTAGCTTTAAGTTTCGAAAAAAACAAAATAAAAAAGATAGAAATAACTAACATCTTTGAATTAATTGCAATCTCACTACCAATGATGCCCTAGATTTAACCTCCTTTGCATGTGCTCCTTCAGTCCTTTCTATAAATTAAAAAAATTGCTCCTCTGCAACTTTTTTCACAAAAAAAAAACATGCAAATGAAATGAAATGAGGATCTTTTCTCATCTAGGGCAAAGCTAGGGTGTGAGGACCCACCAAAAAAGAACATTAATTTTTTGCAAGGGATTGTAGGCCATCCCCAACATACTTCCTCCACATCCTCGCATTTTGAGAACGTTATCATTGGTTTTGGCCCAAGAATGTCCCATAGGCATCCCCCATCCCCAAGACATCCCAGAGACAAGGGTGCCCCTAAAAACATCAAGGATGTGCCTCGAGGTTTCCTTGATTAGAAAGGCTCTTTGAAGCTATAGACATCAAAGTTTTGGATTGGATTCACACATAGAATCCAAACTACAAGCATGTCCCCTTCAAACATTCATCAATAAATTGTCCTAACAAACTAGATATTACTCAAACCGAAAAGAAAAAAATTATACTGAATTTATGCCTGCCCAAAAATAGGAGAAATAGAAGATTGGAAAGCACACACCCAAGATCTAATAGAAATCTTAAACCTTCTCATTTGAAGAATCTAATCCTTTCAAAATTCTTGACTTGGATCGTGAGACTAAATGTCACAAGTCACTACTAAGGACCCTAAGAATTTATAGGTTGAATTTCCTATAGGTAATACCAATAAGCTATGTTACTGAGCATGCCCACAACCCATGCTGCCCCGTCTTGAGTGCATTTGGGTATGGGTTCCCTTGAGGGCACACCGCCCCGTCTTGAGTGCATCTGGGTATGCACTCCCCTAAGGGCACACCTAGGTGTACCTAAGGTGCCAACCTAGGCATACCCACAAGCATTGAGCGCCAAAAAGGTAACAAAAAAAAAATTCTTTTAACCTTTTGTTTTGCATCCAAAAACCCTAAAACACCCCTAAAAGCATCATTTCACCCAATACAAAGATCATTTTGCTCTCTAGACTCTCTTTTCTCATTTTGAAGGGCGGCTCATATATATTATATCAATATGTCATATGACATAATATTCAAAGTTTGAACTATCAATTAGCATTTAATATTTCTTTTTATCACTACAATTTTGGCGTTTGGCATTAATCAATGGAGTATCATACCACTAAATGTATTTAGTTTTACAATTTTGCATATTTCTTTAAAGCTTTAATTTTATTTTTTTTAATATATGTATATACACCATACCCAAACGTATTGTACCCAAGGCAAAAAAATTGTTGTATTGGCGTACCCATATCTTATACTTGTAACCATAGCAACAACTTAGCCAACAAGAATATGGTAAGGATTGGTCATATATATTCTTTGAAGGACACCCATCAATGTAGTTCCACCAAGCCCTTAAAGCATAGTTCATAAACCTCGGACTTGGAGAGTACTCGGTGTGCCCAAAATTCTCAACTCGACAAAAACTTTGCAAAAACTCAACAACTTATAAACTACTAAAAATTAAAATCACTAAAAGAAACATATTTTCTTGCAAAATTCAATTACAAAATGTATTAATTTAAAAATTAACATCTCGAAAGAGAAAATGCATGGGTTTGTAGCAAAAACAGTGTGTGAAAAGCGTGCTTTAACTAACATTTTACCAACATTGGCTATTTAGCCATGTTTTGCCTACACCTATAAAAACTAGAGAGTTGAACTTGTAAATACTTGCCAAGCAAAAGAGAGCAAGTACTCGGCCACTCAGAGAATACTCACAAAGCTTGCAAACTATGCTTTAGATGATGGCCCTATTCCTGGACAAATCTCTAATCAATTACAAACCAAATTTGCTCCGAAGAAGGGTAAAGGAATAATTTGAGAACTACAAGTAGAACAGGCTAAGGAAAATTTTTCTAGACATGGCTTATTAAGTGACCCTAGAGGGTTTCTCCAAATCCAAACAATACTCCAAAAAAACAATTTTCTGTCATGGAACCATCTAGATCTGGGCAGACCCCTCTCGAAAATCTCTTGGATAGTTGATTTGCAAGAAAACAAAATGGAACCTAACAAGCTTGGAAAGTGTTGAAAAAACATTTTGCATAACTCAAATTCTGTGATTGTCACAACTAAAGGGATTTCTAGTGGCATCCTCACTACTTGGGATCCCTCTCAACTAACCAAGATTAGCATTCAGAAAGGTGATAACTAAGTTTCTACCATCTTCAAATCTAAATCTAATCTTTCATTTAACTTATTGAATGTTTGTGCTCCTAGCTCCCCTGATTAGAAGAAATCCTGTTGGGATTCTACTTTGGCTGTTATTGAAAGTACCAACCTTTAAAACAAATCATAAATGTCGATTATAATATTGTTGCATATAGTAAGGAAATCATTTAAACTGAAAAGCAACTATGTCTATTACTAAACTGGAAAGTAGCTGAGAAAACTAAAGAACACTACTACTATTTGTACTACAAATTTACAGCTATAAGTGGATATAAGTTCAGTTGCAGGTCCTACAGTTAATGCCCATTGATTATTGCTACATGAACTACCAAATAGCCTTGACAACTGATTAAATGAAAAATATTAAAAACTAAAAACAGTGACAAAGTACCTCAAGTGGGCCCTTGCTTGGGGTAGATGCACTCATTCACACAAATAGATAAGCAATCAGCAATCATTCCCAGAAATAGACATAAAACTAGTCTGATTCAATTACTTGCTTGAAAAAGAAACACAGAATGATTGGAAAGACACCTTACATTTGTTGTGCAGAACTTCACAGTGCATAAAGATTAGCTAATTCTAATCAATCTGGACTCATGCCTACACATGTGAATTCATTGATATAAAGCAATAAGAGGATTATTCTTTACAATGACACAACTCTAAAATTTAGAAATGAAATCCTAAAGCAACTTTCGTAATCTTATAGGCCCAGTTTGTTTGCAGAATTGGAATTTGATCCAAAACCTGATTATCTCAAAATAAGGTTTTGAAATTCCAGTTTTGTGTATTCGGAAGATAGTTTGGACCGTTTGGTTGACCAGGAAGATGACTGAGACAGTCCATCTTCGGTGTTTGCTTTCCAATTTTGAAATTAGAATTGGTAATATTCATTTTTCTCTTCTCACCATTCTGCATATTCATGGTAATATTCACGTTAGGCTTCTTGCTGGTGAAGGCGTACAAACACCTGTAGAGTGGACGTATTCACTGTAACAAAACTCCTGGGACGAATTTATTGGGCAGACGTACCACAACTGCCTTTGAAATGGTGGAGCTGAATGCAAGGTAAGAGTAATATACCAGTGAATAGACAGACACATTTTACAGACTAGACATGATGTTGGGTTAAGCTGAAAGTGTTTGTGATGATCTTACAGGCAGGAAACCATAATGAGTCTTCCAAAAAGACAGGCCCGGCAGACCTCTCAGGTAGATGCAGGAATTTTGGATGAAAAAGTTCTACTGCTAGTATTCAAATCCACAAACTGGAATCCATTCCTTCTATGTCGAGCTGCCTGTGTGTGCAAAAAATTGTCTGCAACTGCCAAGAGAGTGCTGTGCTAAGTCACAAGGTTCGAGTTCAAGTTTGTGTTCGGACGCAATAAAATTCGGATGAAGTTCGGCACTAGCAAAAAGTTCGAAAAAAAATTCAGATGAAGTTCGCTTTATATACATTTAATTTTTTTAAATATAAGTAATATAAGTAATATATATATATATATATATATATATATATATATATATATATAATTAAAAAATATAAAACCATAATATAAAGAAATAATATTAAAAATATATTAAGAATATTTTTTAACAATGTAAATATGTAATTTTATTATAAAAATAATAATATATTATCATATTTCGCTTTATATAAATTTAATTTTTTTAAATATAAGTAATATATATATATATATAACTAAAAAATATAAAACCATAATATAAAGAAATAATATTAAGAATATTTTTTAACAATGTAAATATATAATTTTATTATAAAAATAATATATTATCATATTAACATAAATATAATTGAAAAAATAATAATTAAAAGTACATATTTAAAAACAATATTAACATAATAAAAAATAATATTATCTAAATAAAACACAATATAAATAGATAATGATAATAACATTAAAAATAAAAAATAGAAATACACGACACGACACTACAAAAATTATTCATGGAAAACACAATATAAATAAATAACATTAATAACATAAAAATTTAAAATGCGAGATACACAGCATGACACACAAATATTATTTGCGAATACCTTAACCCTAGTTCATACACAATGCTCTGCGAATCATCTGTTTTCTCTAGACGACATGGCTCTCGCTAATACTTTGCCATATGGAATCTCTAACATGTTTGTGCGTAGTCCAGGGAACGATGATAAACGCCTGACTGAGATAGGATAAACGTCATTAACTCCTGACGAAAAATGCAGAGAAAACATTTTCGTCCAAGGAACGAAAAAAATGCGGAAACCCCTAAAATATTTTTCAAAATACGATGCTAGGTATATATACATACGAATTTCAGGCGAATTTTAACAAATTTTTTATACAGTTTTCAAAGTTCGTCGAATTTCGAATCCCATGGCCAAAATTCGGCGAACCCTGTGACTTAGGTGTTGTGGAAGGAATTTTGCTTATCGTGAGCCCCCAAAATGGTGAGCGATCTGATTGGGGGGTGCAAGTGCAAGAATGGGTCGGATCGCCTTGAAGGCGGATGGCACACTCTGACCCGTCTCATGTTCTTCTGCGGGGGATGCCAGCCAACCACCAATTTCAAAATCAGAGGTACATCACCGGGCCATTTCATCAGAACAGACACATCCTGGTATATTACTCTCTAAAACGGATCCGACCAGACAATTATTCCCAGCCACTATTTCCAAAAAACGGATCTGACCGGACAATTAAATGTGGTTCATAAAAACTCAAAACCAAAATATCATTTCTAATTCCACCTATTGGGTGGGAAGATGGTGCCGCCCATTTTGGTGGTATATTCGGGTTTTGGTGGTATAACCGGATTTTTCATTTTAGCGTTCCAAACAGCGGATTCAGCTCAAAACCTGATTATCCACTGCCAATTCTAGTCATCTTCCGGCAAACAAACAGGGCCATATGGAGAATCCAATCTCAAAAGCGCATGGATGTGATATGCAGACTTGTTTGGGTTTTTCTTCTTGGTGTGTTTGCAATAGTTTTGATAACAGAAAATATTTGCAGCTAACTAATAACTCCGAAAAGTGACAATATTCAGAAATACAAAAAGCTGAAAATTGCGAATTTATATTGAGTTGAATATATAAAATTTCTCAAAACTATGAGAAAACGAGATCATAAAATGACATCACATATCTAAATCCAACATACTCACAAAATGTAGCAATAAAACAGCAGGTTTTGTTCACACAATATGCAATTTGGCTACTACAAAATAAAAATCGATGCCACACCCTAGGTTCACCTTCCTTGGCTAAACTGAAGTTATCTCTATGTTAGCCAGACTTGGGCGATCCAAAACAGCAAGATAAGCTTCCCAAACCCTAGCTGGTGAAGTCTCTGGAAAGCCAATGCCCCTCTACACATGTACAGCCAGCAATGGCAATGAAATGGCCAGCATAAAGCAATATAATAAGAGCTCTAACCCTTCTCACACACCTCAATCCACAAACTGATAATAAACCTCCAAATATCTGCAACTATAAACTGAGAAGAAACATATAATAAATCATCATGAGATCTCCAGTGTGTTTCCTGAATGAAACCACCAAGTAATCCTCCACATTGTATCTTTCAACAACATGAAGAATGTTGCCTACAAGGGTTTCTGCCCATGCAAACCACAGAAAGGCAATCTCCTCCAGAAGGAATGACAATATCAAATATCAAACTCAACATATCCTCAAATGAGAGCCACTAGACTATATAAAACGTTGACATAATCATCAAAACTGAATCTGCTGACAATACTAAAAATAGAGACCCTGCCAACTAGCCTATCAGTGCTCAACACTGACTTACAAAAAATAGTAAGTATGTGAGGATACATCCAAAATGACTCTGGAAAAGGGTGTTTAACTCACCATAAATGACAGAACTCAAAAACTCGTTAGCCTACTGGAATCAATTAAATAGGATAATGGTCTCACCGTACCGAACTGATTAGGAAGGGGACATTACAACAGACAAGTGGTAAGACTGTGCAAGAGAAGAATGTTGTCATTAATTGATGTCTAAGAGTCCTTGCCTCTCATGCAAAAGTAAATTGTTAGCAACAGAGTTTTAGCCTGAATGCTCAATTTCCTTGAACACAGCCACATTAGCTTCAAATGTTTTATGCTTGTTGCTGTGGATTTGCAACCTCTCGGTTACAGGTTTTCATTTCCATATCTATCAGTCAATGATCAGCTCATCCTTTTCCTTTTGGCTACATAGCAAATTAGTCTTTCCTACAAAACATTTATCCATAACAATTTATTATATCATTTCATCACATTCCAGCAATAACCACAAACATGTGCAAATACTTATCAAAACATCAGCAATTATGTTTAGTGTTTTTAATTTAACATAAGATTTAGAAATTGACACAGAAATGTCTAAAGGTCTTAGCAAAACATAGGAAACAACAGAACAAAAGCTGACAACTTAAAAGTAACTTAAGAGCCCATCAACATCATTGCTATTACAAATTTGCAAGACATAAAAACTCTCCAAGGAAAGTATTTCTAGTAGAAGAACTGGTGTTAAACATATTACTGAGAAGCTTGACAAATTTCCGGTTGATGAAGATCTTCTTATCAAGTTTCCTAGTCTCACTAGCCTCAGTTCAAATTTTCAAAATTCCATCTCTAGTCACAAGGAGGGTTTGAGCTCTTGGTTGAAGACAGCTGAAATCTTACTACCCCCGACTCCAAACCACAAACAGCTCTGGATATTCAAAGTTCATTGCCCCACATATACTCCTAGGGCCTAGTTTAAGTAGCTGTTGTAAAAATCCCCTCCTTAATTTTCACTGACTTACCGTATTTTCACTCAATATCATTTTGTCAAAAGTAGTTTGCATATTTGTGTCAGGTTTTGTATTTCAGATTTCAACAATTATTCTAAAGGAAACAATGTAATATCTGATAGTAATCATTCTAAAATAGTATTTATCAATTCTCAGAAATTTATGTTGTTTGTACAGAAAATAGAGAGAATGGCAAGGTATATTATTTAAGGCTCAAAATCAATGCAAACTTCAAAGAAGATGTTTCTATCCTTTTTAGCCACCATTACTCATGTTGCAGCACAGAATGATCATCGTAAAGTGCAAATGAACAGCACATAAGATTCAATGCAATGCCACTATTAACTGACATAATCTCTTTTCCTATCTCTGAGCTATGCTTTTTCCAATACTCATTCACAGAATTTATATAAACCTCCAGTGGCTAAACACACTGCCCAGCAACATTTTGTCTCTGGTCATCAATCTTTATATAAACCTGAATCTCAGAAATCTGCAATGGATATACACAGAAATGGACTATTTTGTCTTCACGAAAACCGTCCAGAATTCCTTGTCTACCCAGCTGCCCATTCAATGGCTTTCCAATGATGATTTTGGCCACCAGAACATCCACACAACTTGCCTCTTCCTTACCCGCGCAAGCCTAACTTCCAAGATAATTTCCACAGCTTCTCAAATAATTTCCACACTAAGACTTTAGCAAGGTGCAATCATTTTCTTCAATATTCTCACTCCAAACTGAGGACAGCTCCCTAAATATAATCGTCCGACTTATTAACCAAGTCTGAATCAATTCATTGTAATACTATAAATTTATTAATGTTCTTCGTCTCTGCCGATTGCTAAAACTATTGGCTCCAAGTCCTCACCAAGTTCACACCAAGTATTGGCCAAAAAGGTGCGAGCTTATTTGTGTAAGTTTTCTGCAAATTCTGAAGATATAATACTGATGGAGTATTAATACCTTGCTGCAAATCGATCTACTACAATTCTGGGCTGAATGTTATTGTTCTGGAAGTCAGCAATAAATTCTGAAAATTATATTTTATTTCTGCACTAAATCGCCAAGGAGCAGATTGCTAGAAGAGCAGACTTAAGATTGTATTGTGTGCTCTCTATCCGCAATCTTGCTCCTACTTATATATTAACCAAGGGTCTTGTCCTTTCATAAGACACAACCCCTTGTCCATTAACTAATAGTTAATTATTAATTAACTACAATAGTCAAATACAAGGCATATAAATAAAGGAAATTGCATGCATTTTAGATCTGTCTAATCTGAAAAATCAGAACATTAATATGATCAAGTTATCAGCATTTAACACTCCCTCTTAACTTGATAATATAAATGAGAGAAACATATCTAGCAACATCGTTACGATGACTAAGCATAGATTTGTACTCTATATCTATCGGATTCTTCCAAGCAAGTAGTATCATGGTACACATGATACTTTGTCATATTACTAAACCTGTAATATGAATTATCACTAATACTTGTGATAACAGTATTACATGTGATGCAATACACAGGATAAAATCCGGAGAATGATTAAATTCTTCCTTTATCCAAATTGTGACTCATAGGTACTGACAAGCCTATATCACGAATTATCACTAATACTTGTGATAACAGTATTACGTGATGCAATACACAGGATAAAATCCGGAGAATGATTAAATTCTTCCTTTATCCAAATTGTGACTCATAGGCACTGACAAGCCTATATCACGAATTATCACTAATACTTGTGATAACAGTATTACATGTGATGCAATACACAGGATAAAATCTGGAGAATGATTAAATTCTTCCTTTATCCAAATTGTGACTCATAGGCACTGACAAGCCTATATCACAATATGATCCTGAATTAAGATCTGCCAGTACATAGGATAAAATCCGGAGAATGATTAAATTCTTCCTTTATCCAAATTGTGACTCATAGGCATAGAAATGTCTATATCACAATATGATCTTTAATTCATCCAGATCTGCCAGTAGTTCCCTACTGTTTTAGAACATTATCTCAGAGATTGTCATCTCATATAATGTCTATTCATTATCACAGAGATCGTCACCTCTTTAGATAATAAACACAAATGGTGAAGCCCATAACAGTCAATAGCCTGACAATAATAATTTAACACAATTATTTTATTAATAATCAAAGAATACAAATGAGTTATAATTCAACCATACCAAGTCCTTTTCTGAAGTGATCTATCTTCACTCGAGATAAAGGTTTGGTAAGAATACCTGTTGTCTGATCTGCAGTACAAATGTATCTTAACTTGACAGTATTCCTGTCTACCATATCTCTTACATAATGGTAAGGAATTTCAATATGCTTGGATCTGTCATGAAAAATTGGATTCACAGAAAGCTTGATGCAACTCTGATTATCACAATGAATGATAGTGGGATTCATGGGTTGACCAAATAATCCCACAAATAACTTTCTAGGCCAAACTGCTTCCCGAGAAGCCATTGCAGCTACAATGTATTCAGCTTCTGTGGAACTCTGTGTTACTGATGACTACTTTCTGCATATCCATGATATCATCGCTAAGCCTAAACTGAAACAGCATCCTGAAGTGCTTTTCCTATCAGTAACACTTCCAGCCCAATCCGAGTCTGTGAATCCATGTAAGTCCAAGTCAACTTTCTCATACTTGAGCCCAAGGTTAAGACTGCCTTGTAAGTATCTCATAATGTGTTTGACTGCAACCAGGTGAATCTCCTTTGGTTCACACATAAACTGACTTAAGGCATTAACTGCATAGCAAATATCAGGTCTTGTATTTACCAAGAACATGAGAGACCCAATCATCTGTTTATAAAGAGTAGAATCTATGGAGGGTGATTCTATTGCTGCTTCCTTAAGTTTGTGTAGGTTAGTCTCCATTGGAGAAGACATAGGTTTGCAGTTCCACATTCCAAATCTCTTCAAGATGTCTAATGTATACTTTCCTTGATTAAGTATGATGCTGTCAGAGTTTTACCATACTTCCAATCCTAGGAAGTAATGAAGGAGTCCTAAATCTTTCATATCAAATTCTCTGATTAGATCTTTCTTGCATTGATCTATAAGATGATCATCACCTGTTATTAGTAAATCATCAACATATAGTATCAAAATTATCATATCATCTTTATCCTTTCTATAATAGAGATTTGGATCAGCTTCATTCTTGGAGAATCCTAAACTAGTGAGATACTGATCGATTCTTTCATACCATGCCCTTGGAGCTTGTTTAAGCCCATAGAGAGCTTTCTTGAGCCTGCAAACAAAGACTTTAGGGTTATGAGTTTCAAATCCTTCAGGTTGTTCCAAATATACCTCTTCAGTAATCTTTCCATTCAGAAATGCTGTTTTCACATCCATCTTATGTACTTTCCATCCCTTTGATGCTGCAATAGCTAGGACTGCTCTTACAGAGGTGTATCTGGCAACTGGAGCAAAGGTTTCTTCATAATCAATTCCCTCCTTCTGAGAGAATCCTCTGGCTACGAATCTGGCCTTATATTTTTCAATGCTACTATCAGCAGCATGCTTGATTTTAAATATCCACTTAGAAGAAACAACAAATTTTCCCTCAGGCCTTGGAACAATTTCCCAAACATCATTCTTAATAATAGGTTGGCATTCTTCTGTCATAGCATCCTTCCAAGCTGTATGTTTAATAGCATCTGAAACATTGGTTGGTTCTGATTTAGATAAATCACTCATGTTTGCAGCATAGCTAGAGAATCTTTTGGGTCTTTTGCTTTCTCTAAAGGTTCCTTCTGGTGCAGAGAAGTCATGTGCTTCTTCTATAGTCTTAGAGGCCCAAAGTGGTCTTTTCTTAGGATTTTGAGTTTCCTCAAGATTAAGATTTTGAATTTCACCTTCAATTTCTTCAATGTTCTCCCTCTGAAACTCAGGTCCATGATTTTCTTCAGAACTAGGTATATGTGAAGGATCTTCAGAACTTAGGGCTCTTTTGAATGCTAAATCTTCTTCAAATATTACATCCCTACTAAGTTCAATCTTTTTCTGACCAAGCATGTAAACTCCATATGCTTTGGATGTTTCACTGTATCCAACAAAAATACCTCTTCTGCCTGAAGGTTCAAGTTTAGTTCTTTTCTCTTTAGGAATATGAATGCAAACAGGACACCCAAATATTCTAAGATGACTGATATTTGGTTTAGAGTTAAAGAAGACTTCCTTAGGAGTTTTATCTCCGAGGTGGGAGAGAAGGCATCTATTTTGAATATAGACAGCAATACATGTAGCTTCTGCCCAAAGATAGGATCCTAAATTTTGGTCAAGTAGCATAGCTCTTGCAGCTTCCACAATTGTCCTATTCTTTCTTTCTGCTACCCCATTTTGCTGAGGATTGTAAGGAACAGTACACTCCCTCTTAATCCCCGCTTCTTTAAAAAAATCCTTAAACAAATCTAAAGTATATTCCCCTCCATTATCAGTCCTAAGAGTTTTAATTTTGTGTCCTGATAGATTTTCAGTTAAGGATTTGAATTCTTTAAATCTTTTAAGGATGTCTTCTGATTCTTTATATTTCAAGAAGTAAATCCATGTCTTCCTAGAGAAGTCATCCATAAAGATTACATAGTACAAAAATCCTCCGAGAGAAGGAACAAACATAGGTCCACATAAATCTGAGTGGACTAATTCTAAAACATTGTTAGTTTTTCTAGTGCTATTTTGAAATGGACTTTTGGTGTTCTTACCTAGTGCACATCCCTTGCATGTGCTTGAATGATCTTTGTTCAACTTAGGCAAACCGGTAACCATCTTCTCCATAGTTGATAAGACTTTGAAGTTTAGGTGTCCTAACCTTCTATGCCATACTTCGTTTATAGCTGCAACTTCATGAACTAAGGCTTGAATAGGTTCCGAACATAGTCCATACAGGTATCCTTTCCTTTGACCAATCAATTTTGATTTCTTAATAGAAGAGTTTTTAGGCCAGGTCATTACCTTTCCATCCATAAATGCTACCTTATATCCATCATCCTCAAGTGTTGTGACAGAAATTAGGTTCCTCTTGATTTCGGGTACATATAGTACTCTTTTGAGGTGTAAGGAGATGCCTAATTTTAGTTTTAAGGTGCAGCTTCCAAATCCTTTGACTGGATGTGCAGAACCATCACCTATGGTAACTTCTTCATCGGTTTCCTCCGTCATTGAATCCAATACTTCTTTATACCCCGTAATGTGTTTGGATGATCCACTATCAATTACCCAAGAGTTGAGTTTGCTAGATACATCATTTGATAGTGCTGAATACAGTACATAATTTTCAGGATCATAGTCTTCTTTTGTCTTAGTTACCTCTATGAAATTTACTTGTTGTTTCGTATTCTCAGGGCAGTCTGACTTATAATGTCCAAGTTTCTCACATTTGAAGCATTTGACTTTAGATATGTCCCTCTTGAATTTTTTATTGCCTTGAGGGGCCTTCTTCTTCTTAAAGTGTTTCTTCTTTCCTTTGTAGGAATTTGTGTTGAGAACATGAAGTTCTTCATCTCCAGTTTTCGATTTCAGTCCTTTCTTAAGTTGCCTAGATTCTTCTTGAAGGCAGTCTCCTTTAAGTCTGTTGAAGTCTAGGAGTTTGTCTCTAGCACTTACTCCTTGTGAGAATGTTTCCCATGAATCCGGTAACCCATCTACAGCCATCAGTGACAGCTCTTTGTTTTCAATTATGGTCCCTATACTTGCAAGTTCATCTCTTAGACTAGCCACCCTTAGGAAGCATGAATTCATAGATTCTCCCTTCCTTATTTTTATATGATTTAGTTGCCTTTTTAGTGCAAGGGTTCTAGTTGCATTGTTAACCTCATATGCATTTATTAATGCACTCATCATATTAAATGTTGTCTGATGTTTCATTAGCATAGGTACTATTTCATTTTTAACTCCATCTAATATGATTTTCATGGCTTTCCTGTTTCCTTTAATCCAATTAGTTTTATGAGGATCAACATCAGGTTGCTTGGATTCCTTATCAACAAACTGTATTACATCATTGTCTTCAAGAGCCATCATAATTCTGAATTTCCATGCAACGAAGTGTTCTTTTCCATCAAACCTGTCTTCGGGTCTGATTGCGTTGGCCATTGAAGGTAGAAGGATGTTGCTTAGATATTTTCAAATCTGATTGTCAATTTGCAGAGCCTAAGTTTGACAACTTGGCTCTGATACCATGTAAGTTTTCTGCAAATTCTGAAGATATAATACTGATGGAGTATTAATACCTTGCTGCAAATCGATCTACTACAATTCTGGGCTGAATGTTATTGTTCTGGAAGTCTGCAATAAATTCTGGAAATTATATTTTATTTCTGCACTAAATCGCCAAGGAGCAAGGAGCAGATTGCTAGAAGAGCAGACTTAAGATTGTATTGTGTGTTCTCTATCTGCAATCTTGCTCCTACTTATATATTAACCAAGGGTCTTGTCTTTTCATAAGACACAACCCCTTGTCCATTAACTAATAGTTAATTATTAATTAACTACAATAGTCAAATACAAGGCATATAAATAAAGGAAATTACATGCATTTTAGATCTGTCTAATCTGAAAAATCAGAACATTAATATGATCAAGTTATCAGCATTTAACAATTTGATTAAGCCATTTGCCCAGCTGGAAGATTAATTCTTCTCCTCCACAGCCCCTCACAATTATTTGTTCAGTTTGACTATGTCGAACAATATATTGTCCAAATACATGCTCATGCCAATATTATTGACCTCTCTAAAATTAATTGCAATGGAAAACAGCATTTAAGAATAAAGTCTTCAGATTAGCATTTATTCAGCAAAATAATAATTTTTATTTGCTCAGCTTAATTTCCAACAGTAAAATATTTATTTTCCAAGCTTAATAATAATCACCTGCAAATTACAGTTTTAACCTCTAAATGAACTTTTATCCTTTGAACCTGATAAGTGATAAGTACCTCTCAAATTGGTCTTCAAAGAAGACTTCGCCAATTTTACGAAACGAAGCTCAAATGTGAATCATGATACAAATCCACCCTCGGATGGACTTGGGGATTCATCCAATCCACTGCCTGCCCCTAGGGTTTTCGTCCTGGGTTGAAGAACGATCCAGGTTCAATCTCTTAAATATCCAAAATCCCAAAGGACTCCCTCATCCCTCCTTTTATAATCTTTCTCAGAACTTTACAGAACAAATATAATTTAAATCTTTTTTAAATTTTTATAAAGTGACCATTTATTAATTTTTATTTGTCACTTTAATTAAATTAATTGAAATAAGCTATCTTTATGATTTAATTTATCAAGACAACTTTATAATAATTAATTTATTTGTTTTATTCCCTTATAATTGCTTATCATAATCCAATGGGAATAAAAATATGCCAAATGTCCCTTTTGGAGAATGACTCGGAAAAAGGGGACAATACAGCTTTCCACACAATATATTTCCAACCAGCATCTACAACAAATTTTGGAGCAGATTGAATCTAATTTTGATGATTCTACCCCCACTTCTAAGTTGATTGATGAAAGGGATACCTCTCTCCAAAAAATGAATGACCTCTATCAAGTTGAATAACAAAAGAGGAGATTCAAAGTCAAGAGTGCTCTAGCTCAAGGAAGGAGACTCCAATTCGAAGCTCTCAAGACTTAAACCAACCAAAGGTATAACAGAAACATGATTCTTTGTCAGGCAATTCTGATATAATTGATTTCAGACAAGTTCCTAGGAAGACTAATTCTTATGCCAAAACAATGCTAACGATGGAATCAAAACACCTACCTGCAAAATCTTCATTCAAATATTTAATTGTAACTCTCAAGATGATACTCGTCATCTTCAATGATCATTCTTTCCAGTTGTAATTGCTCATTCTCTTTTTAATATAGTATTCACCTTTTAATTTCTTTAAAGAAAAAAGTTTTAAAAAGCATTACCAAATTCTAGGGGGAATAATGTTCTTCAATTTTGCTTCCAGAAATAGGATGTAAATGCTGTTTAGTGCAGACAGTATTATCATACATATTATGTGATGCTTGTCAAGCAAAAGACATGGATATGTTGCTATCCATGTGCCCTTCTCATTCTTCAGTGTCATATGGTTAATATTTCATTAATACTGATTTCTTTGATTTTATATATGTGGTATTTTTTTCAGGAAAAAAACAACAGACAAACAGCATCAGATGTATCAAGATCTTCACAAATGCACATTTGGCCCAAGAATCCTCTTTTAAAATAGTTTTCTGAAATTGTAACTTGGATATAAGTCCCATCACTTGCTTTGAACTCTCATGTACTCCTAATACAAAACGGTAAACAGGATTCTGTAAAGCTTAAATTATACTATGCTGCATCATCCATTTACTGAACTAGATGCTGTTGTGCTGCAAAGTATGATTATAATTCATAGGAACAAAAATAATCTATGAAGAGAATTAACATATAAATCAGAATGATATCATGTATTAGCCATACAAGCCATATTTTTTTATGACAGAGAATTTGGACAAACCTCTAGTCCCACACAGAAGGTGTGAAGCTTGGATCCCCACTGTTTAGCAACCTCAGTACCTGCCAAGTGGCGAGAAGCAACAGCAGCAACTAAAGAAGAATCCAAGCCACCAGACAACAGTACTCCAAAAGGAACATCTGCCATAAGCCTTTTCACAACAGCCTGCATCACTAAAATGAATCTAATGAGTCCAGTTCCGCAATTTTGTTAGGCTAACAAATAAATCATGGCTACTAGATGATGTATATTGTCACTTATATAATTTATTTTGATTTCCAAAAAAAATAATGTAAAGTCTACTAACAATAAAACAGTACAAAGGATGATACTTATTTGCTAATGTGAGGTAACACTTTTAAGAAGAATATTTTAATAAGAAAATATGAATGGGGAGGAATCTAATTATATACGATAGTGATAATCTAATTAATTCTCTACAAAATATAAAAAATGGCAAGTTACATTGTTTTGGAAGTATTTATTTGAATAAATAAAGGTTGGAGTTGGTTGTCAGTTTCAGGAAAATGAAAAGACTACGAAAATTACTATTATGTTTTTCATAGTTACTGATGCGGTCTTCCTGGCCATGGATCCGGATCCAGATGCCTGTAGAAGCGGATCCGGAGGCGGGTGCCTGCCGGATGCACATTCCAGGCACCCAGATGCGTGGGGATGCCTCAGAGGCATCCACGCGCATCCGGTTGCCTGGGATGGCTTCCAGCAAGCACCCACAGGGCATCCGGATGCATCCAGACGCCTCCACGGGCCCAAGCCCAGAAAAACAAATAAGAACTTTTTCCTACTTGATTTTTATTTTAACATGTGCAAATAAGAACTTTTTATTCTATTTTTTTTGCAAATCCATATGATTCTGATTCCGATTTATGAACATTGAATCATGAACTATATTTTGAAGTAATTGTGATGATTTTCTGATTTGCATTGGAATCATGAACATAGACGTATATGATATGGTTTATAATCCTATTGAATATTCAGTTATTTAATATTAGTTATAACTTATTTGAATTTCAATTTGAATATGCATTGGTGAAGTATCCTACTATCAAATGTTTTAATTTGGTATATTCTTTCATTTCTTTGCATATACATAATATATATATATATATATATATATAAACGCATCCGCATCCCCCAAAAATAAATTTTGCACATCTGCGCACCCGATTCTCACATCCACATCCGGATCCGTACCCAAATAGGTAACTTAGATGTTTTTGATGAGGGTAAAGGAGGGTTTTGAAAGAGCCTAGCAACCTTTTACAAAACAAAGGCAAACCACCCCAAATGACCACCCAACAGGGGCGAAAAAGGAACAAGAACCAGGTTACAACAGAAGAAACATTAAATTGGTGTGATTTGAATCCAAAGTGCTCTAGAGAGCTTTGAATACAGCCACCAAATCAACCAATTGAAAAATCCTTATAATCAACATTCCCTTTTTTGATTGTTTGCCTTGGAAAACAAGGATTTTGAGGGGCATAATCACAAATCTCTCCTCCAAAGGCTTCTTCCTAGCGTCAGTATATTTGGATAACAATAGAAGAGATTGAGCGGTATTCTTCGCTAAATCCTCATTGACACATTCCCTGTTGGCCAACGCCAGGCTTTTCCCATCCATGACATTTGGAGTACCCCCCACAACCACCTCACCCAATCCCGTTGAAGCTCGACAAAGGCTAGGATTAATAGCCTCTTTTTTTTCTCCAAGTATAAGTCTTCCCCAAAGGTTGAGAAAATCACTATCACTTGAAAGGAAGATAAAAAAAAACAGCATTAAGTGCAATGCAAAATCTAGATTTGGAAATAAAAAGTGTAAACGATATGTCAGGAAGAGGATAATGTGAAAAATTATATTATACTCAAAACCCTCTTTGTTTTGATTGGGAAGTGGCACAATAATAATAAAAGCAGACAAACTACTTTGAGAATGGTAAGAGTTTAGAGAGCATTATCTTGCCATTAAAATTGTTGTCATGTTGCTTAAGGAATCAAGGCTTCTAAATCTCAATTTAGTCTTTTTTCCCTTGAGTAAGTACACATGTATATTATATATAAATATTCATATTTATGCGATTTAATAAAAAATATAACTAGTCCAAGGGGTTGAGCTTAATTGGTTAAAGCATTGAGTTTTCATTATTGAGACCCAAGTTCAAATCCCAAAGGGAAACCTAAGGTGAGATTCAAATTTGTGACTCTTGGTCTTCCATAGTTGGTTTCTAGAGTGAAAATGGGTTCACATTAAGTGGATTTCAAGTTGTGACTCTTGGGCTTCCATGCTTGGCTTTAGTGTGGAGATTATTTTTAATTAAGTGGATTTCAAGTTGTGACTCCTCGCCTTCAATAGGTGGGTTTTAATGTGATTGCTCAAAGGGAGTTGATATTAGTCTCATGGCTGTGCTCACAAGAGCTTGTAATGGTCTCATGTTGATGCTTGTATGAGCAAAAAATTTTAAAACAATTAGCTGTGTATGTGTGTGCATGCATTCAAGAAATCAGCAGTTTATTTGTGACTGAAGTATTAAAAGTTGAACCTCAATGCTGAGAGACTCACAATCCCAAACAATGGCAGGCTGGAGATCAAGGAAAAAAGTAGATTGAGGACTAAAACATATGGTATGTTTCCATATAGAGTATGTGAGGCAAGTGGTTGATTGGAATTCACTTGTAGAAGCAAACTTCAAATCATCAATCCTATCAAAAGGTTCATTTGACATGATAAGGAGTGTTTCACCATTTTCCAACGACACGTGAATGATATGCAATGTACATGCTTCGCATGTGGAGAAAACAAAGTGCATTTTGCCACTAAGATTGGAATGCTTCCAAAAAATAACCAGACTGAATTAAAAAAGACATCAGTAAATAAAAATATTGCCACCAACACAAGAGTGCATCATTGCTCCCATGTTTGTTGGCAAGCAAATCAATGGCCATCCACACCTATATCCAAACCTGAACTAGACCCAACAAATATGGGTGGCGAAATAGCCAAACTAGATAAGTCCACAAATTATCACATAAACAACTTGTCAACACTCAATATATCCCTTGTATTCTCTCACTGTATCATATCAGCATAGCCAAAACCTGAACCCAAACTAAGGATAGCAACTTAAAATAATTTGTTTTCTTGCATAAAAGCACAATGAAAAGTTGGTTTAATAATTGAAAACAAGATCTTTAATATTTCTTATTGTACTCCAACATGTTGGAAATGCTGGTTTTTGGATACATCACAACAAAGCATGCAAGTTAAACAGGTTATAAATCAATAAATAGCCATGCCTACATGACTCGCATTTTTATTAACCAAAATTTATAATCTTAGTTTGCATGCAAAAAACTTGTGTCATGCCTATTTGTTGTCACAATCACTACAAGGTATGATTTTCAATTGTTTTAAATTATAAGTGTTTTTTATTTTACTATTTCAAAAGAAACCTTGTTATAAAAAATAAAAGTCGGGAGCCACAAAGATACCTATCCCCTACCATAGCAAGGATGGTAGGCCCTCAAGCCCCAACCATAAAGGGGCGTGATACCCTAAGGTGGTTGTGCCTCACTTCCCCTCACCCCTAACAAATTTTTTTAAAAAAATTCATAATCATGTTATTTTTTAAGTTAAAAAATTCCTACAAATTACCTTGAGTCCATCCATATGTGACTTTTTTGGCAGAATTGTTTTGCAATACATCACTTTTTGGCAATTTCTCCAAATGCAGCAGCACCTCGATGTTTAGCAATTTCTCCAAATGTAGCAGCACCTCGATGTTTGGCAAAGAATCTTTGCCAAAGGTATATTTTTACTAGCAACAATTACATTGGTGGACCTCCCAATTTAGTGGTAGTTTTTCCAAATTTGGCAATGGTATCATTATGATGTCAATAGACAACTTGATTTTTTTACCTCGCTTCACCAACGGGGAAGATCTTTTTCTTTGAAGCCAATCTTTAAGGCTTCATTTTCACATGTAGGGGCTCCTTTTTCAAAGCATTTTTTTCTAAAATGTGGCAGAATTTCATGCTCTTCATGATGGTCCAGGTGATTTTCAATTTAGACAGTATGCATTTTTCAAATTTTCAGTATTCCTAGTGATTTAGTTGCGCAATTCTCATTTTGAGAACTTTGAAGGGCCATATCATTTTTGTGCAAACTCATTTTTTTTGTGCAATTTTTTCAAAGTGCATTTTCTTTTTGCATACTTTGCAGTGGTTCCTTCTATTTCTTCTCATCTTCCAACAAAATTATATTTTTAGCATGGGATTATTTTTTTTGGAGATATGTAAGCATCTATTGATTTCATTTCTTGATTTGTATATGCACTAGGAGAAATGCCAAATATTGCACTTGTATTTTGTGTCATTATTGTACGCATACTACTTTATAAAGTGCCATTGGAGGTTTCTTGTATGCACTTTGTTATTTGCAAACACATCCTTGTCTACCTTCATGCAAGTGTGTCTTGTTCTTGCACATCCTTTCTTAACTGCAAATCTATCTTGTGCATCTTCAAATGTTGCTCCTTCACTTTCTTGTACTAGATTGTGATTCATAGTTCCAATGGATCTATCACTATTTTTAAGCAAGGATATTTTAGCTGCCTGCTGGATATGTCAACATGCCAACCAAAACCAAACCGGATAAATATTATCTTTTCCAACATCACCCCCCCACCCACCGTTATGTTTATTAGAAATGACAGATTCAACAAACACTCTCATGTGGATCCCTACATTGTGCCTAATGGGGTACCTATTTAAAACATAGTTCTTTTGCCTCCAACTTTAAGACATATAACAATAGGTGCGTTCAAGCTTTCCTATGTCATGCAGGAACCTTCTCAAAGCAAATTGTAGATGATCATTTGGTTCTGTCAATATGCCATGCAGAACAGCTTTCAATATGTATGCACTCTGTTATTTGCAAACACATCCTTGTCTACCTTCATGCAAGTGTGTCTTGTTCTTGCACACCCTTTCTTAACTGCAAGTCTATCTTGTGCATCTTCAAATGTTGCTCCTTCACTTTCTTGTACTAGATTGTGATTCATAGTTCCAATGGATCTATCACTATTTTTAAGCAAGGATATTTCAGCTGCCTGCTGGATATGTCAACATGCCAACCAAAACCAGACCGGATAAATATTATCTTTTCCAACATCACCCCCCCCACCCACCGTTATGTTTATTAGAAATGACAGATTCAACAAACACTCTCATGTGGATCCCTACATTGTGCCTAATGGGGTACCTATTTAAAACATAGTTCTTTTGCCTCCAACTTTAAGACATATAACAATAGGTGCGTTCAAGCTTTCCTATGTCATGCAGGAACCTTCTCAAAGCAAATTGTAGATGATCATTTGGTTCTGTCAATATGCCATGCAGAACAGCTTTCAAGCATCTCTAATGTAAGCATTACATCTCGCTGAATCAAATGCAACAGAAGCCTTTGCAGCTTCTGACAATACGAGAAATGGGGAGCTCAAGTTTTTTATATGCAAATGTACTATTAGTTTATTATTGACATATCTATAGCTGCTTCTCAAGGTTATAGGAAATAGCAACCTAAGACATCTGCCTTTGCAACCATATTAGCAGAGTTAAACCTCAAACTTCTAGCTTTCCCCTGTGGAAACTTCTGCACCTTACAGTCCAATATGATCATCCTACCATGTTTTTAAACATCTTTGGCATGTCTACGAGCTTTTTTGCAGAAAAAATAATATAACAGTTTTTAAGCCCCTTAAAAATACACGAAGGATTTAACTAATAAATATCAGCTTTTACAAAGTATAACCATATCCCATTCCCTTATTCACCTCCTGCACCCTAATCTAACCAACTTGCAATCACTTTGAAAACAAAACAGAAAAATGACCAAGTTTTCCTTTAAATTGTTTAAGCTATTTCTCTTTCTTTATTCAATGCACTTTTCTTTCTACCATTTGTTTAGATGAGACAGCATACATTGTTTATCTTTGCCAATCAAATTTCATCATATCTCTCACAATGCAGTAATCTCACCTTCAGCAGACCACAAACTTCCATCAACACCAACTAGTCTTTTCTGTACAGGTATAGGACATTCTTTCCGTCAAAGCTGTGTGGCAAAATCAATATTCATTTCCAATGCATTTGTCCCACTTTAATGTGCCTGTTTAGAGTCAACAACTGGAGCATCTACTCTTGTGCCAATCTTCGGTGTTCTCACTACAGATGTGGGTTGACCACATCTGTCACAAAATGCAATTTGTTGGCCTCTGTGAGGATTGAAAGGAATTTCAAGAACTGGGCTCTCCTGTAACAGTCCCTCTACCTCCCAAGGATATACAAGCTCTCTCTCACTGCAATAATTAGATGTTTTACAGCCCTTAAACAATGGGCCATTGTGAATATTTGTTCCAATAATTTTTCCAACTTTGTTTCCGATGTCTTTATTTGCCAGCACACTTCCAGTCTTCAACTAGATTGTACTTTTCCAACAAAATTTTGTTTAAGTGCTCTATTTTGATTATCATGCCAGGTTGTTAAGTTATGTCATGTAATATGCAGAGGCAATCAAGAAGATCGAAGAGTCTTTGAACAGATTAATAAACAAATGGCAGTTATTTCATTTGAAGAGTGTTGAAAAAATATCGTCCAAGTTTAAAATTAAATTGTTGATCAAAGTAATGGAAATTAATCTGAGGATGAATCTTATTTTTAGACACTCGATAGCAAGCGCAACACTACCTGCAAATTATTTTGTAATATCTAGTGCTTAATGAATGCAAGTGATGGGTGATTGATTATGTTGAGTTGTTTAAAAGTTATTAATATCTCTTCAAATGATACCATGTATGTACAATGTAATGCATTGGGATGTCTCCACCATGTCAAATGATGAAAGTTATCCCATCATGATTAGTGAAGGGAAGTGTTTGCTCAAATGAGTGTGCATTAAACTATTTTAGTGTGGATTGTGAAGTTTAAATAGTACACTTTGTTAGTGATGGTTACTTGAAATGGAAACAAATATCTCTTTCTCCCTCTCCTTTCTGCTTGATATATGACTAACAAAGATGATAGTTAGAGATGCAAAGGTAATATTGAACCATTGATTGTGTATGTAAAGCATGTTTGATTAGAGAAATCTTTGGGTAAACGACCTAAGTCCCCAAATTTCATTTATGACTTGGATGCATAAGTGTGATAGAAGGTCAATTGCATTGGTGAAGTTAGGAGTCATAAATGAGTGAATCAATATATTTTGTATGATGCAAATATTAAAAGGACCATAGAATTGATGTATTGCACGGATTTTAAATAACCTCTTCATGTCCTTGTTTGAATTAGGAAATTGCTCATCTTTGACTTGATACGAGTTGAATATGCTTTTGATGAAATATGAATGTTTTGTGTGGTTAAGTAGATAAAGTAGTGATGTGAATTTCTTCCCTAATTGGGATTTGGAGCTGTGATCTCGTCCAACGAATATTGGCATAACATACTATTGATTGATGGATTTCCTTATGAGTTATTGAAATTATCATATTGATAAATACTAGTATCTTGCACCTTGAAAAGAGAAGAGTTTTGATTTGGGTATGATATGAAGTAGAAGTTAATTATCTTCCTTAATTAGAATATGGAAATGTGTGTTTATCCAATGAATGTGGCATAATGTGCTATTGTTTGAAGGCCTTTCTTATATGTTACTGAAAAAATCTAGTTGATAAATGTTATTTCCTTATACTTGAAATGAGATAAGTAATGTTGTGTATGCTCTGCAAGATGGATGAATGATATACAATGATATTTGGGAAAGAGGAATAACACCAATGTTGTGAAATGATTGTATTGCATATTTATGGGGAGCATAGAAATTTCTTTCATAATGATGTTGTTATTAATTGAAATGCTTTTCCTTATGATAGACCTGTGGCTGTCGATAAGTCAGTATGTGAAGTGGTAGTACAAACAACGTAAGAGTAATAATGGCGTAAAGCAACCTTAGCTTCTACTACTCATGGGAAGAAGTATTCAATGCTTCCCCTTATGATGGACCTGTGTATGTCGTTCATAAGTGATTAGTCCAATCCCCATAGTTCTTGAGCATGATACCAGTACTTGATAAGAGGTTCTATGGACAAATATATGATTATCAAGGCTTCATGTACATATGCATATTTATGTGATCCAGCATGTGGAGGAAGATTATTTTACCCATGTTGTGATGGATACCGTATCTGCACATGTTTCAACATGATGCAATAGATACGATGCCACACCCCACTGAAGTTCCGACATACTGTTAGTGATGATGTTGTGTCATTGATGGTAGCAAGCAAAGCTCAAGGACACAATGCCACCTACGTAGATACGTAAAGGCGCAGTATATGTATGTTATGAATTCCTACTTGATGCAAAGCGATAGGGAGATGCTTATATACTCGTAGAGGGGCACCAATGGTTGCCTGCTTGTTCAGGCGCTAGTAGGCATATGGGTGAGCCCTAGCCGTGTATACTGTTGGCAACGATTATAGCCTACATGTGCCTTCTCCACATAGTTACAAAACTCAGACTCGGCAAGCTGGATTCGGACTTGGCGTCCGGACTCAGCAAATTGAAAAACCTAAGAAATTCAATGATTTTTAAGGATTTAAAAAAAAATTCATGCATCATTCAGTCAATTAACATCAAAGACACAATAATTGAGATAAATAGAAGCTACTTTGCACACCTACACAAGTTTACATTGATCACATAAGTATAAATGCAAATTTCTGAAATAAGTTAACTGTTGAACTAGTTACTAAATAATACATTAGAAATCTGAAATATAAATAGTGTCACTATCAAAAGTGTACAATATTCATGGAATATGAAATCCATGGAATCAAAAGTTCAAAACATCTATCAAAATAAAAGCTAGAGCCTAGAAGACTAAGGCCCTATGTCTTCCTGCATGTACACCTAAGATAGGTCATGGAAGATTTTGCAGCCATCTTCTGTTTTGTAAGGAGTTAAACAGGTCAGCCATGCAAAACAGCAGTCTCTAAACGAGTGCAAATAAACTCTTGTTATCTATTCATACTTCATTTCCTAGCTCCACTCCTTGTAGTTTGTTTTGTTGATTAATCATAAATTTTCTATCCTCTAAGTCACAATGGATCAAATTCCATTTACAAATAACCTATCCCATTGTTATTTTGTTCATTTTCTATTTCTGAGTTAAGCGATTATAATCCATCAAGGATACTTTGGTTCTTTAACCTCTTTTGAATCTAGTGACAACTCAAAAAGCTATGCTGTCAAGAATTGATTATACTTATGAAATGATGCATAATTGAGATATGAGGAATACATTTTGTGTCAAATCCAAACAAGAATTTAACTTTAACTCAAATACAACTAAGTTTTTTTTTTAAATAATTTAAAAAATTTGTTTTTTTGCTTGACTTTATGTTGGACGCGGCAGAGTCCGCATGACGGGACTCACCGAGTCCACCGAGTCCTGCAGGAGTCGGTCAAGACTCGGCCGAGTCAGCTTGCCAAGCCAAAAAGACTCTGCAAACCTGACTTGGCTCGAGACTCGCACAGACCTGTAACTATGCTTCTCCATGAAGCATCACTGTATGAGGTGCGTCCTACACATGCTTTCTTCGCGAGGTGCATTGCCATGCAACATATGACCAATGTGTGCCTTCTTCGCTTGGTGTATGGTCATGCCACATTGCAATGTGATGCAAGGTGTAGCGGAGGTGTACACTCCATGCCTTGTGGTGACGATGCTCATTTTGTACCACACGAGGGGCTATTGCGATAACCGAACGATTGCTCCTTTCCTCTTTGGGTGGCTACTTCTAGTTACATAGTGATGTAATGTGCAATTTCATGATTATTTTATTTTGCTTGTGTGGGCCAACAAATTTGTTTATCCTTGTCTATAATGGTTTGACCACAACTTGTGAGATTTAATTTACATTTAATTTATCGTTGCAAATTTCTTGATTTTTTCTTATCTTTTTGTTGAAATTAATAATTTAATTTCTCTTATTTATGAGTTTTGGTGGCTAAGCTAGTTCCTCTGGATGTTTTCAAATGCCGGTCTTGTGTTGTGATGTGATTCCTCACCAAGAACGTATTAAGTGGACTTGGTGAGTGTATACGAGGAAGCAAACACAAGGAACCCTTGAGGATGGGAGCATGTGAGGTTGTGATGTGGCTAGGACCCACTACCCACCTCAGAGTGGTAATTATTCCTTGGAGGCTAAACACCTTACACAAACAAGGGATAGGGCACGTGGTCTTGTATGGAGGGTCTCACCATACGTATGTGGGGCCCAAACACCATTAAACCACTAAGTGAGGAATGGATTATGGATTATAGATTATGGATCATGGACTCCAAATATAGATGAGACTTGCATATTGCACCCTGGAATGCGAAAGCTTGTCCAAAGAGATGTGACCACTTTCGAGCCTTGCCGGAATGCGAGAGATTTTCCAGAGAGATGTGGCCATTTTTTAGCCTTGAGATGTGTTATCTCAGTAATGTGGACTAACATGTTTGTGTAAAATGCATATCTTTCTATGATCATTGTTGCATGTTAGAGATAAAATGGATCATTATGTTTTGTTCAATGCAAATATCATTATGTTTAATGAGTTTTGGTTGGTATTTGTGTCATGGAATTTGGAAAAATGGTATTATGGATGAATGTCTCTTGAAGTGATGGAAATATTAGAAAATTAAGTGATTTGATTTGTTTACCTTTCTTGAAATTGGTTTATATTGTTGTTTATATCGGAATGCATAGTTTTTGATCAAGGTTAAATTTAAACTAGTAGATAAAAATATGAGTTGATATATTAAGCCTAACCATTTTTATGAGAATTATTTTTATATCGATGTATGGAATCAAGGAATGAGTATGTCTATGATATGTTTCAGGATTATTGTGTGATGTGTATCTATTTTAGCCTTTCCAACTTCCAAGAGTAAGTCAAGTCTTAAGGGGGGAGGATGTAGTGCCACGTAACACACTAGTGATGAAAATAAGCAATTGAGCGGTTATAAGAAGTGATGCAATTAATATTAATAGGTAGCAATTATGAAATGCAGAGATGTGATTTGTTTTAAGTCAGCAGCTTGTCAAAACAAAGAGAAGTGTTTATATTAATTATAAACAAACTACATAAAGGTGTGATTATGATTACAATAAAATGCTTGATTTTAATCAGTTAAATTTTGATTGTTGAAAGTCACAACCTTTCATGAAAAGTTATATGAGAGATGAAAGGAGATACAGGGAGAAAACTGTTTTTAAAAAAAGGGTTAATGGAGCAGGAAAAAATGTGATTTTGCAGCAGAGACAAGGGAGGACTCGTTGGGTTGGATGTATCAAGGAGATCATTTCAAAGAAGAAATAAAAGGATTTGGCCAAAGACGTGCTAATCGCAGTTGTCTGAAAGCTACCAGAGCACATCTGATGGGAATAGCTCCCATTTTATCGCAGCCAAGGAAGATGCTGCCCAAGGTTGTTGAATTTGGTTTAGCACCTGTTAGTTGTATTTGCCTGAAGGTTTCTAAGACCTTTTCAACAAATCCATTTTGTGTGTTTTCTTCAATATTGCAGTCCATGGGACCACATTTCTGAGAGACGATTTATAACAGTTCGCAATTGTTGTTTATGTTCTCCACATGTGGTGCATTTTTGCCCAACATAGAGGGCAGCAATAATGGAGGGATGTGGTTTCACTCAAAGGGCGATCAGGGTTTCCACATAGTTTTCTCCTTTAATCAAAACTGCCAATGTTCGTTGGATGGGCACCTTCAAAGGAGATTGGGTCTAGAAATGGAGTGGAGAGCAAGATTGGAGTGCGTTTGATTTGGGAAGAGATCACAAACATGTAAGTTATGACAAAAATCTCATCACACGTTTTTATTTTGATCAATATAATTTTAATTTAAAGAATAAGGAAGCTCTAAACAATGAATGATAGAATTGTTAATATATTTAGATTTTGTAAGGAAAATTTACAATCTATAAATAACTTTTATGACTGAAAATAAAATTGACAAAAATAGACAAGGAAGGGAAAGATAATGCCCGGTTTGTAGCAATTAGTTTTCCTTCATCTTGAGCCTCATGTTCCTTTATTTCCAACTGCAAATGCTTCTCATATGTCTGAGATAATGACTGATATAATACTGCTGCAAAACATCAATTTAAATACTGTTGTAGGTACTGCTGAAGGTGCGAATTATCCTTCATATGTTATGTCTTCTATATGTTAGATTATTCGCACCTTAAGTCTCATTTATATGAGAGAAGACATGATCCAATTGCAAGGTAGGAGCCGACCCAGAATTCAGCATAAATTAATGTCTCAAGGACACTTTACACAAGTCGTCCCTTGAGGTAATATGAAAATCAAATTACAAGGTCAATAAGAAGTCACCCCTTTGGGACAATGCCAAGCTGAGATCTTTATTCAGTGATATAATAACAAAATGTATAAAGTGTATGTTAAGGTGAATAATAAATAAGATTATTTATTAATCACCTTAGCATATACATCATTGATCTTTCCGAAAAGACCATAAATATCAACACTCCCTCTTGGTCTCGAGGGAAGATCAAATAATATATCTCATAATGTAATCTCAATGAAAAGGAAACATAGTATATAAATATGTAATCATACCTGATGTAATCAATGTGATTAACCATCCTCAAGATGTCCAAGAGCCTCAATGCTCGACTGTGCAAGAGCCTCATCGCTCAAATATCCAGGAGCCTCAATGCTCAAAGGTGCAAGAGCCTCAATGCTCAAATATGCACGAGCCTCGACACTCAAATATGCACAAGCCTCAACGCTCTAAATGCACGAGCCTCAACGCTCAAAGGTGCAAGAGCCTCAACGCTCTAATATGCACAAGCCTCAACACTCAAATGTGCACAAACCTCAACGCTCAAAAGGTGCACGAGCCTCAATTATCTGATCTAAGAACTTTTGTTCTTTTGTTGGTGAGATTTTCTATTAGAGATTTAAACTCTTTAAATTTCTTGAGGACTTCAATTGATTCTTTGCTTTTAAGAAAGTATATCCATGTTTTCCTAGAGAAATCGTCCACTAATATGATATAATATAGACATCCTCCTATGGATGGTACAGACATGGGCCCACAAAGATCAATGTGAATGATTTCTAGAATTTCTTTAGTTTTACTTTCACTATTGTTAAAGGTAGTCTTAATATTCTTTCCTAGTGCAAACCTTTACAGACACCTTCATGTCTTAAGGGTAGGTTAGGAAGACCTACAAGTATTTTGAACATAGATGATAATGTCTGAAAATTTAGGTGACCTAATTTCCTATGCCATAGTTCACAAGGAACAGTGGATGCAACTGAGAGAGCTTGGAGAGAAGTTGTATCAAGTTTGTATAAGCATTCATGACGAATCCCTATAGTATAGGCCTGATTTAGGTTTGAGTTTTTAAGCCATGCCAAAACCTTTCCTTCCATAAAGGTGATTCTATAGCCTTTATCCTCGAGGGCTGATATGGATACAAGGTTTCGTTTTATGACAATTCCCAATGCCCATGATAGAATAAGAGGTATCATCTCCTATGGTGACTTCTTCTCTACAAGTTTCTATAAATGAGTCTAAGTTCTCTTTGAATCCAGTTATATGCCTAGAAGCCCCGCTTATCAATAACCCAAGAATATCGATTTGATGTTTGAGTTAATAGGGCAGAATAGAGGGCTAGACTATCCATTGTTTTAAGAGTTCAGATTGTTTTCCTAAAATCTGATACGGATGTATTCAACCTTGGCTCTGATACCATGTTAATATATTCAGATTTTGTAAGGAAAAATTACAATCTATAAATAACTTTTATGACTGAAAATAAAATTGACAAAAATAGACAAGGAAGGGAAAGATAATGCCCGGTTTGTGGCAATTAGTTTTCCTTCATCTTGAGCCTCATGTTCCTTTATTTCCAACTGCAAATGTTTGTCAGATGTCTGAGATAATGACTGATATAATACTGCTGCAAAACATCAATGTAAGTACTGCTGTAGGTACTGCTGAAGGTGTAAATTATCCTTCATATGTTATGTCTTCTATATGTTAGATTATTCGCACCTTAAGTCTCATTCATATGAGAGAAGACATGATCCAATTGCAAGGCAGGAGCCGACCCAGAATTCAGCATAAATTAATGTCTCAAGGATACTTTACACAAGTCGTCCCTCGAGGTAATATGAAAATCGAATTACAAGTTAGATAAGAAGTCGTCCCTTTGGGACAATGCCAAGCTGAGATCTTTATCAGTGATATAATAACAAAATGTATGAAGTGTACGTTAAGGTGAATAATACATAAGATTATTTATTATTCACCTTAGCATATACATCATTGATCTTTCCGAAAAGACCATAAATATCAACAAGAAATGAAGACATGAATGTTCCAAAAGACATTGAAATGCACTGGTTGGGCCAATTATCAAACTCAAACAGTCGAAAATACCTAAGTCATAGGTTCGACCATATCAACATATTGGGGAATTTGAGAATTAGAAGACAATTCCAAGTGGCGGGAAATGCTCGACTAGGACCAAAATCCAAAATCCTTAGAAGAGGAAAGTTAAGATTATAAACAATAGAGGACTAGACACTTTCAACATTCGGGGACTTCATCATTAAAAGTAAAATCCAAGAGTTAGTTTTTCCCCAAAGTCCCTATCAAGCTGAACTCATAAGAGTTCATTCTCAAATCTTCCATGAGTTCGATTAATAGGAAGATCAGAGGATTCCTAAGGAATGAACTTTCTCTTGCCCCATGTTGAAACAAATATCCTCTGCTCTATGAAAAACCACAGATACTCCTTAGATATATGCAAAGGTCAATCCTCTATTAAACCCAATATCCTTTGTCTTGTAAATAAGTTGATCGTTGACATGATAAAAGGCTTGATTTCCTAATTAAGACGATCCTTAACATAACATAAGACCAGATATGACCCAATCCTTCATTATTATATGATAAAAGTCCCCTTTTTTTTAGAAGTGCCACAAAGGCTATCCATGATATAAAAGGATCATTGCCAATGATACAAAAGAATCCAATGTTAAAATGTTCTAGTTTTTTATTATAATGTTATTAATGATTAAATAATAGGTTGCAGTTTTGATTGAAATGATGAAATTATTTATGGACAACGATGGTATTATATTTTCAAGAAATAGAGCATGGTCTTATTTATAAATGTCCGAACATGATATCCTTCTCAATGATTATAAATGTGCTACTTAATATATATTCTATTTTCAATAACTATCACATTGCAATTGTGTACCAGGGTTATTATTTAATTGTATTTCCTCATAAGCAAAGATGACCATTAGGGATAAATAAGGTATTTGAGGCAATGATATGTATTCATAGGACTTTGTTTTGATTAATATATGTCTAATGATATGAAAGTATAACAATGAGATGCTAAGCATAATAGGTTTAATGCATTCGTGAGGTAATGGAATGACATATTGATATAAAGAAAATACTTATTATTGAATGAATTGTGTGTTAGCTTCGTGCCTTCTTGGTGGATGTCTTGTGTTTATCCATGCAATTGTGTTGATTTGTTGGAAATATTGTGATTTCTGCCTAGAGTTATTCTCAGAAATGCATTATTGATGAGTTTAAATGTATGCCCCATGCCTTCTTGGAAGTTGTGGAAATGGTATTCATCTTTGTATGTATTTGAGACAGGGCAAGTGTATTCTTATATGTTGTGTTTGGGTCGTTGAGTGTTGCAAAGAGTAGACCTAATTAAAGCAATCGTACGTGTATATTAAGTGAGCCTCTATCATGGACTAGTAGTGATCTTATTATAATATGGACTATAACTCTGACTTGAGTTTTTGAAATCTGTGTCCTGCCATTAATTAAACCTAGGCTTTTGTCCCTGCCTCACCTAAGTAGGTGGCAGCCGACAAAGAACTATCTAGGGTATTGAACCCTAAAAAGGGTTGCATACCTACTTTCATGATTTTATTATAAATGGTTTGAGATTGAAAGCGTCAAACTACGAAATCTCTGTGCGTGACGTAGGCAAGGCCATCAGTGATGAACCCCCAAGACTTAGGTCTGGCCCTTAGGTCTTGTCTTTAAAGATTTAAATGAAATTATTACACTCCTCAATGATAATTCGTCTAAATAAGATATTGATTAAGATTATATTTATGATCATGTGTCTAATGTCTTGCATTTAGTTGCATAGATGTGTCCAGTTACAGGTATTGGGGCATGGTGAATACAATGCAAAAATAAGAAAGCAAAACTCAAGTATGCAATGATATTTGTTGTTACTTGGACAAGGCAGTAAACATCCATATTCTTTATCCTCCTGGTTTCTAGTTATATGATATAACAAGTGGGATTATATTATGTTGCTTTATTTAATGTAGTACATTATGGTTTATATATATATATATGTTTTATTGAGAGTTTTGTCCTTGCGATGTGTTATCTCAGTGATGTGTTTGAACTGGCAACTTAGCAAGGTAAGAAACATTTACGTGTGTACAATCTGCTTAATTTTCCCATGGCAAGCCCATTGGTTAGAACTTAAATAAGAAAAACAGAAGAGGAAAGACAAATCATTCAACAAAGCAAAGCCAGTGTCTAACTCATTCATATAGTTGTATAATAGACTTCCACAGTCCATATTGATGTGGAAAATAATTTAAAATAGTTGTTGTCAAAGAGTCATACAAAAGTTATTTAATTTTGCTAAGAATCAAAAACAAATTACATGAACAGTGGAAGACAATTTAAGTTCAGTCTATGCCAAAGTTCCTAAATTTCTTATATAGCAAATGTCATGTTGTCAAGTGTTAAAATCACTCAAAGTCAGGGTCTAGGTTGTTCATATAGTTTACCAAAAAAAGAAACTTCCACAGTTAATAATAATGTGAAAAACAATTTCAAACAGTTGTAAAAGAATAATGCGAAAGCTATTTGACATTTGTTAAGAGTCAAATAGTAAAACAAATCAGATGACCAGTAGAAGACAATTTGAGTCCATTCTATGCCAAACTTCATCAAACTTCAATAAATATGAGAAATTCCAAGTTGTCAAGTGTGGAAGTGAAGAAGAGGAGCTATGACATTAGGAGATTGATTGTTGGTGTGGTCATTATTGCAAAATTGTGGTGATGAGCTGTTTAAGATTTGTGAGGAAAATACAAGAACTTATCAAAGTTTATTGTTAAGGCCTACCATTGAGGGTGCTGTTGAAGCCAATCTTGAGACTTTACTGAGATTGATATTGAGGTTTTGGAAAACAGTTGTGAAATTGTTGAGGGATCCTTCAAACAGATCCTATTAAACGGTTAAATCTAAGTGGAGATGTTTTAACTTGTAAGATTATCTCTGCAAATCCTACAAGTCAAGAAAATTAAGTGATTGAATTGGAATTCAGATTTGTTGTGAATTTATTGAGCAGTTCAAGCATTTGACAGACAGAGCTTACAGAAATATAAAAAGCTGATTTGAGTTTACTTTTTTATTTTCACAATGATAAACATAAAAGTCTCCACATAACTATGTCCTACTCAAAAGAGAAATTAAAGAAGTTTGGTCACTCATCCAATCTGGTTATGTCAAATGCCAATTTTAATCATACAAGGAAGAAGAATCCTGGACTAGATAAATTATTGAAAGCAATGTAGCCACATAAGTTTTATTTCATCCATGATAATGAACAGAGGATGATCATAGTCATCAAAATAAAAGATTTAGGTGAACATAATACAGCAAATATAGTGAGATTAAGTATTTTGAGGATAAGTAGCATTTGAGAACAAAATTTGAAAAGCTGTAATAAAAAAGATGAAGAATAGATATTTAAGGTTAAAAAATAAATTGTTAAACTGGGTTGTCCCCGTGACCCAGCTCAGTGTCCCCTTGGGGCGAGCTGGGGCAAGACTTGTCCCCTGGGATGGTGGCCGCAGCCCGCATGTCACCGCCATTGAGTACTTTGAGATAGGAGTTGAACTTTGGACATCACGGACCTAAACCAGATGCCTTTATCCAGCTCAGCTACCCCCTCAGGCTATATTTAAGGTTAATATTATTATTAAGATAAATTAATCTTTATTATAAAGATAGTTGAACCATAACCAGCTTATAGAAGGAAAAAGGGAGGATCTGATGAGCATATGAGCTCCCAGTGATGTGTTTCACCTTTTTTCTATTGACCATGTGATGGTAAATAGTAAATACTAAAGACCACATTTTGCATTATGATAGATTTGAAGGCAATGCTCATCCTCCTTCAGATCCATCTAATGCTGTACTTAACTTCTCTTCCTTTAAGTTGAGCTATAACCAGCTATTACCAATTGAGGTATCAAAGGCTAATATTATTATTAAGATAAACTAATCTTTATATAAAATATTAACAACAATTGAGCTATAACCAGACAATAGACAGAAAAAAGATATGATGAGTCTGCAGTCCCAGTTATGTGCTTCTCCAATTTTTTGATGACCCTCTGGTGGTAAATACTAAAGACTACAATTTACATTATGATGAGTCATTGAGTTTGAAGGCATTTCCTCCTCCTTCGGATCCATCTAATGCTGCAGTTCTCTTCTCTTCCTCAAAGTGTTCCAATCAAAGAGAATGATGAAAAGAATTCTACTTAAGGGAGTATCCTCCTGTAGATTGGCTCTAAATCTGGAAGTTCCAGTTTAGCTGGCATAAATCATGCAGGTAGCCTCAGCTTCTCCAATGTTAAGCCTGCAGCTATGATAAGTTTATAAACTTGACTCAAGATTAGATATAGCTGTAAGTTTATACATATGGTTTTAAATTTAATAGTCTAATCGGGATGTTTGTATGCAAATATACATATTTTTTGTATTCTGTAGGCACAATCAGACTACATCTTAATTCAGGCTTTCTCTTGTTATTTTGGGACAATGCTAGCCCTTCTAAAGGCTGAGCTTTGCAACTTAAATGCATTTTAAAGAAAAAGCAATGAACTCATCCTTGAACACATAATTTTTTTATAAATTTAGTTTATATTTTCATAGAGGAATTAAGAAAGTTTTCTGAACTAACAGATAGTAGTGCCAAAATAAGCAAAATGAAGCCATAAACTTAAATGATATAGAAAATGCAATACCGTACATTCTCAAATGCTTGTCGCAAAACCAAGGGATTGTATGGAACTGTTGGAATATCTTCTGAGAACCAGGGTGGATTGTACCATCTTCGATAGCCTCCTGCAACAGTTTTTCAACCAAACTGCCTAAAACCAAACTTCGAACAAAGATGTAATTTCTCACATACAAAGAAAGCAAAAATGAATACACAATAACAGAGAAAACCTGGTGAGTCTTCAAATTAATGTAAGCTTGTAGAGATTTTGCTTGCAATTGAAAAAAGAACTCAAATAAGTGAAACAAAAAAACTATGGCACTACTATTCATGCGTGTTCTTCCCCTCCTCAATTTCAGAAGTCTTAAAGTTGCAATCCCAATTGATGCTTTACAATTTCCCAAAAAACACTAAGAGAATGAGGAGTTCAGTCTACCAAGACCAGTAACAGAACACCCACTAGTTTCATAGCATCATCTGGAAAGCGGTGTATATACTATAAATTACCTGCTTTGCTGGAATATAAATGTCCAGGAGGAAAGCATTCAAAACGTTCACAGTCATCATTTAAAGCTTTCATTTCAGATGCAAACCATATTGATCCTACAATAAAACAAAGTTACAAAAGTAAATAGGAGCATTGATTTAGGCAAGAGCAAATTGATCTTTCTAAAACCAATATAAGGATGAATCAAAAATATAATATCAAATGTCTGAAAGCATCAACTCCATTCAGCTATAACATACCATCAAGGCCCCAGCCTGTATAGAGGGGTGTGACGCCAATAGCATCACGAGCTGCAAGAAAACTGTTGTCACGGGTGTCCACAAGAACAAAAGAGAACATTCCATCCAACATGTCAATGCAGTCCTCACCAAATTCTTCATACTATCAATATATTCAAACCACAAGTAGTCAGTATCCCTAAAATCCACTACATACCAAAAAAGTTTAAAAATATAACAACTGCAATTCCATTAAACTTTAACCCCCAAAAAAATCAACTTAAAAAAAGGTCACAATTTCAACACATAACCTAAGACATGATGCAAAACTTCTTGGTAAACTTATACTTACAAGATAAGCAATAACTTCACAGTCACTCCCAGTCCTAAATTTGTGGGATTTGAGTACTGTTTTCCTTAATTCCTCGTGGTTGTAAATCTCTCCATTCACCTGCAGCATATGTAGACATCTATGATTGCACATTGACATAGTTACTTAAATCCTTTTAACTTTTCCGAAAATATGTCAGCAAAAAACCATGGAATAAAAATCTGAAATATTATTTTTATTGTATAAACATAAACATAAACATAAAGAACAGCACCACAAGTCCCTAACAGAACATAGTGTGAATAAAATGCAAGATCCTGTGATTGA
This sequence comes from Chamaecyparis obtusa, assembly GCA_027943335.1. Classification (NCBI taxonomy): domain Eukaryota; kingdom Viridiplantae; phylum Streptophyta; class Pinopsida; order Cupressales; family Cupressaceae; genus Chamaecyparis; species Chamaecyparis obtusa. The sequence continues at coordinate 2,756,334 of BSBK01004178.1, read as the reverse complement.
CAGAAAACAAAACACACAAAAATAAATCATCCACACTCAAGAACACCAAAAAAGTCAAGAGATACTCCTAGGGCACCCAAGTACCCAAATTACTCAATCTAGAATTGGAAGAAATAAATGATATGACATTTCATTGTGGATATAAATGTGGCAGAGTCTGTATATATACCCTCTTCCTAGTAGAATGTCAAAACCATATAGCCTACTGTGCTGACATCAATCCCAAGGTATAACACAAATACTGGTAACTTCCTGGGCCCAGTAAGAAGAGCTCCACAAACACAAACAATACTAACATCTCTTCACTAGAATTATTTCAGTAAAACCTTAATAATGAGGATGGCAAAACAGTCAACTATTTATGAGATATCTTTCTCTATTGCCTCCGTTACTGGATTTTTTTAAAAACAGTAAATTGAAAAAACTATTCATATACAGATTTTATATAACTGATTTATAAATGACCATTTACAAGTAATCAAAACATTCGTCTATTATTTATTATTAAGTGTTTGGAGCACCTGATAAATAGACAGATAGACAGATTGAAAATGCAGCTGTGACATAGATAATTGATACTGCAATGCCAAGTGTCAAATCAATATGAAATTACAATCAGTAATCTTCATATTTCTCTTAGATAGATGCCACAGTAGCTGCTTGTAGTTCAAACAAACCAACTGATGACATCGATGCTCTCAAATATGAGCACTATGAAGTTTATTGATTGTAAATGTGTATTGGTTTGAAACTTGACATTGAATTATCAATTATCTTTATCACTATCAGCTGTATTTTCAAACCTGCATTTTTTGGTACATAATGGGTATATATCGATGGTACTGCAGCTGCTTGTGGTTCAAATTAACCAAGTGATGACATTAATGCTCTTAATGAAGAACAATATGACAATAGTTGATTGTAACTTTTTATTGATTTGACACTTGACATTGAATTATCAATTATCTTTATATATATGGCTGAACCCATCCATACAAAAGTTGCCATACTAGCAAAATCCCAAACCCATACCTGAACGAAAGATTTAGCGCAAAAATAACATCAGTGCCTTAAAAAGTCAGATCTGCTGATCCTCAAACATTATAAAGAGATTCCACTTTTATTAATGGAAAAGACAGAACCACTGTGTGCTGATCAACACATTATTCCTAGATTAAAAGCCACAGATTATTTTCAAGCAGCCCATCAAACATTGGGCTGCATATTACTTCTGTAAAAGCTTCCTCTGCAGAGAGGCATAGCCCTTACAACCTAACGGGCAATACTTTAGAATACAGAAACAAAGGAACAACTTTAACATTTTAACAGAAAGACATACTAGGTTCAGAGTTAAACAGTTTATAATTCAAGCGACTCATCAAATGGCTGCATATTAACTGTCTAACTCTCAAGGCTTCCTGTGCAAAAAGGCATGGCCTTTTCAAACCTGCAGGAGAAGCCTTTAAAGTTTAAACTACAGAAAAAAAAGTCAATAACTACAAGATTTGAACGGAAAGACTCTCTGAGTAATTAGCAAGTCCTCTGAGTCCAGGTTCGAGCAGGCCCAGACAAACCCTGGGAAGAACGTGCCTAACCTGAGCAGTAACACTGGTCCTTATCGAAAGTTTCTAGATAATATCACCGATTATCATTTTTGAAAATCCAGCGTTTAGCATTGAATTTATGCCATATATTTGTCAAGTCTGGGTCAAAAGTTAGCCTGCTAGGTCCGTGTTTGGTTACACTGATTATAGGTTGCTCAGGCTCCTGAACATGCAGAGCCAAATCAATGGTTCTGTTGTCAAAAGATGAAACAATTTCATTTACAATGGAGCATCATACCATGTATAATTATCAGCAGACCAAGAAGAGGGACCATCGTACTAACAATGCAGGTTTTTGATATTTCTCACAACACTACACTGTTTATTGTTTTGTAGGGACAGGAATTTCTATTTTGTGTGAGCATGTCATCAGCCTGCTGAGTCCAAGTCTTGTAACGCTAATTAGCTTGCTCTGGCTACTAAACATGGAGAGGAAAACCAATAGTTCTGTTGTCAAAAGGTGAAATAATTCCATCTACAATGGAGTATCGGACCATTGATAATTATCATCACACCAACAAGAAGGGCCATAGTTTTGTCATTGTGTGTGTAAAGTCATTGTGGAGACATTCAAGACAAGTGACCAACATGCTTGTCCAAGCTAATGAATGAAAATCTGGTTCAAATGACAAATTAGTATGCATGCCATTGTAAGTTAGTTAATTGGGTGACAGGTTTCATGAGAAACTATACATGCCTTGTCAGAAATATTGTCAGTGATGTCAAGGAGAACTAATTTTGCACTATTTTCTTGAAGTCAAAAGAGAGTTAAATGGCTGGCCGATCCATGAAATAATACTAAGATTTAATGTAATTATTATTATTTAATTTAGTATGGCCAACCCATGTGTTTGGCGCCCATGTTTTGGTACAAGTTGTCCAATTTAAATATCGATTGGAGTACCTCTTTGAAACTGGTGGATCTCCCTTGCAAAAATCACTTCTCTTCGTGAAGAGGCATGAAGTGGTATGAAAAGAAGAGATGGGGGTAAGAAAGCAAGTAGAAAAAATGTGATATCTTTCTAGTACATGCAGATCATTGGAGTATATGTGTGAAAAAACATTGCATCACTTACAAGCAGATTTTATAAAGGAAATTTAAATGATGGTCATCCATTTAAGAAGAAATATTCGAGAAGGCAAAAACTTTGTTTATCTGAAGGTTGGTACCTCCTAAAATAACAGATTAGTGTCTCTTGTTAAGTTGGTGCCTAGTTGTGGGATTGTGTCTCCAATGGGCTGGTGCATACAAATTTTTGTAAAAGAATTTTATTTTGTGGCTGGATTTAGAAAGTAGATCAAGCAGTCTTTCTTGTGGTTTTCCCCTGAAAGCTTATGTGATTGCTCTAGTGGTTATCAAATATTAATAAGTAAAAAAATTGTCTTATACAGTTATACTGATACATCCCCCCTCACAGTATAAGTGTGTGCTCATCATGCCTACCCAGAAGCCATAACAGATTCATCACTACTTGACAAAAAGAGAAACAAAAATGTGGAGAAAAATCTGTAACAAATGACAATGAGCAGACCTTGTCGAACCAGCCTTTTCTTAATCATCCTCAAAGATATCACTTAAATTTTTACAAAAAAAAACTTAGGAACACTAGAATTACACCAAAATTAACAATTCACTTCCTTTAAGTAGGCCTAGAAACTTACAGTAACAACAATTGTTTTGTCCTTGTTGTATAATGGTTGATCCCCAGATGTTGGATCCACTATGGCCAGTCTCTGGTGTGCAAGAAAAAAATTGTCATGGTGAGCAATTCCACTCCAGTCTGGACCTCTGTGCTTCAGCCTGCCCACAAATAAAAGAAAAAAGACATATTATGTATGTTCTACAAGACAAGAATACAGTCACAAATTTGTGTTCAACTTAATGTCCCCTTCTAAATTTTCCTTGTTGTATTTAAGCATTATAAATGCTAACTCATAATAATACTTGAATTATAAGTATAAATCTAAGGTAGAATTTGCAGTCGTAACAATTATTATGTAATTCTGATTTAAAGCTTGTAATGTATTTTGGAAAATAGAAAACTTATCCATTTATTTCTTCTGTAATTCTGCTCCAATCTGCAGTGATTTCTCTATTTTAAATGTCTTTGAAATATTTTTCTAATGTTTTCCGAAGTTGGGGATTTCCGTTCAGTAACTCGGATATAGAAATTAAGGGGTTTTTATCCTTAAATTTCAAGCCTAGAGGGGTTTTGTCATCAAGTTGGTCAAACCTTAGTTCACATTCCACAAGGGAGAGAATAAAATAATATGTCCACAAATAAGTGATTCTTCTTCTCCTTATTTGGACTTCTCTAAATAAATTATTTATCCAAGACTCGTCACTCTTTGAATGCCTCTTGATTAAACTTAATTTCATTTGGTTATATTATTCAATCCAAGCGGTTGCCATTTACCTTTGGCTTCTAGCAGATACTTTTTTACTTTTTATTTTGTAGCGCTAAAAAAAGAGTTGCAGTTATTTTTGTCTTCTGGTCTTATTCTAACTATCTTAGCAGCATTTTAATCTCCTTTTTCTTGTAGCAACTGCACAGCTGCATCACTTTTTACTGCCTTAATTTATTAATATTTATGAATGTTTTAATCAGAGCTTAATTTCTAAAATGGTGTAATGTCCCCACTTTAGCAGTTGTCCAATTGTGTGACCGTTAGCCTATTTTTGCATGGTCCTAGAGGCTAACGAAGAGGTCAATGGGATCCTGAGATGTTTTGGCCTAGTCATTTCCAATTTGGGCCAGAACGGAGTTGATTTACATGGTTTCGGGCATGGCCGATGTCAGAGTTAGTGATTGGCTTTGATGCTCCTTGATGAGAGCTTTCCAACGAGCTATCACTCATCTTATTCCAAGCCCAATTACTATTTTATTTTAATGCCTGAAGTTTATTAAAGTAACATTTAAATTAAATGTTAAAATAATAAAGTGTTACTTTAATATTATTCATGTTGGGTTGTGTGTTTGAGAAGGGAAGCCCAAGGGAGGCATAAGGTGTTATTTTATTTCATTTCATTTTAAAACACTTTATCCCACATTGTTTGTGAAAAGTGGGTCGACCCTATTAAGCGGAAATAAAAGGAGAGCTTGTAGCCCTTGTTCAATATGTCGAATATGAGAAGAAATTGATGTGTGAGTTGCAGATCCATTCTTGGCATTAGAGGACGTCTATCCTCTCTTGTGACATTCTAGATGTCATTCCCTTGGGGTTTGGCCTTTGGAATCAATTGCTATCAGCTTCATTATCAGGCAGATTGGGCGCGTTTCCAGCTACAGGCAGATTTGATGTTTTGCTCATATCTTCTTCATTACACATTCGGCGCTTATGCTGCTTTGAAGGAAAGATTTTATGAAGGTATTGGATTGTTTGAAAGACAAAGTACTGTAGCAGCACTGTTCACACAGGTACTGTTCATGCGGCACTGTTTGTGTCACTGTAGCAGCAGGTTTAAATAACATTTGCTGGAGCATTATGTCAATAATATCAAAGCAATTAGTAGTTGAAATTCTGCCATGTATTTGATTTAATTAAATTCTGAAAATAACATCTTATTAGCAGCAATACAATTTCAAATCTGCATATCATTGGACTTTCTTTGGTTTATGTTAAGTGTTTTTCAATTCCATGCAAGCAAACAATATAAACATCCCATTTCCGAAGTCATAAGGGTTAAATTCGTAAACGGAGGAATTAGGAGTTGGATGCAAACTGTCTGACAAAATTCCTATCAGCAGTTGTTTAGTTTTTTTGGGGGGGCTTTTAGGGGTGTCCATTACAAATGGGGACATTACATTCAGTAAATAGAAGAAAACGCAAAAGGCCTTCCATTTCAACATACAAAGAGAAAAGAAGACAATTGTGTTGAAATTTTCATTTTAAACTATAATTTTAAATTTTTTTGACTGTATAAAGTGCATTAGGTCATCAATTCTTGACGGTAATGTCAATGGAAACATAATTCATGCTAACAGTAACTTAAGCAAATTATAACATTTATTTTTGAAATAGCAATCTCAGCAACCTTCTTTTTCTATATCTCTTACCATACTTAACATTTAGACACATTTAATGTGGTTCAAACTTTTACGTTATAAACAGCTCTCGTTTACTGGCAGATTATCTATGGCTCTGTACAATTCATACCATTGGAACTAACAGCATCAACTAAACTAATTTGTCTTAGTTATTCGTCTAGAGATTTTAGGGGAGAGGATCCAATAGTTGAGCACCCTAGCTAAACCCCTCTCAAAATCCTATGTGAAAATTTCAAATCACTTGCAATTTATTACAGCAGCTTAGTTGGCAAGTCACTGGCTTATAACTAAGGTTTCAGGGTCACATCATCAAATATGATGCCACATCAGCATAATTTTTATTGAGGTGTCAAATAAGGCCGGAAAAGAAGGTAAACTGGTAGCTGTGCAATAAGTCATGTTTTATTCATAGATGCAGAAATCTACAATAAATCACGATTAATCAGGTTGATTATAAAATTGGCACCAGGGACAATTTTTTCCCTAAAAAATAATGGAACTTGGTCTAATCGTTGACTGCCAGTCAACAAGTTATTTTTGTCAAATCGTTTTTATTAAAGTTAAAATCGGGAAAAAAGTGCACCTATTTTTGCCACATCTGCAAACCAATGAAACCCTAAAATGAGGGAAAAAAATGTATGCCTTTTTAGGGCCTGGCTTGGCTTCGACATTGACAAGGACTATCTGCTTTCTGCAGCAATCATGGCTGAATATGCAAATGTCAAAAGCACCAGGCAAGCCACTCAGGATATGCCGAGAGTTCACAATTTATTGCAGATTTCCGCTTCTATTTGAGCACTAAAACTCAACGCCCATAGTTCAGATTTTTTCATGGTTTTCATGAACTGGCACGACCTAGAGTTGCTAGGCGCGACTTCCACTTGGCTCGGTGGATCCTCTATTTTCCTTGAATATTTTATCCTCTCCAACTTTTAAATTATTACTTAACATTGTAGGTTTGGCATTATATAATATATTATTATATTAAATTAATATGATAATATAATAATAATAAATTATAATAATATACCTTTTTTCTTAAATCTGATTTTTTCATAATTTTTCCCCATTTTTCAAAAAATCTTATCCTTTTGGTTTGCTGATTTATTCCCCAAACGTTTTTTGCTGCTATAAACTTTTATTGATGCGCTGATATAGCATTGCATGATTTGTTGCTTTTATATCTAAGAAATACATTTCATTCAATTATGCATATTCATCATCAACACTAACAACTTTAAAGTCACAATTACTGATGCTATATTATTAAAAAAAGTTGGGCAATAAATCAACAAATGCTGCAATAACTATTGGAACACGCTAAACTACTGGGTCCTTTCCCTTGGCAATGCATTCAACAGATAGAACATTGCAGTGAAGTATATCACATAACATTATATTTTATGGGTAACAAAAGCCTAGGGGAAATGGCTAGCTCCCTTCAGCATCCATTAAATTTAGCCATCAAATAAAAATCAAATGGTATAATCCATTTAGAAACGCTTTGTTCACATCAGTAACTTCGAATATAAAAGATAAATAGAATTGGTGGAGGGGTGGTGATTTAATATATAATCAGAAGCAGAATCAACAATGCTCCATCCAATCCTAAGGGGACAGTATATTCCTATGGTTAGCAGTTTGAATCTGCATCAGAGAACACTGTTTGTAGTATGGACTTAATCCTTCAATTCGTGATGATTATGTTGCTTCTCAAGGTATTGGCAATTATTGTAGCAGTAGCTGGCAAAACCTTTCTTCACATCATTAACTTTGTATATAAAAGATAAATACAGTTCTTGGATAGGTGTTGATTCAATATATAAGCAGAAGCAGAATCAACAATTTTCCATCCAATCATATGGGGGCTGTACATTCCTATGATTAGCAGTTTGAACCTGCATCAGAGAACAATGTTTGCAGTATGGACTTAATTCTTCAATTTGTGATGATTCTGTTGCTTCTCAAGGTATTGGCAATAAATGTAACAGTAGCGTCCTCCGAAGCAGTATCCTAGACAGTTCAACGGCTGGGAAGTAAGTTGTGATCTTGTTCATACATTAGTTGTTGATAATGTACTTAGTGTCTCACCTCCTAATTAAGATTAACATCCTATATTCAACAGTCATAAAACTTGGTCAGTTTTTAAAGTTAGCGTTAGATGAATTTGGATAAGAACAATATATGTAGTCAAAAGCTATATGTGGTAAGAACATTTTCATGCCCAAGAATCTTTTAGAAAGATTTAAAAAACTAGTTGGAAGCACAACTTTACAGTTCCTAGCTCCAGGTAAATCGATTTGTTGTATTCCTGAAAGACGTAAATTTTGGAGTGTCAAAATTGCTAAAACTAAAAGAAAATGGTTTGGTTAAAATTTTTGCAGTAAGGTGGTTATTAACTTATTGGCAATTCTTTTGGTTTTGATGAAAATGGTTCTGGCTGTCGAGCAAGTTAATGTTATCATAACTTCAAGACCCTCAGTTGACTCTACCAATGTATGCTGCTCAAGATCCTCAGATAATTGCACCATTGTATACTGTTCATGTTATGTATGGTCAGACTACTTTATCAAAACTCTATATGATTGGGATGCCAAATTATTAGTGCTTCTCTGGTTGCAGATTTAACTGTTACGCAAGAAGATCAAGAAGAGCTTTTTCAAGGTTGTCTCATGAACAGCTCCTTGTAGCCTCATCAGATGACTACTAGTTACACTGCTTAGTCATGACCTAGCCTTTACTAGAATCAGATTGTATACCATATGGACAGGTAATTTAATGCATAGTAACAACAATTGTGAAAAACTCGCTACTGAATGCAGCTTAGCGGTTGTACTGTGCCAATTTGAGCCTAAAACCCACTGATGAAGACAATCATCACAGAACTAAACCCACACACACGCTTGCTAAGACTTCACAAATTAACAGATTTCTGTAGGCTGAACAGTAAATAAACAATTTTTCCATACCATATTATCAACCATAACTAAGAATAGATTAACCTTTTCGACCAAACCACTTGCCAGGTGGTGACAGGAACTTCAGAGTTTAAAAGATAATTCTCATATTATTGAGCATATCATTATGAGTCTGCAACATGAATTACATTAATTTAACTGTACCAGCAAACAGAATAGACAACCAATATCGTTCAAATAAACATATATTCAGTCAATAACAGTCAATAACCAGCCAACATCTATTTATTCATTCTACCTCTACATCAATGATTACAATGATAGGATAGTTTCTTTATGCAACGGACCTTCTTTTCTCTGCTGCTTCTGGCATTCTTGCTTCCAGATTCATTCTCATTAATCTTCCCTTACTCGGTCAGCTTGGCACCTATAGATCCCTTATCCACGTCCATATCTGCAATTCTACTATTCAACCTTCACTCGTTGATTCTCTTCTCTCCTTCCTGCAGTCCCCTGTCTCTTTCCCTCTCCCTCTATGGCCTTTATCTGATCGACCCTCTTATTTTTACCATCCAGCTTTGCTCCTTCCTCTTTCCACCCTCTCTTCTCCCCAACCGTGTGTTAAGGATCCGGAAAAACTCTCTCCCCTCCCTCTTTTCCTTGCATTGCCTATTCTTCACCTTTCTTCTGCAATCCATTCTTTCAGTTTTAACCTTAACGGTCTCAATAATGAAACGTTTCCAATCTCTACTTATTTTAAAAACTTCCCCTTTGGTTGGGCCATGTGGACATTGATATTTCCGTAGCATAGCGAGAAAAGAAAAATGCCCAAACTAGTTACAAAGTGTGTGCCCAGTCAAAGGATCTATTTACAAGATTATTCAGAAGGTTAATTGGACAAGTAACTGGGATGCTCCTGCATTAGACTCGCGGAGGACAAAATGAATCATGTGCTCCTGCACATGAGGTTGCTGATCAACACTTGTGCCTCTGCCTTTCTTTTGTTTCTTCCACAATCTCTCTGGAACCAGTATCGTGCTCCTCCAACAAGGCTGCTTACTATTCTTTTCCTCACTGTTCACCATCCTTCTCGAATTCCACTCACCCACTCAAAAACATAAACAGTTCCATGGAGATTTAAGATTTCCCATCCTACAAACTCACTCATGCTCTCTACTTCCACAAAATCATCACAGTCTAATAAAAATCTGTACTCATCATTCCATACTCTTCTTCCTCTATGACCAAATTATTCAACAATAAATCATTTTGGACTTCTTCACTTTACAAAAATCTACATACATTGTTGCAAATCCCCTCTTTGCTGTAATAACTTTTTCATCCTTCGCTGCAATCTTCATTTTTACATCTTTTCGCTGTCTCGTTTGTCTTCAACTCTTTCAGTTTGTCATTCCATTCGTGTTCTATTGCTGATAATTGTGCCCACAAATCTTCCTCCTTACTATTATTCACTGAACTTCTTTCCAATTCTTCTGCTGCAATATCTTCTTCATGTTTTCTTGGGCCTTCGTCCTCTTCAATTGTTGCTGCTCCAACATCCGCTTTTGCATCTTCTTTTGTGTCTTCTTGTTCTGCATTCTCCATGCCGACATTATAACATGTCTTGATTGTCCATCCTTGTTTTTCATCTCTCATCCATTTGCCTCTTTAGATCCATTCCAAACTCATAATTACTCTTTCTGAACTTTGCAATCTGCTTATGTTTGTTGTCCTCCTTTTTATATTTTCTCCTCCTTATTTCTTTCTCATCTACAAGACTCCAAAGTTCCATCTCACATTCAAATATCTCATCATCGCTATCTACTTCCATCTCATTGTCATCCTCTTCTTGTAAACCATTTCCTTTGACAATTTTATTCAACTATTCAAAGACATAATTTCCTTTGACAATTTTATTCAAATATTCAAAGACATAATCATTGATTAAAATCTGAAATATTACCTCTTTTCCTTCAAAACCTTCAACAACTTCTGTCATTGCTGCTATCTTGTGCACCAAGTCTGCACTATCATTTCTATTCTTTCCTCTAGGATCTTTGCCAAACACCAAAACCTCCACAAGTCCTTTTAGTTTCTTCAACCTCTGAAATTGCTACAACTTCATGCTTCATTCTTTCATTTTCAGCCACTAATACCCTTATCTTTTCATCTTCATTTGTTTCTTTCATGCCCTCTAGGAAACATGTTCCTGATGCAAATCTTTTCTCCTCTTCACCCACAAACACAATCTTCTTTTCACATCTTCTACTCTCTTGTAGTGCTTTTCCACCACCATGTCCTACGCCACTACTTTCATCACCTACCATCACACGCTTGGCAGCCCACACTTTGTTTTCCTTACTCTTAGGTTGTTATCCCTTTATTCCTGCACTTTTCTTCTATAATGTATGGTCTGATTTCTGCCTTAAAACATTTTCTATATGCCTCCTATCTCTCCAACTCGCCTTTGAATCTGATCTGCAATTGTTCATCGTCATGTCTTTCATCCATTGCACTTGTTTGTTAGCAACATCACTATCAAAAACACATTCTTTATACCTTTTAACTGTTGCCATTCAACAATCAATTTCTTTTGCCAATTTGGTATTCTATAACCATGATCCCAAACAAGTTTTGGAAACTCTCCCATTCTCTTCTCTCTTTTAACTTGCATATTTGTATTCTTATATCCACATATATGACCAAGATCAACATTCTCACTTCTATTTACATTTGCAATAGGTTGTTGTCTGGATTCTCCTTCACTTCTTGTCAACTTTTCCATTTTGCAAACTCCTTTTCCTTCATCTGCAACATCTTCTAAAACATCATAGAATTCTAGGGAATCTTCAAATTCTTCATTATACTATTGGAAAATATCAACATCATCTTCTTCATTTTTAGATACTTTACAAAGTACCTCTTGTGCATAAGGCTCCCTCATGTCATCTTGGCAAACCACTGCAACTTGCCTCCTCTTGCTTTCATACTCCATATTTTCTACAAGAGCTGTACTTGCCCCTTCTCTCATCACCTTCAAGGTCTAATTCTTGACCTTCCTTTCAAGGCTTCCCATACATGCAAACACATACTTAAGCACAATATTAGCAAATAAAACAAGAGACCAACATGTCTCCATGAGTGCCTACTTCATGGACACTTTCCTCTCTTCTTGACTTCTTATTTTGAGAACCTCTTTCTGCACTTCTTCCTCTCTCCATTCTTTCTTATTTTCCTTCATGTTCTCTACAATGAGAACTTCTTTCACCTCTTCGGATGTACACTCCACTCTTGCCAACCTTGTGATGTCCAAACCCTTAGGGTTTTTCTCATACTCTCATCTTCTACTCTTAAGGCAGCCATATTTTGCCGCCTTCTTTTCTTTACAAGCAACTCTATAGACCATTTCACATTCTTTCTCATTGGCCAGACCCATACATAATCTTGGCTTTTTTCCTCAAGCCACTCCATCACCATAATCTTACACTTCTCAACATCTTTTCTCAACTCTACTAATTCTCTTTCAAACTCTGCATCTTCTCTTGCCCTATTGGCTTCCCTCTTATCCTTCTTTCTAAGACTTTCTTTCGCCTTTTGTTGCTGCATCTTTCTTTCTATTTCTTGACTTCTTGATACCTCACCTAGGGCTCTTCTCATTTCCTCTTGCCCAATCTTTTAGTAACCAGTCATTCTACAACACACCAATCTTTCCAAGAATCCATATAAATCAAACTGGCATACTCATACTTCTCTAAGGATCAATAAATAGACTCAATTTGCTTGCCTAGATCTTTTGGGCTCTGATACCACTTGATGAAGACAATCCTCACAGAACTAAACCCACACACGCTTGCTAAGACTTCACACATTAACAAAATTCTTAAGGCTTCTGAACAATAAATAACTGATTTCTCCAATATACCATATTATCAACCAAAACTAAGAATAGATTAACCTTTTCAACCAAACCACTTGCCAGGTGGTGACTGTTGTTATATGGAGGCTAATCAGGCTCAGAGGTTAATTTTTCCCCACTTTTATTGATGCAGTTTCCCCCCAAAATTATTCAATGAGGGTTTGGGGGTAGCGCCCCCAACACAGGGTCAACAAGCAGCACCCCTTGCAAGGTCCAAGGGTGGCATAGGGTTAGGGTTTTTTTAGTAGGAGAATTTGGTAGCATTTTGCAATGGTATTGAGTTGCAAGGGATTGTTGATTGTAATCGGTTGAAATTGTTGGATAATGATATTGGACTGTCTATTTGGTGGACGTAGCTCGAGATTGGGTGAACCACGTTAAATTCTTTGCATCTTATTTCTGTGTGTGTGTTTTATTTCTTTGTTTTATTGATCAAATCTATAAAAAATTGTTAGATATATGTCTTCTAATCCTAAGAATGATAGGAACTTCAGAGTTGAAAAAATAATTCTCATATTATTGAGCATCTGCAACATGAATTACATTAATTTTGCTATACCATCAAATGCCAGCAAACAACATAGACAACCAATATCGTTCAAATAAACATATATTTAGTCAATAACCAGCTAACATCTATTTATTCATTCTACCTCTACATCAATGATTCCAATGATAGGATAGTTCCTTTATGCAACAACCGTTCTTTTCTCTAATGCTTCTGGCATTCTTGCTTCCAAATTCATTCTCATTAATCTTCCCTTACTCGGTCAGCTTGGCGCCTCTAGGCACCTTATCCACACCCATATCTGCAATTCTACTATTCAATCTTCACTCATTGATTCTCTTCTCTCCTTCCTGCAGTCCCCTGTCTCTTTCCCTCCCCCTTTCTGGCCTTCTTTTTACCATCCAGCTTTGTTCCTTCCTCTTTCTGGCCTCTCTTGTGCCCAGCCTTGTGTTAAGGATCCGGAAAAACTCTCCCTTCCCTCTTTTCCTTGCATCGCCTATTCTTCACCTTTCTTCTGCAATCCATTCTTTCGGTTTTGACCTTAACAGTTTCAATAATGAACCATTTCCAATATTTACCTGTTTTTAAAACTTCCCCTTTGGTTAAGCCACGTGGACGCCGATATTTCTGTAGCATGGCGAGAAGAGAAAAATGCTCAAACTAGTTACAAAGCGTGTGCCCAGTCAAAGGATCTATTTGCAAGATTATTCAGAGGGCTGATTGGACACGTAACTGGGATGCTCCTGCATCACCCACAAAAAGCAGGCAAGATTTTGCAAAACTAGAATAATGTCAATTCAATCAATAATGCGGGATTAACTTTTTTTCTGTTTTGAAGACTATTTCATCTTTTTTAAGTTTTCAGGTTTTTCACTCTCATTTCCCTTCCGTGTCAATAGAACGCTATTTAAAACATATAATGTAAACATTTACATACCCTCCACAGAAATTAAAAGGGATTTACAAAAAAAAGGTATGAGCAGGGTTTCTAACATTTAATGAACAGAAAAACATCAAAATAAGAAATACCGGTTAAAAGAAACCCACATTAAAATAAATAAATGGTTCAGCAAATGTTAGAAATTCAAGGCATTAAAATACCAACATACCTTCTGGAAAGTTCGAGTATGCGAGCTCGTTTAGCTTGTGACGTGTCAATACAACCCAACACAGCGAGTATTCCACACATTTTTCCTCTTCGCTCTTAACCCCAAAACCCTAGGCGCCTGAAAAACGCTCAAAGGTGGCAAAAAATCAAAAATGTATCAGATCGAAGAAAAAAATGATAAAATATGAGTAGCTGAGATTTTCAAGACTATTAAAGACGCAAGGCTTGACCAAATTCTAGGAATAGATAACGTGCATTTGGGAAGACTCTGTTTCCCCTGCCAGTAAAACCTTACCAGTATCAGCCAGGCGGATCCTCTTCTTTCTACCTGTGCTCTTGGATTCCAAGCTTCTTTACAATCGATTTCAGAAAGGCGGCGTCCACTAAAAGCGCGTATAAAATAGTTATCAAATTGCTTACATGAATCTGAGCTGGTTTCGTAGTCTGTGGACGAAAGTAAGTATTAAATAGAATTCCAATTTGCTTGCTTTTTAAGTATTAAATAGAATTCCAGTTTGCTTGCTTTTTAAGTATTAAATAGAATTCCAATTTGCTTGCTTTTTTAAAAAAGTCAAGTCAAACAAGTGACATTTTAAGATTACCGTTGGAATGCGCTCATGGAATCTCTTTGCAAGTTGGAATTTAGAATCTGTGGCAGACTTGACAGCCACACAAGGGACATGAATCCCGTGTGTATGGAATCGATCGTATTCGTCAAAAGGTCACTACATTTTTCCGACAATATACGTCATCTTCCATAGAGCTTGTGGCAGACTAGCTTTTCCTGAACTGCTACTTTTCCCCACCAAACCCTAAATTAAGGTTCTCAAATGACAGTATATCTCTAGGGAAATAAAGCAAGTTTGATTGTTCTATGCATCTATCTTCAAAAAAACAAACAAATTGTGTGAGGGAAAAATGTAGATCGTATGAACACAATAGATAGGATTGTGTTCATAAACTAATACTTACAGTAATATGGATTGTGGAAATCTAAAAGATCTGAACAATAGACAGAGTTAAAAAAAAAATTATTATATTAAAAAATTTAATTCAAATGAAAATATGGAGAAAAAGTCTATATAGAAGGGAAAATTAAGTGAAAAGTGAAAATATTGATAATTCCATTGAGAATTAGTTCTTATTATCTTGGGTGTGAAATATAAAGAGGAGATGAAAAAATTATATATTGATTTTGCAATAAGGAAATGGTGGAGATGGAATGGTGTTTTGTGAGTAGAGTATATAAAGACATTTGTGCTAACTATGAATACACCTTGCAAAAACTTTATCATCAAAATTCTATTGTAGATATTTGATCTCTAGAAAAGATTACAAAATTTATAAGGCTTTGTAGTTGAGGGTTCATGTGTTGCTCTTAGTTCCCATAGGTTGTTTTGGTATCATGGATATTACTAAAATCCTTCATTCATACATATAAATAAGATCTCAAGCATGTAAGCACAAAATGCAAATTAAAAGAAAAATAAAAAATTAATCAATTGAAGATATAATACTAATTTTGAAAAAATGTGATTACATAGGTGGAGCGCAAGAACGGGGCTGGCTTCCGCAAGCATCCAAGGTTTTCTTACAGCAATGGGCAGCGAGTGAGATGGCCTTTTAATCAAAGATGGGATGGAGCGAACAAGTGTTATAGGTGGAGAGATTTTGATAGAGAACTCAATGAAAGATGGGCTAGGGTTTCAAAAGTGGAGTTTGTTGGGTATGGGAATGGGAGGAACAGAAACGAGTAGACTGTGCTCATTGGGGATCGCCATTTTAATGGGTTTAGCTCGATGAGGTCGAAAGGGAAGCTAGAGTTTAACAGAATAGTTTTGAAGTTTTGGCACCCAAAATAGGTTCAAATGGAGACCCCCTGTGCAAGTAACTCATGACATTGAACATTACAAGGTTGTTTCGTTGTTAGTCATTGGTGAAGAGTGGCAGGAATCAGTTGCTTTCCTTGAGTCTGATGTGTTTTTTCTTAAAATGGGTTGGGCAATGGCCAGCCTATTCAAAGATCAAGGAATGGTGTGAACATTGGTGGGGGGATATTGTTTCTTTCCAAACCCTAGCTAATGGCTTCTTTCTAGTCTCATGCTCTAGTGAACATGATAGGGAATCGATTATGAACAATGCCCCTTATATGCTAGAAGGGAAGGGTTTTTATTTAAAGAGATGGGAAAAATAAATTGACCCTCGAAAGGAGGAGCTTAAGGAGATTCTAATATAGATAAATCTTAAACATCTCCCCCAAGAATATTGGAATGATGAAACATTAAAAATGATTGGGAATTAAATGTGGGGGGTTGTGAAAATGGTTGAAGTAGTGGGTAAGAGTAAATTCCACATAATTCCCAAGGTTTTCATTTTATGGTGGTCATGTCACCCGCTACCATATATAGTGGAATTGAAAGTTGGAGAAGGAACATGGTGACAAAAGACCCTGTGCAAGTGGAGGAAGATTTGTTGGTATGTGCTAAATGCTTAGGGGATGACCATGAGGAAGAGAGTTGTGTGGTTTTTAGCAAAGGAAAGGGTTAGCTCAACAAAGCTCTAGTTGGTGTGGTCTTTAGATTGACATAAATGAATACAGGTATTGATCATGGGTCTCAAAAAGGAGGGCACCTCGAATTGGAGCTACAATGATCTAGTGCGGGTGTAGATGAGACAGGACAAGAAAGATGGGTGGAATCGCAGAGAACTGTTATAAATGAAATTTTTAACAGGGGAAGTGATGAGGTAAATGAGAGGAGCAAGTTGGTTAATAATCAATGTCCATAGGGAATGGAAGGTCAAGACACTCTAGCTAGAATGCAAGGTGTAGAAATAGAAGGATGAGGTGAAGAGGATAGGAGGGGTTTGGTTTTAGATAAGGGTGATGAGTTGCAAAATGAAGGAGAGATGCAGAATGAAATGGATGAAGTAAACATTAAGGAAAAATTTCTACAACAACAATCTAAAAAACCTAGGGAGGAGGTGTGTACCCAGTTAGTGAGAAGTAGTGAGATGAATGATTATGAAGGACACACAGACCTATTGAATGAGACAACATCACAATTAGGGGTAACCTTTAAATATATTCCTATTTCACCTATAAGAAACTTGGACAGTTCCTTTGAAGGTGCTCGAGATTCAAGTGGTAATGCAATGGACTCGGGATCAGACTTTGAGTTAGTGGATGAGCAGGAAGATGGGGGCTTCTTAGGTGTAGAGGATGGTGTCGAGATTGTGGAGAGGATGTATTTGGAACAATCATTTTCCCAAAGTAGTCAAGTGAAGATTGGAAAAACAAAGAAAAGGGGTTGCAAAAATAATCAAATTAGATTGGCAATAGCTGGGAATGCTTCAGGCCAGGGAAAACTCTTAAAATTAGGAAAAGGCTATGCCTTTTACCGAGATCCATGAAAATCTTATTGTGGAATGTTAGGAGTTGCAATGCCCCTGACAAAGTCCATTTGATCAAAAGATGTTTTGATCAAATGAGACTAGATATGGTGTTATTGCACAATAAACCAAAATTAAGGAACAAGATTTCCAGACTTTCAATAGGCATTTTAGCAGATGGAATTATAAGTTGGTAGGTGCTCTAGGAGATTTTGGGGGTCTTGGAGTTCTCTGGAATGATTCAACAACTGAGGTGGAGTTAATTAGATAGGATCAATCGTGGTAGTGGTTGGGAGTGGGATCTAAACAACTTCATAGTCGATTTTCAATCATAAATGTCTATGGGTCGAATAGTAGTGTTCATAAGAGGGCTCTACGGACTAAATTATCAAGGATTTTGACTGGAAGTCACAATGAAGTTTTCATTTTAGGGGGGGGGGGGGATTTAATGCCCTTCTTACACCAAATGATAAATTGGGCAATGTTGGGTGGTTCAGTCAAAGTCAGCAAGACTTTAACAATTGTGTTTCATATAATGGACTCGTTGAAATGCCTTTTAAAAAAGGGGACTACACGTGGACAAATAGGAAGGTAGGTTTTATAAATATTGCAAAAAAATTGCATCATTTTCTAATGTCTAAAGACTGAGTTGAGGAACAGTGGATGTGTGAGGTAGAAATTATACAATTTACAGGGTCTATTAACTACCTGATTTGCTTGCGGTTTCAGGAGGATGCTACTTCAGATTGGTGTCCTTTTAAGTTTGAAGCAATGTGGTTTAGGGTTGACGGTTTTAAGGACTTGATTAAAGATTGGTGGTCACAAGCTCCAAATAGGAAAGGTAATAAGACCTTTAACTTCTTTAATAAGTTACAGTTTTTGAAGGAGCAAATCAAGCAATGGAATAGAGAACATTATAAAAATATTTTTGTTGAAATTTTTAAACTTGAGCAAGCCTTAAATGATTTGCACACTAAGGTGATTGAGAATGGTATGAGTCAGTTTAATTTTATTAAGGAAAAACAATTGAGTAAGGATTATGATGAAGTTTTGGCTAGAGAGGAGGTGTTTTGGAGGTAGAAATATAGGGAGACTTGGCTCAAGGATGGGGATAGGAATACTAATTTTTTTCATAATTCAGTGAAGATCAGAAGGGCTAATAACAAAATATTTTCTATAAATAAAGGTGGTTAAGAGTTAAGGGATTTGGATAAGATAAATCGGGAGGCTATCTTTTTCTCTAAGAATAGGGAGACGGTTGTTATGGGGGATCAACTAGTTTCTTAAGTGTTAGATGTGATTCCCTCTTATATCATTGTTTCTCAAAATGAAATGCTAATGGCAAAGGTTTTTATGGAAGAAGTTAGGAAAGTGCTCTTTGGACTGGGTGGATAAGGCTCCAAGCCCAGATGGGTTCCCTACTATGTTTTTTTAGCATATGTTGGATGTTTTTGCTCAGGATCTTCTTGAGGTGGTGGAGGAATCAAGAAGGGGTGGATTCATTCTTGGAGACTTTAATAATGCTTTTATATCTTTGGTGCCAATAAAAGCAAAGATTAACTCTTTTGAGGATTTTAGACCTATTTGTCTCTGTAATAATGTTTATAAAGTGATGGCTAATACGCTAAAACAGGTGCTAGATATAGTTATTTCAGAAGAAAGAAGTGGTTTTTTCCTAGGTAGATTAATTTTTAGGGAGTAATTATTGCACATGGAACTGTGCATTCTATTTAGTTAGCTAAAACAGAGAAAATGATGGTAAAGTTGGACATAAAAAGGGTTTATGATGAAGTAGACATAGGTTTCTTAATGAAGGTGTTAGCTAAGTTTGGCTTTTGTGACGGTTGGATAGAATGGGTAAAAAGTTGCATTGAAACTCCACGCTTTTCAGTTTTGTTCAATGGCAGCTCATAGGGCCTCCTTGAAATGGTCAAAGGCATAGGCCAAGGTGATCCTATTTCACCATTTCTATTTATTATTCTAGCTAAGTTTGGATTTTGTGATGGTTGGATAGAATGGGTAAAAAGTTACATTGAAACTCCATGCTTTTTAGTTTTGTTCAATGGTGGCTCATAGGGCCTCCTTGAAATGGTCAAAGGCATCCGTCAAGGTGATCCTATTTCACCCTTTCTATTTATTATTCTAGTTGAAGTGCTTGGAAGATTAATTAAAAAAAGGAAAGGGATGGGACAATGGAAAGGTGTCCAATTGGCAGAAGGTGTGGTAGCTCTATCACATTTGCAATTTGTAGATGACACTTTCCTAGCTGGAGAAGCATCGATAAGGGAAGCTAGAGTTATGAAAGATACTTTGGAGTTGTATGGGAAAGTTTTGGCTCTATTTATAAAGTGGAGAAAATAAAATAAAAATTTCTTCAATACCCCATAGAAAAAGCAGGTTGACATGTGTAGAACCTTGGGCATGAGGGTAGGAGCTTTACCGAGTAAGTATTTAGGCATTCCACTGTTTAGAGGAACTAATAAGGAAAAGTTTTGGAAGGATTTAGTGGACAATTGTTTGAAGAAGATAGAAGGTTGGAGGGGGGATGGTTGACTATTGCATGAAGGATCCTAATGTTGAAGGCAATGATCTCTATAATTCATGTGTTCTCAATGATGTGTATGCAAATCCCTAAGAAGATTATCAAATTGATTAGCCAGTGGATGAGAAAGTTATTTTGGAATAGAGCTAATGAAGAAGATAAGATCCCCCTCCTAGCATGTGATAAACTATGTAAAACAAAGAAAAGGGGGGTGTGGGTTTAAGGAATTGGCAAAGGATGAATGAAGCCCTAGGAGCAAAACTAATTTGGAGTATCTATTCTAACCTGAACCAATTGTGGGTGAAATTTTTAAAAGAAAAATACTTAGACTCTAGGGAAGATCACATAATTTTTACAATTAGGGACCCCCCAAAGTGATCATCAATTTAGAACTTTATAATGTAGTGTAGGTTGGTTATTGTGGAGCATATTTCATGGCAAATTGGAAATGGGCAAACGCAAAATTCTGGGATGATTCATGGGAAGGTCTGCCAGCTCTTAATGGGGATTCTAACTTGTAGATTCTGAAGGAATATTTTACTCAAACATGCGGTGAAAAATGTTAGAGATTATGTTGAGTATTCTCAAGGGCCTCTTGGGGTGGAATGGATGTGGAAAAAATTTGAATTTGCAGATCTTAATCAACAACAAAAGTACTTGATGAAGTCTATTTTGCAAGGTTGAAAGGTGGTACTGACAGAGAAAGAGGTCAAAGTTGTTTGGTGTGGGGCAGTTTTAGGTAAGTACTCAGTGAAAATTGGTTATCAACATTTGGACATACAGGAAGAGGATTCATTTAATGCAAAAACTTTATACTGGCACAAGGATTGTCTACCCAAAGTAAGAACCTTTTTCTGGTCAGCAATGCATGGTAGAATCCTCATAGGAGAGAGAAGGAAAGGGCTGGGGTTTGTGGGCCCATCAAGATGTGTTATGTGTGTTCATGTGATGAGGAAATAGTTGATCATCTCTTGTTAAAATGTCAGGTAGCCTCTAAGTGCTGGGATAATTTACAAAGTAAATTAGGGTGGTTTGGGTCGAGGGAGAATTTAGTTAGAGGAGTGTTTAGGAGTTAGCTGAGATTGGGGGGAAAATAAACCCTATCGAGTATTTGGATTATTGTCCTTCAATTGTGGTGTGGGAAATTTGGAAGGAGAGAAATAGAATAATTTTTTTGGATAAAAAAGAGTCGATGGAAAGGCTATTATGGAGAATAGATCACTCAATTGAGGAGGTGACGGGTGCTTCATCAACACAAAAACATAATCTTCTCATCTCATATACAAAGAAAGATGGTTTAATTCAGCGAGCATGGCTAGGAATAAAGATTAGATCAGGTTTAGGAGCTTTAGTTGTTAGAAGGAAAAGAGGTTGTGAGGAGAAGATCATTTGGTAGAAACCAAAACAAGGTTAGCTTAAGGTAAACTTTGATGGTGCAGCAAAGGGGAATATGGGGACTTCGAGGGCTGGAGCAATTATTAGAGACAATGATGGTAATGTGGTTGCAATGGCAACTAGGAGGTTGGAAGATGGAACAACTATAGAGGTAAAGGTAGCTTTAATGGCAATAGGCTTAGCTAGGGTAATGGGTGTAAGGAGGATCCATTTAGAAGGGGACTTATTGTTAATCACCCAAGCTATTTCAAAATTAACTACAAATGCTTCTCATCTTCAAAATTACATAGAGGCAATTAATAAAAAACTAGAGACTTTTAAAAATTACAAAGTCTCCCATATTCGCAGACAAGGTAATGAAGAGGTAGACAAACTTTCAGAGTGGATTGTAAGTTTTGAGGCTACGAATGAATACAGTGTTGAGGACTTCATATTCGACTAATGTAAGGTTTCCAATTAGGTAAATGTTTAATAAGGACTTTAAATGCAAATATGGAGCATTTTTAATAAAAATGGTTATATGAAAATAGCTGAGGGTTGAAAGGGGAAGAAAGTAATATATGGAAGATGATTTAAATGAATTAAGGTGGATGTGAGGGTGGTGGGATTTGTTCCTAACAAAAACATCAAAGATTTTATTTACTTTTTCAAAGGGAAGTAATCATTATTAATGGTGACAGAACTTCACACAAGGAAAGTTATCAATGAAAGGAAAAGGGCTCAAAGCTTTTTTATGAATTTTCATTAATGATTGTAATGAAAGGAGTTGGCGATTGAGTATTTATACGAGCCAAAAGTTGTAAACTTGGCATGAGGGTGAAGAATGAAGTCGAGTTGTCTTCTTTTGTTGTGAGTTAGAGGAGCATTTTAGAGAAGTGGGTGTAAGTAGAAAGCTTGAAAGGTGAAGTCGGTTGTGGGATGGAGGTGATGTTTACATTTTTCACTCGGAAGCAACAAAAAACTCTATTTGATCCGGAGGAGGACCATCGTTTGAAGATTCTATTTAAATGTTCATCCAAGGAAATGGTGGAAGCAGTTTAGAAGACATTAGGTAGTTTTTCAAAATGTTACTCATATGTGGAAGCTCAATGTTGACATAGCGGCTCTAATTCTTACCTAGGGCCTGGAATTGGGATAGAATGAGAAAATCATTCAATGAGTTATGGACTCTCTATTCAGGAAGGATTTAATGGTTGGCATGGATTTTTTAATAGAATGGTCCCACCCTAGTTATGCATTTGATTACAATGAATGCTATGAAGATCCAGAGGATGTGAAGGATTTGGGTGTCGTTCTGTTTGTTCGCTAGCCTAAAAGGGTTAACTAAGAGCAATATAAGGCTTGTATACATAGGGAATAGAACTCTTTGAAGACAACCATAAAGGATTATTAGGAGGTTGTAGGTTGATTGTAGGTAAGAGTGCTCATGTGGTTTTTGCGTTGGAGGAGATCCTTCCATGTAAGGAAGGTTTGGCTCAAGTTTTGAGGTGATTGCTTCAAATGGGTTTTTTGGTTTAATGATGTGGATGCAGGGATTTGGCTTCAGGGGTCAAGTTTTGGAGTAGCACAAAATTTCTTTTGATGGATGTTTTCTGCAATGGGAAGTTATCGTCAATGGTGGTTATGTTAAAGTGTGTGCGTTGGAAGGTTTTAACTAAGACAACCTCTACAAAGGTGGTGTTTTTGTTTGTCTGTATTCAAACTGGGATGGATTAATGTTTTGTAAATGCATGTATAAGGTTGTAGGTCGGGATGACATGATGGAACTTTTTGTTATAAGCTCGATAAGTATTTTAAATGTGTATGGAATGGGGCAGTGAATGGTGTTAAATATTTGAAGTATTTGACAATGTAAAGGAGTATTAAGGTAGATGGATTAGGATGAGATTATGATCTATGGTATTATACATGTAAATATTGTTATTTTTAATTAAAATATAATCTATTACCAATAAAAAAAATTAATAAATTAGTTATTTCATTATGTTATGTTAATTTATTTCTTATGATTGATACAACTCAATTTATTAGATTAAATAATTCAAAGATGAATGATTTCCTCTCATTGAAAAAAGAAAAAAGAAATTATTGTGTAGTGATTATGGATTGAATCAAATTTGTAATTTCAATTGTCAACCATAATTATGTCTTTGGGTGGGACCATGATTTATGCCCTTATAGACCTTGAGAATTTGTATGCCTTTAAAATTTCACTATACAAGAATTAAAGTTAACAGATAGTTGTGGTTTGGCTTAGATTCATGTTATTATTATTCACATGATTATAGGCACATAATATGATGGAAGAAACCTAAACAAAAGATTGGTCAACATTTATTCATGTAGATGTTGATGCAAGTCTATGATCTATAATCTCTTTCTCTAGATATGTTGTTCTTTTGTTACTTTCTCTTTTGCCTTTGAATACACAACCATGTCTATGCTTAAATTGAAAGCTTTTGTGTTTAAGCTAACTAGAATGGTCAAGGTTGAAATTCTCAACTCTAAAAATTATAAAATATAAATTTTGGAGAAAAGAATGTGATAATGTGCATGATTATATCCAAGGGCCATAATTGCATCTATAATAGTGTTTAAGTAGAAAATAGCCTTAAGGGATCATATAAATATACAAGGATGAGATATTGACAATAATGTGGTAAACATTAGATTTTAAGCTAGCTTACATGTAAAATGAGAGAAATAGTATGCTAAAATAATGTACTTGAGACAAGGTTAAAATAAAGATAAAGTAAGGGGAGAAAGGAGCAAAGTAAGCACTTTTCTTCTTTGAATAATATAACTGCATTTATAGGAAACCTATATTTCAATATTATCTTGTTGATTTCTCTGGAATCAGTACACATTCTCCATTCCCATTCTTCTTAGGTGGCAATACCATAGGTACTGCACAAGGACTCAAACTTTCACGGATCAAACCTTTCTGCAATAATTCTTGAATCTGTCGGTTCAATTCCTAATTCTCGGTAGGTGTCAACCGATGCAGTGCCTTATTTAGTAAACTAGCTCGAGGGATTAGATCCATGCAATGATCAATGCTTCTCTTTGGTGGAAAACCATCAGGTACATTATCAGAAATGATCTCACTATACTCGGTGAGTAACTTATCAATCTCCTCAGGTATACTATCCTCTATTTTCTTACTCGGTTTATTAGGAATCACAACAAAACATACATCATTCTTCTTCAAATCCTTAACAATCTTTCTTCCTTCCATCAAGCAAACTTTCATAGATGTGCAAAAATTACTAACAGGTTCTTCCATCAAAGATAACAAGATTTGTCTTCTTCCATCAGCCCAAATAGTATATTTATGCAATCTCCCATCATATATAACATGTCTATCATATTGCCAAGGTCTACCTAACAAAATATGACAACAATCCATAGGCATGATATCACATAACACCTTATCATAGTACTTTCCAATTTTCAAATTCGCATAACATTGTTCACTTACCAAGAGTGTATGCTCATCTTTGATCCATGAAATCTGATAGGGCTTCAGATGTTCCAACCTTTTCAACTGCAACTTCGTAACCATTTCCTTTGATGCCAGATTCTCCAAGCTACCACTGTCAATGATTACCTTCCAAACTTCATCAAAAACTCTACATCTGGTCTTGAGCAAACTTTTCCTTATCAGATCTTCCTTCTTTCTTTCAATCCAAAGTGCTCTCCTTACCATCAACTTATTTTCCTTCATAGGTTCATTCGGTGACTCTTCTTACACCAAAGAATTTCTACTCTTACCGACCCTCTTACTTGCATGTGTACACTCAAATGATCTATGTCCTTCTTCTCCACAATTGTAACAAGTTCCTCAGAAACCACCTCTATTAGAACCACCTTGGTAGTTATTGCCTCTGCCTCTAGATGAACTTTCACCTTTCTACTCGGTCTTGCCTTTATCCAAATTTGTCTTTTCAGGTTTAGATCTACTATTTTCACCATGAGATCTACCTCTTCCTCTAGGAAATCTACCACCTCTACCTCTTTGTCTTTGCTCATGTCTCTTGTTCAATTTATCCTCAGCCTTCAATGCAAGTTGATAAGCCTCTTCAATGTTCTCCAATTTGACCAAACTGATTTCTTCTTGGATGGAAACTCTCAAACCATTCAGGTATCTAGCAATTATTTCCACATCATCTTCATCATGTCCAAATCTTATATCTAATCTGTATAATTCCTCGATATATTCTTTTATCGAGCTATCTTTCTACCTCAAACTTTGCATTCACCTAACCAGGTTAATCTGATAATCACAAGGTAAAAATATTCCTTTCAATTTATTCACCATTTTATTCCATACCTTGATTTTGTCTTTTCCTTTCCTTTTTTTGTTGAACTGCAGATGTTCCCACCACAAGGATGCATGACTTTTCAACCTTGTGCTTGAAATTTTCACCTTCTTTTCCTCAGGAACATTTTCATATTCAAAGTACTTTTCCATCTCGGTGATCCAGTCCACCAGTTCATCAAAATCCAATTTTCCACTATACTCAGGAGGATTAAAGTGTGGTGTAGACTTCAAATTTGTCAAAACCTTCAAAAATATTTCCTCACCTTGATCCATCATTGGTGCAGGTTCTACATCACCTTGTTCTTCCTCAATTTCATCATCACTAACATCTTCAAGATGTCTTCCTCTTCTCTGGGATGTTTCAACAACTTCTAATCTAGCAGCAAGTTGTCTCAACATGTCTGCCAATCCTGGATCCGCATCTCACCTCCCATGAACCATATTGAAACCCTCTGCAATTGTAGGTCAGATTGTAATCTTCTACCCCACAACAAATCAACTAGGGTTTGACAAGAAGGAACCCTCAAACCTAGATTCACAAACCTAGATCCAGATCTCACCTCGCTCTGATACCACCTAACGCAAGGATGCATGAGGAGAGAGGCCAAAGGCACACCCTAACTAGATCCACCTTGCTAAGATCACACGTGGAAGCAACAACACACAAACATGAGAGAGAATGCAGAAACTTTCATATATTTACTTCAATTGATTCATACATGCTAGGTTGTAAGGCCTTCCCAGTTTAGGCCAGATATTACAATCAAGTACAAAAATCCTCCAACATGTGAGGATCTTCCAATAACCTCTAATCTTCTAACTTCTATCTTCTTGCCAAAAAAACTCCCTCCTAAACTTTAACCAAACAACTACATTTATACAAGAGGTTACCGAACAAGTCGGCCTTCAGATCCACCATCAGTAGAAGGAATGACCAAATCTAGGTCCATACACTTCCCAATGATAGATACCATCATTAAATCTATGACCAAAATTAAAGGCAAGAGTCAGCCTCAACAGAAATCCAAAATAAACAACTCGGTAAGCAAGGATAACCGAGCGCCAAACAAGCACATTGAGCACTAGGGAAATTCACCGAGCGCTAGAGAGATAACCGACCAACACTAGTAAACAAAGGAAATCGAGCAACACCTAACCAACTCGATCAAAGAAGGAATTGAGCAACATAAGAAAACACAAACATATTTTGGGTGATACAAGATTGGCAAGGACCCGAGATGCTCCTCCATCAAATTCCACCTAGTGTGATTAATATCTTATCATCTCCTTATCATGTAGTCTTATTGCATTGCCTATATATTCAGACACTCCTTCATTGTACTTGGATTGATTGCATCCATTATCAATTGATTATTTATCATCATTGAATCCAAACATTTGAGGATCATATCATTTTGTCTCTCTTGTTGTGTTATCTATTGAGCTTTTAGGTCTTGACATTTCATTCTTTGCCTTAGGCAAATTCTTATAGATCCACCTCTGGTGGACATGTGATTCCACCTTGGGCAGGTGATAAGTTATCTCTTGATTATCATGTGATGAGACAACAACCCTTGTCCTCGTATCATTCACTCCTTTGTACACACCTTGGTTACATAACCAAGAGGTCTCCTATGTAATATCACATTCTAGTCAATTCATTGTAGTGCTTTATTGATAGGTGTATTATTCTAAAAGCTAGCACCTATAATTAGATATTCAGTTAGACCTTATTTTGGTGATTTCAATATTTCATGTTTATTATGATTGACCTAGCTATCTATCTCCCCTTATTCTAGTATCTTCTCTTCATCCTCAACTCCTATTTCAATTTGGGCCCATTCTCCTAGGTATATAATGTCTTGGGCATTCTATACCTAGATATGCAATGCTTTGGGCATTGTATACCATGACATTTGAGCCCAAATTTGAATTGGTGTCTTTTTGTGATGTTTTAGTGGGAAATTAGATCATGCATTGGTCTCCTCCAATTTTGAATCTTGAAATGTTGTCAGAGGTATACAAGTGGCTTACCTCTCCTCATTTTGGTATCCATGAAAAAAAATCCACATCCATTATAAAGAAATTGAGTTAAAGCTTTAAAGGCAAACATTCAAGATTTGGCATTCCTTAAGCATCCAAGATTTTGAAGGCAATCTTCTCCATTGTAACAAGCTTATCTTCCATGATGGCCAGGTATAAGATTTTTAAATTAAGCAAGAAGGTCCTTTTGTCCATCTACGTGTATTTCATCTATTATTCAAGGCAAGAGTCCATCAAGCATAACAACATTTAAGATCTTGGAGAGGCATTCATATATCCATGAATTTGTGAAAGGCATCCATGATTCCTTCCTACATTCCAAGTTTCAACATCTTCAACCAAGTAACATACAATAATCCTCATGAATATCTGAGATCTCAATATCCATTCATGAATCTATATAAATTTATAGTATAGATCTAACATTTACCTTTACATTTACATGGTTTACATTAATGCAATTTCATTTACATTTCAAAGTTGATTCCTAAACAAAGCTTTGACCAAGGAAAACCCTTTTCAACCCAACATTTTCTCATTTCATTGTGTACAAGAACATGTGATGAATCTATTGAGACTTAATTCAAGAACTTAGGGATCTAACGAATTATCCTAGAAAGTTTCAAACAAAATCACTAGGTATAGAACACCCCAGGCATTTTATACCTTGCAAAAATCTTCATATTGAAACTGTAGGTAAGCACAATCTCCAGGTTCTTGTTTCAAGTCATTATAGCTTTTTGTGTATTTTCTATCAGTCCTAATTTGTTGTAACTTCTCATATTTTCTTATTTGTATTTTTATTCTACATCACCTTGTTATTTCCTCTCAAATCCAATTTATCCCAATGCATTATTATGAAATATCATTGCACTCACTTAGCGCTTAAGTCATACTTGAGCCTATTGGGTCATCTTCATTCTAATTGTGCAATCAGGGGAAGGAGGGGAATACCCCTTGCATTACATTTCTTCCATTCTCTTAATGAAAATTTTGGTGAACCCAACTTATATCATTTCCATTCTGATTTTGGTGTTACATCTCTTTGGATTCCCTTTTGATTTAATGGTTACATGTGCCATTCATTATATTTTATTTGCAATTATGTGTTATAATTCCACTTGTATTGCATAAATTTAATGATTGTTTTAATATTTCTTTCAAATTTTCTATTTGCATTTGTTAGACATATATCTCTTTAATTTCCTTTTGCATGCATGTTATAGCATTGATTCCTACCTATAACATTCTGATTAGTAGAAGTTGTAGACTTACGGGTTCTTTTGATCCCGAGTCCTCTTTGTTTCCTAGGAATCTTAATGAGATGCACATGCCTACTAATGCCATTCCCATTATTGTTGACAATTCCTCTTCCCACTCTTCTCATTATGGAGATGAGACCTTAAGATTCCCTCCTATCCAAGTGCAAAAAAATTCCCATGATTTTGTGAAACAATTAGATCAAGAAAATTCTAATACAAAAGTCATCTCTCTAGTAGAAGGTTTGACGATGTTGCTTCATAGTGATGAACATGGTGTTAATTTGTTACACATTATTTCTCATCTTATTGATAATAATGTTAAACTTGTTAAAGATTGTGCTCAAGACCTTGGTTTAACTAAACCTCTCACTAGTGTTGAGGCTTATATTCCTATTACCTATTCATTATCTAGTTTTTCTACTTATTCTCCACCTCTCATGACTACATATGTTCCAAACATCAACCCTACACATGTTAGTCTTGGAAGAATTCCTAATCCTATCCATCATCCTTCAAGTGTTCCATGTGTTTCTCAACCTTCATCCATGCCCACCTACAACAATATTCAATTTTCATATCCCAATATTTCTTCCATTTCTCATAATGGTCCAAATATTTTACAAATGTCTCATACCAACATTTCTACCAAATCCACTATCAATGGTCTTAATGCTCAAACCATTTCATCCTTGCAACAAAATATTATCTTTATGACTCGATCCAAATTAAATATTCCCACATGTGACATTTCTAGTCCTTTGTCCTTAGACATCATTCATTTTTTAATCCCTCAATATATGGAAATACCTCACTTGGAGACTTACAATGGTAAAGGTGATCCCTTGAATCATATGAAGACCTTTTAGACATTGTGTACTGATTTTTCTTATAATCATACATTCATGGCTAAACTATTTGCTAGAACCTTTTGAGCTAAAGCCTTGCAATGGTATTGTTATTTACTTCCTTATTCTATTGATTCCATACATAAAAATTAATGTTTTCATCCAACAATTTCCAAACAATATTGGTTGTAAGATTTCTTTGACTAATTTGATGCATTGTAAACAAGGCGTTAAAGAAAAAATGATTGGTTTCATTGGTAGATTAAAGCATTTGCATGGTCGGTTTTTTTTGTATCTTGTGCCTAGTATGGATATTCAATGTATTTTTATTGCTAGTTTTTAAAAAGATATTAGAGATAAGATATTGCTTTCTAAATTCTCTTCTTTTACTCAATTTTGTACACTACCTCATAATTATTAGCATTAAATGAGTTTATTTGAGAGCTCCACTCCAATGACTCCAGTTGATAAGAGTAATGCCACATCCCAATCATTCCAAAATTTTCAAAAACCCAAGGGCTTTATCAAGATCAACAATTCATCAAACAACATTGATGTGCAAGTGGCAAGAACATCCAAAGGTGTGTCTCTTTTGATATCTATTTTTAGACAATCTCATGATTTTACACCTCTTTCTAAATCTTTGCATAATGTGATGTTGAATTTGATTAATGCTAATGTTGTAACTCTTCCTCCCATTAAGTCAATTGACTTTCAAAACAAGCTCACAAAAACTTTGATTCCAAATCCTTTTGCCAATATCATCATTAACTGAATCATGATGTTGAAAAGTGTTTTCATTTGAAAACTATTCTTCAAGACCTTATTGATTATGATGATGTATCTATTGAGGTTTTTAATGACCAAGGAAACAAATATATTTCTCCTCCCAACCAGAATTTGCAATTTCATATCAATCCTTCACCTTCTCATTCTACCATTGAGTCTACCCATTCTTTACCTTCTTCTTCCACCAATGTTGTTAATCCTCCTATTTTTATGAACTACGACATTGATTGTACCAAGGCTAACAACCTTGTCAACCTTATTGATCAATGTAAACCTAAACCAACACCTGATCTTTGTATTACATTCAATCTTAATGATACTATCAAGGCAATTGATGGTCCTCTTTACATTGATGTTGAGATTAATGGTCTTCCCTATCATTGTGTCCTTGTAGATCCTAGTTTCATGGTGAATGTTATAACCAAATAACACCTTTACACTAGACACCTTCAACAAGACTCTTTATGACAAACCTGACGTGATGATCAAAACTCTCAATGGTTTCACTTATCCCATCCATGGTTTCATTACCTTTCTTGTAGAAGTTGGTAAGAAATCTTTAGATGTCACCTTTATTGTCATCCCAACTTCCGACTAGTTTTAAGTTAGGCTTGGCCTTCCTTGGCTCACTTCCATGAAATTTATAGTATCTCCTATCCATAAGTCGGATGGAGAAATCATCATGATTAACCATAGTCTCTATCAACCTCTACCTAGTCACAAGAAATTTGACCTCAACTTCTTTTGGCCTAGCGTTCCTGAACCAATTCAACCTCAAAAAGCTAACTTCTTCCTATCCTATCAAAAATAAAAATTCAAAAAGATTTGTGAGTTTAGAAATCCTTCTAGAGTTCCATCTCCTTTTCCACAAGGACCTGGGTTTCTTCCTACACCTATATCTCCTATACATAATTTAGTTCCACCTCCTATATCTTACAACCATTTTGTTTTTGTAGGTGCTATCTCTCAACAAAGTATGGTTCGTACCGTTCTTCCTCCTAAAAAATAAAAGGACCCAATATTGATTGATCCTAAACCACATCAAATTTTAAAAAACAAACAAACATAATTGGTGTACTCATAATTGTAGTTGTAAACGTGGTGCTAGGGCTTGCCAGTGTGCTTCCCAAAACCTTTCCTCCCATAAGACACCCATTGATTCCCTAATTCCCTTTGACCAACCTATGCATAGCCCAAGAGAGGAAGTTAATCTTAAGAAGATGAAATTACATAAACAAGATAATTCTATTTATATCTTAGATTCTATTTTGATTCATTTGGATGAAAAAGATACTCTCGGTGATGAAAATATTTCTAATGCAAATGGTATTCAAGATAGTGATTCTAATTTAATATGTATGAGATTATTGATGTTAATCATGATTTGCTCACTATACTTTCAAAACAATTATCTATTGTTCCTAAAGACAAACAAAGTGACTTGTCCTTGGAGCATGGTCTTTGCTTAGAACTTCTGATAGTTCCATCTACCATGCTCAATGTTGCTTCTCTTGCATGTTGCCACCTTCCCTAAATAGTATGGATTGAAATGGGGTGGTAGGTAATATTCTTGATTAGCTCCTCTTGTATGATGGATTCTTTTGTGTGTTTGCCTATTGTTTTGTTCTTACCCCACGATGTGTTGTTTGTTATATGTTTTATTTAGATTTATTTAAACGACCCTTGTTGCTCAGTTAGCACAAGGTGATAAATGAATCAACCTATTATGGCAATCCTCTATCTGTATCTCATTTCTTCTATATGTTATATACATGTTATGTCATGCATGTGCTATTATTTGTAAACGAGTCTTTGTGTTGTTTGATTGGGGATGATGCAAATTGGTAGCTACCATTGTTTTTGGTCTCTGCAATGTCGACCCAAAAAGACTCTTCTTTGTATCTCTTATGTGATCTTCTTCCATTATGGTTATAGTTTTTCTACCTTTGGAGGATAATGTCGATTCTTTTTTATATAATTATGATATACACGAGTTATCAAATGATCATACTACCCCCAAATCTAGTAGATCCCTTTTGCGATCTCTTTTTCATGCATTTCATTTCCCTTCGTTTGTCCTTACTTGGGTGCATCTCATAGTGGATTATTATTGCCCTGTACATTATTCAATTGATCTTAAGACCAATCCTCCTTTTTTAGATCCCTTTGGAAACTATGCTTTCCTTAGGATTGATCTCTTTTTTTGGATCTCTTAACGGGGACAAAGCTTTCCTTAAGGTCATATCCTATCTTCAAAGGTTTCCTAGTGGACTGTGCTTCACTTGGTTATCTTTTGTCGATAGGTTAACTAGTATCTCATAGCTTGCTAGTGTAGACACCTAAAAATATCCCATCCATGCAAGCGACAAATTCACTAACATTCCTCTTAAATTATTAAATAATCTTTATTAATTAATTAATTGTGTCATTATACCATATTCTAAAATCAAAATCATCGTTTCTCCTTAATTCTATAATTTATAATTAAGTAATTTTAATTAGTTAACTTAATTACTAATCGTCCAATCAATATTTCATTAATTATTCATATGTAAAGTAATTAAATAATTAAACATTATTTAATTATTCCTTATGTCATTCAATTAATTAAATAACCAAATTTAATTAATGTTCCCTCCTAATCATTGCATTTCTATAATAATTAAATCAAATTGCATCTCATTATTAAATAAATGATATTTATTTAATTAAACTAATTATTTCCCTCACATAATTAAATAAATTATATTTATTTAATTACAAGTAACAATTCCTCTCATAAATAAATAAAATTTTGTTTATTTAAATCATAATTATCCTCCTAACTCGTACTCATTTTAAGTTAGCTTTTCGATCACAACTCTTCACTCCACAATTCCCTCTCATAACTATTCAACCCACATTGTTAATTCCTCCCCCAACAATCAGTTAAGTCTTCGATCAATTCAGTTTTCTAATCCATGCAATTAGTTAAGTCTTCCATCAATTCAATTGACTCATCCATGCAATCAGCTAACTCGCCAGTCTATTATGTTATCTCACCAGTCCATTCAAGTCATCTATTCAATTTATTTGCTAACAGATCAATCAATCCCCTAATCAAGGCAGTCAAGCAAAGTTGAACTACTACTCACTCTGAGTTCAACTCCTCAATAACAGTCAATCAACCCTTCAAACATGGATTCTTGGATGAAACCCCTAAAATCTTATAAATAAATAGTCTTTTCTCATATTAAAAAAAAAAACACAATTGCTTTGAATTCTTATGTTAACACGATCTTCAGGTCAATTCTGAGAGCCCACATTGTATGAGAAGGAGAACACCAAGGAAGGATTTTATTATTTGCATGTTTAACTTTTGGATTGATTTCATAATGTTTGATTGATTATGCTTATTGTTTGTCTTACTTTCTTTCTTGAATATTGAGAATACTAATTATATTGTCTTAAAATAGACACACTCATTATTTAAGACCTTTTAGCTCTCATCCTTTACTGATTTTATGGACCATGGATGGATTCGTGCTCGATCCCCCTTTTCTCATGTTTTGTCCCATATCTTCCATTTTTAATTGTGTAGTCTATGAGACCTTAGGTTGGCTCCCTATGGGCCAACCTTGGAATAGGTCAACCAAGTCAACTCGACTTGTTCTGGAATAGGTTGACCAAGTTGACCTGTTCCCTAGGGATTTTTAATCGCAGGGCCAGTGTTGTCTCGGGGAATTAAATTATAAAATTGGGTGACCCCATCAATTTGCTTTGTTTTCCTACCCAAAAACTAATATAAAAAGAAGCCTACACACCTTAATTTGACATCCATTAGAGATCCATTTGTTGTGATGACCTAAAACTGATTGAATATCTTGATGAACTGAAGAGATAGTGATTAGAGATCATCGAGCTATTAAAGTGATATGTAAGATGATTAAATCAGTCAATATGTTGTCATTGATGTCAACTAGTTTTGACTATACTTATCATGATAGTTACAAACATATGAACATCTGTAGAATGAATAAATGGTGAAGAAATGAGATACCTACATAAGGACAAGATGGATATGACAGATAAGGCTAAGGTATACATTGGGTAACTTATTGATGAGTCTATGACATTATGTTGTTGACTTGAACATGTTGTATTATTCTATTTTGAAGAAGATATCAGAATTGAACAAGTTAATGTGGTCGGTAATTGAAGATTTCTGTATACATCGAGCCAGTCTTGTGTATACCGAGTGATAGTAATAACTGAGTTAGTTATCACCGACACATTCAGTATTAATCGAGTATGGATGAAAACATTAAATGTTATTATTGTCGCCTGAAATTTGATGAGATGGAAATTGCTTATGATTTTGAGGTAAGAGATAAAGTTTGTTATAAGATCCATGACTGACAAAATTCATAGATGATCAAAGGGAAGAGAATGAAACATGTTATTGATACATCTGTCGAGGAAGCTTGAGGTGGCAAAATGGACGATGAAGATTAAGAGGCAAAATCTAATGGCTGATATGAAAACAAGTTACACGTCTATTTAAGAGACATGAGATTCATTGTTGAATTATGTCAGATGAATAGAGATTGTCGAAGATTTCATGTGAAGACATTTTTCATGCATACCTGATCAAACTAGTTACAGACATAACTGAGCTAAACTACAGGCATAACTAAGCGTCAGAGATATATACACCGAGTGAAGTAAGTTGGAGGATATGATGAAGTGAATTGATTATTAATCAAACGAGTTATTTTGAGCTTAGCATGGATCTAAATACTTGAAAATTGAGTTGAATTTGAATCAGATCACTACTATATCAGTTCAACCATTGTTACAACAAAATCTCTTAACTGAGTGGACTTAACAGTCTTTTGTATTTCCATATGACATTCAAGGAATGTTAAATATTTTGTTCTTGACCCCATAGTGAATGTTGGTCAAGAGTTAACTGTTAGTGATAAATCCTCTAACAAGGTCACACCTTACAGTGTGCATTGTAACCTTTAACAAGGTTGGATCCTAACCGAGCTCACTTCAAAAGAGTGAAATATTTTGGGTTACCGGTCCTAGATGGTTTTTACTTTAGCAGGGTTTCCAAGTTAAATCTTTGTGTTATGTGTTATTTGTTATGATTATTTTGCTATCATACTTTACATATTGCATATTTGATTAATTGGTAAAGACAGTTTTGGATATTATTGGTATTCGGTAAATGAATAGAAAGATAGTTATCTTATCTTATGGAGTCATTTGATTTGTTGAATTTTTTTGAAAAAGTACATTTGAGAGTTTGGGACTCTAGGATAACTAATTTAACTGATTCACCCCCCTCTCAGTTATCTAACAATTGGTATCAAAGTGTATTGGTTGCTTGGAGGAAAGTTTCAAGGACTTGAGAAAAGGATCACAAGATGTATAAAAGGGAAGTGCCTAAGCTGAACAAAGATAACTTCTCGACATGGCAAAGCAAGATGAGGCTACACATATATGGAATTGGAGAATCTGCTCTTCAACTCCTAGACAATGGCTACATACAATCAACTATTAGACCTTTGATAGTTGATCAAATAAGAGACATACATAAATACAATATAACAATGATAGAGATTGTTTCTGCTCTATCTGATACAGAATTTGAAGATATCAAAGCATGCACTACAATGAAATAAATGTGGGACAAACTTGCACTAGTTCATGGAGGAGATGTAAATGTACTGAGGGCCAGAGTTGAAAGCCTTAGAGGAAGATTTGATGATATGAAGAGGAAAGAAGGTGAAAACATCACACAATACTCTAACTGAATCAAGGAGGGGGTCAATGCTATCCGAGGAGCAGGAGGTGTTATTGATGAAGACACTGTTGTGAGTAAAATTCTTAGAACCTTGTTGCCTATCTATGCTATTAGAATCTCTGCTATTCATGAAATGAGATCTGCACCGAACAACGTTCTTACACTTGATAGTCTAATTGGTAAGTTGACTACTTTTGAGCTGAATAACTATGATAACAATATTGTACCGAGTTTAGAGTCTGCATTTATGTCATTCTTAAAGATTGGTAAGTCCAGCAGTAAACATAACATAAGAAATGAAAGTGGCAGTGATAGTGAAGATGAGTTTGATGAGCTTGAATCATTTATGGCTAGGAGACTTTAGAAAGGCAAATGAAGGTATAAAGGAAAGTTACCTCTAGCATGTTTTAAATGTAAAGAGATTGGCCATATTGTTGCTAGATTTCCTAACAGGAAAGATGAAGATAAAGACAATGACCGATCTGGTGATGGAAAGTTTGGCAGAAGAGATAACTGAGAAGATAGAGGAAACCAACACTATGACAGAAGAAACAACCGAGACTACAAAGACAAAGGCAAGAAGGCATGTTACCTTGTTAGAGATGATGATGTTGATACTGACACTGATGAAGATGTTGAGGTGGTATTCGTAGCAATGAAAGATGATTCAGAAGAAGAAGAAAGGTATGTATAAACGACACTTATATCTAAAGTTAGAAAGAATGATACATGGATTATTGATAATGGTTGTACACATCATATGACTCATGATGAGGATACATTTGAATACCTTGAACACTATAATGAAGGATCTATTAAAATGAGAAATGATACACCTTGTTTAGTGAAAGGAAAATGATCTATCTTGTTGAACAATACAATTAGATGTGAGAATTCATATTGGGTGAAAGGACTTAACTATAATCTATTGAGTGTAGCACAATTGAATAATTTAGGTCACCGAATTTCATTTGAAAGTATAAAGGTGAAGATCTATGATGAAACTGGAAAGTTGGTCGGTACTGGTGAACAATCCAAAGGTAATCTATTTTATCTTGACAATGTTGAAACTTCTTGTTTGTTGGCTAGAAATGAAGATGTGTGTTTGTGGCATAAGATACGGTGTCATGTGAATTTTGATAACATGGTTAAGATCAGTAAGAAGAGAAGAGTTAGAGGTTTACCAAGTCTAACTAAACTTGATCATATCAGGTGCAATCAATGTCAGAAAGGGAAAATGACTAAATCTAGTTTTAAAAGCAAAGACTATTCTTATAAAGGTATTTTGGAGTTGGTACTGTATACACCTAAAAATGGCTTCATTAATTAATTAAATATTTATTATTTAATTACTATTGACTTGATAAATTAATTAAATATTTATTATTTAATTAATAATTATTCCTCTATTTATTAAATAAATTATTCAATTTATTTAGTAGATTCACTATAGTCTATTCCTCTATCCTAAGTCTTCTAAATTAGTCTTATTAAAGTGATTTAATTAAATACACAATCACCTAAATATGACTAAGTTTTCTAATCCACCTCATCTACCTAGTCACCTGACACATCACTTTGGCTAAAATAAATAATTATTATTAATTATTTATTAGTAATTATCCTCACCCACACATGTCCTATTCTTAAGGGCTATGTGGCCTCATAGGACTTAGTCTCATGACCACATGTCCTCTCAACAACCAAGTCAAGAGACATTCCATATTCCTATGGGGCTTCTCAAGCCACCTCTAAGGGTCAAAGGTGACTCATAGGACACTTGTGCAAAGAGTCCTCATGAGGAAAAGGTCTCTCCCTCTTTCTCTCTTTGGTCTTTGTGAGACACTTGACATGTGTCTTTCCCTTCCACCTTCTTCTCCTCCATGTCAATGTGAGAGGAACATCATCCCTATTCTTCCTCTCACATTCCAACTACATCCCCCTTTCTCTCAACTCCTTCAACCAAGTCAATCCTAGCCTTAGGATCTTCCACCTTTCATTCTCAACCGTAGGATTGTGCCACCTAGGCCTAGATCCTCCAAAACTCTATAAAAGGAGCCACATTTCCCTTTTGTGAGCTAATAGGTATTTTTGTAATAGGCATTCAAGCATCCAAGCATCCAAGCATCCAAGCATTCTAAGAGCAATTAATCCATATTATCATCATTTTATTTGCATTCCATCCATTAAATTGCATAAGCTATTGTGCACTCATTTCATAAAATCTCCACACTTTGGTAGCATCTTGGGAGAAGGCTTCATTTGGAAATTTGAGAGCTCAACCTCTACAAGATATCAAGGCTAGGAGGACAATGGAGACAAGCTGCATGGTAGGTGAAGGTAAATAATTTAGTTTCATCATTTTATAGTTACTTTGTATTCTTCATTGTGTTGCATTAGATTGATTTATTGGCTTTAAATAGTTAATTTATCATCTCTAGTTATTAGACATCTAATTTGCATACATTTTTGGCACTAGAAGGAGGGCCAGTCTCCATTTTTAACATTCTATTTTTTTTAGTTTTCTGTGTGCAGATGTGTCCAAGTTTTTACTGTGCATTCATTCATCTGTTCTACGCATGCATTTCCGATCAAATCTATCATTTGTTGTCTTTTTCATTTTTAGTTTTTAATTAACATCTGTGCATCCGTTAAGATTTCATGCGCATCCATATCAATTTTCTGCGCATCCATTATTCTGTTCTGCGCATCTGTTTAATTAGTTTGCGCATTTATCCACTGTTATTGCACATCTGCTATTTACAATAGTTAGGTTTAAATTTTTGATTTATTTTGATTTTAGCTAACCTTTGACAAGTTTATGTTTGCTCTGGTAGCTTTTTAGGCTGTTTTGCAGGACGTTTAGTAGAAGACCCTAGTG
This sequence comes from Chamaecyparis obtusa, assembly GCA_027943335.1. Classification (NCBI taxonomy): domain Eukaryota; kingdom Viridiplantae; phylum Streptophyta; class Pinopsida; order Cupressales; family Cupressaceae; genus Chamaecyparis; species Chamaecyparis obtusa. The sequence goes on along the minus strand of BSBK01004178.1, from coordinate 2,716,966 downwards.
CTAAAATTTCTAACACATTTCTTTGCAGGGATTTCTAAGGGGTATTGCAAATTAAACCATAACCTCGTTTGGGCTTAAAAAAAGACATGCTTTTGCTTTGTGTGTACTCTTTAGCATAGCTCAAGTGTTTGTTGTGTCTTGCTTAATAGCATATTTGTAATCCCAAAATTATAACAACGTATCCTCTCCCCTCGCCATTCGTGGACCTTGGGTGTAAGAGAAATTGTTATAATTTTTAAAAGGCAGTCTTTGGTGGGAAAAGAGGTACTCACCCCAAGGAACGACCCAACCGGTAATAGGCTAAAGCCAAGCCCTTCCAAACCGGTATATAAAAAATGCTAGTATGATTAGTCTCACATTAGACAGGTGTGAATTTGTTGTGGCAACCAAAATCTCCTCCAGTACCCTAGTGGTGCGTTAAAGTCTTACTTAGTAGAGGTGAAAGCCTTGCTTTGAAAAGATTGGGAGAGCCCCCTTAATTGGGAAAATGACTTGATCACAACCACCTGAATGGATGTCCTTACTAAAAGCTTTTATTTAGTGGCCAAAAACCTTCTATCTGCTGGCTCAAGGAGTCACCCAAGCTCGTGAAAACACCCCACATTACTCACGGTTCATAGTAGAGATAGCAATTCTTTGGGAAGTAATGACCCATTGAATTCGAAACTTGGTGTGCTTGAGAAGTGAGTGCACTGTAAGGAGGAGCCCGTGCCTCCAAGTTCCTAGGCTATCTGCTGTGGATTTGCGTGGCTGGATTTTATTATCCTAGTGGGGATTCAACAGATATTGTCCTTGCCTACCATAGGATTGTAAGCGTGTTTGTGCATTCATATTAGCATAGTTAGATTAAAATCATTTTTGTCTTGCGTGCATGTGTTTATGCATTTTTCATTTTGCCAAAAAAAAATAAACCATAAAACATCAGAAACATCCAAAATTTTCAAATCATATCAAAACCTCAGAAACTGCGCATATATCACATATTGCTGCGCATTTGATCAAATTTGTTGCGCTTCTGTTTAGATTGTCTGCACTTTTGATTTTACCATTTTGCATCTATCATATTTTGTTGCGCATCTATCAATTTTGTTGCACATTGATTAATCTGTCCTGCGCATTTGTTGTTGCGCATTTACAACAATGAGCATTTTCACAAACTTTACAATTTTCAAAATCACTTTTTCAGATACCCATTTTCATTCTTAGTAAGATTCTGGAAAAAAAGTCGAGTTACACAGACCTCTAATCTTTAGTTTGACCCTTTTCATCATTTTTCACCATTTCTTCATTAAGAACTCATCAAATCATTTTCTTCCAACCTTTGAAATTCTCAATTTAGTGTTGAAACATTACCTTATCTATCAGATTCTAATCTTTGTGAGTTTACCATATCAAGATATATCATCCTTAACCACCAAACTTACTTAGGTTATTATCTCTTGATTTCCCTTTGTCATATCATAGTGAGATCTATACCTCCTATTGACTTAGAATTTATCAAGATTGTCTTATCACTTTTCAACATGTATTCATATATTTTCTATCAATCACTTTCCATATCTTCTCATCAAAAATATTTCATCCCACAATTAATTTTCTTAATTTTATGGTTCAAACTCGATCTCAAAAACTTAAACAAGCCATTAATCTAGAATCCCTAGATAAGATGGAAGGAAATACCAGCAACGAAGAAAATCCTTGGCTCGAAGCTCCTAAGAAAACTTCACTTTTTACATCCATTGACGAACCCACTGACGATGAACTTAGGGAAGCTTCACAAGATCCTCAATTTTATCATGTCATGGAAAGACTCTTAGGCTTGGATAAAGAGATGTATTTCCTCATGCTTGCTCAACAAGGAGCTAAGTTACCAAGCAATTTTGATGTTTCCTATCTTAGAGAACCAGCTCACACAAACAATCAACAAATTCCTAAAGGTTCTCAAGATACTCATGGAGCAAAGGAAACCAATCAGCAATCCAATGCTTCTTAGAGTCATGAACAACACACTATTTCTCAAAATGATTAGCAAAATCATGCTTCACAAAACAATGCTTCTCACAATAATGTTTCCCAAAACTCTCAAGGAAACACGTTATCTTTGGATCTCGTTCTACAACAAATCCAGATGCTTCAACAACAAATCCATGACATCCAAACTGGATCATCAACAAAGAAGTATTCCTTGGATGATATATGTCCTTATCCTTTTGATAAGAATTTAGCAATGATTCCATTCCCTCCTCATTTTGAGGTACCAAAATTTGACAAATACAAAGGGAATTCAAATCCACAAGACCACATTTGTGAGTTTTGTGTTGCTTGTATTGAAGTCGCTCATAATGACACTTATCTTATGTGACTATTTCCACAAAGTTTAGGAGGACAAGCCATGGAATGGTTCTCCAAACTACCCCCAGACATCAAATCTTTCAATGAGCTTCTTGACAAATTTGTGACTCATTATTCATATAACATCAAACATGAAGTCACTATGCTTGATCTTTGCAATGCACATCAAAAGAATGGAGAACCCTTCCTTACTTTTTTGCAAAGATGGCGTCAATTGTTTGCTAAATATCCATGAACAATTCCTAAACAAGAAAAGATGGATATTTTTGTGCATAACCTTACACCAGAAATGAGTTATAGGTTACAATTGCAATGTCCACCAAACTTCAATAAGCTCATAGAAAATGGTATCAAGATTGAGGAAGCCATGGTCTGAAAAGGTGAGATCAAACTTTATTCTAAAGAAACTGTTGGATCCTCAAATTCCAATTCCAACAACTATAACAATGACAAATCAAAGTTTTGGAATAAAAACAAAAACATTGTCAATTATGGGATTGTTGATAATCATAATGTCAAACCGACACAACCCCTTCTCAATCTCACCAGTCAGGCCAATGCTACTCAAGGTACTTACAACAATCAATCATCAAATCAAATTACCAACAAAGATTCATCTAAACCAAGATTGCCTTTCATGTCACCTCGAAGAAACTTTACTCCTTTAGGGGAATCTCTCGAATCAGCCTTACGGAAGTTAATCACAAAGAAGCTCATTACGCTTCCTGACATGAAAGATTTTGAACCTAAAGTGAAGCCTTCTTGGTGGGATGAGCATGATTATTGTGAATTTCACAGAGGCAAAGGACATAAAACCAATGATTGCAAAAGGCTCAAAAATGTAATTCAAGATCTAATTGAAAGCGGTGAGATTAGTGTTGATGGAAATACCTCAAATGAATCACATATGGCTTTCAAAGATCCACTTCCTGAGCATGAAAAAGGAGGTTCTTCAAATACTAAGAGTGACAATCAAGCCAATTATAATTCCACTCCCTATCAATATGTTGGTAACATTTCTGAATGTCATCCTTCTATGTATTATGCCAATGTCATTACCATCAAAGGAAGATTAGAGAGTCACCTAGTCCATGTTACTACTCGTGCTCAATCCAAAGTTACTCTCCAAGGAGTCTAGTCTAAACCAAATGCACCTCACAACAAGTCTGTTTATGTCCCAAAGTCTACAACGAATATTTCCAACCAATACAACCTTTTGGAACAACTCAAGAAAACACCTGCCCAGATATCCATCTTAGAGCTTTTGCGTCTATCCCCATCTCCCAAAGATATCCTTGAAAAGGCTCTTTTAGAAACCCAAGTCCCCACAAATCTAGATCACGATCAATTTCAAGCTATGGTGGGTCATTTAACAACCCCGCATTACCTATCCTTCACTAAGAATGATGACTTAGCTATTACCCAACCTCATAATGCTCCCCTACATATCAAAGTCCTTATCTAGAGTCACAAAATTAAACAAGTACTAATAGATGGAGGAGCTGGCTTAAATGTTTGTACATTGAAACTAGTTCTTGCATTGGGATTCTCTGAAAATGTTGTTGATCCCAAGAAGAAAATCATGATAAAAGCTTATGATGAGGAAGTGCGGTCATCCAAGGGGTCTGTTGTTTTACCAATAAGAGTAGGTCCTATAATCAAAGATGTACCTTGCCAAGTCCTAGACATGGATCTTGCTTATAACATTCTCTTGGGAAGACCATGGATTCATTCCATGCAAGTTGTACCATCAACCTATCATCAATGCTTGAAATTTCCTCATAATGGTCAAGAAGTCACTATCAAGGGAGATACTAATCCATTCCAGTATTGCAGTTCTATGAAGACATCTGATTCTTTGATACCTTATAATTGTACTAGATCTTCTGCAACTACACCCATTGATCCTAGTAATATAGCATCAACATCAAAATCAAATGGGATCAAGATAGACATAAAAGAAAGAAGTATGGGAGAATACACTTTAGGTCAAGCTCTTTGTATCACAGAGTTGCCTTTATCTCCTAGATCATATGGTAGATCTTTGATCACTAAACAACAATCAGAACCCCCTTCCACACTTGTTTATGACACATTTATAAGTGGGGGCACAATATCCAAAGAGGCAGCTGAGTGTAATGCTACTCATTTGCTTAAATCATAGAAGAATGAAGAGGATATCAAAAATGAATATATATCACCTGATGTCTATGGTAAAGGGTATAATTTGTTACAAAAGATGGGATACCAAGGTGCTGGACCTATAGGGTTACAAAGAGAAGGGGTTATCAAACCAATTTTACAAAATCCCAACTATCAAAGAGACACTACAGGATTAGGCTACAGAGGAGAAGGACCAAAAGAATCAAAAGGAAAAGCAAAGGTCACACCTTTTCATGAGATATCTAAAGCTCTTGCTTTGCAATTTAGAAAGAATGGTATGTATGTGGATCCAAAGAAACAAAGGATAGCACAAGGAATCATTGATAGACTTGGGGATAATGATGATTCTGACTCAAATGATTATGAATGGGATTCATTATCTGATTGAACTACAGAGATAGAATTTGATGTTGTCTATCACCATAGTAACGATTACCATGAGGGAGAGAGTTCAAAGACTAACTCATTAGGATTGGTCCCACGTGATACTACTTTTGTCGATTGTGAGGAAAGTGACCTTTATCTTGCGATAGACGAATCAAATGAGAGTATGGAAATAGACCTCACTGATACCATCATAAACCTTGACAAATTTTCCATTAATACCATTTCTATCTTTGAAATTGACCCAAACGATCTGATGCCCCTTGTACATCCTGAACTTATCAATTGGGATTCTCCCGATCATCCAGAACTTGATGTATTCCATAATGATGACACAATCATTGACTATCTTGGAATTAGAGATCATTTACCACAAGGGGATCACAAGTTAGGATTTCAGATAGAACTCAATGACATGGCCTACTTTGGTGAGAGTGCCAATCCTTTCAGTCATAAAAATATAAAAATAATCAACAGATCTAATGGTGAAAACCACTCAGTGGCAGTATTAGATCCAAAAATAGTAAAAAGAAACGACACATCTGATGGTGAAAACCTCTTTGAGGTGCCTAATGATGGAAGGATTGACACTCTTCCCAACTATCTGTATCGAGAACAATCTGCTATTCTTATAGAACCAACAATACCTCTTAACATTAGAACAAAAGAGTCTCCGTGCATCCTCAAAGTAGTAGCCTCCTTGACAGAATCAGAGAAAGAGGCTTTTGCAAAAAAATTCAAAGAAAGACAAGTCAACTTTGCTTGATCCTATGCTGATATGCTTGGTCTGGATCCAAATCTCATAATGCATCATTTATCTATCCGACCAGGTGTAAAACCAGTTAAACAAAAGCTCCGCAAGATGCATCCCCATATTACACTAATGGTTAAAGCGGAATTGAAGAAGCTCCTAGATGTTGGATTCATTCAGGCTATTGATTATGCTAAGTGGATTTCAAATATTGTCCCCATCTCAAAACTAGACAAATCTATCAGGATTTGTATTGATTTTCAAGATCTTAATAAGGCTTGTCCGAAAGATGACTTTCCTCTGCCAAATATTGACATTATTGTTGACCTGACAGCTGGGCATGAGATGTTATCATTAATGGATGGATTTTCTGGCTATAACCAAATCAAGATTGCACCAGAAGACGAAGAAAAGATAGCTTTTACTTGTCCATGGGGTACATACTACTGGAATGTGATGCCTTTTGGCCTCAAAAATGTTGGAGCAACCCACCAAAGAGCAATGACCACAATCTTTCATGATATGATGCATACCATTATGGAAGATTATGTTGATGACATTTTAGCAAAATCCAAAGAGAGAGCTAGTCATTTGAGAGTGTTGGATAGAATATTCACCCAGATGGAAAAGTATCAGATTTGACTCAATCCGAAGAAATGTGCATTCGGAGTTACATCCAGTAAACTGTTGGGGTACATTGTCTCAGGCAAAGGAATCGAAGTGGATCCAAAAAAAGTTAAAGCAATATTGGAGATGGCTTCCCCTACTAACATCAGTCAGTTAAGATCATTACAGGGACGTCTCCAGTCTATCCGAAGATTTGTTTCTCAACTAGCAGATCACAGTCATCCCTTTCAACATTTGTTGCATAAAAATATCTTATTCCAATGGGATGATTAGTGTGAAGAAGCCTTCAACAAAATCAAGCAATATCTGGCGAATCCTCCAACTCTGATGTCACCAATTCTGGGAAAGCCACTCTTGCTCTACATTTTAGCTATGGTAGTGTCACTAGGTGCTCTATTGGCTCAGCAAGATCATGAAGGAAAAGAAAAAGCCATCTATTATATCAATCACACCCTAGTGGGATATGAGCTAAATTATTCTCGTATAGAAAGAGCATGTTTGGCCGTTGTTTTTGCATCACAAAAGTGGCGACATTACATGTTATGACATTCAGTCCAGCTCATCACAAAGATTGATCCTTTAAAGTATCTATTAAGCAAAACAGCACTGACAAGTAGATTGGTTAAGTGGGTCATGCTACTTAGTGAATTTGATATTGAATATGTAGACAGGAACGCTATCAAAGGTCAAGTGATAGCAGATCAGCTAGCAGATGCTCCATTAATGAATGACCAACCTATACATACAGAGTTTCCTGATGCACACATTTTGGCCTTATCTACACAAACTTGGCAACTATATTTTGATGGATCGTATACACAACAGGGTTCAGGAGTTGGTATTCTTTTTGTCACACCACAAGGATACACCATTCCAAAATCTTACAAGTTGCTTTTTCCTTGCACCAATAATGTAGCAGAATATGAAGCCTTGCTGATTGGGTTAAAGATGGCTTTACAATGGAAAGTAACTGAAATAAATGTCTATGGGGATTCTCAATTGATTATAAACTAGGTTAATGATGATTATTAGACTATAGATGATAAGTTATTACCATATAAATGTATGGTTGATGACTTCAAACAATATTTCTGAGTCATCATTTTTTAGCAGATTCCTCAGCATGATAACAAGGCTGTCGATGCCATGGCAATGATTGCTTCTTTGTTTGATACAGAAGATACCAAGGTCCGTTTTGAGTTCTTGGTGGAATCCCTGACTTGTCTTGCATATGATGATCCTGATACGAGTATTATATGTCATCTAATTGGACACGATTCCCCCATCTATGGAAAAATTTATTCCTATTTGAAAAATGACATCATACCCCCTGACCTATCCCGCAATCAAAAACAAACTTTTCTCTGCCAAGCCTCCCGCTATGTCCTAATAGCTGATACCCTTTATCGGCGAGGTCTTGACGATACTCTCCTTCGATGTCTTGAGCATGATGAAGCTCAAACTGCCTTGCGAGACGTACATGAGGGTATTTGTGGGACACATTTGAGTGGTCCCTCTTTGGCTAAGAAACTCATGCGTATGGGTTATTATTGGCCTACCATGGAAACAGATTCCTTTCATTTTGCTAGAGCATGTAAGAAATGTCAGATACATGGAAACCTTATTCATGCTCCAGCACAAGAGTTACATCCTTTTACAACTTCCTTGTCGTTCAGTTGGTGGGGGCTTGACCTCGTGGGTGCTATCAACCCTCCATCTTCCAACGGTCACAAATGGATTCTCACTACCATGGAATACTTTACTAAATGGATTGAGGCCGTTCCATTAATTACCGCCACAGGGAAACAAATCTCCATGTTTATCTTAAACTATATCATTTGTAGATATGGTATACCTATGTATCTCATTACTAATCATGGGAAACAGTTTCAAAATTAGGACATGGATGAACTATGTGCAAAATTCCATATCACCCATAACTATTCTACCATATAATATCCCTAAGGAAATGGCCAAGTTGAGGCGTCAAATAAAACTATTGTTAAAATCCTACAAAAGACTGTCAATGACGCTGGCTGTGATTGACATATCCAACTAAATCCAGCCTTATGGGCTTACCGTACCTCCATCCGTACTCCTACTGGAGCCACCCCATACTCCCTTGTTTATGGATCTGAAGTAGTCTTGCCCCTCGAGGTCAAGTTGCCTTCACTACGTGTCACTCTCAAAGATTTGATTCCTGATGAAGACTACATAGTTGCATGGTTGACTGAACTAGAACTTCTGGATGAATGCCATCAGAGAGCTTATGATCATTTGAAAGTCTATCAGCAGCATATGTCTCGTCAATATAATAGCAAGGTAAAGATCAGAGACTTTCAGTTGGGTGACTTAGTCCTTCGTGAAAATCCAAAGAATCAACAACACCGTGAAAAGAAGGGCAAGTTCAAACCCAATTGGTTAGGTCCTTTTGTGATTACAATAGTCTATAGTTTTGGGGCTTATCAATTGTCAACACCTGAGGGAGATCCCTTGGATGAACCTCTTAACAACATCCATCTCAAGAAGTTCTATCCTTGAAATCTCAATGCAAGGGCTATGCATATATTTTGTAAATACAAAAAATCATAAAAATACAAAAAAAATCAAAAAATCAAATGAAAATTGCAATAAAAGCATGTGGTGAAAACTTGGAAATAGGCGCCATGTGTATCGAGTTAGCTCCTCTATCTATTAGGATTCTTTTAGTGTGTCCATTCATTATATATATCCACAATAAAATAGCTAGTCAGTCCCCATACCTGCCATGTAAATATCATAATAAAATGGCTCGTTCATACACCATCCATTGTATCTACCCATAATAAAATCCCATCATAGCTTGATCATTTTTCATGGTCTTCATCCTAATCTTGTTGCGTCTTTCTTCATCCATAATAAGTCAGTCCATCACCTAGCTAGGGGCATGTCCTCGACCTAGTTCAGGAAGTGGATCTATGATAGTCATGACTCTTAGAGGACACAATGGAGTGATTTTCACCAGACAAAGAAAAACGTAATCAAATGTTCTTTCACAATGATATCTTTATGATGAATCAAAATTTGTAATCTATCCTTCGAAACATGACTGTTCATCTATCGAATCTTGACTATACATCATCACTTGAACTGATCACTATATCATACACTATCTTTTTGGCAAAAGAAATGTATATTCATGATAGGCATGTTAGAATGATTTGTTGAAAATTATGCATTCATATCTGGATTTCATTGTTATCATGTTTCCTATGCTATTCTGTGATATCTTTGACATGAGTTTGAAACTCTAAAATGTCATTGATTAGGATAGCTATGATGGGGCATGGTATTTTCTTTGGTTGCTGTTTGTGGGATACTTCCCCATGAAATCAAAGGAACAAATAATTGAGGTGATATGCCAGCACATACCTCGACTCCAAATATTTGTTTCCCAATGGAGGAGGGAATATTCCTTGTCTGTTACGCAAACGAAACTCAGGTCATCTCAGTTCAATTATACCTAGATGCTTGTCAAGTTTGCAATATTAAACTCCATGCAAGAAGTGCTCAGGTCATCCTGGTTTAATTATACCATGATGCTTGCATTTTCTTGCAACATAATGAGCTCAATGATGAAACTTAAGTTCCAGTTATTATGAAGTCCTCAGATGTTACCTAAAGTTGGGGAGATACATTCATTTCAAATTGCATTTCATTTAAACAGTTCATAACTTAAATATCAATGCTCCTTTTATAGAGATTTGTAGGTTATCTTTCTTATTAGGTTATCTATTCTCTTAGTCTATTCTTCTTGTGTCAGATACATTGTTATTTCACGTAGAGGACATTTGGACAACAAAAAAATATTAAGACTTTTTGCATTTAATATTTTGATCATGTATTAGATTTTTCATTAGGAGTGTTCATTTGTATATAATTTGATCATGTATTATAACTATCATTTCATCTCATTTTATCATGTTATTAGTTATTATATTCAATCATCTTAAGTATGTTATCCTTTATTTCATTAGCTTTCATTTGCATTACATTGTCATTTATTATCCATTACATGTATTATATCATCATGCATTTATTATCTACTACATTGTTCATTAAATATCCATTTCTTATCCATTATACACATTATTTACATCATTGCATTAGTAATCACATAACATCGCATTAGTAAACATCATTTAAGACATACATTTATACGTTAACATCATATGTTTGATTTTTAACCATTATGCATCACATAGAAAGTAAATTATCTTGCATTCTAAGACATCCATTCTATGCATATTAAAGTAAAACATCACATCCTGCATATGTCAGTACACACATGTATATAAATAATCAAAGTAAAATAGAACTGCATCACTGTAAAATATAGAATCAATCATATAGCATGCATCATATAAAGTCTATAAAACAACAAAAATGTCCAAATGTCCAATGATATAAATCAATAACAATGTGTCCATAGTCAGTGTCCATCAAGTCAAAATATAATGATACAATGAATCATAATGGTACAATTGTGTATACAATGCTCTCTCAAAATCTATGAACCACTGCCTCCAGACTCTGTCTACCACTGTCTACAGGATGCAATGTGGCCCTGTGCTGCTGAAATCCTTGATGCTGAGGATCCACCCTGATCTCCTGAACCTGTCAGTGCTCTAAGAGGGCATGATGATACACCCTCTCCACCAGCTGGTGCCCCTCTGTCATGGACTACTGTCCTGATAGCCACTGAGCTCTCCCTATAACTCCTGATCCACTGATCCCTTGGGACCACCTGTTTGTATGCCTCTCACCAGTAGGATATCTCCTTCCCGACATGTATCATGGCTCTGATGCTATCTCCATGAGGACCCAACTCCTCTGTGCACTGCAGCTCATCTAGTAGCATCTCCGACTCCCTGAGTCTCTTAAGTGCTGCATCCCGCTCATGTCTCAACACTCTCATCTATCTATCCATCCTCTCAATCTGTCTCTCTAGACCTGGCACCCGGTCTGCCTGAACCTATGTAACTACTAGTCAGACTAGCAGTGCATCAATAACTAGCTCCTCCTCAGCAACATCTCTCTGAAAATAGGGATCCTGTCCCCCAATATCCATGTCTGTCTGCTCATCCTGTGCCGGTACATCTGCCATCTCAGCATCTGGCTCATCCTGTACATCATCATGAACCTAACCACCCTATACAACACCGCCCTATGCCAATAAGATGTCTGCCTCATCCTATACTGGGGCAGTTGGTATTTGTACCTGAGCGACTGGTACCTATAGTGGAGCTCCTGTAGGTGGTTGTGCTGGCTGTGTTGGAGGTTGTCTTCATCCCTGTCTAACTAGGGGAGGCATCAATCCCCTTTGTCTCACTCCACCTCCTCTCATCTGTGGTCTTGCCCTATCCCCTCTCCCACCATCTCCACCACCATCTCCATCATCTCCTCCATCGTCACCACTGCCTCATCTCCCTCACCCACGTCTATCTCTCCCTCGGAGTCTCCCCCATCGTCTCTCTGCAGGATCTCTCTCTGGAGGCCTAGCTACTGGATCTATAATCTATGGTACAGGGAAGTCTCTCAAGAACTGCTCAAGATTTGCAGTCATCCCAAGGTCTACCACTGTTTGTCTCATGGTCCATGCCTAAAATGGCATGTCCACAAACTCCTGTCAAGCTGTATCGAATGATGCCATGGGTCCCCAGTCCCGTCTCTCCTAATGTGTATGAGCATGCTCTGTCACTCCCTACGACATGCCCTAGACTCTGCCAAACTGGCGCAGAACCCGGCTGACCAACTGTCTCTCCAAAATAAAGGGCATTCTCCCTATCAACCACCGTGACTCAAAACAAAAACCTAGCTACCACTCATCATCCCACGGCTCACAACCTAAGTACAGTCTCCATGTCATTGTATCTAAAGTATCAAATGTATACCGCTAGAACTCTAAATGGCCCAGTTTTGCCTGCGACAAAACTGAGGAATATAAATGAATGTAGGGCTGCCTTGTGCCCCAAAATCTAATGGCCACTGGTCACATCACTGTAATGTGCTCCCATGCCCAAACATGGAGCAGTGTCACACCTACTGATAGAGATGCACCCGCATGGTACACCACCTGATGCATATCATGATAAAGATGTGCTAATAAATACACACCCTAAGAAAATCGGGTCCCCTCCACATCCATCGTAATGTGCGGCCCCATCCCACTGCAAATCCATGTGACCTCCGATCAAGGCATACAAATCCCCCAATCGCCCCTGCTAGAACCACTAGAAGCAGGTCATATAAATCGACCATGTCCTCCCAGCTAATCTCTCCATCCTCTATATCATCATCACCAAAAATGGCTCTGCACTCTGTGACTCCACCATGTCAATCGTACTGAACTAGCTCACCTGTGATGGGAAGACAGAGGATGCGATAAACATCCTCTAATGTGACTGTCATCTCCCCTGTCGGAAGATGGAAGGTACTCGTCTCCAAGTGCCATCAGTCTACTAATGCCATCATCATACTGAGATTCGCCCGAATCTCGGGCATGTAGATCATGTAATACAACCTAGACGCTCCGATCAACAGCCTGTCTATCTTTGATAGTGCCTGTCTCAGATTCTGTGTGACAGGATATCTCTCCCATGACATCAGAATATCTGTAATATCCTCCTATTCAAGTCAACAACAATCAACCTATCAGATTTTGATAAAATGATATATCAATCTATCTATCCTATCATATCAATTTTAAACATGTTTTATCACGTGTTTAAATAGATGATTCTATCAATTATCTATGTTCAAGACTGGTTAACTAGCGAACATGCTACAATGTTTGCATGTCTTGATTAAATCGATCAAAATCAATCACCGACAGATCCAATCGGCTTATTAACATCAAGTTTGACCTAAATGACTATATCGTTTGCCCAAATTTTACTATCTAAAACACATGCGCAACATTGAAACATGCATGCACAACTTTCTACTTCATTTGCGCAGGTTTTTACCCCTGCGCAGTCTTGCTTCACCTTTGCGCAACTTTTTAACATGTTTGCGCAGGTTTTCATGCTTGCACAATTTTCTTGCACATTTGCGCAATAATTTTGCACAAATGCGTAGAAAGTACGCATGCGCACTTTTAATTCATCTTTATGCAGCATTATTTTTTCATGAACTATTATTTTTTCTTTAGAATGCATGTGCAGGAAATCAGATTTTCTGTGCAAATATTTCTATTTACTGTGCATTGATGCGCAGAAACTGCGCATTCATACAACACCTAAAGACAAAAAAATTTCCTAATCTAATCTACCATTTCATCTACCCTAAACATGCTAACATTCTACCCTAACATGCATCAAATCATGAAATCATAAAGGAGGATCGAATCACCTACCGGCTCACCCGAATTAGGTGGTCGCTGGAAGCATCTGACCCTCTCGAAGCGGTGCTCTGACAACGGGAACGACATCCTGGGGGCTCTTCTCTTCTCTCTCTCGCACTCTGATCTCCACAAGACAAGTGTGCATAATGAGCCTATTGTGGACCCCTTAGCCCTATTTATAGCCTGTGGACCCTATGTGCTTGGTGTGTGGACCCTACTTCTCATTTTTATTCCATTTCACCTCATTTTCACCCATATTTTCTCTTGTTTCTTTCGTGAGATTGATTATCTAAAAAATAAAAAATAAAAAATAAAAATAAAAAAATAATTTTTATTTTTTTTTGTCAATCAATCTCTCGAGGGGGCATGCATAGGTCGTCTAAGACATTGTTTGAGGTAGGGGCAAAAAAAATTAAAAAAATGCTTGATTTTTCTTTGAAACTATGTGACCAGCACATTATTTCAAAGAGGGGCAAAATGTATACACCTAAAACTAGCTTCATTAATTAATTAAATATTTATTATTTAATTACTATTGACTTGATAAATTAATTAAATATTTATTATTTAATTAATAATTATTCCTCTATTTATTAAATAAATTATTCAATTTATTTAGTAGATTCACTATAGTCTATTCCTCTATCCTAAGTCTTCTAAATTAGTCTTATTAAAGTGATTTAATTAAATACACAATCACCTAAATATGACTAAGTTTTCTAATCCACCTCATCTACCTAGTCACTTGACACATCACTTTGGCTAAAATAAATAATAATTATTAATTATTTATTAGTAATTATCCTCACCCACACATGTCCTATTCTTAAGGGCTATGTGGCCTCATAGGACTTAGTCTCATGACCACATGTCCTCTCAAAAACCAAGTCAAGAGACATTCCATATTCCTAAGGGGCTTCTCAAGCCACCTCTAAGGGTCAAAGGTGACTCATAGGACACTTATGCAAAGAGTCCTCATGAGGAAAAGGTCTCTCCCTCTTTCTCTCTTTGGTCTTTGTGAGACACTTGACATGTGTCTTTCCCTTCCACCTTCTTCTCCTCCATGTCAATGTGAGAGGAACATCATCCCTATTCTTCCTCTCACATTCCAACTACATCCCCCTTTCTCTCAACTCCTTCAACCAAGTCAATCCTAGCCTTAGGATCTTCCACCTTGCATTCTCAACCATAGGATTGTGCCACCTAGGCCTAGATCCTCCAAAACTCTATAAAAAGAGCCACATTTCCCTTTTGTGAGCTGATAGGTATTTTTGTAATAGGCATTCAAACAATCAAGCAATCAAGCAATCAAGCATCCAAGCATCCAAGCGTTCTAAGAGCAATTAATCCATATTATCATCATTTTATTTGCATTCCATCCATTAAATTTCATAAGCTATTGTGCACTCATTTCATAAAATCTCCACACTTTGGTAGCATCTTGGGAGAAGGCTTCATTTGAAAATCTGAGAGCTCAACCTCTACAAGAAATCAAGGCTAGGAGGACAATGGAGACAAGCTGCATGGTAGGTGAAGGTAAATAATTTAGTTTCATCATTTTATATTTACTTTGTATTCTTCATTGTGTTGCATTAGATTGATTTATTAGCTTTAAATAGTTAATTTATCACCTCTAGTTATTAGACATCTAATTTGCATATAGGTACATACTGACTTATGTGGTCCTATGAGAACTTAGAGTTATTATGGTGACAAATATATTTTATTTGTTGATGACTTCTCTAGGATGATGACAGTTATGTTTTTGAAAGAAAAATCTAAAGCTTTCAAACTGTTTAAGTGGTATAAAGCTAAAGTTGAAATGGAAACCAAGAAAGATTTAAAATGCTTAAGATTTGATAGAGGGGGTGAGTTTATTTCTGATGAATTCACTAACTTTTGTAATGAACATGGAATTAAAAAATAAGTTTTTGCATCAAGGACACCACAAAAAAATAGTATTGCAGAAATAATGAGTCGATATATAGTTGACTATGCTAGAACATTGATGATTGAGAAAGATTTTGCATAAATGTATTGGACAGAAGTTGTTAGCATTGTCGTATACACCTTAAACTGAGTTCAACTGAATAAAGATACAAATAAGACACCTTATGAGCTATGGTTTGGCT
Organism: Chamaecyparis obtusa; assembly: GCA_027943335.1. Lineage (NCBI taxonomy): Eukaryota > Viridiplantae > Streptophyta > Pinopsida > Cupressales > Cupressaceae > Chamaecyparis > Chamaecyparis obtusa. Next base: position 2,701,173 of record BSBK01004178.1, on the reverse strand, counting down.
ACACACCGAATGTAAGTTATTTTAGAATTGTTAGAAGTAGATGTTACATTTTGAAAAATGATAGAAATTGTAAATTTGATTCTAAAGGTGATGAAGAATATTCCTAGGATATTCTACTAAGAGCAAAGCATACAAATGTTTGAACAAGGCTACTAACAAAACAATTGAAAGTGCTAATGTGAAAGTTGATGAGTTTGCTGAGAAGAATGATGAAGAAAGCAGGAAGGAACTAGAAGAATATGGTAGGTTTACATATATTGAGCATCTAGACTATCTACCCAAGCCATAGGCTGAGTCTACCGAGTGATAGGAAAATGCTACCAAGAATCAGCAAATGCAAACCGAGAACCACGAAGATGCTACCAAGGAAGAAAATGAACCTGAACCGAATGATGAGCAAAGAAGAGAGCAAGTACTGATGATATTTGATAGAAGACATCATCCACAGAACCAAATTATTAGAGACAAGCAAGCTGACATGATGACATGAAGTAAGTTAAGACATAAGTACACATGCTTAGTTTGTAAATTTGAGCCTAAAAATGTTAGAGATGCACTTGAGAATGATGAATGGATTAAGGAAATGAATGAAGAAATTGAATAGATAGAGAAAAATAAAAGATGGACATTGGTACTGAGACCGAGTGATAAAAATGTAATTGGTACTAAGTGGATTTTTAGAAACAAGTTGAATGAGAATGGTGAAGTAACTAGAAACAAAGAAATACTTAAATGCAAGGGATGTGCACGAGAAGAAGGTATTGACTATGGTGAAACTTTTGCGCTAGTAGGAAGACTTGAAGGAGTTAGAATATTACTTGCATATGCTGCACAAAGAATTCAAAGTATATCAAATGGATGTGAAATCACCATTTCTAAATAGAATTCTTGAGGAAGAGGTCTACATAGAACAACCTGAAGGTTTTGTTGATTCAAATCAGAAGAAAATAGTATGTAGATTGCACAAATCATTGTATGGACTGAAACAAGCACTGAGAGCATGGTATGAAGGATTACATGCTTATCTTATTAGTATTGGCTTTGTGAGGACAAGTGACAATAACAATTTGTACATGAAAAGAGAATCTGATGACAATATTTTGATTGCTGAATTTTTTGTTGATGATATAATATTTGGAGGGCATGATAATATTTGCAAATCTGTTGCTGATGAAATGAGAAAAGAGTTTGAAATGTCAATGTTTGGAGAGATTAATTTTTTTCTAGGTTTTCAGATTATACAACCAAATGATGGGATTTTCATGACACAATCAAAATACATCAAGAAAGTGTTGAAAACTTTTGGCATGGAAGATTCAAAACCGGTAGGTCCACCGATGGTCACAAGATGTAAGTTGACAAAAGCTGATGAATCAACTGAGGTAAATCAGACACTATATAGATCAATGATTAGAAAATTGATGTATGTAGTACATAGTAGACATGATATAACACATGTAGTTGAGATTGTAGCAATATTTTCTGCTAATCCTAAGGAATCACATATAACTATTGTTAAAGGGATTTTGATATATTTGAAGAAAACTGAATATTATGGTTTATGGTACAAAAAGGAAGGTAATTTTGAACTACGAGTTTACACTGATGTAGATTGGGTTGGAAACATTGATGATCGAAAGAGTACAACCGGTGGAGCATTCTTTTTGGGTGAAAGACTTGTAACATGGACAAGTAAGAAACAAGCATGCATTTCTCAGTCTACTGCTAAAGCAGAGTATGTTGTTGCTACTGTTAATTGTTCAAATATTACATGGATAAAATACTTGTTGGAAGGAATGAATGAGGTGATCACTGATCCAGTGATTATATATTGTGACAGCATAAGTGCTATAAACATTTCCAAGAATCTGGTGATGCATTAAAAACAAAGTACATATCTATTAAGTATCACTATTTGAGGGAACAAGTACAAGAAAAACAAGTGAAACTAGAGTTTGTGAAGTCTAAAGAACAACTTGTTGATATATTTACCAAGCCCTTACCAAAGGACACTTTTGATTACTTGAGGAATAGACTAGGGGTCCATCCTATGTCTATTGGTCACTAAGGTGATTAGGAGGTTGCATCAACCTATACTTTATCAAAAAACCATTCATGTTGATGCATGTAGCTCACACTTTAGGATTCCTAAGGTTGTGAAAGATTGTAGAAGCTGGGATAGAGAATTGTATATCAATACATGAAGGTACTTGATCTGGACTGAACAATAGAGAACTACTTGGCTATTGAAGAGTTGTTTATTTTCTTTTGGCATTGTTGTCAAAGGGAGAGAGATTTTTATGAAATATTAGGGAGAGATATTTCAATGAAACATCTATCCACTACATGAAGAGAAAGAGTTAGAGAGCTGAAGAAGATCAAATCCACAGGGAGAGTCTGCATGAAATGTTGTTGTAGTGATCAAACATATTAAATATCAAGCTAGAGAGAGCTTATCGAGCTACACAATTTATCTATATAGTTGTAGAACAAATGTTTGGTATGGTATGGCATATTTCATATTGTTTGTGTTGCCATCAATGCCAAAGGGAGAGATTGATGACCTACAACTGATTGAATATCTTGATGAACTAAAGAGACAGTGATTAGAGATCACCTAACTATTAAAGTGATATGTAAGATGATTAAATCAATCAATATGTTGTCATTGATGTCAACTAGTTTTGACTATACTTATCATGATCGTTACAAACATCTAAACATCTGTAGAAGGAAGAAATGGTGAAGAAATGAGATATCTACATAAGGACAAGATGGCTATGATAGATAAGGATAACGTATACATTGGGTAACTTATTGATGAGTCTATAGCATTATGTTGTTGACTTGAGCATGTTGCATTATTCTATTATGAGGAAGAGATCAGGATTGAACAAGTTAATGTGGTCTGTAATTGAAGATCTCTATATACACCGAGTCAGTATTGTGTATACCGAGTGATAGTAATAATCGAGTTAGTTATCATTGACGCATTCAATATTAACCGAGTATGGATGAAAACATTAAATGTTATTATAGTCAACTGAAATTTGATGAGCTAGAAATTACTTATGATTATGAGGTAAGAGATAAAGTTTGTTATAAGATCCATGACTGACAAAATTTAGAGATGATCGAAGGGAAGAGAATGAAACATGTTATTAACACATATGTCGAGGAAGCTTGAAGCGAAAAAATGGATGATGGGGATTAAGAGGCAAGATCTAATGGCTGGTATGAAAATGGTTTACATGTCTATTTAAGAGACATGAGATTCATTATTGAATTACGTCGGATGAATAGAGATTGCAGAAGATTTCACATGAAGACATTTTTCATGCATACCTGCTCAAACTGGTTACAGACAGAACCGAGCTAAACTACAGGCATAACTGAGCGTCAGAGATATATACACCGAGTGAAGTAAGTTGGAGGATATGATGAAATAAATTGATTATTGATCAGACAAGTTATTTGAGCTTAGCATAGATCTAAATACTTGGAAATTGAGTTGTATTTGAATCAGATCACTACTGTATTAGTTTAACCATTTTTACAGCAAAATATCTTAACTGAGTGGACTTAATAATCTTTTGTATTTCCATATGACATTCAAGAAATGTTAAATATTTTCTTGTTGACCCCATAGTGAATGTTGGTCAAGAGTTAATTATTAGTGATAAATCCTCTAACCAGGTCACATCTTACAGTGTGCATTGTAACCTTTAACAAGGTTGGCTCCTAACCAAGCTCACTTTAGAAGAGTGAAATATTTTGGGTTACCGGTCCCAAGTGGTTTTTCCCTTAGCAAGGTTTTCACGTTAAATCTTTGTGTTATGTATTATTTTCTATGATTTTTTTGCTATCATACTTTACATATTGCATATTTGATTAATCGGTAAAGACAGTTTTGGATATTACTGGTATTCAGTAAATGAATAGAAAGATAGTTATCTTATCTTACCAAGTTGTTTGATTTGTTGAAAAAGTTTGAAAAAGTACATCTGAGAGTTTGGGACTGTAGGATAACTGATTTAACTAATTCACCCCCCTCTCAGTTATCTAACATTGTTGATCTCCAAGTTATGTTGTCTATTAGTGTCCAACACTTAGTCACTATCAAGGAAATGTTGGTCGGTCATCACTACGACCGAACCATCTTATTAAGGCTGAGTTATGTATAGACTTGTATTTTGTATAGTTATCGATTAGTAGTTACTATCGAGCAAGTCAGAGGTTGTCAAGTACTTCAGTAGTTACCAAGCAGTATATGTCAAGTTGTATAGAAGAGTCAGTGTCAAGCACCAGTATATGGAGAACAGTTTTGACCGAGCATCAAAGACTTCATATGCTAAACAAACTAGTTTTGATATATGTATTTGTAATGGAACAAACACCTAAGTAAACTATTTTGGCTGACTTTTATGCATAATTTAATTATTGTTGAGAGAATGGAGGAGTTGGTTACAGATTATTATTTCAATCATTAATCATTTTGTAAGTATTGTAACCAATCAGAAAAAGGGAATGCTTAAGCGACATAAGTGATGAATCTGGATCGTTGATCTTGATCTAGAAGTTTGATCAGTTATTTATATAAGGTGATATCAAAACCTTAAAACATAGTAATAGAGGAGATCTCATGTATGCAGATGGAAGCAATGTTTTGATTGTTAGATGCAGAGATCAAGCAAAGTGACTGGGCAGAGCAGTGAAGGACATAATAGAGCAATATTTGATTTTGAGATTAGATAAGTATTGGAAAGAGGAGATCTCTTATTAGAAATTGTAGTGCAAACCAAAGGATTGAGTACTGATACATTCTAGCAAGTGAGTCAGGGTAAATCTCTTAATAGAGTGGTCCTAATAGGCCTTTGTAAATCTCTTAACCGAGTGCTTACTTAGATGTAAGTTTTAAATCCTTTAATCAAGGTAGATTGTATAAGTTTGTAAGCTCTTAATAGGGCAGACCCCTCACATGGTAGATCACCATAAGAGATCAAAACTTTGTATCCCTAACATACACACTTTATTGGTGTAGTAGTGAAGATTTGTGGGTGTCATTCCCACCCTAATTTTACCTTTCAAGGGTTTCTGGGTATCAAATCTTTGTTTTATGTGTTTCATTTTCATGGATGTGATTAGAATGTTAGATTCATTTCAGTATTGAAGTTTATGATTATGGCACATATGTTGAATTGGTTTCAAAGTATAAAAGTTTTTGGATAACTGATTCACCCCCCCTCTCAGTATCTCACTTTCCCATATAAGACTTCCAATAATTGGTATCAGAGCTTTGTTCTCTTAGACAAAGTCTAACCACTTGAGAATTAAGATCTTGGAAATGGAGGCTTATAAGTTGGGAAGGATCATAGAGAATTGGAAGATTGACATCCAACTTGCTTTTCACTAGCTTGAAGCAGCCAAAGAAGAATTGAAAAAATCCTTGAAGATAAGGAAAGAACTGGAAATCCAACTAAATGACACTCAATATCAAGAAGAGGATACTAAAGGTCTATTTGATAATGGAAACTCCACTGAAAGTGATGCAACAATAGCAGATCTATTAGAGAAAAATAATTCTCTAAATGAAGATGTCAGAAGTCTAAAGAGAGAATATTAGGAAATTCAATTTGTAAGGCTCTATGGAGTGATTGAACAAAAAAAGAAAGCTGAAAAAGACAAGATAATGGCAGAAGAAGACAAGAGACAAATGGCTACTAGACTTGATGAAAGGACATGTGATATGCAGAAGATGACAAACAATCAATTAGACACGGTAAATCAACTATTACTTGCAAATTAAGAGTTGAACATGAAAGACATGGAAATTAAAAATATGAGATCAGAGAACAATCAATTGAAGAATGAGTTTAAGATCTGAAAAGGAACTCAATGAGAGGATGAACAAACCTAATGAAGCTGTGAAATATTTTGAGGAACTGATGAGGCCACCAAGAAGACCAAGTGACACCTCTTTACTAGGACATGATGAGAACCTATCATCCACTGAAGAAGGAGAATCATCAAAGAGAGGAGAACGCATAAATGTTAAGCCAAATAACAACAAACCTACATGTCATCATTGTGGGAAGCTAGGACACACAACAAACATCTGCAGAAGCAAGAATGGTAACTCCAATCCTAAGCCTAAATTCAATAAAAAATGTTTTAACTATAAGAAGCATGGACATTAGGCACATGAATAGAAGTCAAAGGTTAGCAATTCACCTACTGCACCTAGATTTCAAGGACATTGTTACAACTGTCAGAAATATGGGCATAGAGCACAAGAATGCAGATCGAATGCAAAACCTAAGTGGACATCTAAGAAGAAAGGTAATGCACCTAGGAAAGGTAACACCTTCAATTGGGATTACAATACATGTATAGTTTTCATTATTGTGGATAATATGGTCATATTGGAGCAATTTGTATAAGGACACATTTTAGAGGTAAATCCAAGAGTTGAATGAGTGGAAGTCTAATCTGTTACAAATGCCACAAGATTGTTCATATAAAAAGAGACTCCATATGACAAGCACTGAGTAATGAACAATTCAAAGGTGAAGAGATTGTTGAACATATAAGGGACTAGATGAATAAGACATGGAGAAGGAAAGAGGAAGCAAGCAGTGGTGGATCTAGTGAACCTGAGGTCACCCAATCCAATGGATCAGGTGATCACACTACTTCTAGCTAAACAAAGAAGGTATGTAAGGAACTGAATTTTCAAATATTATATTTTGCACCAGTTCCTAACATTAGATGTATTAAATTCCATATCTGCATGAGTAAAAGATGCATTAGGACAAATTTGAGAAAAGAGTTGTTTTGCATAATTGATGTCGAGCATCTGCAATTATGTCTATAGTGACCGAGTCACTTAGTATGTGTCAAGCTCCTATAATAACTGAGATGTTATATCTACTAAGCTGAAGTGGAAATGTCAATAGTGACCAAGTCATGGTTTCAACTAAGTATGGACATGTGTTTACCGAGATATCATGTGAAGGTTGAGACTACTGTATTTCACCTACTAGTGTACAAAGAATTTAATGAAGACCTAAAAGTGATTGTTTGAATCTATATAATGAAATTTTACCATTCATTCTCATCTACCCAATGATTTGAGAAATTGCAAAGTGATTCTAAGATGACTAAGAAGAGCAATTTGTGTGAAGTCAGTTTGTGAAGATTCCCACAGCGTGTCATCGACAAACTTTGTGAAGAACTATTGAACCAGGTATTACCGAGCTACTCAAATTCATCTTTTGAACCCTAAATTGGAAAAATGGCATCAAGTTTATCTACTGTAGTAAGGAAGCAAGGAAAAGAAGTACTGAATGTTCAGTTAGTGAGAAGTGATGCGTGCAAACCACCAAATTTCCAATTTGTACCAAAAAGCGTGGTGAAGGGAGATCTCTTGGGAGCCCTGTCGTTGATTCCCCCCAAAGTTTTAATGATACATGATGTGCACACATGCTATATGTGCAAGATTAGTGAGATTGGAGACTACGAGATGAGGGAGACATACAACAAATTGTGTATAAATGGAGTGTTGAAGGCAGAGCATCAACACATTACCGTGAAAGGATTAGTGTGTGCCCTATATTTCCCTCATAATTTCAAGATGGAATGGATTAAGATCATTTTAAGTAGAGTACAAGACATGAAACTATGGCTAGAGAATAGGCTAGTGAAGATCACCAAGGAAATAATTCACTGAGTCACTGATTACCCTACTCTTACCATAAAAAACAAAATGAGGTGCTAGAACAAAGAAATGATCTAGGCAAACACTCTAGTAGTATGGAACAAGAGAGGAATGACTATCTCTACGATCACAGATCTTGAGATTGATTTTGTAGTTAGGGTGATTGCTCACAAGTTTTATCAATCAAGCAAGATGGATAGCGTTCCCTGCATTGTAGTAGACTAGGCATGGAAAAATTGTGAAGAAAGAACATACTTATGATCTTTCTAAGCTATAGCTGACACAACTTGTCGAGAACCTAACATCAATCAGGAAAGCTAAGAAATTAATGTGTAAGTTCAGTTCCTTGATAGTTTGTATATTTTTCTATATGCAAAACACTTTCCTACAATAGGAGATGTAGTATGGAGTCAGGACCGACCTATGACTCAACAAATTAATGAGTTTATTCACCAATTAGGAGAGTATTTTGACAATATGATGGAGAGTTATTTTGTTGAGTTTAAGAAAAATATGAGAAAGAGAAGTATAATTCTCGTATCCCTAGTAGAGAAATTCTATGATGATATATGTTTTCTAGTGGATACCGATAACACTTTTGTTTAAGATGTTATACCTAGGTAGCATGGATGAGGCCATTTCCCTATGAAGTCAACATAGATGAGACATCAACAACTATAACTACTTTACTTGCAGAAGAGATTGATAGTAAAGCCAAACCTTTTGGAAATTATGAAGAAGCAAAGTCTAAGATTACAATGGGCCTAAAATCTACAAGCCTAGAGAGGAAAAGAAAGAAACTAGTTAAAAACCTTGAGAAAATGTTAGGCCAAAGAGAAGAGGAAATCCACCTTTGGAAATCACATAAGGCCAAGGTGAGGATCAGTCAAGTGAGTATGAAGATAGTGAAGAGGAGGAAGTAGATACACAAAAGAAGGGCAAAGAGATAATGGTTGCCGAGCCTAGTAAAAGGAAGAACAAGAAACAAAAGCCTACTCCTTCTATAACATTAAGAACTAGAACAAGGGAAACTTCAACTTCCACAGCCGTCAAGCCACAAAAGAGAACACCATTAAAGAACACTGAAGGGGAGAGCTCAGGAAAAAGGAAACAAGTACACACTAAGGTTATGCCGACCAATCCTAAGAAGAAGCCAAGAAGAAAACTAGTGCTACAAAAGGATGATGATGATGAAGAAATGATTGATAAAAATGACAACAACAAATTAAAGGTGGCAACACATAGGCATCCAATTGTTGTGGATAAAATCTGCTAGAACATCAAGAGCACAACAAGATTAACAAAATTTAAGTTTATCAAATTTGAAAAAATGAGCAAAGTTGATAAGGAAAAGATTGAAGAGGCAATGATAGAAATGCTATGTACATTTAAGATGAAACCTTTAGAGATAGGGAATCTGATCCCTGATGATTTATTCAGTAAAATTGATGAAAGATGGCAGTATGCCATTGTGACTAAGAGACAAATTAGAGAAGGCACTCTAGCACAGATTATGCCTGAATTGACACCAAAGTAGATAGCAAAATTTATGGAGCAACATAGAAATAGGTTTATTTGTAAGATGAGGGCTTACTCCATATTAAAGAAAAATGTTGAAGAAGTTTTACTCAAAACACTCGGACATGGAAAATAATCTTTGGGTTAATAGTTGATAAGAGTGCACAAAAAAATGAAGGCACATCCAAACAAGCTGAACTGGACAATAAAGAGGATACAAATGAACCACAAATCCTTGAGGAAGAAATAAGACAAAAGGTAGAGGAGAGTGAACCACATGATGTGATCACTATTGAGGATGTACCTAAGGACACACAAGTGAACATCAATACCTTGACCGAGGAATAAATTAAAACTCAAATTCTTACCAAGGCAACCTCAGATCCCTTTCTACCATGCACCAATCCAGTTCTCATACAAGTACATGATTATCAAAATATTGAAGGTACATCAACTATAGACTCAAAACCTACAAGCTCCCACATGGTCACAGTTGAAAAGAAAGACACACAAGGTACAAGTACCGAGGAACATGGCAAGTTGACAACAACAATAGAGAATACACCTGTTGAGGTCAATATTGAAGTCAGTAAAGGAAAAGGAGAGGGGAACACAAAAGAACAAGTAGATAAGTTTGAAATAGAAATTTCAAGACCTCATATTAAGGAAGAAAAGGAGACTGAGCATAAAATAACTAAGGAGATTCAAGAGCCTAAAGAGCAAGAGGCTATTCAAGCCTTAGTACAGTTGTCGAGTAGCAGCACACCCAAGCCTAAGAAGAAGAAGTCACAAAAGAAAAAAGATAAGTCTCCTGACACACATGTCACATTAGATGAATTTATAATGATTCCAAAGTGGGACACTGATAACTTAACATATGAACAAATGCAATTATTGCAAGATCTATTGAAGAAAAAAAGCAAACAAGAGGAAATTAGAAGATAATATCAACAAAACCAGGTACTATATAAAATTAAGGGTATATTTGTAGATGTTTTTGAGTTAGATGATGTGAATGAGAATTCACCTATTATAGAACAATTGGTACATATTGTCAAAAAGGTGAATAGTGATGAGAGTGAAGATAATGAGAAGCTAATGTAGCGGTCTGAAAGAAATTTTGAGACCAAGGTACTCGAGAGGGTCTCAACAGAGATTGCACTAAAATGGGTAGAACTTTTTGACCTAGTGAATAACGTAGAAGAGGTTGTGCAAAATGTTTATTCATTGTACAAACAACTATACAATGTTGAAAACATTCACTAAGGACAATCAAGATCTTGTTGAGAAGCTGCAATTAGACTTTAAGTATACAAGACACTCAATGAGCATGGATGCAAGTTCTGACTCTATTCATTTCACTAGACTACTTCATGCACAAGGAAGATTAGCCGATTTGATGGCTAATGATGGAAGAATAAGAGCCAAGTTAATCTCAATGCAAACAATGTTGACACCTCATTTGGAGGTGTATCATCTTAAAATGGAAGCACTTCTATGTTAAGAGAATTTAGCCCTCTAAGTGAGTGGTTTGGGGTCAAGTTAAGCACCTTGATCGGGTCTTTGCATGTATATGGCTGTTTCCCCCCTGTTCTGCTTCTCTTTCCCTGTTTCCAACCTATTTTCTGGCAGTTTTCTTTGAGAATCTGGAGTTTCTGGCTGTCTGGGTCAAAGATGACTTGGTAGGGTCAAGGATGACCTCGACCCTGACCTAGGTCAGGGATGACCTTGACTCTGACCTAGGGTAGAGTCTACCTCATCCCTGACCCCACATATTTTTAGATTCTGAGAGTTACGGGATATCGGGTTTCAAAAAGTTTCTTTCCCACTTTCGGGTCGGCCATTTTGGGTTTCGGAATGGTAAATCTTTAAATTGCATTTAATTTGGTTCCATTTCTAGGGGTTAAGGTTAATTGGGATTTAATTCTCCAATGTCAGCGTCCTCTAGAGGATTGTGCCCTAGATCACTATAAACGGAGGCCTTCCTCCCTCATTTCAATCCATTTACAATTCATTATTCATGATCAAGCTCTCAAGTGCAATCAAGCAAGAAGGAGAAGGAAAGCAAGCAAGCATTCATTCATCTTCAAGACAAGCATTCAAGTAATCACCCATTCAAGCATTCATCAAGGAGATCCATTGTTAGCTATTGAAGGATTAAATCTCTTTGGAGCCCCCTTGAAGATTTCTCCATCCACATTCATTCAAGCCTCTTCCTATGCAAATATCCATTCAAGATTGGTGTTGAAGATCTAATGACATTGATTTAAGACATCCTACATCCATTTATACATTCATTTGGAGCATCCTTACTTGTGGATTCAAGGATTCAAATCTCCTAAAAGGACTTCAACATAAGCAAGGTGAATAGTTCCATTTACTTTATTTATGCATATTACTATTTCAATTCAATTTCAAGGTTAATTCCTAAATTGGGGTTTGACCAAGGCAAACCCCCCCATCCAAACAAACAAAACCATTTTTCTTGCAAGTACAAGTACATGACTGCAAATTGGAGCTTGGATCTAGATACCCTTTTTGGTGAACTTTTGGGATTTGCGAAGAGATTGTCCATCGGAGTTGTTTCAGGTCAGGGATTACCTTCAGTGGGGGATAGGATCCTGCCCCGAGGTAAGACCTTGCCTTGCTATCTGGGTCAAGGATGACCTGCTTCCCTAAAGACAAATTTTTTTTGGGTTTTCTCTGTCTCGACATTTCCAGCCTGAAACAGGTTGCAGAATTGCCTGAAATTGCGCACAGACATCATAAATCAGCATTTTCCAGATCTGCCCTATTTTGAGGTTAGTATTTTCCTTCTATTTACTTTAGATTTCAAGCATATACTTTTTATATTAGATTATAAGATTCTCTTCTTTCTTCATATTCTCCATTGTTTGATTCTTTTGTGCATTGATCACTCCTTTGTGATTAATCTATTTGGATCTTTCCTTTTGGGAATTTGGATTAAGGATAGGTCCTATATTCCACCCCTATATCATACATCTTACTCCTATTCAAATCCAACCTCATTCATTTTGGTGAACAACTATTTTCATATCATTCAGGAGGTTATGCAAAGAGAATTGACATCAGCAAAAGGAGTTAGTACAAAGAGATCCTTATCTCTCTATTGTCAAGAGTTTGGTTGATCTAGCTGCTCAGCTAGAGATCAAGATATAGGTTTTGGAGTCTGTCAATTCTGGATGGGACAATACTTTATAAATGATTATGCAACTTCACAAACCATTTTTGGACAAGTATTATCTAACCCCTACACCCCAACAGCTCAAAGTGACAAAAATAAGGGGGAAATGAGTTATGTACATACAAAGATCAAGGGGGATATAGAGTAAAATGAGAGAGGTATGACATACTATTTTTGAAATTTAAATATAAATGTATACTCATTGTATGTCAAAGTCATGTATATATAGTGTAGTCTTTATGAAGACCAGGTCATAGTATTAGGGGGAGTACTCAAGTACTAAGTACTAATGCAATGAAAAGTCATAAAAAAGTGTTTTTGCCACTAATGTCAAAGGGGGAGATTATTGATCTCCAAGTTATGTTGTCTATTAGTGTCCAACACTTAGTCATTATCAAGGCAATGTTGGTCGGTCATCACTACGACCGAGCCATCTTATTAAGGCTGAGTTATGTGTTATCTCTATTTGAGCATTAGAGATTGTCATTAGTATCAAAGACATTGGTCGGTTACCTATGCTACTCTAGTCGGTAAAAGCAAGCACTTCAAGCTAGTCGGTTAAGTCTTTACATTGAGCACCAGAGCAATTTTACCAAGCATCAGTTTACACTGATACCAAGTGACAGTAAACATCGAGCATACTAGACACCGAGCACCAGTGTATTTATCGAGCAGTATATACAGTGTTTACCGAGCATCATAGAAAATGGCATAGTAATCAGTAATGGCACACTTATCTATGCAAATGGTTACAACAGAATCACAAAACGTATTACCAAGATAGAGGATCATTTATTATAGATATATTCATTAATTGCGATGAAGATCTTTATGTAATTGTTAGATCTAGGTTAATTTTCTACAATGCAGATCTTAGGGTTTTCTCTAAGATATTGTAACCTAATTTTGTTAAGCAGAAAAAGTAGTATGCTATATAATTGTATTTCATATCATTTTGACATAAGGCTTGACAAGGAAGTTAAGAACAAGCGAAGAAGTTCTTGAAGCATTAGCCAACTTCAAGATATCAGTTATCAGATAGAGCAGAACATAATTCAGAGACATTCAAATTAAGCAAAATCAGACAAGGCTACCGAGCAGTTTAGAGTTGAGATCTTCACATGAAAAGGTGATATCTATTCAGTATTTCATAGATCTGTATCAGACAATATAGAGTTGTCAATTTGCAGATACCTTCTGTTATTTTCTAATCATTATAACAAAGAAACCTAAAATCTCTTAATAGAGTAGACCTAACAGTCTTTTATGTAAATCTCTTAACCGAGTGCACACTCAAGAAGTGTTGTTAAAATCCTATAACTAGGTAGATCTAATCGATCTGAAATGTTACTCCTAATAGGGTAAGATCACCAGAAGTGATCACCACTTGTAGCCCTAACAAGCAAACCTTTTCTATCTGTAGTAGTAAAGAATTTGTGGGTGTCATTCCCACCGCAATTTTTACCTTCTAACAAGGGTTTCTACATTACCAAAATACTTGTGTTATGTGATTGATATATTGTTGATTTCATGTTATTTTCTTTTACAAGTTAACTGGATGAATGATACGTATAATGGATTCAAGTTATATGTGAAGTTACTACTATTTTCTGTTTAAAGTTTGAGAGTTGAAAGTTTTTGTGGGCACTAATTCACCCCTCCCCTCTTAGTACCCTATCTCTCCATCCCAACAATTGATATCAGAACATAGATCTCTTATTGGATGGTTTAACCATTGAAGAGTAAATATCTAATCATGGAGAGATATAAGTTGGATAAGACAATAGAGTATCAAAAGATTCAAATGTAGATGTTCATAGAGCAGTATAAGCAAGCTAAGGATGACTTGAAAAAGTTACTAGTTCAGAGGAAGAACCTAGCTATTCTGGAGAATGAGATTAGTTACCATGAAGAAGAGATTGATGATATATTTGACAACATTGGATCTAGTTCAGGAAGTATTTCTGATGGATCTGAAAGTGCACTCTCTGATTTGTCTAAAAAGAATCTTCACTTAACAGAACAAGTGAAAGCCCTACAAATCAGTCAAGAATCATAGATGGTGAGAATGATAGATGTAATGAACAATGCTAGACAAGCTGAGCAAGAGAGGAATCTAGTTGTTGAAGATCAAAGACAGATAACTGAACAACTTCAAGAAAAAGAAACTAAGATAGAAAGACTCACTGAGCATCATTTCGAAATATCCAATCAGATGATGATTGTAAATCAGGAAGTTAACCAAGTAAATGGTGAACTGTCAAGAAAACTTGAAGATATTGGAATACTTAGGGAAGAGAATGAGAAACTGAGAAATGAAGTAAAGATACAATAACAACACAATGAAATGATGAAATTGGTTGAAGATAGTTCCAAAAAGATTGATGATTTTCTGACTAATCAAAGAAGATTTGGAAGTAAAGCTAGATTAGGCTATACTAGCAAAGGAGAATCATCCAAACAAGTTGAACAAGTGAACAACAATCAAAATCAAAGACCTAAGACACTGTCATGCTATCACTGTGGAAAACCAGGACATACCTCAAATGTCTGTAGAAGCAAAGTACAAGGTAAACCCCAAGTCACTCCTAAGTTTAATGGTTACTATTATTACTGTGGTAAATTTGGTCATCAAGCTTATGAGTGTAGAGCAAAACTGAATAAGAATGCTAACACTCTTACCATGGAGAAACTTTGTTATACTTGCAACAAACATGGACACACTGCACAAGAGTGTAAAGCTAAGATGAAGCAAATTTGGACACCAAAATAGAAGAGCAAACCCAAACCATATCAACTGAAGAGACAAGGTAATTCTTATGTTTGGGATTACAATACATGGGTTAATTGTATTGCATGTGGTAGATATGGACACATCACAACAAACTGTATGAGGAAAAGATGGGCTGGACAATCACGAAGCTGGACAAGCACTGGAATGGCATGCTTACATTGTCATAGGGTTGATCATCTAAGAAGGGATTGCAGAGACCGAGAACCAGAAGAAGGACATGTATTTGAGAGTGGAAACACTATTGCAGATATCATGAGAATCAGAAACACTATGTGGAGAAAGGCATCAAATGAGAATGTTGAGTCAAGCAATGTTGTCGGTGAAACCTCATCCACTGGATTGGGTGACATTGGTACTTCCACCTAAGGTGAATTAGGTATGTATGGAACCAACATTTCAAAATGATCTTATTTTACATATAGTTCCTTATATATGATGAGCACATACCAAATCTGCATAAATAAAGATACATTGTGGTTTATATGTTATGAGCTAACAAAATCACATAGTTGGTATATGTAAGACCGAGCAATGAGCTACCTATTGGTAAAAGTTATTTAAGGTTAACCCAGCATCAGTATCAATCGAGTGAGAAATCATGTGTTAACCAAGTTGTTGGAAGTTTGCGATATTTGCCGAGTTGACAGTTGTCACAAACTGGAAAGTAGGTCAAGCATTAATGACAAAAATTTATAAGTGGGAAATTGAAAAATACTATAAATACACAGAGGACTTAGTTCATTTTCACACAAAAATTTCAAAGAGTGATTATTTCACAAAGTGACTTCGAGCTAAGAATTTTCAAGATTATCCAAAGCAGTTTCAGATTGAACTGAGCGCACTCTTCGTATATTCCAAGTAAGTTGAAATCCCTACCAAGCACATTGATCACTTTGTTTGCCGAAAACCTAGTTTGTTAAAATGGCATCTACTGCAAGCAGTTCTAATATTGTGGAAGAGGAAGTGAACCTCATTGTTTTAGCTAACTGTGATGAACCTAAATACAAGTTACACCCGAAAGTCGCATCGAAAATAGATTCAGTGGGTGTTTTCTCAAGCATCCCACCTAGGGTTTTGCTAGTCGAGGATGTACGATCCTACATTCACTATAAGATAGGTGAAATAGGAGATTTTGATATGTATGTTGCATACCAGGGACTCTGTAGTGATGAGGGGAAACTTAAAGTAGAGTACAAACAAGTTGAAAAGATTGGACTCACTCATGCCCTAAATTTTCCAAAAAAATTCAAAATTGAATAGATTAGGGTTGTACTCAGTCGCTATCACGAGGGCACATTTTGGCTAGATAAATCGGTTAAAGTAACTAAGAGAATGATTCATAGGGTTACAGGTTACCCTAAAACTAATAAGGCCAAAGCTTTCCGTAGTGCCTCCCGAGTCAAAATTAAGAAGAACACCGATGCAACATGGGATGACCATGCATTGAAGATTGCTTCAATTGAGGATCCATAAGTTAAATTTGTAGCTCATGTAATTGGTTATAAGTTCTATCAGTCGAGTAGACTGAACAATGTTCCTTGTAGTGTTGTGAACATGGCATTTAAGATGATCAAGAAAGGACACCAGTTGGACCTTGCCGAGTTACTCTTGAAGCAGTTAGACGAGAACATGAAAATAATTAGGTCAGCAAAGTCTAACACCTATAAGTTCAAATCCCTATTGGTGTGTATATTTTTTTATCTTCATAAATTCTTTCCTTCTATCAATCACATAGATTGGCCTACCGACAAACCAATTGCTAGTAAAATTACTGATATAATGACAAGTTTGGGAGATAATTTAAACAAAGTTGTAGATGATTATTTTGAGCAATTTAAGATTAAGATGAATCTTTGGAGTAGAATTCCAAGCTCACTGGTCGAGAAATATGAAATGGATATTTATTTTATAGTAGACACTGACCACATTTTAATCAAAGCTGTTGAGCCGAGAATAAAATGGCTAGCCCCCATGGGATACAAAATGGATATTGATTTCTCTTTGAAATCAATCAAGGCTTTATTGGCTACACCTAAGGACATAAAGGTTGAAAGGTTTGGAACCTATGAAGAGGCAAAGACTAGAATAAAAATAGGTCTTGTCATCAGTAAAATGACGAGAAAGTCCAAGAAAATGATGAAGACACTAACTGAAATGTTTGGAGATGAATCTGACTCATCTGATGAGTCACTGGTTGAACCTACAACTGAAGGTCAGTTACTATTGATTGACAAAGCACATGATAGTGAGGAAACTGAGTTCAACAAAGAAAAAGATTCAATATCAGTTTCTCCCACTCCAACTCCAAAGAAGAGGCAATTGCCAGTGCAGTCTAGAGCACAAACAAGGTCAGCAACCACAGCTTAACCACCTTTGAAAAAGGGAGATGCAAAGGTAACAAAATAAAAGGCAGCTACATCGACCAAGACATATGCAAAAAGAGGAACCAAGGTCGTAGCCGAGGCACCAAGGAAAAGGATAAAACTAATATGAGGAAGAGAAGACGTTGAAGATGAAGAAAATGACAACAATCAGTTCAAGGTTGTCAGCAACAAGAACAGAACAATAGATGAAGTTGTTGCAGATATAATTGAAAATGAAGAACTCACAGATCTAGAACTTAGTTGGTTTGACAACATGTCTACTAAGGATCAAAATAAAATTGAGGAGCAGTCATCTAGATGATGATAAGATTCAAATGAGTTCCATTGGAGTTTGCAAAACCACTGCCCAAGGCATTAGATGAAAGAATAAATCAGAAGTGGTCCTATTCTTTGGACACTGAGAAGAAATGAGGGAACAAGCCCTAGTTCAGGCAGCTCCAAATTTATCTCTTGATGAAATTAAGGATTATATGGATACTTATTCTAGGAGATTCAGAGTAAAAGGTCGAGCTATGCAAGTATTAGATGAAAATTTGGTAGATATTGATGAGTCTAGCCAACTCATATGGACGTCAATCATTGCATAAAAAGAGAAAGCTAAGAAAAATGCATTTCTAAGTTTATTTAAGAAGAGACAGAGGTCAAAAGGAAAAGGATTCTACATAGATGATGCTGATTTGGCCAAAGAAGATTGGAGAAATAGATGTATCATTTACCGAGGTGATTGATACAACACTTTTCAATGAAGTCATAAATATTTCATAGGATGCACCAGATCAGGTTGAGATCCAGATTATAAATAATAACACATTAGATGTACTCATTGAGGACATCACTAATGGTGATCCTGATGATAGAGATGAAGATGAAGATGTGAACATTGCACCAGATAATACACAAGATGAAGGTCAAGTTATCGAGTTTCCAATCACATCGTTACCGGGAGAGATTCCTATTCTTGTAGAAGCAATTGAAATTTTTTCACATGAACAACCTAAACGCTCAGATCCTGAGAAATTGAAGGATACAATAGGGGAACAAGGAGCAGAGATACCAGCTGACACAAACAAGCTTGAAGAGAAAGAGGCAACAGAGACAAAAATGAAGGATCAAGAGAATCCTAATGTAATTGAGGCCACTCCACCGGACACTACATCAAAGGCTCCAAACCAGTCAACCAACACAAAGGTCACCAAGGAGAAGCATAAGGAAGACACAGTGTCAATCGGGTAGGTTACACAAAGTTCTGAGGTAAAGGATATTGTACCATTTATAAAGAGCTCACCTCAAGAACCTGAGAAGAAGAAGAAAAAGAAGCAAGGAAAAGGGTCGGTCACCTTATAAGAAGTCATTGTTATACCTGAGTGTGACTCCAAGACCCTAAGCCCTGAGGAATTGAGAAAATATGGGGAGTTGTGTACAAGGAAGTTAGCACAGGAAAAAATGAGACAAGAGTGCAAGAGCAAGGAAATACTTGAAAATGTAATAGATATCTTACAATAGGTCATACCAAAGGTACACATTAATGAAGATACTCCAATAATGGACTGACTTGCTACACTTGCAAAATAAATAAATGCCCTAGATGTAGAAGTAGAAAAGAGAATAGAAGAAAGGGCAGAATCTAAAATACAACATAAACTTGTGAAAAGATCAGCCAAGAAGTGACAATTAATAAGGTAAAGTTATCTGAGGTAATAACTAATATCAGTCTATTACTTAGTTAATTAGTCAACTTTTGATAATGCTATGCACTGTAGACACTTTCACTACCGAGATCAATGGAAAGATTAAACAACTTGATAAAGAAATCCAAGCCAGTGCACATGCAGCCTTAACTGAGCCTCAATCATTTGCCAAGCATATCTTGAAAGTTCAAGAACTATGGCGGTTAAGAGCAGATCTCCGAAAGCAAGAAGAAATAATCAGTGATCAAGTCATAGAATTGCAAACCGAGTTGCTTCCATATTTGAAAATCTTTGAGAAGCATATTGTCAAGGCACAAATGCTTTTTGCAACACCAAAAATTTCTGTGTTGGACAACATCTTTGACATGCATGTACAAGTCGGTCTTGAGCACATTGCTCTCACCAACTTGAAAGAGGAATGGGAAAACCCCTTGGAGCCATTGAAGAAAACCTATAAGCACATTTTTGATAAGCTGTAAGTATACATTTTTGTATTTGGCATTAATATAAAAAAGGGGGATAACAATGTATATGCCAAATATCTAAATAAATGCTAAGTATACTACACATTATCGGGAGCATGCACCGAGGGGGAGTATATAATTTTTTTTGTTGATAAGTATCTATGTATATATGGCAGAGATAGAAAAGATTTTGAGACATAAGGTCTATATACATTTAAGGTTTTGATACTAATACAAAAGGGGGAGATTGTTATCTCTATTTGAGCATTAAAGATTGCCATTAGTATCAAAGATATGGGTCGATTACCTATGCTACTCTAGTCAGTAAAAGCAAGCACTTCAAGCTAGTCGGTTAAGTCTTTACACTGAGCACTAGAGCAGTTTTACTGAGCATTAGTGTACACTGATACCGAGTGATAGTAAACAATGAGCAGACTAGACACCGAGCACCAGTGTATTCATCGAGCAGTATATACAGTGTTTACCGAGCATCACAAAAAACAACATAGTAATCAGTAATGGCACACTTATCTATGCAAATAGTTACAACATAATCACAAAATGTATTACCAAGATCGAGGATCATTTATTATAGATATATTCATTAATTGCGATGAATATCTTTATGTAATTGCTAGATCTAGGTTAATTCTGTACACCGTAGATCTTAGGATTTTCTCTAAGATATTGTAACCTAATTTTGTTAAGCAGCAAAAGCAGTATGCTATATAATTGTATTTCATGTCATTTTGACATAAGGCTTGACAAGGAAGTTAGGAACAAGCGAAGAAGTTCTTGAAGCATTAGCCAACTTCAAGGTATCAGTTATCAGACAGAGCAGAACATAATTTAGAGACATTCAGATTAAGCAGAATCAGATAAGGCTACCGAGCAGTTTAGAGTTGAGATCTTCACATGAAAAGGTGATATCTATTCATTATTTCATAGACCTGTAATAGACAAGATAGAGTTGTCAATTTGCAAATACCTTCTGTTATTTTCTAATCATTGTAACAGAGAAACCTAGAATCTCTTAACAGAGTAGACCTAATAGTCTTTTATGTAAATCTCTTAACCAAGTGCACACTCAAGAAGTGTTGTTAAAATCCTATAAATAGGTAGATCTAATCGATTTGAAATATTACTCCTAATAGGGTAAGATCACCAGAAGTGATCGCCACTTGTAGCCCTAACAGGCAAACCTTTTCTATCTGCAGTAGTAAAGAATTTGCGAGTGTCATCCCCACTGCAGTTTTTACCTTCTAACAATGGTTTCTGCATTACCAAAATAATTGTGTTATGTGATTGATATATTGTTGATTTCATGCTATTTTCTTTTACAAGTTAACTGAACGAATGATACATACAATGGATTCCAAGTTATATGTGAAGTTACTATTATTTTCTATTTAAGGTTTGAGAGTTGAAAGTTTTTGTGGGCACTGATTCACCCCTCCCCTCTCACTACCCTATCTCTCCATCCCAACATTATGTATAGACTTGTATTTTGTATAGTTACCGAGCAGTAGTTACTATCGAGCAAGTCAGAGGTCGATGAGTACTTTAGTAGTTATTGAACAATATATGTCGAGTTGTATAGAAGAGTCAATGTGGAGCGCTAGTATATGGGGAACAATTTTGACCGAGCATCAGAGACTTCATATGCTAAATAAATAAGTTTTGATATATGTGTTTGTAATGGCACAAACACCTAGGTAGACCATTTTGGCCGACTTCTATGCATAATTTAATGATTTTTGAGAGAATTAAGGAGTTGATTACATATTATTATTTCAATCATTAATCCCTATGTAAGTATTGTAACCAATCAAAAAAGGGAATGCCTAAGCAAAATAAGTGATGAATCTAGATCATTGATCTTGATCTAGAAGTTTGATTAGTTGTTTATATAAGGTGATATCAAAACCCTAAAATGTAGTAACATAGGAGATCTCATGTATGTAGATGGAAGCAATGTTTTGATTGTTAGATGCAAAGATCAGGCAGAGTAACCGAGAAGAGCAATGAAGGACAAAACAGAGCAATATTTGATTTTGAGATTAGATAAGTATTGGAAAGAGGAGATATGTTATTAGCATTTGTAGTGCAAACCAAAGGATCAGATATTGATACATTCTAGCAAGTGAATCAGGGTAAATATCTTAACATAGTGGTCCTAACATGCCTTTGTAAATCTCTTAACTGAGTGCTTACTTAGCTGTAAGTTTTAAATCCTTTAATTAATGTAGATTGTATAAGTTTGTAAGCTCTTAATAGGGAAGACCCCTCATAGGGTAGATACCAGAAGTGATCAAAACTTTGTAGCCCTAACAAGCACACTTTATTATTGCAATAGTGAAGATTTGTGGGTGTCATCCTCACCCCAATTTTACCTTTCAAGGGTTTTTGGGTTACCAAATATTTGTGTTAAATGTGTTTCATTTTCATAGATGTGATTAGAATGTTAGATTCATTTCAGTATTGAAGTTTATGATTATGGTACATATGTTGAATTGGTTTCAAAGTATAAAAGTTTGTGGATAATTGATTCACCCCCCACCTCTTAGTATCTCACTTTACCATATAAGATTTCCAACACCATTATCATCCAAAAATCACATGAGCAAGTTCAAGCATTCAAGCATTCATCAAGCATTCCAGATTCAAGGATCCTTTGTGAGCATTTCCTCTTCAAGATCTAACATTTTGTTGGCCATCAAGGGAGGAAATTTACATTGAGGCATTCATCATCTTCTTCATTGATGCACGTTTACATCCATGGCTCCATGATGTGGTTTTGGTAGATCCATTACATTTGTGGAGATTCCCTTCATTCATCATTGCAAATTCAACATCTACAACATAGAAGCATTACAAAATCCTTATTGACAAGGGTTTCTACAAGCAAGGCAAATACTTACATTTGTCTTATTTCCTTTACATATTTACATTTAAATTTCAAGGTTGATTCATCAATCTAGGGCTTGACCAAGGCAAGCCCTCATCCACCCAAACTCAAAAATAAGTTTTTCTGTGTGCAGGTGCAGGATATTAGAATTACAACCACAAATATGGAAACTACTTGTCGAGACATTTCTGAAGAAGTTAGGTTGACTTTGTTATAGTATCCCAAGAACATGGTGACTTCATGGAAAAGTGTCTGGAACATGTTGCACCAGGTCAACTCATTCCTAGAGGTTTGAGAAAAATAACATTTTTTTGGGTTTTCTGTTGTGATCATGAATCCGCAGTCGAAAGTTCTATCACGACTTCAGATCTACAATTTTCATAGAAAAAAGGCATATTCCTCTACACATTTCAAGGTGAGTACTCTATCATTCATTTCATTTCTTAGTCAATACCTATTTTCATATCTTAATTGGGTTGATTGTACACACTTAGCTCATCTAGATCTATCTTACTTTTCTCGTTAAATCAATTGGTTCAATTTCACATTTGCATTTACACATATTTAATCAAATCCTACATTGCATGAAAGAGGACTTGATTGTGTACTTCCTTGATATAATTTGGGTTTAGCATTGGCATCCCTTCATCTTCTTGGGTTTTGTTAATCTAACTTGAGTTATATTGAGAGTTATGTTTGGAAGCCCCTCTTTCTCTTGTATTTTGAGTGTTAGTGTTGGAATGATTAATTAATGAACCCATTCACATAGTTTATATTGTTATATTCAATAGTATCGATTTCACCCCTAAACATTTTGGTGAACTCGATGTGTTACAACTTCCTTTTGATCTTGGTGTGTTATCTTGCATGTTCACCTTCACTAAACATTTTGGTGAACCCGATGTGTTACAACTTCCTTTTGATCTTGGTGCATTATCTTTTGTGTTCACCTTCACTAAATATTTTGGTGAACCTGACTTGTACCCACTTCCTTTTGGAGTTAGGTTATTTATTTGCATTGGTTTTTTACCTTATTTTTGTGAACCCAACATATTCCCCCTTTCCTTATTGATTTTGGAGTTAGATTTAGCTATATTTGTGTGGTTAGATCTTTCTTTTTATGCTCTTTATTATATTTAAAATTGTGTGGATAGATCTCATTAGAGTTTCCTTTTGTGATCTCCTCTTTTATGAGCTTTATTACATTAAGTCCAACCTCTAGAATTCTTGTTAGGAGAATTCGTAGACTCGTGGGCTCTTTTGATCATGATTCCTCTTTTCTTCCTAGGACCCATGACGATACTAAGATTTTCCCTCAAGATTCCAATCCTATCATGGAGCATAACTCTTATCACTGTTCCCATGACGAAGATGAAGTCTTATGAGTTCCTTCTTCCCAAGTTGATAAGCTCTCTCATGAGTTTGATAAATTGGAAAATTGGCTTGTGTAAGAGAACAAAAAACCCAATAGTTTTTCTAAGGTTGAGGCTATTAAGAAGCTTATCACTCATGATGATAAAATCTCCATTTTGCATGGTATACTACACCTTATTAACACTCATGCTAAGCATTTGATAGAGTGTGCTCAAGAATTAGGATACATTCATCCTTCCACAATTGGTTGAACCATCTATTCCTATTTTCACTACTATTCCTAGCATCCCTACCTATGTGCCACCTCTCATGAAAAATTCTACACAAGTCTCTAATCCTCTAAGTGTTGGTCTTCCTAACCCTTCACTTCATGCAAGTGTTCCTCCTACCTCCATACCTTCTTCATTTCCTTCATACAATGTTGTTCCTTTTACATATTCCAATCATATTCCCTTTCCTTCTAATCCTCCATCAATGTCCTTACATTTTCCTTCCACCTCCTATAACTTGCTAGTACATCAATGTGTCTATGCCTACTATTGAGTTTTCTAATCCTACCATTAGTATCTTGGTTCAAACCATCACCACTTTGTAACAAGTGGCTCAATTCACTAAATCTAAGTACAACATCCCTACATGTGACATTGTTAATTCTCTTTCCTTATATATCCTTCGTGTTGTTATCCCACAACATATTGAGATACCTAGTCTTGAGACTTATAATGGTAAGGGTGATCCTGTGATTCATGTTAGGACTTCCCAAACTATAAGTAGTGATTTTTCTCACAACTATAGGCTCATGGCTAAGTTGTTCACACATACTTTTAGAGATAAAGTTTTACAATGGTATTGCTCTTTACCACCTTATTCTATTAATTCCTTTCAAATGCTCTCTAATGCTCTCTAATGCTTTCATTCAATAATTTTAAAATAATAGTGGTCCTCAAATTTTTTTGATTGATTTAATGCATTGTAAGCAAAATGTTAAAGAAAAATTTAGTGACTTTACTGGTAGATTCAAACACTTGTATGCTCAAAATTCTTATCATGTGCCTAATCATGATATTCAACGTATTTTTATTTCTAATTTATAAAAAGACATTAGAGATAAGATTCTCCTTACTGAGTATACTTCCTTTTCACACCTTTGTGTAGTGCTTCACCATTATCAATTACAAGTGAGCCATCTTGAGAGCTCTACTCCAATGGCTCTTGTTACTGTTGATAAGAGTGACACTGTCATTCAAAAAAAAAATTTCTAAGCCTAACAACTACATCAATATTCACAAGTCAACCAACACAGTTGATGATCAAGTGGATACTACATCCAAAGGTACAACTACTTTTTCTTTTGTGTATCATCCTAATTGTAAGTACACTCCTTTATTTGAACCTTTACCTATGGTGATGATGAATTTGATTCATGCTAACATTCTTAAACTTCCTCCTATCCATCCTATTGAAACTAGCAAACCAATGCCTGAGTCATTTGATCAAAATGATTTTTGTCAATACCATCATCAACCTAGTCAGGGTACTCAAAAGTATTATGCTTTGAAGAATGTTATTCAAGATCTTATTGATTCTAATGCTATATCTATTGATGTTGAGGTTAATAGTACAAATAAATTTGTAGCACCTCCTAATCAAAATTTACAAATTTACACCAACCCCTTACCTTCACATTCAACAAATTTCATTAATCAACCTTCTTATCCTATTACTAACATTAGTTATGATGACGAGGTAGAAGAAGATAATCATGTGGTTAATCATGTCGAGTCTCAACCTCAACCTTCAATTTTACCTTTGTAAAAACCTAAATCTTCACCTTGTATCACCTTTGAAAAATTATGATATGTTTAAAGCACCTAATGGTCATCTTTACATTACTGCTAGGGTTGCTCATATTCCTTCTTGTGGTGTTTTGATTGATCCCTCTTCCTTTGTGAATGTTATCACTAAAGAACATCTTTTTAATAAAGGATTGCATAAGGATACCTACAATACATCTAGTGTTTGGATTCAAAATTGTAATGGTTTTCTTTATCATCCTCAAGGTTCTATCAATCTTCCTTTGACCCTTTCTGATAAGGTTGTTCATACTACCTTTTTTGTCATTCCTACTTCTGATCAATTTCAAGATAAGCTTGGTATTTTGTGGCTCTCTTCCATGCAAGTTGTAGTCTCTCCTAGTCATAAGTGCATAAAATTTCCTCATAAAGGAGAAGTTGTCACCATTAATCATTCTTTTTATAAACTCTCGCATCCTCGAGATTGTGCTGATATAGATTTATTTTGGTCATCTCACCCTCAAAAACTACCTAACCATCTTGATCATCTTTATCGATCCTATCAACAATATTAGGTAGAAAACATTCTTGAGCTTAGCCTTCCTAAGGTTGATATTCTTGCAATTGTCTTACCTACCTAATCTATTCCCCTTCCTATCATTCCTCAACACGTAGTTGTTCCCTCCTCAAAACCTATGATTGTTGAATCTAATCCTTCAAGTTTATCTCGTAAAACCATTCGTAACCAACATGCTCGCCAGCGTCGCAAGAACTGTCAAGCTTCTCAAACTACTTCTTCATCTCAACCTTTACCTTCCTTTGATCAACCCATGCTTGACCCTTTGAAGGAAGTTAATCAATATAACAATATGCAAATGGATAAACATGATGATTTGGTTCCTATTTTAGATTATATTAATCTTGATATGGAAGATACTCTTGATGGTGATTCTAATGCACACGTTAGTGATGATGAACATGAAAATATTGATATGGATTATGATTTTCCTAGCATGCTTTCTATTCAACTAACACTCACTCCTTGTTAAGAGCACAATGACTCCCACTAAAGTCCTTGCTTGGATTTGGTGGTGGTTCCTACTATGTTGGATGTTGTTCCTCTTGTGATTTTCTCATCTTTCCCTAATATTTCACATCGAGATGGGAAGGGCATGCGACATGTTGGAAGTGGAATTCTCTAGCATGGTAGTCTTTGTGTGTTTGTGTTGTGATCTTTGTTATATGTTTTGTCTAGATCGCTTTAGATGATTTTTGTTGCTCTATTAGCACAAGATGATAAATTAATCAAACATGTCATGCATCTTCTTCTATTTTCACCTCTCTTCTTCTATTTGTTGTTACATGTTATATTGTCTATGTGTTATTGTTCGTATATGTGCCCTTGTGTAGTCTACTTGGATGCTGGCGACAGTAGAATCAATTCTTTTTGGTATCTGTGTTGCTAGCCCAAAAAGACTCTTCTTTGTACCTCTTGTGTGTCTTTCCCTCCATTGTGTTGTAGTCTACTTCCTTTGAGGAATGATGACATTTCATACTTGATATAATATTACATATTATCATACTGACCTCAAAGTTAGTGGATCCCTTCATGTTCTCTCTTTTGTCATGTATTTATTTCCCTTGAAGTGTTATCTCTTGAGGGCATTTCATAGTGGAAACATTCTTCATGGATTCATGTATGCTTCCGTTAACTCTATTTCTCCCCTTAAGGTGTTTGCAATCGCTTTAATGTGGGGGTATATATTCTGCTCACTTTTACACACATGCATGTTGACATATTGGTTTCCTCTATTGAACTACTAAGAGTTCATGGGGACTTGGTCTTTGTTCTTTTGGATCTCTCTTTGGACTACATACAGTCCATGAGGCCCAATCCTTGATTTTTGATCCCTCTTTGGATTATTAACAATTTGGGAGGCCTGATCATTGCTTGCTCCTTCTTTAGACTATTGACAGTTTGGGAGGCTTGATCATCTTTCTGATCCCTTAAGGACACACACATCCTTATGCCTAGGTTGTCTTTCGATTCTTCTTCTCACGACATGGAGTTCCCTTGAGAATAAATCCCTTTGATGAGTTGACTAGAATGCCACACATACTTTCTAGACCATTCAACACCATCTCTTCTTGCCCCCCCTTTCTTTTTCTTGTGCAGTTCACAATAAGGAACACAAACCTTATTGGGTGAGTTGGATACACTTTCTTATTAGTGACATATCTCTTATTTTGGCTTTGGATATGATGAAGACTCAAGTCTATTGGTGGCTTGATGGTTTCTTTGTCTCCTTAGTCATGATAAGATCAACTCTTTCTTTTTGATCTACTTTATTGTGAGCTTGAGGCAACTCATACTCTCGCTAAAGTGGGAGATAAATGTATCATCTTAAAATGGACACACTCATTATTTAAGACCTTTTACCTCCCATCCTTCACCGATAGATTCATGCTCAATCACCCTTTTCTCCTGTTATGTCCCATATCTTTCATTTTCAACTATGTAGTCTCTGATACCTCAGGGATGGCTCCCTATAGGCCAACCCTGGAATAGGTCAACCAAGTTGACTTGTTCCCCAGGGATTTGAAATCTTGGGGCCATCATTATCTTAGGGAATTAAATTGCAAAATCGGGTGACCCTGTTGACTTGCTTTGTTTTCCCGCCTGGAAACTAGTATAAAAGGAAGCTTAAGAACCTCATTTTGACATCCATTAACATCCATTAGAGATCCATTATCATCCAATAATCACATGAGCAAGTTCAAGTATTCAAGCATTCAAGATTCAAGGATCCTTTGTTAGCATTTCCCCTTCAAGATCTAGCATTTTTTTGGCCATCAAGGGAGGATATTTATATTGAGCCATTCATCATCTTCTTCATTGATGTACGTTTACATCCATGGCTCCATGATGTGGTTTTGGTAGATCTATTGTAATTGTGGAGATTTCCTACATCAGTCATTGCAAATTCAATATCTACAACATACAAGCATTACAAAATCCTTATTGACAAGGGTTTCTACAAGCAAGGTGAATACTTACATTTGTCTTGTTTCCTTTACATATTTACATTTAAATTTCAAGGTTGATTCTTCAATCTAGGGATTGATCAAGGCAAGCCTTGATCCACCCAAACCCCAAAATAAGCTTTTCTATATGTCGAAGCAGGATATCATAATTACAACCATAGATCTAGAAACTACTTGTCGAGACATTTCTAAAGAAGTTAGGTTGAATTTGCTACAATGTCCCAAGAACACAGTGAATTCATGGAAAAGTGTCTGGAACATGTTACACCATGTCGACCTATTTCTAGAGGTTTGATAAAAATAACATTTTTTGGGTTTTCTATTGTGATCACGAATCCACAATCAGAAGTTTTGTCACAAGTTCATATCTACGGTTTTTAGAAGAAAAAGACATATTCCTCTACACATTTCAAGGTGAGTACTCTATCATTCATTTCATTTCCTAGTATAGACCTATTTTCATATCTTAATTGGGCTGGTTGCACACACTTAGCATCTAGATCTATCTTAATTTTCTAATTAAATCAATTGGTTCAATTTCACATTTGCATTGACACATCTTTAATCAAATCCTACATTGCACAAAAGAGGACTTTCTTGTGTACTTCTTTGATATAATTTGGATTTAGCATTGGCATCCCTTTATCTTCTTGGGTTTTGCTAATCTAACTTGGGTTATATTGATAGTTATGTTTGGAAGCCCCTCTTTCTCTTGTATTTTGAGTGTTAGTGTTGGAATGGTTAATTAATGAACTCATCTCACATAGTTTATATTGTTAGAGTCATTAGTATCCATTTCACCCCTAAACACTAATTGCTCTAATAATCTCTTTGTGGTTGAGATTTTATATGTTATTGCAGGTTTCTATTGATCCCCTATTACCTAATTACAAATGGTGAGCCCAACGTGAAATTTGGTCATATCTTTCAAACTGCTTGGAATTTTTTTCTAGGTTTGCACTGATATAAGGAGGCTACAATCCAAAATTCATAATTTTTAATTTTTTAAAATAAATTTTTAATGATATTTCATTAAAAAAATAATTTTGTGCAGAAATCAATGTATTTCTTTGAAAATTTTACATTTTTGGAAAGGTCTTGAAATTCTAAAGGAGGTCTATTCACTGTGATTTTAATTTTGATGATTTTTTTTTCAATATGTGTGTGTGTGTGTGTCTTTGAAAACTTTTTTTGTGTGTGCAGGTGCAGGTTATAATCATTTTATCAAAAACATTGCTTCGAAACTACGAAATGAGATTTCCTTCTTTTTTGTCTAAAATCTTATTCTCTATTGTAAAGTGACACATTTTTATTGTTGAAAATACAAACTTGATGTAATGCACTTGGCCATCAAAACACAAAAAAGTCAAGATTCAAGAACCCGTTGAGCAGAGAATAAGAGAAAGAGAGATAAAACAAAACAAGATTCTAGCTAAGATACAATGAATCAACACTTTGGAGGTAGAAATCAGAGGATTTATTGACACCTATATGAATAAGGTGTGGAGAGTTTCTAAAAAAATTAATTGTCATGACATTAACCTTATTTCTATCAGAGAATTCCAAAATTAATTTCTATATTTTTTTCGGTGCTAACTTTCTTTTTAGCATGTGGCTTGGAAGAAGGTTTTGATTTTGTTACTCTAAAATCAATTCATCTTTCATTTTGGTGCTTCAAAATGAACAATGCATGCTCAAAATATCACAAACTCATACTTCATTTTAGTGCTTAAAATTGATGTGTGGTTAAAAATTGAACAAGGCAAAGAACATTTAAGATTGGTGCAATAAAATTGAACAAAGCAAAACACATTTGAATTTCGGTACATCTAAAATTGAACAAGACAAATCTCATTTGGTTTGGGTTTAAAATTGAACTCATGTATTTGTATGGATGATAATTTAGTTCACATTTGACTATTGGTGCTTAATACGATTAGCCCGACGTTTGGAGTTCTTGGTGGGCTTGCACAATTTGTTAGATTAGTAACCATTTTTATTTTTTAGAGAGCCCTGTCTAGAGGGTTTTCTTAACCCATTACAAAGGATAACCTCAAACCAAAAAATCCTTCTGGTTAGTATATAAATAAAACTCTAAACAAAATTTGTCTTATCTCCTCAAGCTTGAGCAAGGTGTGTTGATGATAGTCTAGACCAAGTGAAGTATCCCTAGGCAACTAGCATAGTCAACTAGGCTCCTAAGTGAGTCACACACGTACAAACTGATTGGGGAGACTCCACAGAATGTACTAAAACCTGTTAATTATAGGTCACCTGATTTACCTCTGAACATTTGTCTTATTATAGTGCAAGAGAGACTGAAAAAGAATCTCCCCTCAAGATTCCCATCATATATGTCCTAGGGATATTTTGTTCTGAAAGAGATCTTCGTTAACATGATTACAATACCCAAAAAAGGTGATAGCACAAACACCTTCAAGGGATTATTTTAGCTCTAGTTTTGTGGCACTTAAGCTGTGTGAGATGATGAACAACCAAGCAATGGGCCTATAATATTTTAGGTGAAGTCAAATTCGACCTTAGATTAAACTGCTTGTATACTGCTTTTGTTGTGATTGACTTTGTGAAAAATTGTAGCTTGAAAAAATTTGTTGAACATACATAGATCATTTCTTTTGAGTCAGTGCTGCAACTATACACAAATTTTTGAGTTTGTGAGTTTGGTCCTACAACATTTGTTCCATGAGATTGGTCCTAAAATATTTTTTCCTACAAAAATTGGTCCTACAACAAGATTGGTCCTACAACATTTGTCCTACAAGATATTATCCTATAATGATTGGTCCTACAATATTTGTCCTAAAAAAATTATCCCACAAAAATTGGTGCTACAAACATTTCATCATGGTTCCTTGTGATTGGCATACTTAGACTTATCTTAGAATCTTGATTTTTTGCATAGTCATCATTTTTACTCTCAAAATTCTAAAAACCTAAAAAAAATAGCTTGCATATCTTAGGGTTAAAGTATTGCATTTCTTAGAGTCATTTTTTTAAATTAGAGGGTGTATTTTCCTAGGACATTCCTACAGTGGTCTTGCATTTTATCTTGACATTGTTAGCATTATCTTTATCTACTAGCCTCAACACATACACCTTGTCATTTTGGTTAATATTTTTCTTAGACAGACACTATTACTAGAATTTATCACTTTTGTCCTACCTTTTGGTGTCAAGATAGTCCTCATTATTGTTTGGGTATTTTCTTGGAGGGTTTACCTTTGAAGTTTTTAGAATCTCTCATAGGGAAAGGTACTTACACCTTAGACGTCATATTTGATTCCTAGTTTGCATTATCATCCCATATTAAAAAAATCCCCCAAAAATATAGATTTTGGTTTCCTTAATTGTCTCACATTCATCATAGACTTGCATTTTCCAAACACTCGATCCAAGAAGAGTAAGGACTTAATGGAGTACAATCAAATCCCCAACCATGATCCCCATTAGGGAATTGAATTTTCACCAAGAACCTTGGCACTAGACTACAACAATCCAAAGATATTTTTGCACCATGAGAAAACACTAAATGATAATTTACAACTACATGAACTAACCCTCATGGAAATTGAAGCTAGATGTACAAAAGAAGAGATTGATGATAGTTTACGTGACAAGAACATGAAATTAATCTTAGAATTCGTGATAGAGGTTGATCCAAATAATTACTTTCACATGCTCATACAAAAAGGGTTCTAAATTACCAGTTGGGTTCGACACATCTGCCATAGTGGAAGACATACATGTACCACAAGCTTGGGTAGACTCAACGACACCCCTACCACTCTGTTCAGTCCTCCCATCCACTAGTTCCACACAAAATGCTTTCTAGGTCACCACATCTTCTAGTACCTTAGGGATCTAGTACATCAATGCCTTATTTGCTAGTTTTCCATTTGTATCTACTACACTCGCTACCACAACAACAACATCTATATTGTCCTTGATTCATCTAGAAAGAACTTCACAAACGATAGCAACAAGTTCCTCCAGCACAATTCTCCAACCAAAGCAAGGGTTACCCCTATTGGGAGCACCTCAACCAAATATTCCTATTGTTGCTCCACCAGGTGTTCCTTCCAATTCAGGAAAACCCCAAATCAGTCAAGGGGCACCTCTAACTAATCTAGATTAATCAATGATGTTTACTAGTTTTGTCCAAAAAATGATGAAAAATTGGACTAACACTTCCCATCTTACAACAATACCTCAGTACAATCTAGTGCCACAACATTTACCAACACTCCAACAAGTCTCAGTACCTCAGCATAATTCAACACCTCAACATATACCAATACCCCAACATAATCCCATACCTCAACAAAATCTAGTATCTTAGTACATCCCAGTACCTTAGCACAATCTAGCACCCAACATAATATGGTTGTTATACACTAAGTTTGCACCCTTGTTTCAAGCTCTCTTGGTCTTGATAACTTTGTATAACATGGGAATCATCTCCAGGTGTGGGACCTATGCTAACTGAGATAAGACCTCCAATTTCTAGGCTGGTTCCTCTTGGATAATCACCTTAATTTGCTTCTAGACAAAAAAGTAAACTTAGAGGGAAAAGGGATAGAAGGAATGCTTGAAAGGAAAATGACTGAAAGCAAACTACCTACTAGGTGATACACTGAAATGAAATGAACACAATACACTGACCAAATTAGCATGAAAGCTCTTAGATCTAATAGAACACAATCTTCCTAAACAGGCTTGCATAAGTGTTTCATAGAGAGGCCTGAACAAAAGACATAGACTGTGACTTGCAAGCAAATGTTCTCTTCAGCAAAAGGGCACAAGAATGAGACATAATGACAGGGGGTTGAAGTATACCCACAAACTCATTGAAATCAAATCAAACACAGTAGTGCACATATAAGCTGAAAGAAAGAAGGGCTCTAGAACTCCAAGATTTCTCTAACAAGGTCAGAATATTATACTCAATAAGAGAAATACAGACAATGGAAAGACCAGAGGGCAGAACAAATGCCACGGATAGCCTCTATTGAATCTGAGATTTCAATAAAAGGTTACAGACTGTAAGAGCTATAGGGTAGAACAAATGCCACAGATAACTCCTAAGAAAGAGAAACTCTTTTTTACAATTGTAAACTCTGAGCTCTAAGAGCTCCAAAAACTAATATATACATCTCCCTTGCACGCAGGCAGGAGTCAAAAATCTTTTAGGGTTACATAAATTTTCATATAATAATAGAAAACCCTAATTCTATCATTTTTTTTATCATAAATGCATCATTAAAATATCTTGGCTGATCAGATATATGTCCTTGTACATAATTCCACCAACACAACTGCCTGCAGATGAGCCACCTTGATCCATCTACCTCGCTGCAAGTTGAAAACCTTACGCCACCATCATGATCTTGATTCTGCTGAATCAGGTTTATCATGAATGCTCAAATTTGATCTTCGCATATATTTTGGATTTAAAAGCATAAACGGTCATAGGTGGCACCAACCCCTTTCATCTACCAGTGGCACAAAATCAATGTCATGGTACCTCAGGAAGCAAGAATCAACACGCGACGGCCACTCTGATCTTCCTCATCATCTTCGCAACCTGCAACCATCCTGAAAAATCAATTCTGAGCTACCCCCTACTTCACATATGACCCATTAGATCAAACACTTGTGAAAACCTCGTAGAAAGATTCAAATTTGGGCTCCAATGACTACCAGATCCAAGTTTAAAACACAACCGTTGATCACATCCTTCCCGGTAGATCAGATGACCTAGATCAACCCAGTGCAACCTAGCAACAGACCCACCTAGTTATCGGCCCTAATCAGACGGTGGTCGCATGATCGCAAAGGGGAGGAATATTCTTTATGACCATGTGACAATCGTAGATCAAGGCATTGTCATTCCACTGGAAGCCTTGGGCCCGCCATCATGTCCTCGTCATCACCCTTCGACCAACCAAAAATGAGCACTGCCACACAACTAACACCTTGGACCCACCTATCAGATCCTCTTTCCATCGAATAGTTGTTGTAAGATCACAAAGGGGAAGAATATTATTTATGATCATGCAACAACTGTAGATCATTTACACTTCAACCACCTCAGAATTGAGACCGCTAGACATAACATTAACCGCTCCTTAGGGTTGCGTGAACACGCGACTGTGAAAATGCTAGGTTACTGAATGGAAAGCACTTGACTACCAGAAACAAGAGATCAAGTGACCACACAGTCACCCAATTGCCCAATAAGAACTGATCTACCAAAAAAATCTGGAGATCAAGCGACCGAACCACCAAGAAGAGTCGAGTCCCACGCAGTCGCAGCGGATAAAAAATGTTGACATCAGAGATAAGCGCACAAAAGTGAAAGGCACAAGGTCGAAAACAACCAAGGTTTTCACTTAAAACCCAAAAATAATTAGAGAAATAGAAAACATCAAGGGTTTTAAGCTTTAAACAATTTTAGAACCCTGCAACCTAAGTATTTCTTGCAGACTTTTAAAATTGAAAATCCCCCTGGGTTTTGCGATTAAGCACATGCGATCAGAGCTAGAGCATGATGACACATTGAAGAACATGGGGCCACGGGCACAAACTATAAAACCTTGAGGATCTACTTCGTAGGTGAAAAATAGGATTGTGGCCAAAATTGTATTATAGGAAATTTTGGGTAACATTTTGGCAATTTCTGCGGGATGTCAGCCTGCTAGACATGGAAACCAGTGACCTTGATGCAATCCATTGGACATAGGAGTTATCTCAAGAACACAAGGACCTTATTGATAGAGAGAGGAACAAAAAATGTGCTCGAGCACTTCTTGGAAAATAGGGAAACTACTCTAGAAAGCAGGGACAGAAAAATAGGAAAAACATATTTACAGAGATTTACAAGGAAGGATTAACTTCAAAATAGGGCTTCAAGTGGAACCCATTAATTGATATAGGCAAGGCATCTCCTTCAAAATTTGATAGTTGAAAAGCATTAGGCCCCTTGCATTCTGTAATAACAAATGGTCCACCCCAAAAGGAATCAAACTTTGTGTGTTTGCCAGGCTTTGATCTGAACTCATCCCACTTGAGAACTACATCTCCAACTTTGAAGTTTCTAGCTTTGGCTCTTTTATCAAAACTTTTCTTTGTTTGTATCTGATGGAACTCCATATCTTTCATGGATTTATCTTTGAGTTCTTCTAACTCCATCAGCTGAGCATACCTAATTTGTAAGGGATCTCCTTCTTCAAATAAGACATATTGAGCGGCTAAGTCCAAAGTTGGCAATTCAGTTGAAATGGACAATTTAGCTTCTCTGCCATATACTAACACATAAGGAGAATTCCCAATGATCTTCTTTGGGGTAATCCTATCCAACCATAAGGTAGATTTCAATTTAGTATGCCAATCTCTTTGGTTATCCTGTAGAGTTTTCTTGATTATCTTAATCAAGTTCTTATTAGTTGATTCTGCCAAACCATTGCCCTGAGGGTAGTAATTTGAACTTGTATTCAGATAGATGCCATTTCTGATTGCCCATTCTGAGACTTTAAGGCCTGTGAATGCCAATGCATTATCTGATATTATGGAGTCTGGAGTGCCGAATCTATGAATTATGTCATCATAAAAACTTAAGACTACACTCTCATTTGATTCTTTCAAGGCAACTGCCTCTGTCCATCTAGTGAAATAATCTGTTGTAGTGATTATCCACTTATGGCCTGCACTAGATGGAGGATTAATCATGCCAATAAAATCTATGCCCCATCTCATGAAAGGTTGTTTTGTTCTGATTGGCTAAAGGGGCAGAGTTGCAAGCCTTTCTTTTCCTCAAACATGGCACATTTGATGCATTTTCTCACATAATCATGACTATCCTTAAAGATAGATGGCCAATAGTATCCGACCCTCATGATTTTAAAAGCAGTAGTCCTAGGAGAAAAATGACCTCCAAAAGGTCCATCATGAAATTCAAATAGGACATCAGCTATCTTTTCTAAATCAATACATCTCAAAAGGACACCATTGTGATCCTTTCTAAAAATAACTTCATCTATCAGCACAAAGGGAACTGATTGTTATCTATAATATCTTATTTTTGTTATATCTAGGTTTGTAGGACATTGTCTTGTCTTCAAAAAATGAATCATGTTGGGCAACCAACCTGCTGCCTTGGCATGTTCTTCTGTTGAATGCACAACCAGAGATGCATCCATTTGCTCTGATTTCTTTGAACTTTCATCCTCTGCCAAATGCTCACAAAGACCTCTTCCTTTAACCAACTTGGTGATTTGGATATCAATGTCATAATCCATTACTTTGGTAATCCAACCAGCTCTTTTCTCATTTAGGTCCTTGGAAAGCAAAAATTCTTTGACACTTGGATGAGTAACCTTCAAGTGTACTTTGCTATGGGTCAATAAATATCTAAACTTTTTAAGACTTTTTACCACAAAAAATACATGTTTTTCCACAAAAGAGTATCTTTGTTCATACTCTTCTAAACCTTTGCTGAAGAAAGAAATAGGCTGCTGTAATCCATCCGAATTTTTTTGAGTCAGCATTGCAGATATAGCATCATGACCTCCATAAGTATAAAGGATAAAATCCTTACTAAAATTTAGGTTTAACAAAGTAGGAGCTTCTGTCAAGGCTTCTTTGATAGCTTGGAAATTGGCTTTCCTTTCTTTAGTCCAGTTGAAGGCTGAACCCTTCTTTAACATGGCTGTCAAAGGCTTCAATAAATCTGCAATATTAGGCAAGAAATGCCTAACAAAATTAATCCTTCCTATGAAAGATTGGAGGCTTTTCTTATGATGTGGCAAGGGTAGCTCTAGGATGGCTGAAATCCTTTCAGGGTCTACTATGATTCCTTTCTCAGATACTATATATCCTGACAATTTCCCCTCATGAATTGCAAACACACATTTCTTGGGATTAAGAGATATCCCAAACTCTCTACACCTTTCAAAGATCTTCCTCATATGTTTGATATGATCTGCTGCATGTTTAGAATAAACAGTTATATCATCTAAGTAGACCAGTACAAGCTTGTACGTGAGGCTTTTAAAGGCCATATCCATTGCCTTTTGAAAAGTGGCACCTATATTTGACAAACCAAAGGGCATCTTTTGATAAGCCATGGTTCCCCACTTGATTGTGAATGCAGTCTTGTATTGATCCTCTTCATTAACTAGGATCTGATTGTATCTTGAATAGCCATCCAATAATGAAAATCTCTCAGATCCAAAGACACATTGTAAGATTTGCTTCATAGAGGGTAATGGATGGCGGTCTTTTAAAGAAGCTCTGTTGAGATCCCTGGAGTCAACACATAACCTCAACTCCCCATTCTTCTTCCTTACAGGAACAAGGTTGGAAACCCAACTAGTATGCTTGATGGGGTAGATGATACCACTTTCTATCAATTTGAGCACTTCTTTATGCATAAGTGGCTCAAGCTTGGGATTAACAGGCCTTTGCTTTTGTCTTACTGGTTTGGCATTAGGCTCTATTTCAATAGTGTGCTGAGCAAGGGCTGGATTAAAACCTTTAAGGTCTTCATATTGCCATGCAAATACATCATTGAACTCTTTGAATAATTGGGTATAAGCCTACTTTTCTAAATTAGTATTTACTTTTCCAAATTGTAAGCTTTTACCTGGTTCCAACTCTAATTTGACACAATGTTCTTGTTGAACTACCAGGCCAGCTTTGTTCTTTTTAACTTGATCATCCTTGTTGAAAACAACTTCTAAGGTAACAAGACCTCTAGGCATCTTATTAGACTTAAGTTGTATTACCTAGTCACCATAGTTCTGCAATAATCTATCTTGGTTATGCTCCGAGAAGACATCCTCTTCAAACAAGAACTGCAGAATCTGCTCATCATTGTCAAACACTTGCCAATTAGTATCATTATCAGGGATAGAAGGTCTGACAATTACTTTGATATGTTGTTGGGTCTCTTCCTTTGAAATACTATTAGGAATGTCATACTGAGATCCAACAACAACTAATCTATCTGCATTTTGATTTAGCTTCCTAGGGATGACAACAATATTGAAAGCACAAAAGTCTTCAATTGCATCCCAAACTCTATGTTTGTATGCTTTCATGGTGTCATTTTTGGTTGTACTTATCCCTCTCACTTGGCTGATTACTAACTCACTATCACCATAAAATTTTAGGGCTTTGAGCCCTCTTTTTCTAGCCCACTCTAGTCCATTCACTAGACTTTCATATTCTGCAGTGTTGCCAGTGTAGTAGAAACTGAATCTGAAAGTTGTATAGTATCTTTCTCCTTTTGGGGATACTAGCATAGCACCACCACCAGAACCATGTCTGCTTCTAGGTCCATCAAAAGATAATTCCCAAACCTTGTTACTCTGATCCTCTGAATCAGTGTCCTCTTTGAGAAGGTTTGGTTCTATGGATCCACTTTCTTGTATCAAATAGCTCCCCAAACTAGCATCCCAAATAGCATTTTCTTGGGCCTCTGAAGCCTTTTCTAATTCTAGTTCATCAAGTAAAATATCAGGGATATTTTTTTTATCTTAGTGCTTGCTTCTCTGATAGTTGGGAAGCCATTGCTATCAAATACAAGGCAGCTTGCATTGATCATATTGGACACATATGGTTCTATATGGTGTGTTGCCAATGATTCAGATTTAATGGTGAACTTGGTACCATATCTTGTGTGGAAGATCATGTGAGACCAGTTAGAAGAAAGGTAGCCTCCTATCTTGGCTGTAAACTCCCTTGACAAACATATGGCAAATAAAGCAGGGATATATATATATATATATATTAAGTAGGATGGAAAAATTAGGACTTGCATGAAGGATTAGACTGGTGTCCTTAGCCACACCTACAGTGTTAATTGAGGATCCATCAAGTTGTGTGACCTTCTTTTGGAGGGGTTCATATTCAAGTCCTAGTTGGTCAGCCACCTTTTTGGGCATTACAGTACTAGTAGCTCCACTATCTACCATACAATTATGTACTAAGGGTTTTCCAATAATTAAAGATACATAAAGGGAGGGGGTTTTGATTCCTACCTTGAATGGTATTGGCTTTGGAATTACAACTTGGAGCCTCCTTTTCTTGATCAGTGTTGACCAATACTGACTTTGCAGTCTCTTTTGTAGGCTGAGAAGCTGTTACTTCAGTCATGGCCTTCTTCAAAATCTCAGGTTGTCCTGGAATAGCCAAAGAGTCCCAAATAGACATGGTAACATTCACCTTCTTCATGTTGTCTACAATGTTGAAAGGTGTCACAGTGTGTACTTTTTGTTGTGCTTTTACTATGATAGGTTCCACTTCTTTGAGAGTCTGGCCCTCTTTACTTGTAATGATAGGAACCTTCTTAAATATGATAGGAGTAGCTTGCTATAGTGGTTCTGTAGATGTAGTAGCTTTAATCCCAGAATTTGCTTGCTCCATGTCTTGAGCTCTTCTCTTTGATCTTGTGTTGGCAACAATGGGAAATTCACCACTGACTCCGTTGAAGTCTTTCTACTCCCAATTGCAAAGAGCAGTCTCATCAACTTGTGATTCTTGTTGAGGAATTGATCCACTGGAAGAGGCCTTCGATTGGGCATGTGAGGTATTCTGAACCATTAGTGCTTGATTCATCCATCTATTTGAACATGTAGCCTAATTTTGAGGTTGATTACAAGGGAATCACCATTCATTGTCCAAGGCAATATTATTTTGACTAGGAACAACGTCCCTAATAGGATTTACAGAATTAAGAGGTGCAGGGTTGTATGGTTGGAATGGTCTTTGATTAAAACTTTGCCTTTGGCCCTGATAGCCTCCTTGGTATGGTGGTCTATTTTGCTGATGGGGTTGTCCTTGATTTTTATATTGTTGATTAGGACCTTGGCCTTGTGGCTGAAAAGGGGGTCTGATTCCTTGCCCTTGCTTCTTTAGGTTTGTAACCTCTTTAGTTAAAGTCTGCAACAAATTTGTCATTTCTTGCTGACTACTTTGCTGACTATTCTTCATCTCTTGCAATTCCTGAGAGAAACTTGCCTTTAACTCCTGACTGCTTGCACTAACCTAAGGTGCTAATATGGTGGGAATAGGGGTAAAAGGAGGTATTTGTAGAGGTGTAGTGGGCTGAAGGCTAGGAAAGATGGGCATGGGTGGCCTTCTTGCTATCATGCCTGCCTGGATTAAAAAAATTTCAGCCTTGACAACTATGTCAAAAGCTTGGGGTAGAGAGGTACCACCCATAGATTGGATCATGACAAAGATTTGACCATTCAAACTTTGCAAGAAATATAGGAAATAATGATCAGCTGAAGGCCTTACCAAGACTGGAATTCTATTCCATGTCTTGAGGAATCTATTGTTATAATCTGTCATTTGTTATTGAGGGTCTCTTTTAATGGTTGTCAACTGCTCAACCAAAGACAAGTTGTCTGATTTATCTTCAAAGTGTTTACTCAACGCATCTTGTAATCCATCCCATGAATTAATGGAACCAATAGCTAGAGTTTTAAACCATTCAAAAGCCTTACCCTTGAGGGAGGCTGCTAATAACTTGGTGGCCACATCTTCTTGAGTTATATTATGTATGTTGCAGATAGTGGTCACATCTCTAATGTGTTCAAAAGTTGTAGTTTGTCCTCCACCTATGAAATCAGGTAGACTCTTTAGTGCCACCAAGGGCACATCATGATGTTGAGCAAAAATCAATGGACTCCCTTGGCTGAAAGGTGCAAAAGCAAACTGCCTAGCCATTGTAGGAGCTGAAATTTGCTGAGTAGTAACTGAATGAGCTGGATTTGATGTTAGATTTGAATCTTCCTCTAGATTTCTAGTTAGAGATCTTCCTCTTCTTCTGAGATGAAAGGGTAAAGGTCTCCTTTCTGAAGTATCAGGTGGTGTAGATTGTACTCTCCTTGCAGGGGATGTTCTTTGGGTTGATCTACCTTTGTAGCTTCTTTTTAAGGGAAACTTTGAAAATTCAGTGGGCTTTGAGCTCCTAGTCTCAATCTTTCTCATAAACTTTGAACAAGGTTAGCTTGAATCTGTGAAATTAGTGGAGTCTCCAGATATACTTGATAGAAAAAATTCTAAAAGTTTGTATTATGCAATCAGTATATCAAAGATAGCATAATCTTTCAAAGATGAACTTCTCTTGATGTCCCACCGGGTGTGCCAGAAATGTTATACACTAAGTTTGCACCCTTGTTTCAAGCTCTCTTGGTCTTGATAACTTAGTATAACATGGGAATCATCTCCAGGTGTGGGACCTATGCTAACTAAGATGAGACCTCTAGGTTCTAGGCTGGTTCCTCTTGGATAATCACTTTAATTTGCTTCTAGACAAAAAGTAAACTTAGAGGGAAAAGGGATAGAAGGAATGCTTGAAAGGGAAATGACTGAAAGCAAACTACCTACTAGGTGATACATTGAAATGAAATGAACACAATACACTGACCAAATTAGCATGAAAGCTCTGAAATCTAATAGAACACAATCTTCCTAAATATGCTTGCATAAGTGTTTCACAAAGAGGCCTAAACAAAAGACATAGACTGTGACCTACAAGCAAACATTCTCTTCAGCAAAAGGGCACAAGAATGAGATAGAATGACAGGGGGTTGAAGTATACCCACAAACTCACTGAAATCAAATCAAACACAGTAGTGCACATATAAGCTGAAAGAAAGAAGGGCTCTGGAACTCCAAGATTTCTCTAACAAGGTCAGTATATTATACTTAATAAGAGAAATGCAGACAAGGGAAAGACCAGAGGGCAGAACAAATGCCACAGATAGCCTTTATTGAATCTGAGATTTCAATAAAAGGTTACAAACTGTAAGAGCTAGAGGGCAGAACAAATGCCACAGATAACTCCTAAGAAAGAGAAACTCTTTTT
Organism: Chamaecyparis obtusa; assembly: GCA_027943335.1. Classification (NCBI taxonomy): domain Eukaryota; kingdom Viridiplantae; phylum Streptophyta; class Pinopsida; order Cupressales; family Cupressaceae; genus Chamaecyparis; species Chamaecyparis obtusa. The sequence goes on along the minus strand of BSBK01004178.1, from coordinate 2,658,383 downwards.
TACAATTGTAAACTCTAAGCTCTAAGAGCTCCAAAAACTAATATATACATCTCCCTTGCATGCAGGCATGAATCAAAAATCTTTTAGGGTTACATAAATTTTCATATAATAATAGAAAACCCTAATTCTATCATTTTTGATCATAAATGCATCGTTAAAACATCTTGGCCGATCATATATATGTCCTTGTACATAATTCCACCAACACAACTGCTTGCAGACGAGCCACCTTGATCCATCTACCTCGCTGCAAGTTGAAAACCTTACGCCACCGCCGTGATCTTGATTCTGCTGAATCGGGTTTATCATGAATGCTCAAATCTGATCTTCACATATATTTTGGATTTAAAAGCATAAATGGTCATAGGTGGCACCAACCCCTTTCATTTACCAGTGGTGCAAAATCAATGTCATGGTACCTCAGGAAGCAAGAATCAACACGCGATGACCACTCTGATCTTCCTCATCATCTTCGCAACCTGCAACCATCTTGGAAAATCAATTCTGAGCTACCCCTACTTCGCATACGACCCATTGGATCAAACACACCCAAAAACCTTGTAGAAAGATTCAAATTTGGGCTCCAACAACTATCGGATCCAAGTTTAAAACACAACCGTCGATCACATCCTTCCTGGTAGATCGGACAACCTAGATCAACCCAGCGCAACTCAGCAACATACCCACCTAGTTATCGGCCCTGATCAGACGGTGGTTGCATGATCGCAAAGGGGAGGAATATTCCTTACGACCATGTGACAACTGTAGATCAAGGCATTGTCATTCCACTAGAAGCCTCGGGCCCACCATCATGTCCTCGTCATCACCCTTCGACCAACCAGAAATGAGCATTGCCGCACGACTGACATCTTGGACCCACCTGTCAGATCCTCTTTCCATTGAATAGTTGTCCCAAGATTGCAAAGGGGAAGAATATTCTTTACAATCATGCAACAACCGTAGATCATTTACACTTCAACCACCTCAGAACTGAGACCACTAGACATAACATTAACCGCCCACTAGGGTTGCACGAACACGCGACTATGAAAAAGCTAAGTCGCTGAATGGAAAGCACTTGACCACTAGAAACAAGAGATCAAGCGACCACACAGTCGCCCAATCACCCAATAAGAACCTATCTACTAGAAAAATCTAGAGATCAAGCGACCGAACCGCCAAGAAGAGTCGGGTCCCACATAGTCACAGCGGATAAAAAATGTTGACATCAGAGATAAGCATGTAGATGTGAAAGGCACAAGGTCGAAAACAACTAAGGTTTTCACTTAAAACCTAAAAAGAATCAGAGAAATAGAAAACATCGAGGGTTTTAAGCTTTAAACAATTTTAGAACCCTGCGACCTAAGTATTTCCTGCAGATTTTTAAAATTAAAAATCTCCTAGGGTTTTACGATTAAGCACATGCGATTAGAGCTAGAGCATGATGACACATTGAAGAACATGAGGCCACGGGCACAAACTATAAAACCTTGAGGATCTACTTCGTAGGTGAAAAATAGGATTGTGGCCAAAATTGTATGATAGGAAATTTTGGGTAATAATGGTATCGCAACATAATCCAACATTCCAATACAGTCTAGTACCTTGGCATAATCTAGCATCTTAATACATCCCAATACCTCAATATACCCCAACATCCCAACATGTTCTGCCACCATACATATCTACAACCTCACAAAATAGAGGAGTCCCATTAGTTGACCCTAACGTGATGCCTGTTATGCCAACACCCACTGATCTACTTGCTCAATAGTTACAAACCCTTCAACAATAGTTCATTAATCTACAAACATGCACTTCTAAAAGGTCTTACACCAGAATAAAACTCCCTCCTGGAATAAAGACATAGAATGAACTAGTGAAAAAATTCATATCACACTATTCACACAACATTGTCATGGAAGTAACATTGATGAATCTTTGCACCACCAAGAAAAAGAATGGAGAGAGATTTTCCTCTTTTCTACAATGTTGGAGAAATATTTCCTCTAAGGCATCCTTCCATGTGCCAACCAAAGAAAAGATCCAAATGTTCATAGAAAACTGTCAATTAGACCTAATGTGCAAATTACGCTCCTAACATATCGAATCCTTTGAAGAGCTAGTTGAACAAGGGTTGAAAGAAGAAAAAGCACTCATCTTGAAGGGAATATTCAAGAAAGAGACTAGTAATTCAACACCTTATGACAAATCCAAATACTGGTCCAAAAATAAGAATGTAACAAATGATAGTGTTGCGGATGCTAAGATGGCACAACTAGTCCTACATGTGCAATCACCAACACCCATCCAACATACCCAACTAGCACAAACAACTCACAATGTTAACATCACTACTTCTAGATAGAACCCTAAACAAACCAATGCACTTAATCAACAACAAAGTTATGCAAGAAGGATTCCCGCTCCACGATGAGATTTCACACCTCTTGAAATGATCTTGAAGAAATTGATATAGTCCTAATTAGTCACTTTACCTAAGATAAGATATTATGAAGGTCTTGGTACACCATCATGGTGGGATTACAATGGTTATTGTAACTATCACAAAACTAAGGGACACAAAATAGGTGGTTGTATGCAACTTAAGCATATTGTCCAAGATTTCATCGACTGTGGTGAAATCGAAGTTGTCATAAATTCTGGCACCACCAACCAAGACCATAAGATCTTCCAAAATCCATTGATAGATCATGGAAAAGATAATGCCTCCACATATGGACAAGATAATAAGGTTAACCTTGCATATACAAAAGAAACCCCCAATTTGATAATTAATGTCATCACTATCAGAAGTCTAGACAATGATTGTGTTGTTACTAATAAAGAAAGTCCCAATAATTCACCTAATGAGGAGTTGGGTATATGTCAAGAAACCATTCCCAAACATGAAAAAAATAATATACCTATGTCTAGCAATCTCCCACAAGAAATCTCCATATCTCCCACCATTTCTTCCTCCATATTATCTCCACCTAACAATGCATCCAATAATGAAACATTTCCAGTTGTCCCACAAGGGCTATCCACTATAGAAATCCCAACTGATCCATTCTTTAAAGTCAGTCCCATCTACAAATCCATAGTCTTAGATCGAATACCACTAGATACTCCACTCCAAAGCAAAGATAGTACATTGAATCCTAGTCAATGTCCTTCCACATCATGCCTGAGCATCAAGCCCTTTCAAGAATCCACCATACATATCCAAACTCATACCCCATGTCAAGAGGGTTATCCAAAATCTAAAGAAACAAGTCATAAAATTGCTTAAGATCAAGATACCAAGAATGTCCAACCAGTTGAGCAATATCACATATTCCCAGAATCTCATGATGATCCCCTTATCCATTTATTTCCTGTCCAACATGATCTCCTTTAATCCCAAGAGAAAATCATTCCTCCCAGTTCCATTCATAATCCACCTCCTAAGCAAGACCATGATGTCCTTGGAACTCCATCTAACGATCCTTTTCCATTTCAAGATCAAGATAACAAGAATGCCCAATCAATTGACCAAGATCCCAGATTGCCAGAATCTAATGATGATCCTTTAATCCATTTTTGTGTCCAAAATGATCTCCTTCCATCCCAAGAGAAAAACATTCCTCCAAGTCCCATTCATAATCCACCTCTAAAGAAAGATCCCATCATCGCTCCATCCATGCCTTAGTCTTCCCTATCTACCACGAGATCCCATCAACCCTCCATCTCCATGTCATAATCTTCCATGTCCACCTTAAGATCCCATCAACTCTATCCATATTAATAATGAGCCTATTGCATATCAACTTAGTTCATCCACTTTCATTCAGTCTAGTCTACTTTGCAATCCTACTATTCCATATGTGCCTCCTCCACCTCAAAATGGACTTGCATCTTGTTTAAAAAATAATCAATATCCAATTGCTAAGAAGATTTGTCAGAAAATGTATTATCAAGGAAAGGGGTTAGGCCTCAATGAACAAGGTATATTAGAACCCCTTGATATCAAAGAAAATCTATATTATTAGGGACTTGGCTATATAGCTCACCATCAAGATGTTGATATCCCCTCTACATCCAACATTCCCCCATATAAACCCAAGCATATGTCTTCCCCCTCATTCCTTCCATCTTTCTTAGGTCCATATATTCCTCCATCCATGAATTCACAATCCACTTACCCTTTCCCACATGCAAGTTAGCAAAAACACACATCTTTGAGAACCATCTACCCATCTGAAAGGCCTCCATACAATTCCTATCCACTCATAAATATCACTTCCCTTCCAAGAAATTTAGATAACAAGCATAAAGTCCACAAGTCAAAAAATCCACATGCAATCAAGGATCAACATGTCATGTCTAATAGTGACACAAGGCAAAGCGGGATGAGGGGCCAAAGGCACACCCTAATCCAAATCCACCTTGCAGAGATCACACACAGAAGAAATAAAACACAAAGTGAGAGAGAATGCAAATTAGATCACTTTTATTGATCAAATAGATTCATACATGTCAGACTGTAAGGCCTTCCCGGTTAGGGCTAGATATTACAATTCAATTACACAGTCCTCCAACACGTGAGGATTCAGAACTACCTTCAAAATTCTAATCTAATACCATTAATCATCTATCTCTAAGCCCTCTCCTAAAACTACAACCAACAACTACATTATATACAAGAGGCTACCGAAACAAGTTGGCCTTCAGATCCACCATTAACGAAAGGAATGACCAGATCTAGGTCCACATGCTTCCCAATGATCGATACCAATATTAAATATGTGACGATAATTAAGTGCACAAGTCGGCCTAAACATAAAACTAAAACAAACAACTTGGTAAGCAAGGATAACCGAGTGCCAGGAAAGGATAACCAAACGCCAGGAAATAACCGACCAACTCGGTTAAAGAAGGAACTCGAGCAACTATTGAGCCAACTTGGTCAAAGAAGGAACCAAGCAACACATAAAACTCAAACTTGTTTTTTTTGGTGACACGGGGTTGCCAAGGACCCGAGATGCTCCTGCATCAGACACCTGAGGTTATTTGAAATAATTCTCTGAATCATGTAGTAGGTACAACCCGAGCTGAATCCAACTCAGATTGTGAAATCCATGAACTGTCTTCAATCGGTCTGTTCTTCCACTTTACTAAATATTCCATATACTATTTTCCTCTTGTGCCAACTCTTTGTTCCAATATCTACTCAACTTCTTCTGTCTGTCTCTTAGGATAATCATTCGGTACTGTCATTTCTTCATCTGATTCATGGTACTCATACAAATATGCAATGTTGAATATAGGTGATATATCCATGTCATCAGGTAACTCAATCTCATAAGCATTTCCACTGTCAAATTTTCTCACTATCCTGCAAGGACCAAACTTCTTCATTTTCAGCTTCCCATATGTTCCAACAAGAAATTTGCCTTTCTTCAAGTGTACCATTACTTCATCCCCAATTGCAAAAGTCTTATGTCTTCTTGATCGATCTGATCTATCTTTATATTTCTGATTACGTTTCTCCAACTTATGTTTCACTTCTTCATGCAATGTCTTCATGAACTCAACAAACTTTACTCCTTCAACACTTCTCTTTTCTTCACCAGCAATATCCTTCAAATCTGATATACCTTTCGGTTGTATTCCATTAACAATCTCAAAAGGTATTTTTCCAGTACTCCTATTCACTGAATTATTGCATGCAAACTTTGCTTGTGCCAACACAGAATCCCAATTACTTGGTGTATCTCCAACTAAACATCTCAAAAGATTACCCAGGCTTCTATTCACAACCTCTATTTGTCCATCAAATATGTGGGTGAAATGTAGAACTATACCTCAACTCGGTGCCCAACTTTCTCCAAAGAGTCTTCCAAAAGTATCCAACAAACTTACTGTCTCGGTCAGAGATGATACTCCTCGGTAATCCATGCAATCTAACAATTTCCTTAAAGAAAAGATCTTCTATATGCACTGCATCTGATGTCTTTCTATAGGGTATAAAATGTGCCATCTTAGAAAATCTATCCACAACAACAAATATAGAATCATTACCTCTCACTGTCTTCGATAAGCCAAGAACAAAATCCATACTGATATCAATCCAAGGTTTCTTAGGAACATAAATCGGTATATACAACCCATTATTCTGACTTACTCCCTTTGCAACTTGACAAATTCCACAACTTCTCACAATTTTCTGAACATCCTTATACAACTGCAGCCAAAAGTATTTCTCCTTAAGAAAATTCAATGTTTTGTCAATGACAAAATGTCCAGCCAAACCACTACTATGTTTCTCCTTTATCAAATTAGTTCTCATTGATCCTCTTGATATACACAATTGAATACCTTTAAACAACATACCTTCTTGAATAAAATAGTCTTCCCATTTAGTACTCAGTTGATCTTGAATAGGTGCTCTGCACTTTCTCCACGACTCAGAAAAATTAGGATCAGTTTCATACAATACTTTCATATCATCAAAACCAAGAACTTCAATTCTCATCTTGGTCATCAAATATTTTCTTCTACTCAATGCATCAACAACTTGGTTAGTGACTCCACTCTTATGTTTTATCACAAATGTATAACTCTGCAAATATTCAACCCATTTCATATGTCTCTGATTCAACTTATTCTGACTACCCAAATACTATAAAGCCTTATGATCATTATACAACACAAATTCACTCGGTATCAAATAATGTCTCCATTTCTTCAGGGCTTGAACAATACCATAGAATTCTTGATCATATACAAAATATTTCCTTTTTGCATCATTCAAATTTTCACTAAAGAAAGCAACAGGTTTACCTTCTCGACTCAACACAGCTCCTATTGCACTACCACTTGCATCACATTCACCTTGAAATACCTTATTGAAATCATGCAATGCTAACACAGGAAATTCAACAACCTTCTACTTCAGAGTTTCAAAACTTTTATCAGCTCCATGTGTCCACTTGAATTCTCTTTTATCTCCTCTCATAGTCTCAGTCATAGCATTACAAATTGAACTAAAATTCCTAATGAACTTTCAGTAAAAACTTGCTAAACCATGAAGTGATCTTACCTCACTAGCATTCTCAGGTGTAGGCCAATTCAAAATAGCTTCAACCTTTTTAGGATCTATTTTCAAACCATCAACTGAAATCACAAATCCCAAATGTACAATCTCCTCTTTCATGAAAGAACACTTTTTCAAATTTATCAACCTTTCTTCTTTCAATCTCTGCAATACTTGTTTAACATGAAACAAATGCTCTTCTATGGTCTTACTGAATATCAAAATAACATCTAGGTATACAATCACAATTTACCTAAGAATTTCTTGAAAACTTCATTCATCAATCTCATAAAAGTACTCGGTGCATTAGTTAAACCAAAAGGCATAACCAATGACTTATACAAACCTTCTCTTGTCTTAATAGAAGTCTTCCACTCGTCACCTTCTCTGATTCTGATATGATGATATCCACTTTTCAAAACAATTTTGGTAAAATATTTTGCTCCAGTTAAACTATCCATTATGTAATCCATTCTCGGTATAGGAAACCTATATTTCACTATTATCTTGTTGATTGCTCTGGAATCCATACACATTTTCCATTCTCCATTCTTCTTAGGTGCCAATATGGCTGGTATTGCACAAGGACTCAAACTTTCTCGAATCAAACCTTTTTGCAACAATTCTTGAATCTGTCGGTTCAATTCCTGATTCTCGGTAGGTGTCAACCGATGTGGTGTCTTATTCGGTAAACTAGCTCCAGGGATTAAATCCATGCAATGATAAATGCTTCTCTTCAGTGGCAAACCATCAGGTAAATTGTCAAAAATGATCTCTCTATACTCGGTGAGTATCTTATCAATCTCTTCAGGGTTGCTATCCTCTATTTTCTTACTCAGTTTGTTAGGAATCACAACAAAACATACATCATTCTTCTTCAAATCCTTAACAAACTTTCTTCCTTCCATCAAGCAAACTTTTACAGATGTACAAATACTACTAACAGGTTCTTCAATAAAAGTTAACAAGATTTTTCTTCTCCCATTAACCCAAATAGTATATTTATGCAATCTCCCATCGTATATAGCATGTCTATCATATTGCCAAGGTCTACCCAACAAAATATGACAACAATCCATAGGCATGATATCACATAAAACCTTATCATAGTACTTTCCAATTTTCAAATTCACATAACATTGTTCACTTACCAGGAGTGTATGCTCATCCTTGATCCATGAAATTTGTTAGGGATTCAGTTGTTCCAACTTTTCCAACTGTAACTTTGTAACCATTTCCTCAAATGCCAAGTTCTCCGAGCTTCCACTATCAATGATTACCTTCCACACTTCATGATAAACTCTACATCTAGTCATGAACACACTCTTTGTTACCAGATCTTCTTTATTACATTCACTCCAAAGTGCTCTCCTTACCATCAAGTTCTTTTCCTTCTTAGGTTCATTCGGTGAGTCTTCTTGCACCAAAGCATTTCTACTGCTACCAAATTTCTTACTTGCAAGTGTACACTCAAATTATCTATGTCCTTCTTCTCCACAATTGTAACAAGTTCCTCAGAATCCACCTCTGTTATAACTACCTTGATAGTTATTGCCTCTTCCTCTAGCCAAACTTTTACCTTTCCACTCGGTCTTGCCTTTATCCAGATTTGGTTTGTCCTGATCAGATCTATTGTTTTCACCATAAGATCAACCTCTTCCTCTAGGGAATCTACCACCTCTACCTCTTTATATTTGCTCATGTCTTTTGTTCAATTTATCCTCGACTTTCAAGGCAAACTGATAAGCTTCCTCAATGTTTTCCAATTTAACCAATCTAATTTCTTCTTGGATGGAAACTCTCAATCCATTTAGGTACCTAGCAATTCTTTCCAGTTCATGTTCATCATGTCCAGATTTGATATCTAACCTATATAATTCCTCAGTATAATCTTTTACCGAGCTATCTTTCTGCCTCAAACTTTGCATTCGCCTTACTAGGTTAATCTGATAATCACAAGGTAAAAACTTTCCTTTCAACTTATTTACCATCTTATTCCATACCTTAATTTTGTCTTTGCCTTTCCTTTTTCCGTCCAATTGCAGATGCTCCCACCACAAGGATGCATGAATCTTCAACTTTGTGCTTGCAATCTTCACCTTCTTTTCCTCAGGGATATTTTCATATTCAAAGTACTTCTCTTACTCATCTGAATCTAGTTTCCCACTATACTAAGGAGGATTGAAATGTGGTGTAGACTTAAAAATTTTCAAAGCCTTCAACAATCTTTCCTCACCCTGATCCATCACCGGTGCAGGTTCTACATCATCATGTTCTTCCTCAATTTCTTCATCACTAACATCTTCAAGATGTCTTCCTCTACGCTAGGCTGTCTCAACAGCTTCTAGCCTAGCAACAAGTTGTCTGAACATGTCTGCCAATCCTGGATCCGCATCTCACCTCCCACAAACCATCTTGAAACCCTCTACAATTGTAGGCCATATCATAATCTTCTACCCCATAACAAATCAACTAGGGTTTGACAAGAAGGAACCCTCAAACTTAGATTCACAAATCTAGATCTAGATCTCAACCTTCACTCTGATACCACCTAATGCAAGGCAGAGTGAGATGAGGGGCCAAAGGCACACACTAATCCAAATCCACCTTGTAGAGATCACACACGGAAGCAATAACACACAAAGTGAGAGAGAATGCATACCATATCACTTTTATTCATCAAATAGATTCATACATGCTGGGCTGTAAGGCCTTCCCAGTTAGGGCCAGATATTACAATTCAATTACATAGTCCTCCAACATGCGAGGAGTCAGAACTACCTTCAAACTTCTAATATGATACCATTAATCTTCTATCTCTAAGCCCTCTCCTAAAACTACAACCAATGACTACATTATATACAGGAGGCTACCGAAACAAGTTGGCCTTCAAATCCACCATTAACAGAAGGAATGACCGGATCTAGGTCCACATGCTTCCCAATGATCGATACCAATATTAAATCTGCAACCACAATTAAGTGTACAAGTCGACCTCAATAGAAAACTAAAACAAACAACTCGGTAAGCAAGGATAATCGAACGCTAGGAAATAACTGACCAACTCAATTAAAGAAGGAACCTGAGCAACTATCGAGCCAACTCGATCAAAGAAGGAACAAAGCAACACAAAAAACTCAAACTTGTTTTTTTTTGGTGACACAGGATTGCCAAGGACTCGAGATGCTCCTACATTAAATCGACATGCAAAAACAAAGAAAAATATGATCTGAAACAAAAAGAAGTATCCAAAAGGCCGCAAAGGGTAGCTAATAAAAAAGAAAAGTCAAAATCTACATGGGTTCCTAAATCCCTTATGCAAGAAATGCATTCTAAGCAGCCACAAAAGAATGAAAAATTAAAAACCATGTGGATTCCCAAGAACCTCCTTGAAGCACAGTATCTCAAAGCTGGCACGATCTTGAGCTCAATTCTGAGAGCCCACATTGCATGAGAAGGAGAACACCAAGGAATGATTTTATGGTTTGCAAATTCATATTTTGGATTGATTTCATAATGTTTGAATAATTATGCTTATTATTTGTCTTACATCCTTTCTTGAATATTGGGAATACCAATTGCTCTAACAATCTCTTTGTGGTTGAGATTTTATATGTTGTTGCAAGTTTCTATTGATTCCCTATTTCTTGATTATAGGAAGACCTTAAATTCCATCTTTTGTAGCTTTTGCATGGTCCATAGTAAGAAAAAACCTTACAAGGCTAGTTAGTTAGCTCTCTCTCTCTCTCTCTCTCTCTAAGTGATCTAACCTAGGTTTCTAAGTCTTATAAAATAAATGTAATGAATTTAAGAATAGAATACTTGCCTAAATGAAAGAGATATGAACCTCAATAGAAAACTAAAACAAACAACTCGGTAAGCAAGGATAACCGAGCGCTAGGAAATAACAGACCAACTTAGTTAAAGAAGGAACCTGAGCAACTACCAAGCCAACTCGGTCAAAGAAGGAACAGAGCAACACAAAAAACTCAAACTTGTTTTTTTTGGTGACACAGGATTGCCAAGGACCTGAGATGCTCCTGCATCAAATCAACATGCAAAAACAAAGAAAAATATGATTTGAAACAAAAAGAAGTATCCAAAAGGCCGCAAATGGTAGTTAAGAAAAAAGAAAAGTCAAAATCTAGATGGGTTCCTAAATCCCTTATGCAAGAAATGCATTCCAAGCAACCACAAAAGAATGAAAAATAAAAAACCATGTGGATTCCCAAGAAGCTCCTTGAAGCACAATATCTCAAAGCTGGCACGATCTTGAGCTCAATTCTAAGAGCCCACATTGCATTAGAAGGAGAACACCAAGGAATGATTTTATGGTTTACAAATTCATATTTTGGATTGATTTCATAATGTTTGAATAATTATGCTTATTATTTGTCTTACATCCTTTCTTGAATATTGGGAATACCAATTGCTCTAACAATCTCTTTGTGGTTGAGATTTTATATGTTGTTGCAGGTTTCTATTGATTCCCTATTTCTCGATTGCAGGTAGACCTTAAATTCCATCTTTTGTAGCTTTTGCATGGTCTATAGTAAGAAAAAACCTTTCAAGGCTAGTTAGTTAGGTATCTCTCTCTCTCTCTCTCTCTCTAAGTGATCTAACCTAGGTTTCTAAGTCATATAAAATAAATGTAATGAATTTAAGAATACAATACTTGCCTAAATGAAAGAGATATGAACAAGAAACAAATAATCAAAATATAACTTAAAGAAACAAAGAACATACATGCAAATTAGAACAAGAAATGAAGAATTTTGTGCACCCAGTAGATGGTCCATCTGAAGTGGTGGGTGGTGCAGTGCATACACAAGCTTCATCAACGAAAAATTGCCTCTTGGGTTTGTTCTAACACACTTTCACTTTTAATTGAAAATAGGAAATTAATTGTCTACATCGAGCTTATATATTTTCCAAGAAAAAAGGTGGTTAATAAGGGCTCACAAAATCATAGCCGAAACACGTACATGATCTATATCTTAATAATAGCACAATTTTTAATCATCCTCTTTCTTTTGCATTTACAAATTCACTCTCTAATTATATAACATATTTATCCTTAATCAAATAATCAAGAATTAATTAATTAATAATATACCCCAATTTATTGCATTATTGAAGCAAGTAAAAAAATGGGATGTGATAGAAAGACACTTCAAAACAAATGATAATATTTAGTCCCAACTCTAATCAAACATTAACATGACATTCATCAACAATTATTCTTACTACTTTGAGAACTGTGTAACCAATTTACAATTATGGTGACACATGACAACTTTCTTTGTCATAGATTAGTAACCACAAACTTATCATACAAACAAATAATTAGAATACACCTCAAAAGTTACTTTTCTAGAACAATGTAAGATTTCTATTATGCCTACTTGTGCTTTTGCATTAGGTTTTGAAAGATAGCGAAAATGCACTCAAATGGGTCTATGGTAATTCTACTTCACCCCACTCCCACACTTTGATGAATGCTTAATTTAATCTAAAACTTATATTTCTTTGTTCCCTTTCATATCATCATTGCCACTAATGTCACCCATTTTTGTTTTGTGAACAAAAGAATGCAAGTGCAACTTAAAAACATAGAAAACAATAAAAGGAAAAATAATCTTCCTCAAAATTTTGGAAGAAAAAGAAAAAAATGAAAAAAACATACATATAACTTTTTTGTCATCCTACTTCTTGTTAATGCTCATTGTTTACTCACGTCACCCTAATTTTGTTATGTCAAGTTGTGTCTTTCTCTTAAGAATGCTTTTTTTCCCCTTCAAAATTGTTAATTTTTTTGGCATGTAAAAATAGTTTGGAGTGGAAGGAGGAGCTATCTTTTAGTTATTTAGGGTTGGATGTGTTGTGGGACCCCATGATATAAAATAATAAATTATTAATTAAATGTAAGATCCCATTTAAAAAAAAGAGTTCTTCCTCATACAAGCAAATAATTAGAATGCACCTCAAAAGTTACTTTTTTAGAATTATGTAAGATTTCTATGATGCCTACTCATATTTTTGCATTAAGTTTTGAAAAATAGCGAAAATGCACTCAAATGGGTCATGATAACTCTACTTCACCCCACTCTTACACTTTGATGAATGCTTAATAATCTAAAACTTATATTTCTTTCTTCCCTTTCATATCATCACTGTCACTAATGTCACCCATTTTTGTTTTGTGAATAAAAGAATGCAAGTGCAACTTAAAAACATAGAAACAAATAAAAGGAAAAAGAATCTTCCTCAAAATTTTGGAAGAAAAAGAAAAAATGAAAAAAACATACATATAACTCTTTTATTATCCTACTTCTTGTTAATGCTCATTGTTTACTAAAGTCACCCTAATTTTGTTATGTCAAGTTGTGCCTTTCTCTTAAGAACACTTTTTTCCCCCTTCAAAATTGTTAATTTTTTTGGCATGTAAAAATAGTTTGGAGTGGAAGGAGGAGCTATCTTTTAGTTTCTTACGGTTGGATGTGTTGTTGGACCCCATGATATAAAATAATAAATTATTAATTAAACATAAGATCTCATTTAAAAAAAAGAGTTCTTCCTCATACAAGCAAATAATTAGAATGCACCTCAAAAGTTACTTTTCTAGAATTATGTAAGATTTCTATGATGCCTACTTGTGCTTTTGCATTAAGTTTTGAAAGATATAAAAAATGCACTAAAATGGGTCTGTGGTAATTCTACTTCTCCCCACTCTCACACTTTGATGAATGCTTAATAATCTAAAACTTATATTTCTTTCTTCCCTTTCATATCATCATTGCCACTAATGTCACCCATTTTTGTTTTGTGAACAAAAGAATGCAAGCACTAGTAAATTTTAGTCTATTTTTCGACGAGGATTAGTCAAATTTTTGAAACCAATTGGTCGACCCAACGACCAAAACTGTTGTCGAACTTTTTTCGTCGCTTATACGACAGGAAAAACCATCGCCAAAATTCTGATGTCCATAGTGGTTGAATTATCGACAAAATCACCATCGAAGTGATTGCTTCAACCTGGATCATATCTTTTATCTATGCGACAAAAGCCCGTCAAACTTTCGACGACATGCGGTCGGAATAGACATCGAATACATAGCATCCTCGTTGAAACACCAAAGAAAGTTCAACAAGATTTGGTCGGAAAAGACGTCGAACCCATAGCATTCATGTCGAATGAACTATTATTTATATGTCAAAAAAATGACCAATAATATTTTTTGGTTTATATATATATATATATATATATATATATATATATATATATATATATATATATATATATCAAATTATGAAATTGTTCATCCTCGTGACTATTTATTCACCCTCTCTAAAATTCTACTAGATATTGTTATCGTTCCTTCTAGATAGGAACTTGGTTCATGATAATCATTAGAAAGAAAAGGAATATCCTCAAATATTTCATCATCATCTTTGTCATGTATGTCTATGAAAAGATGCATATAAAATATCCAAGCATATTAAGTATACAATCCATTTGTCAAACCCTACAATAAAATGGAAGATTTTTCAATTTTAAATTTGTAAAATATTTCATATCACAAAAAACTAACCAAAGATAGATTATTAAATTGTTCATACCTGTGAATAATTATTCCTCGTGTCTAAAATTCTCTTAGACATTGCTAGCTTTCCTTTTGGATAGGTCTTTTGGTTCCGCATGCTTCTTTCTGTTTTAAATCTAGAAACAAACAAAAGAAGATAAAAATAAGAAAAAAAATACTCCATGTCCCTTGTTGCATCCTTATTAAATGAAAAAGGTGGATTGAAACATAATTCCACTCCCATAATTTGAAAATTTTTAACGTGGGAGAAAGTGATGACTCCACTAGATCAAGCATTGTAAAAGGAGGTTAGCACAGAATAACTTATTTCATCAAATCATAGATACATCAATGTTTGAATACTTTCCACTAGAAACCACATAAATAATTTTATATTTTATCTTTCATTTGTAATAGATCTCTAGTGACCTCCATCATCATAGGAATAATTGGACATGAATTTTCACATATATATATTTATGTGCTAGTTCTTTAAGACAATGATACTCAAAGAGGGGCATTAATAAGCCTGTAAAGCTTACACATGGAGTCATTGCACATATGTTAATAAATACTAAGTTAGGGTCATGCCACAAAAATGACATGTCTTTTGCACTCTTATATATATGAGAGGCCAAACCAATACTTTGCAATGTACAGAAATCATTAAGTGCAGAGCAATATAAGTATTCAGCATTCAATAAACTTGTCTCATTGATTTGAGCAACATTAGACCGATATTGCTTCACAACATATTGATATTAATTCACAACAGATCAATATTATTAAATATATCATTTGGATTGAAACAATGATCTATTAAGATCATCGGACTATGTTGAGTTCGATCAATATTGATTATATATTCACATCTGCACAAACATTAAACAATATTAAAATATCATCACATAGATCTGATCAAACAATCACAACATTCACATAAAATCTAATTATCATGTAACACATATAGAACACAAGGTATACATGGAAACACTAACAAGAGAAAACCACAGCAAATAAATGCTTTTATATAAAAATTTATTTTACAAGTTTGTAGGCCCAACCTATTATTAAAGGCACCAACCCCTGATTCAATTCATGAGAACTTTCATACTAGAGGTACCAACCCCATATTCTATTTGTGAGTACTAGCTCACAAGAGACATGAACCCCTCATTCTCTTAGATGCACCAACCTCTCATTCCTTTAGAGGTACTAACCCCGATTGAAATTTCCACCTTATAAATGTTTCTCCTACAATAGAATCCTCTTCACAAGTCTAATAATATATTCATAATGATGCTCACAGAGTCTACATAAATTTGCTTATAAAGTCAAGTGAAAAAGTTGGCATGAAGTAATCAAACTCTTCATATGTATATGTTATTAACTTCTCATATATTTCCCTTGGTGTATTTGCTTCATTACCTTTTTAACTCAAGACACACTTCATCAATCGATTCTTGCCTAATGATTAAATAACTTCCACATATCCCTTTATGAGAGGTGGTATCTTTTGAAAGAAGAGCTTTTCGTATGGACACAACTCTTTGTTGATTAATGTAAAAAATTCTTAAATTCATAGCTTTTGGTATATTTGATTCTTGGCTTAGTTTGACTATTACTAATCATTGTCATAATCACTACATTTTACATCCACAAGTTTGAGTACCCCTTTCCCAATCTGACCTTGAATTTCAAGCATAAAGATAAACTATTGTGTTTAGCCCTGTCTTGCTAATGAATAGTTTTAGATTGTATATTGGTGCTCATTGTTTTAGTTGGTCTGATGTATTCATAACTAAATATCAGAGAAGTAATGACAGAAATTGCATCTGAAGATAACTGTCTTATATTTATGATCAAAAGTACAGTCTGTGAGTCTACTATAATAAACCCATTTATGGCAATGAAATTGAAATAGTTCTCAACACATTTTATCAGAGAAATGCAATTGTATCATATTAGGAATAAGCATTCATCTCAAGAAAATAGTGAACAATTCTCATTTGAATTTCAGGAATGGATTGGATGCCAAAAACAATCTTTAATGATGTACAAGAATTAATGTACCTTCACACCAATACCATGTAGCTGTTGAAGAGGGAGGAGAGAAATTAACATACAATCCCCATGATGACAAGTCTTCATAGAGTAGACTAGATGTTACAGAACAATATTGCTGCCCAAATAGTCACATAGGAATCAGAAGTAGCTCGACATAGGAGTGCCTCAACTCTTCCCAAACTGAAGTTACAAACTTGTTGTGGATATACAAAGACTCCCGTAACTCCAAATGGTCAAAGCTGTGATACCAGACAAGTTTCATGGCAGGCAATCAGTCAAATATGAAGATTATTTGCAACATCATGAACGAAGGATACTAGCCAAGTCATGAGAGTTAACAAATTGAAGCATATTGTTTGAATTTCTATTTCCAATGGGAGAAAAGAGTGAGACAAGGTAGCTAGACATCAAATCTTCCAAATGTTTTTCATAATGACAAGCCTGCAAGAGCTAGAAATTATGTTATGAGCATGAGAGGATCCAAGGAGAGCGGATTTCCAAAACCATGTGAAATGGAAGAGAGCTGGTATAGAGGTCTTAAGGGAAGTTCATAGCAATCTCACATGAGAACAAAGCCAAAAACAATGTTTTAAAAATTCTTCTTTACCACAAAAGGGGCAACAATCCAGAGGATTAAGACGCGATCCCACTGGAAGTTTGGCATGGAGGAATTTTCAAGTATTAAATTGTGATTGGAGATCAGCTTTGGTTTTCTAGATTTGAGGACTAGGTTTATTCCAATGGGCATGACTTTGATTACACTTCCAAAGAGTGTTGAGATGGTGAGAGATGGCAAAGTTACTATGTAATCATATCTTGAATGATTTGTTTATTACTTTATGTCATTAGTCTCCCTTAAGATAGGCATTGCACCTTATGACACATTAATTAGTTCATGTTTGGCAACTTTACTTTTCATCAACCTAGATTCATACTTGTAATAGTATGATTTCAATCTGTCAATTGACGTCAATATGTGTATTATCTATACAATGAAATCAATCATCCTCAATACTTTGACAATAGAAACAAGATAAACAAATCACAAGCATATAGCGATGTTAGAATAGTTACTAAAATAGTCATAAATTATGTTCTTATAGTAAAAGAATACATGGGGATAAGTCTATTTAAGGTCTTTTGATTCATGGTAACTCATATACTAAGACATAACACTTACTTATAGTTATTTTCTTTACAGGCACAAGGAAATTTTGATTCTCATATTCAAAAATTCAAACTATTAAGGATTACATATGGCACATCCAAACATAACCAAGAGAAAGGTGCCAACACTTATCGCCAAAATCGGGAATAACTCCAAGAGAAAGCTTTGGCAACCCAAGTTGTGCTTTTGGCGTTGAAATACAAGCATGACAAGACTTCACAAACATAGTGAATTGGAAACTTAAGATAGATCATGTAATGCAATGAACCTTTGGAAATATAAAATAAGAAAATGAGTGTTGATATTAAAAGGGCATACATACCAGTAACAACAATTTCCCTCACATCATTTCTTCTCATTGCCTCATCATACTTTTCCCCAAGTGCACCAAGGACTGCAAAGAAACAAGATAAAAAAATCACAAGCATATAGCGATGTTAGAATAGTTACTAAAATGGTCATAAATTATGTTCAAATAGTAAAAGAATACTTTGTCATAATAGTAATAAATGTTTATAACAGTGCTTTTAATAATGCTCCAAACATTGAGAATGCAAGATACCTGTAACGATGAACTTCATTTCGACTTACTAATTGGTTGTCACTATTAACTCTAAACTTATCTTTAAAGTTTGAGCTTCACTTGGTTTCGAGAATAGTTTAATATTCTCTACTTAACAAGGCCAACCACGTGAAGGTGGAAGCTCATTTGGCCTCTGCCCCCCCCGCCCCCTAACATCACTCTAAATTCCCCATTAACATCTAATAACATTCACTCATTCATTCATTCATCCATTTTTGAAATATAACATTCAATCATTATAATCACATGATAACATTCATTAACACATAAAATTCATTAACACACAACATTCATGAATAATTCATTAACACACAACATTCATAAATAATTCATTAACACATCATTCATCAACATTACTAGTACAAAATTACATCCATTAAGTCAACGTTCTTTCATTAGCAAAAAATGTTAATTATAATCATTTCTTTTTGGGTTTGTTGTTGTTTTTTAATGTAGTTTCTAAGAGGAAGATCAATGTCCTCTTCATTCCCCTCCCCTACTGATTCTAATTCCAACGCATGTCTCCTCCTCATCTGTTCAGGAATAAGAGGCCACTGCGCCAAAGGGGGGTCCGCTGCAATAACAACTACGTCATGAGTTAAATTCACACCATTTTATATTAGTGAATTATAAGTATTTAATTAAGTAAAAGAACTATAAATCAAAAAATTAATTTAAAAGAACAAAACATAGATTTTCTTTACCTGAATGTGCCACATGATCTACATGGTGATCACTCTGAACATCCTCTGGCACTCGTCCAACATGACATTTTGTATCTTCTAAAATATACACAAAAAAAGTTACACCAAGTTCAATTTAAGATTTTAAATTGTATTAATAATTACATAATTAATTTTAAATAGAAAATGAACACCTCCATCGATAGTACGATGCACATTAGGGGCTTCATCATGCGGCGTAGGATCTGTGTTACGATTAAGAGGTTGCATTGCAATGTCATGCACATTATTATCAAATAGATTGTTGCTCAAGTATTCAATTTCTAATATATTTTTTGGCATATTTACCTGTTCACATGATGCAGGAGACTCTTGGGTTGGGCCAGTGGAAGCTTGACATAGGCGTTCAGCCACGGCTTGATAGCCTTCCTTGAAGGAAAATTTTTTGTGTTTTGTCGTGGCCTCTAAATTAAATTCAGAGTCTTGCATTTTTTGATTAAACAAAATTATTTGCATTTTATAAATAATTTTTCTCTGCAATTCATTTACTGCTACTTACAATTCGTGCTTTAATTTTGGAATATCCACCAGAGCCAAGTCTGTGCTGCCCAATCTTTTGCAGCCTGACCTTTGTTGTCTTTGATGTGTCCTGCAACCTATGAAAAGTTTGAAATATGTTAGATGATATAGATATAAAGATCACTAATTAGTGCATTATTACATTGTACTAGTAGTTAATACTATTGCATACCTTCTTCTCTCATTTCTTGTTGTAATTCCTCTTTGAGCATCCTCTTTCTCCTTTGCATCCAAAATGAACTCATTCCAATCCCTTACTGGAATAAAGGGAGGACGCTTGTACTTTGGGTTATGGATGAGACTTCTATATGAGTCCCTCACAGTCTTAAGATGTTTGACAACTTTTTCTAAAATTTTCTTCTCCTCAAAAATATTACTACCAAACTCATGCTCTAAATCTTTAATGAGTTGATCTTTTAATTTTTTGTCTTGCAAGTTCCACCTTTTAAGAAAAAACACAAAATTGTTAGATAGAAAAATTAACTAAAGTTGTGTACCTTGAATATAGTAAAAGAAAAGACCCAAATGAAAGGAAAAATACTGTACCAATTAATGATATGAAAAAAAAACAATGGGATAGGATTAGTTCACTTATGATGTTCCACCTTGTACGTATGGTGGGCCCTAATATCTCCAGTGTGAGGTCATAAAGCGTCTTATAAAATGAATCATTTCCTGCAAAAAATGTCATGGGGTAATTAATCCAAAACTTGTTATGAATAGGTAAATGCATATTACAATATAAAAAATAATAATTTTAAAGTACTTGGAAGCTTAGGACATTTTAAAGGCATCAATTCATTATCGTCAATCAATAATGATGTCTGCATAACTCCCGTGCTAGAAACACGGGTAGATCCAGGAAATGATGGTGAATTATCACCAATACATGTACTCTGATCTGTATCTGACATACTAGACGGTGCCAGTGTATCTCCTACTCCACAAAATTAATCCACTATGAGATGCACCCAAGATTAAAGTAAAAATTATCAAATCATAATTAACACAAAACCAAATATAGTAAAACAAAGATTTACCAGGCATAGACCATGAAGGCATCGATGTTTGCATGCCCCTTGTTGTCGACATTGCACTCGATAATCTCGGATGGACGTCCGTCGACCTCCTAGGAGGAGTCACCTGTACTTGATGACCTGAACAATACATTGTTAGCAAAGACATTCTGAAATAATAAAAGTAAGAGTTAACTTAAGAAGTTTTTGAATGTTTCAAAGAAAAAATTCCTTGTAACTTGTCAACTAAAGGATTATTTTACTTGAGGCAGTCGGAGCTCTACTAGTATAGGCCTCACCGTGTTGTCCTTGACCAGGTACTTGAGTTTGCAAAAAATCTTGTAACAAGAACACATACATATTTTACTTCACAACATAAAAGAGTATAAAATATAAACCTTTATTGAACTTTTGTTATAACTAAAGATTCATTACTGCTTACTTCATAACGACATGCTTGCACCATCAATTCAGATTGCCTTTTCATCATCTCCTCGGTTGGATTTGTTTCATCTAAAATGCTAATAATTTCTAAATTGATTTTTCTTAGTTTTTTCTTCAACATAATTGTTATATTAGGCGTTTCTGTGATATCGTCATCAGAAGGGGTAGCTATTGCCTCCATTGCTGCATGTGTTTTTTTCCTATCCTGAATATCAAATTGTGACAAGAATATCAGTAAAACTATCATAAAAATTTCAAAACCCTAAATAAAATAACGTAATAATATAATATTTTTCAACTATCTAATTTGTACAATTTCAATAAGGTTTACCATTGTTGAAGAATGGGTGAGAGGAGCATCCTCGTGGCCTCTATCATGTGGGGGATCCATATCATTCTGTGACAGATTAAATATAAAAACTTCAGTGAACTGAAAGCAATAGACTTAGCAAAAAAAATTTATTAATAAAATAGTATATAGTACTTACCACCCTCATGATAGTAACTTTGTTTGTATCTATGTGATTTAAATGGTAATGTATTAGTAGTTCTTCCCCTGCACTTATTGATTTTATCGCACATACAAAAAATTGATTCCCCTCATGCGCCTCAAATATGCAATTGGGTTGCTTATTAGTTGAGGAAGGTCACGTACTATTTATAAAACCTGCAATATTACTTGTTGCTTTTGGTCTCCCATCAATGTACATTGCAAATCTTTTACTTTGATAATTTTCTTTCCATTGTATATAATTTGTTGATAGTGCATACCTACGCATATTTTTTTTTATATTGAACAATCCGCATCCAATCATTATAATTGTAACATAGACTGACATACTCGAACAATTCAACAACTTTGTTGTAACATACCTTTATCCCATCCATGGAAAATAGGTCCAAACCATGTAATGAGGATGAAGCTATGCGATATATCCTCTCATTAACACAAAAATCAGTGTTAATTGGAGGTAGCTCAATGGGTACCCATTCTTTCTCAATATGTGTGTACCAAAAGGGCACCTTGATGTCGCCTTTGGTCTCATCATCATAAGAACATGACCCCCCTTTAGCAAGGAAAAATTGCATGCATTTATCAAATTTTTTTCTAATCTTTTGACCTCTAGTTGATCTCCCCATTTTAGCCGTACTACATGTAGAACTTTCATCTACCATTCCCTCATTTCCCTCATTCGATGTAGATAGATCTGATAAGTATCTATTTGGTTGGTCTTGCAATCCATCAAATGAGATATTTTCACGTCCCCACTTCAAATAGAATTTTGATAATATTTAAATAATATATAAAGAATAATCAAGTCATGACCCATATGTACGGTTCTTCTTTATCTATATGTGGGAGATATAAAATGTACTAATTTGAAAGTGATTATATACTTATATGTCTATACGGTTCTTCTTTGTCTATATATACATTATATGATTATATAATATGTCTATTTATAACATACGTGCTCAGTGATAAATAAAAAGAATATAAGAAAATTATGTCTATTTATTGACTTATACCTGTTGATCCATGTCACTGTGCACGATTTATGCCAAAGGGGTTAAATTTCATGAATATGTTAATCATTTATCTTAAGTTAGCTAAAAATTACATGATACGAATGTTACAAATAACTTAGAAGACAACATGAACAATATGCAACATCATAAATATGAACAAATTTACCTTATATATGGAATGCAAGATCGTCAACAAAAGGGGTGACGATGTCTGTAGTCAATTGCCTGTTTGCAAAAAAAGGTGATAATCAAACACAATATATACATGTATCAGCAGCAATTAATTGAGCATTGTAAGCAAAACATTGGTAATTATAAATCACATGTGTTGTAATTATTAGAATTGAACATAATAAATATGTAATCATTAGAATTGAAATCAATAAATCAATATTAAACATATATACTAATCAATATAAATATATATAAATAATTAAATCACATATATACCTTGTACATTTCAATCATGTCATTGATCATCTTCATCATCCATCATCATCATCATCATCATCATCATCATCACCACCACTATCATCATCGCCATCATCACCATCACCATCATCATCACCATCATCTTGATCTTCATCATGTGCTTCTTCATCATCTTCAATATCTTCTTCTTCCATAACATTACACTTTATCGACCTTCCTCTTGGATCATGTCTAACAACAAATGACCAACTTTGTTTATGTGGAACCTCTGAGCAAAACACTTACTCACATTGGCTTGGAAGAACATAGGGCTCATCTCCAATTGGCTCAAACGGCCTTGTATTAATCATTGTAAATCTATTATCATGTTGAATAACAGTTCTATATGGATCATTTTGATTCAATCGTAGCTTGTACCATTTGACGACGAATAAAACTACTTTAAAGGAGTTAGAGTCGCACTCAATTATATCATCCAAGATGCCATAGTATCGATTTTGAGATTGTTGAGGATGTATGTCATTTCTAGATGATATATTAGCGACCTCGAAAATTGCAGTTATCTCAAAATCACAAGTTTCTTCATGTCATCCAACTTTTTTATGTGAAATTTGTGGCCATGATAGTACATAGCTTTGTGGTGCTTGACTTGCAATTTTTCAAGCGTGTGCAAATTATTTGCATTGTGAGTTGCTATGAAACATATGAGTCATGATCATTAATAAATTTGTACGTATCTCTCTACCTCTTAAATCATATGCTAGATCAATTACCATTGGCGTAACATTAGAATCTCCATTACGATGAGTTTCTCTAACCAATGAAGCAACACTTTCCCATGTTAATGAGCAACTATTTTGTTGATATCGTTCAATCCATACCATCATCCAATCAAGATTGTTCACAATATACAAATGTATTGCATCCCACTTTCGACCAACTATATAAAAAAATACACCAATTATAAATAACTTATATTGAAGATTTATAATAATTAATTAACTACAATAACATCTTATATTTACCTCTCACTTTTCTCAATCTACCTTTGCCCATCAAGTACTCCCCTTTGAGTTTGTTAATGGAGTTGGGATCCCAAATACGATCTATATGGATCTTTGCTGCAAACTTAAGAAGATATTCACTAATGTACACCATGGTTTGGTATATCATATATCCCTCCACCATAGAACCCTCAGGATGTGCTCTCTGTCGAACCAAGCCTTTCAAAAATTTTAAGTGCCCTCTCAACCATCCACATTGACCTAGTTGATACAAGTCCACACAATTCAATCTCCTCAACTTGATGTATGAGGTAGTGTTCTTGTGCATTGAAAAAAGTTGAAGGTAGACACTTTTGCATTTCACACATAAGAAGAAGAATTTTTGTCTTTCAATATTTTATATTTTTTTTAATGATTTCTTTTGATGACAACCACTTCATGTATTTTCCAAGATCATATATAACTTGTTTGACACTGTTGGCGAAGTGGTGTGAGAGAGATAAAGGTAGAACGTACTACAATATTTGTAAAATGATCTTATCAATATTTTATAAAAGAATGCAATGAAAACTACATGCAGTATACAAATATATAGTGAATACAAAATAGCATGAATTACCTTTATAAGTGTATGCCAATCGTGTGTTTTAATCCCTGACCCAAATTCACTTTTCTTTGATATGAGATCGTTTATGTTTGCAGCAAATCCTGTGGGAAATCATATTTTTTTGTGACTTCTTTTATAGCATTGCTTTGTTGCTCTGACAATAACCAACTAAGGACACTTGTATCAATCTGGTCTCCATTGTTATTTGATCGAATGACATTTTTCATTGTATGGTTGGATTCTTCAATGTCACTACAAATTTTGACAATTTTGTCTTTGTCACGCCTTCCATCCAAGATTTTTCATAATGTCTCTGTTACATTCTTTCCAATATGCATAAGATCAAACAAATGCACGATTAGAAGTTGCTCGTAGTACGACAACCTACTAAATTGTGTAGGATAACTTTTTAGTCCTTTTGAAAGTTGGTCATTAATGCCTTGACGACCTTCACAAGCATCAATTACATCATCAGTAAACAAAACACAATATCAAAATATAAATTTCAAACAAAAACCATCAGATGGAATGACATTACCTCGATGATTTATTTTATTGTATTCTAACTTCCATAGGCGAGGTGTCATTTTCCGTGGCTTTGATGTAGTCTCTTATTTCCCATTGAAAAGATATTTTTTAGTAATTCGGTACTTATGATTTCTGTAGAGAAAGTGTCTATTCTCATCAAACACCTGCTTTCCTAAACTTTTTGAATGACGAAATTTTATCTTTGGACCATAAATTGGACATGCAAATTTTTCCTTTGTCTGAAGACCTATAAGATCGTGTATAATTGAATTAAATATGTTAACTTTGTGTTAGCACTATAACATACCAAAAAAGAGGTGTTAAAAAGAGAACATACCACAAAAATGTGTTAGCCCAGGGGCATCATGTATTGTCCATACAAGCATTGTATCGAATTGAAATTGTCTTTGTCTTATTGGTCTAGAGATGTCATACATAGTGACCCCATTCTATAACACCATCAACTCATCGATAAGAGGCTCAATATATACATTGATATCTTTAACTTGGTACTTACCTAGTTGAATAAACAAAAATATTACATAATTATTATGACCATTTTGATGGATTATTTATAATAAATTAATTTAAATGACTATTAAATGAAAAAATACCTGGAACAATCAATGCCAACATTATGTGCTCCCTCTTTATGGACATCCAAAGAGGAATGCTATTGTTGATAACAAAAACATGCCACACCGAGTAAGTAGATCTCATCTCTCCAAACGGATTGACACTGTCCGCTGCCAATGAAACCTTGAGATTACAAGGTTCTTTAAAGTGTGACCATTTTTCCTTTATTTTCTTAAATGTCGAACCATTCGGAGGCATTCACATAATGTCATCTCGACTTCTATTGTGTGCATGGTAATCCATAAATTATGCCAAGCTATTGAACTTGAATAATCATTGCAGATGTGGAATAATGAGAATAAATTGAAGAACCTTGCGAGGCACCTTTTTTGTTATTCGATCTGATCGATATCTACTAATATGACAAATAGGGCATTCTGTTTCAAATTCATGTTGTTTATGATATATAATATGATCATTTTGACATGCATGCATTGTTTGATACTCCATTTCAATATTTTTCATAATGACAGATAATTTTCGGTACGAGCAAGGTAGAATGTTTGATGGTGGTAACAAACACTCACCTATCAACCTACGACAAAAAATATAATTTGTTAATTTAAAGAATATTAATTGCTACATGATTCACCCAATGTTAATTGTAAGAGAATTACAACTAAAATAATGAAAAAAGGTGACATACCTTAACATACGTGTCATTGCTACATTGGATAAACCATTCATAACCTTCAAGTTCAGCAACAACAATACAATGACAAGAAGAGTTGTTTGGGAGCCTTCATATAGGGGCTCGTGTGCCTTCTCAAGTATAGGTACATCAAGGTCTGCGTCAACATCATCATCATCATCATCATTATCTTGATCATTGTGATCATCGTGGTCTTCTTCCATGGGATCATTACCTTCTACTTCTATATTCACACCTCCATGTTCCCTCATTTGGAAATCCACATTCTCCGGATTGTCATGGTCCATCACATGAAACTCAGGGTGGTTGACCTATATGAAAATGATGACCTTATATTAACCATGACCATGATGTCATCATCAAATCATGTTTTATGTATTTTATAAATTATTAAAATACATACCAATGGACGAAATTCATTTCCCCCTTCAATGTGACCATGCTGCCTACAATGTTCCTCAGCTGTTTTGATTAGATATCTTCGAGTCTTTAAGCCCTTACAAATTTTGCAAGGACTATAACATTTTCTGTCACCTTTTCTTTTTAAGTTAGACCAAAGTCTAGCAATTGTCTCCCTATTTTGTTGTGCGTTGATATCGTCAAACATGGTCTTTCTTGAATGGAATGAATCATTGGTGGAAGAAGGATGACTTGTTTGCAACCTGCAGATTCTATATCAAGTGTATTAAAATAACATCCAACATAAATAATCAAGTAAATTCTAGCAAATCCAATTGAGTCATATTTGTTTATCATGTGACATTCTTTCTTACAAAGAATTGTTTATTTTTCTCAGGGATGCCCTCATATGGATGAGGTGTGTATCCTTGATCACAACCTCTTCCTTGCTTGATAGTGTATGTCTACTATAAACAAATCTCTTAGAAAAATTTAAAGATAAGAAGAAACTAAAACAAAAATCTGCGGGTGAGCCATTAGAACAAGGGACGCAAGCGTAAAAGTTCCTGCCTTATATAATGTGTTTGGGGTAAGCTATGGTGAAATGAGAATATGGTTAAGTAGCATAGATTTTATGAAGATGTCTTTTGGTAGGGTGAATTTTTTTGACTATTAGACAACATAAAGATTGCATTGAATTCAAGTACTTTCTAAGTTATGTTCTCTAATATCCTGGGTAAGTCTACAAATAGATTAACTCTCATAAAGATAAAAGATTGTGAGGATAATGACAAAATATCTAGTTAGCAACTTTTGTACTGTACCTGAACCTCACCTTGCCAACATAGTTAGAAATCCATGGGCGGTGGTGATCAAATTTCTCAACACAACGGTTGCAAGAAGAGCAATGCTTGGAACGTATAGGTCTGATCTGAAGAAATCAACAAATAAAAACTAACATGCAAAATGTTAAATTAAATGACATTTTATTATAGAGATAAATGTGTTGTCTAAATTACTACATTTCAAAAAGAAATATTGATATGCTAGAGCACCTTTCAAGTTGGGCAAAGTTGAGACCGAGCAGAATTGCTTCACTCTCTATATGCATGATGGTATATTGATTTATTATCATTTCCTTGTATTTATTTCATTTTTTTCATGAAGTTTTAAGGCAGAGAACACAAGTTGTTCTTGAGTGTCCTGTACAGGGGTTTTGCAATCAACAATCTTGTTTTGAAGTTGCATTTGAAGAAATTTGCACATGATAGACCATATAGAGCCTCATGAATGAGTGATGAGCAAAGTCTTGTGAGTAGGGAACAAGATTATGTAGATTTTTCTATTGGTGAGTACAAGGAGAAATTTTTGTGTGATATAGTACCAATGACATGTTGTCACATCCTCTTAGGAAGACCTTGGTAGTCCCTAAGAAGGAAAATATGATGGGTACAAGAATACTTGTTCATAAGGATGGTAACAAGTTTATTCTCAAGCCTTTGCAAAAATAATTCTTCAAATGAGATAAGGGTTATCTGTTTTGGAAATAAAGAGTATGCTGATTTGAAGAGTCACACAAGGAAGAGGTTTATGAAAGAGGATTAGAAGATTGGAGCATCAATAATGGTTCTAAAAATTGATGATTATGAAAATGAACAAAAGATGGAAAATTGGAAGAGTAGTGTGATTGAAGAAGATATAGTTATGTGCACACATTGGTGTCCTATCATTGCACAAGTGCAAGACGGTAAGGGTCTATTCATGGAGGGAAGAAAAAAAGGTCATTTTAACCTTACAAGGCAAGAGGAGAGACAGTCCAAATAATTCTATGGTGATTGTCCCAAACAATAGACAAATGATGGAATTGCTAACATGTTTTCTTTTCATGTTTCTAACAAGTTTGTTGCAAATAGAACCATCATTACAATAGAACCACTCTTTCAAGATATTCTTGGCCAAATCGACTTGGATAAAGAAAGAAGATTGATCATGGAATAAAATGAGTCTTTCATCTGAGAAACAAGAGATCCCAAAATGGCTTATAAAGAAAAAGAAAATAATTATCAGATTGATATTATATTAAGAAGTTGTAGATCTTTTAGTAATATCATTTTGAATACCATTATCCATCTATTTGATTAAATTACAAAACCCCTATCAAGTTCAGATCAGATTGGAACCCGACTTAATAGTCATCAATGCAAAGGAAAAATATTAGAAAGAATTGATATATCTGAGCACATCCTATTTAATACAGGGCTTGGAAAAATATGAACTTCTTGAAGATAAGATGTATCAATCCCTCTGTTGATAAAACCACTCTTGAAACCCTAGAAATGCTACAAATTGAATGCAAAAAAATATAAATGCAGCACAAGAACTTTTTCAAAGATTAAAGAACTTTTGTTCAATGCATATTTTCACATATATTGTATCCCCATCCATTGCTGTGTTACATTCACATTCCCTTCTTGCAATGCATTTTTTTATATTGACCAGGGTCGAAAAGAAACTCATACACAATAAAGAGTATTCTAACACTTAGTGGCTAAGCCTTGCAATTGGAAACAACTTAGCAACTGAATAAAAGATTCCTGAGTTTATATATATTGTAATGGCTATAACAGTCATGGTGACTCTTTTGCTTCTAACTCTACTCTTCTAACACCACCATAATTGCAGCAGTTGTTAGTCTCATTGACTTCCATGCAACTTATTTCATATGGAAGGTAGATAAGGTGGATTTTCTTGCATGTATGGGTACTTTTATGGGTGTAATATTCATCTCTGTTCAAACAAGCCTCATCATAGCGGTATGTTCATGGTTTCTAACTAGAACCTTGTTCGATTTTTTCTAAAACTCTCCATTAGAATTTGAATTGGTAATATCTACTATGATATTATTCTAAGTTTGCCCCACTTCTTATTGATTAATATTTTAAAACGAATTGAATATTCTTGTCTAATATTAGAATCAATTGCAATAATGAAGCGTTGTCTTATATATCTATGAATCAATCCATTCTTAATGTAAACACCAAGGATGTATAACATATAATACCTAGTTTCATAATGGACAGCCAGTCTTCTTTAATCTCTGATATCTTTGAACACCAAATGGTGATTTTAATACTTTCCCAACAAGAACATAAAATGGTAATTTTAATGCTTTAATGATTTTAATTTCTGATATCTTTGAACACCAAATGGTGATTTTAATGGGATAAAGCTATCTATAAATTAGTGCTCATCTACACCTAGTCAAACAGAGGACATGGATTGAGTAACTAATGTAAGAGCTATTAGAATTTTGATGTACACTATGGTGTATGAAATATAATGTGTTGTCCAAGTAGTGCGAGCTCGTAACTAATGTAAGAGCTATTAGAATTTTGATGTACACTATGGTGTATGAAATATAATGTGTTGTCCAAGTAATGCGAGCTCTCATTTAATTCATGACTAATCCCAAATCACTTTGGTATAGTTAAGAGGGTCTTAAGATATTTGTAGGGTACTTTTTGATAGGAAAACATAATCCTAAGGTATAGATTATTTATGTTAAAGAAATTAACCCTAGAGTGATGCAATGAGAATAGTGTGTAAATAACATATTCATAACCTAAAGATTCAAAAAATTATATACATTTATGGACAATTATTATTATTACACACACACACAAAGATATTATTTTCTATTGCATTGATCTTCTAGTGACTATTGGTTAAACCGTTTTATAGTTCCTAACAATGTATTCCAAACTAATTTGGTACTAATTTATAATTCAAATATCGTACTACAAGCATCCTCTAATTTCTTAATATGTTGGTTTATATCCAATAAACCATTTCTCCACTTTCAATCATAGCTGGATTATATTTTCTTATTCATATTTCACTTTTATTTGTTTCTTAATATTTTACCATTATTACTTGTTTCTTATCCATATTGTTGATATTGAATCGATTTGTCTCTATAGTTGTTGTTGTATTATTTGGATCATGTTCTCCATGTCACTTTCTTGCAAAATATTTTTATGTATTAGATCATTTTTTGATTGATGGAAAATCTCTCCTAAATTTATCTTGTATATTTGTGATATCTATTAACTTCAATTTTATTCCTTAATTATTATCATTGTTTATGTTGGTTACTTCCATATGGATAAATATTACTTTAGCTTTTTATGAGACCACTCAATGATAATTTTGGTGGAGTGATCAATTATTTTGATGCACTATGAAATAAGATTAAATCAGGGAACTATCCTATCCACCAATTATCCTGATGCAGAGTGGTGACAACTAAAGCTTAATAGGCCCAATCTACTACACAACCGATTGAGAATGTCACTTTAAACTGTGAATAGTGGTTTCAACTAATTCTGACAAATTCCTTAGTCTTCGAATACCTCCAAATTCAGGGAACTATCCTATCCACCAATTGCCTTCTAAGAAACTCTGTTATTCCCTATCGCCAATACTAACAGCACACTGCTAATTAGCAATCCTTTACTTCTAGCAGATCTCAACTTGTTGATGTTTATTGCTTATGGTCTCACAAATTTGTAAAATAATTCCAACTGATTAACATAGAATACTCTGATAATACTCCTTAGTTATCTTTTATGTTTTGGTCTCAATCTTCTACAATCACCACTTCACAGTCCAAACAGTGAGTGACCGATTCTATCCCGGCAACTTCAAACTAGTTCAACTCAAACCCTAGGTGATCAAGCTAGATTCAGGTTTAATGGATTAGTTCGAAGTTGGGTGTTTGGAATAGTCACAGATGATTGGGAAAGTTTTTGTGGCCTTCTAATGTCTTGGCATGGTCGACTCCTTGACCTCTGTCCACCATCGACTGTAGCTTTTTGTTCCTTCTTTCTCCCACTGGCTAAACATGCTAAACTCGATTAGCCTAGGGCATCAAACTTGAAGCGGTTCGACAACCTCCATAGCTCCGATTGTTGGATAAATTAAAGCATATTTCCCTAATTTGATTTTTATCCAGTGGCATGGACAATCCAATGATGAAAATACAAACTAGGTTGAAATAGATTAAATGAATTCGGGAGGACAGTGTGCATCAATGGACTGGCAGATGTTAATTAATCTAACAGTTTAAATCAATGACAAATACCAAGGATGCATTGAAAATAATTTCACCACGAAGATGTACAAATGAATTTGCAGGGTTAATAAGCTATCTGTTCATCACAAGAACAACAGTGCCACAAATAGAACAAGACAAGACAAAAGGAACATACTCCGAACTGTGAATCTTTTGTATTCCAAATAGTGCTTCCCCAACATCTAGGTTAAGGTAAGGAAATGAAAATTACCTTACAGATAGGCGGTCGTCCTTCACGCGTTGCCCTTGATCAAATTCGCCGTGCGTGGAATAATGAAATGAGAAATGAAACTTTTTTTTATTTTTATTATGCCCGTGTTGGTCGAAATTGCGACCAACACGGGTATGGATTAAAAAAAAATCAAAGCTTTCCTTCTATAATCCAACCAAACAAAACCTTTTTATTTGTTGGTCGAATTGTTTGGTCAAAAAATAAGGTCAAATGTACTAGTGAAATGCAACTTAAAAACATAGAAAAAAAAAAAAAAGGAAAAAAAATCTTCCTCAAAATTTTGGAAGAAAAAGAAAAAAGTGAAAAAAACATACATACAATTTTTTAAATTTTGATCCTACTTCTTGTTAATGCTCATTGTTTACTAACGTCACCCTAATTTTGTTATGTCAAGTTGCGCCTTGCTCTTAAGAATGCTTTTTTTCCCTTTCAAAATTGTTAATTTTTTTGGCATGTAAAAATAATTTGAAGTGGAAAGAAGAGCTATCTTTTAGTTATTTAGTATTGGATGTGTTGTAGGACCCCATGATATAAAATAATAAATTATTAATTAAAAGTAAGATTCCTTTTTAGAAAAAGAGTTCTTCCTTCAAACTTTAAAAAGAAAAAGAAGAAAACAAACATATATTTACCTTTATTATTACCCTACTTCTCAATGCTCTTTGTTCACCATGCCACCCTAGCTTTGTTTTCTAAAGTTGCACCTCCTCTTGATAATACCTTTTTTTTCTTTCTTCCAAGCTCTTAAGCCTTTGGCCATGCAAGTTTAAATAATTTGGAATGGATGGGCAGCTATATTTTAGTTGTTTAGGGTAAAATGTATTGTGGGGACCTACAATACAAAATAATAATTTTATTAATTGAATCTAAGATTTAGACCTTTTATATAAGAACTATATTATTTAGAACTACTCCTTTAGAACTACTCTAAGAAAATTATTGATACAAGATAATGGGAGAACTCTTTCAAGACATCTCCTCATTCTTGATTAAAAAACTACTATTCTAAAATAGCATCACTTTTCCAAATATTTTCTTAAAATTATTAACTATAAAAATTGCTTTAGCAAAAACATAATTGCCATTACATTAAAAGCCAAATTTTCTTTTCACAAAACTAATAAATTAATAAATTTAAAATGTATTACACCTTTCTCTTTTATTTGCCAAAAACACAACTACTTATTTAAAAGAAAAAAAACACAAAATATTGAATCTCTCCATTTAATACACGATTAAATCAAGTTGAAGCACATGGATATTTTGTTCCCCATAACGAGTGCCAACCATATCTGAAAGTCTTTCTTCTATCTGCTTTCCACTGTCCACGACCTAACCCTCGATCTGTCTCTTTACGAAACCAAAAAATAATCTCCTTTTTTTCCTCTCTATCTCTAGGGTTTCATAACCAGATAAATTATGGACGAAACCAGATAATCTACGTCTTTCCCTGTAAATCTCTAGGGTTTCATAACCAGATAAACTATGGACGAAACCAGATGAAACCAGATAAATTATTGATGAAACCAGATAAATTATTGATGAAACCAGATAAATTTCTAGGGTTTCAGCAGGCATATCATGGACGAAATCAAGTGATCTACCTTATTAACAGCCAGACAGATTGTGGATGAAAGCGCTCCAAAGAATTTTACATTTTGTGGCTGCCATGGTTTCGTTCCTGCAAACCCCCGTTTTCATTAATAACCTTCCAGCAAAAACGCGGGCTCGCAATAGGAAAAAATATCTTTAAAGCCCAATACAGCTGGCATCCCAAGTAGGGGGACGCTACTCGCAGTGACGTAATCGTCCACGTCATCCCGATGTGACCCATGAAAACGACGGGCAAAAGTGTTGCCCTAAAAACTCAACTTCAATTTATATACCGACTTACATAAAACCGGATGAAACCCTTAAAACGCGATCCTCGGGAAACCAACGGCGGTGGAAACGACACGTGTCGAAAGTGTTGAAGAAGCATGAGGGCGTATCGCGGCCGTCGATGAGGCATTGAGGGGTAGTCTGGAACGGGCAGGTGGGGATTCGCAAGGACCGTCGGAGAGATCAGATGGACGGCGGGGATGCTGCCCGAGAAGATGGCGGGCAGCGTTACCGCCTTTAAGAGGAGACGGTGTAGGACGCAGATTATCTCATCGAGGGTTAGCCTGTGAAACCCTTACCCTTATTTTTGTCCTTGGGCTTCTTTGCCTTCCAAATTTTTGCTGATTGCGGCAATTAGTTCTGTTCCTCTCCCGATTTCTTCAGAAATCCGAGGAAAATTTTCCTGCTGTTGGCCGTGAGATTTTAGCCGGCAAGAAATATCTCAAATCGCGAAGCCTATAGAGGTGATCTCGGAGCTCTGTATCCGAGATCGCATTTGATTCTTAATCTCGCGGATCTGCCCGTCAGAAGCCCCGAGGAGTGTGATCTGGCCGCAGAATCGTGGCCTAAAGCTGCTTATTCGATCCGGTGAATGCCGGAACCCTTGCTGCAGAAATTTCTATTGGGGTTTCAGGCTGCGAGGAGGAGTAATTCTATGAACCGCAAAGGACGGGATCCGAGACATTTTGATGCTGCTGATGCCACCGGAAAATTGCCCTCGCATGAATGGCTTCCGCGCTGCTGGCGAGTCGTGATGAGACGCGGGATCATCAGCATCGTTGGGCGGAGAAAAAGGTTTATATGAGGAAGGGTTCCGGCAAGTCGGGTTCAGCGAAGCCCGTTTTCGATTTTCAGCAGTCGCGCAACGGTAACGGCAATAGCGGCCGTGAGATGGTCATGCCCGGTGGCGGCGGCGGCCGTGAGATGGTTTTGACAGGCGGCGGCCATGAGGTTGCGCCAATGGCGTCCGACGATTCTTCGAGCTTTAACAGGAAATCAATCAATGTTAACCACGACGCGGCAGCCCTGGATGTGGGCCTGCGTAGCGTGGATACATTTGTTACTTATAATATTAGTTCTTATTCTGCAGATAGGGTTAGGGAGCTGAGGAGAAAATTAGCTCAGGAGTTAGAACAGGTTAGGAATTTGTACAGTAGGTTAGAGGCCAAGGAAGTGCAGTTAAGGTGCGGCGGGGGTGGTTATTCCAATGTCAACGCTAGCTATAGCGCATCACAATTCTCTGGAAACGACGCTCGCAATAACTACGGTGGTAAGGAAGTGACATCGGGTTTAGCGGGTAACCAAGGTTTGGGTTTAACCCATGGTCAACGTCCTTTGCCGCTCAGCATTGAGAGCAATATGACCGTGGGGGGAGACGGTGCTGCCAAGGAAAAACGGACTCCGAAGGCGAATCAGTACTATCGAAACTCGGAGTTTCTGACAGGCAAGGATAAGATGCCGCCGCCGGAAAATAAAAAGTCTGGTAGTCATAAAAGATCTGCACAGGAAAAGTTGGATGGAAGGGAACCGAAGAGGCCGCTGGCCGATCCGGTTGCTGGGAAACAGCTGGCAGAAGTAATGAAACAATGCGGGGGATTGCTAACGAGGCTGATGAAACACCGATTTGGGTGGGTTTTCAATACTCCGGTAGATGTGATTGGGCTAGGGTTACATGACTATAATACAATAATTAAGCAGCCCATGGATCTCGGCACCGTGAAATCAAGGCTTAATGAGAGAAAGTATGGCTCGCCTCTTGATTTTGCGGCGGATATAAGATTGACTTTTAATAATGCCATGACTTACAATCCAGAAGGGCATGATGTTCATGGCATGGCGAAGGCTTTGCTTCAGTTTTTTGAAGAGCGATGGAAGCCGCTTATTGAAAAATATGAACATGAGAAGAGGAAGATTCAGTTTAATTCATGGTCGGATGATAGATTCCACGGTGGTGTTGGTCACAATGTGAAACAATTACCCATCAATGAGATTCAAAAGAAAAATCTGAAAAAAACTGAGCCCATACTTGGCCCGTCGCCTCCTCCACCAAAGGCTGCAAAGCCCAAGAGTAGCTCTGCCGCTCGAGCCCCTGCTCCCAAAAAACCCAAGGCTAAAGACACTGAAAAGCGGGAAATGAGCTTCGAGGAGAAACAGAAATTGAGTGCTAGCTTGCAGAGCCTGCCTCCAGAGAAGTTGGAGAATATTGTTCAGATCATTAAAAAGAGAAATGCCTCATTGTGCCAGCAGGAGGATGAGATCGAGGTTGATATTGATTGTTTTGATACGGAAACGCTTTGGGAGCTTGACAGGTTTGTTAATAACTGTAAGAAGAATATGAGCAAGAACAAGAAAAAACCAACAAATGGGGCCGAACAGGTACAAGAAGCAACTACAAATGTAAATAATGAGGTCACAGCAAGGGAAAAGGTAGGGATGTTTTTCCGAATTTTAATATGACACTTTTTATTAGTGGCGTGCGCTTGGGTTTGTGATGTTGACTCTTAAGTTCTCGCTGTTTTCTATTTTGCAGTCCCCTGTTGCTGTGCCGGATGATCCCCAAAAGAAAGCGAACAAGAAGGGTAAGTTTTCCTATCCTTTTTTTGTACTAGTTTTTCTGTATAATTTTCTAGGTTGGATTGATCAAACTCATTGGGGGTTTTGTTTGTCTTAGATTGGATTTTTGAGTGAATATTAAAGTTCACATGAGATTAATATTATTGGACTCGTCTAGGTTAATTTGGTTTTTCATAAGCATGTCTTTTCATTTAACAGGGGATCAGGGTGAAGAGGATGTTGATATAGATGATGATATGCCCTCCACTAATTTTCCTCCCGTAGAGATCGATAAGGACAAAGATGGGGGATACGGAAGCAGATCAAGCAGTTCTAGCAGCTCTAGTAGTGATTCTGGCTCTTCGTCAAGTGGTATGTTCTCTGTCCTGCCTAGTTTTAGCTCTATATGTTTGGGGAACATTGTGCATTGCCGAAGCATGATGTGAGGTTTGCTTGTCCATATGCTCTGAGGGGGCGCATTTACATCTTTGGTTTATTATCTACGGAGTAAACGAAAAATTAACAGGTGGGCCATATATGTTCTTATGCCAGATTCTGATTCTGGGAGCTCTTCTGGGAGCGATTCGGAGGGAGAGGATGCAAATTCTGCTGGTGCTGGATCAAAGGCAGTGCCTGATAGGAGCTAAGAGCATATAACTCAACGGATCGTTGTTGGTAGCAAAACATGGGTGAGTATTAATGTTGGTGCTTTTGATTTGAACTCCAGTTCCAGGCTTTTATTAAACATCCCCTAGTAGTTATAAAATGCTATGGCATGAGTTTAGCTTAACATTTAAAACTGAAATTTTTGGAAAAACGAGTTCAAGTTTCTTGGTTTAACCAGAACATTTACTCTCACGTTCTGAGAGAGTGTTACTGACATTAGTTTTGGTTTAATACCAGAAGTGCAGAAAATATGTTGCTTTTCATGAAAATGTAGCTCAAGGTTGAAGGTTTCTGACAAATATCTAATGAAAGAAGAATTACCACTGTATGAGAGTGCAGAATTCCCCAGAATTGGGAAGTCTAATTGAATCTATTGTAGGCCAACAGGTAGGGTTGGGTTGCCATGTTTCGAAGAGTGTGCTCAGTAGCATACCTTGATTCTTATATTTGAAAATCCAGGAGTCTTTTCTAGGTTGTTAGTATTAAAAAAACTCATGGCAGAATAGTATGAGACCGTGATTTAGTGCAAGTCTGCCTGATACGTGCAGGTCTATGAGCTGGTTCTTCAAGTGGCTTT
The DNA here is from genome assembly GCA_027943335.1 of Chamaecyparis obtusa. Lineage (NCBI taxonomy): Eukaryota > Viridiplantae > Streptophyta > Pinopsida > Cupressales > Cupressaceae > Chamaecyparis > Chamaecyparis obtusa. Next base: position 2,620,348 of record BSBK01004178.1, on the reverse strand, counting down.
TGGATTCTTTAGTGACCAGCGATGGGCTAGATGTGATATGATTCCGTTATAGCACTCCATTAATTTATGGACTGTGAGTGCGTTTCATTAGATCTCCTCCTATAAACCAAATGCTAGCAACGCTATAATTTACTTGTTTGACAATCTTCAAGTTAACCTAGTTTTTACTGAATTGCATGTCCAATTCAACTAAAACTATAGCTGGTTAAAAAAATGGAAGGGGATTTTACCTTTTAGCTTGATAAAATCTAATGAGTATAGATGCTAAATTTCTTTGTTGCATAAATAGTAATGAAGTTCTGTTGTGATGTATAGAGGCCGTGGAGAGGCATATTTGAGGAGCGTAGCAGCAGCTTAGCTCTGGCTCAGGTTCAGTCTCAGCATTGCTTCTGCTCTGAGCGAGTAAAATTGTGCATAAGATAATGTGGACATGGACAGCAGTGTAATGTAACGGAACCAGTGCAGTCTTCACAGGTGTACCATACAAACAATTCATACCATTTTTTCATCCTTAGTATCTGTTTTGTGGAAAGTAAGAGGGAGGGGTAACTCCCATGAATACACGTACCAGTACAATCGACAGAATCCGCTCCAGAAAGGATTTGAAGTTGTGTTATGTAAAAAGCGGGTGTTGTCATATGGCCTTTTGGGTTGTGTAACGTGACAAATGTATCATAAATGGAAGGAAAGGCCTGTGTGTCAAATTTTGACTAAAATTGTTTTTCAAGTGTATACTGATCCCTTTTGATTGGCAGTTACACTGCCCATTAATGTCTCTGAGAACAACAAAATTAACTTGTTTGTTTCTCTCTGCATGAAATCATAGAAAGGGAAATATACGAGACATTTTCAAGCAAGTAAATGTGGAGAAGTGATCTCCATTTTGCAGCTAATTACAGTCAAAAGAATCTTAAAAGGCGAGCGCCCACAGATATATACCTATAGCCTTGAAACTTAGCTCTATGGGATGGAGATGTGATTGTACGAAAGAGGCACTTTTTTCCTCAAATATCTTTTTCTGCTCTAAGAGAAGGCGAGCTTAAGATTCTTTTAAAACCTAATGATAATGTCCAAAGAACATCGCTTTCCTTCTAGAAGGGATTTTACGCGTTCGATTAGACAGCTATCTTGGTTTTCTAATGTCTTTCTGTCACCGAATATGCAAATGCAAGCATATCATTAGCATTGAAGTGGCCGTTAAATTTCTTTTTCGTTTCAATTACGGTAATAATAGGTAATTGAAAAAATCATCTTTCTTTCCACCTTATATCTTATCATTTGCAGAAAAAAATCATCTCAAATGTATGTATATATAGATGATGGTATCTTGTCTCTTTTGAGTGGATTATAACGATAACTCGTGGATTTTAGAAATTGTATACGGAAGCAACTTACTGCAATTTAGTTTTAATATAAAGAGTTAAATAAATTTACATTAACACTTGAATTGGTGTAAACTAAAACAATTAACGTTGAATTTAGGGTTTGGAAATACTATGAAATGAAGTTGCGATTAATAATAAAGATAGATAACGAGATTGGTGGATTATATTATATTAGGATGTGCAAAATTAATTGGTGATATCATTAAATTCTGAATGTTCTTAAATACATTTTACAAACAATTGAAAATAATTATCTTTTGAAGGAGGTAAATATGGCATGATATGTAATGGCGGTAAAGATTGGCTGTTACTTTATATGATCTTAAGGGTTAATTTATGAGAGATATTTGGGTGTTACTTCATATGATATTCAGGGTTAATTTATGAGCGATATGTAATGGTGGTAAAGATTGGAAGGTTTTATTATAGGGGAGTTTGGATCATAAACATTCGGAAGGTTTTATTAGGAGAGTTTGGAAGATAAACATTTTGAATGTTTGTAAGGAGGACAACACAAAAGAACTAAAACATTATACAATCTATTAATAACCAATCTAATTGTGTGATTTGTAGTGGTGGGGAGGAGTCGCAAAGACAAGTATCAATAACAATCTAGTTAAAGTTATTAGATTTCTACAATTTATATGATGATTGTGTAGAATTTTTGATCATTAACATACCAGATCACACTTGTGATAAAAGTGATTAATTGTAGACCAAGTATTTAATTACCACTTTTCTTCTTTTTATGTTCTCTTGTATCTTAAAGATGGATAATGGAGTGTGATCCAAAAAATTAGGCAATCCATTAATAACAATCTAATTGTGTGATTTGTAGTGGCGGGGACGAGTGGTAAAGACAAGTATCAATAACAATCTAGTTAAAGTTATTAGATTTTCACAATTCATATGATGATTGTGTAGAATTTTTGATCATTAATGTACCAAATCACACTTGTGATAAAAGTGATTAATTGTAGACCAAGTCTTTAATTAACCACTTTTATTCTTCTTATGTTCTCTTGTATCCTAAAGATGGGTAATGGAGTGTGATCCAAAATGTCAATAAAAAAATCTACATAATCAAATCTAGAAACTATAGCAGGAACAATCTAAGTAGTTATGTGATTTGGAGTGGTGGTGAGGAATGGTAAATATAGTAGGTGAGTTGGAGTGATATTTGGAAGATGGACGACAAAAGATAAGACGATCTATGAATAACTACAAGTCAATCTAGTTATGTAGTTGTGTGAATGTGATTTGTAGTGGTGGTGAGGAATGGTAGTTAATTGTTGATTTGTAGTAGTGATGAGGAATGTTTCGAAGAGGGGACAAAGGTAAAGATAAGGCAATCCATGAATAACCACTAGACAATCAAGCTGTTATGTTGTATATAGTGGTGGTGAGTAGGGGAGTTGGAATAGGAACATTTTGGATGGGAGAAGATGGTAGATTTATTTCAAATGTTTGGAAGAGGAATAAGGTTAGAATGTTTAAAAGAGGGATAAGGAATATTTTTAACGTTTCGAAGAGGGAAAGAATTCAATCTATGAATTAGTAGTTTTTATTGATTAAAATGTGGATATGGCATATGAATAAGAAAAAAGAAAACATTGTGGTGTGTGATTTTTCACATTTGACCATGTGAATTCTCTTCAATCTCTTTGACTCATCTCTATAGAAGGATTGATTGGTTTGGATAAATGATATAAGATGATATAGTTTTCTAAATCATCAATGCAAGATGTAATTGGTTTGCAAAGGTGCACCCCTTCACACCCTTTTTGATTGCTTGGATTAGATTTGATCACCCATGTGTCTTCATATGATTTGATGGTGCGAAGGTTATGTTTTTTTTGCCCCAATTCCTTATAATGCACTACAAAAAGGATAAAAAGATATGAAAAGCCTCATTTGTATCCAATGGCCTTGGAAAAAAGATAAAAGAGCAAAATGTTGTGGAGCTAATAGAAAAAGAGTCTTAGCATGAAGCTTTAGGGTTTTTTTTCTAATGCTAAGGAGAGGTATTTGGAAATTGTAACGATTCACTTGTTACTCAAAATGTGTAATAAGCATTTATAACCTTATTAATGACATAATCAAAGTTAGTTGAATGCCTCCTTAAATGTTTAGTTGCACCTACATTTAAGTTGCACCTTTGATGAGTGTTGTTTAGTCAACATTGTATGGTATCTTTACAACAAAATAAGGAAGTCCATTATAATATTTAAGGATTATTAAGTAGATTCACTTAATATTCTATAGCCATCCATTGCTTTTGTAAGTGTCTATGTAGAGCCCAACTTGATGGCATGTTCAAAATAACAATCTTTTGTGATGTCCTGATTAAGGTATCACCTTGGCTTCACATCTCTCTCTCTCTCTCTCTCTCTCTCTCTCTCTCTCTCTCTCTCTCTCTCACACACACACACACACACACACACACACACACACACACACACACACACACACACACACACACACACGCACGCACGCACCCACATGCACACACACATGCACACGTGCACGCACACACGCACGCACACGTGCACGCACACACACACACGCCCACACACACACACACACACGTGCACGATAATCAAATATCTTTTCAATTCAATTAGTTCAGTGTGTTTTACTGTCATATTTGTGTATGCATTACAACATAAGGGGTCATTACAAGTTGTATTCTATTTCTTTGTAAGATACTTACCCTTATATGTCCAAACTATCACATAGGTATATTGTTACACCAATATTGGAATGGATATAGTTTGAATTACTGGAGCCTTTAATATGTTTATCATCAACCCAACATCTTATAGAACCTTCATTGCTCATGCTGAGCTAGAAGTGAAGGTGGTCTTACCCACTTTAATCTTTTTTTCTTAGCTGTCCAACCTAAATACAAGTTTGTGGTCATCTTCTTAGGTTTGACACTCCTAACACTTGAGAGATTACCAAACCTTGAGGATTTGGGATTCACAACTCAGATAACTATCACAACGTTCACAACTCGTATTTATTCACATGCCCCTTAAAAGAGGAAGAGAAGCAACAAACGCTTGAGGTGGATTATTAATTTGCACCAAGTAATTGTTCACCAATATGTCATTGTATATATAATTATTTTTTTTCCTATATTAATGTTTTATTTTTTATTGTATTAGATATACATTTAAAATAGTTTACATAAGAGGTCAATAAGTTCAAAAAAATACATTGGTTGCATTTCTATCTAGTCAACAAACAAAGAGTCATTGACTTATATATTCCAATCCATAAGATTGATTATATAAGTGACTTTGCAATATTTCGTTGTATGACTTTCAGGTACATATATTTTTATTTTATTGACATACAACATTGTATGTTTATATGGCTTCATTGTGGATATATATTTGTTTTTATCAATGTTGCCTATATTTAGTCAAGTATTTTGTTGCACATGCTATGCAAGTGTTTTCTATGTCTCTAATTCTTCTTCACTCTACTTATTTATGTTTTCTTGATACCGAGATCTTCTATTTAATATTAGTGTACTACTCGTGAAACATGGGTCAATGAGTTTGACTCTAAAGACTACACACTTAAATCCTGATAGCAATAACACAATTTGACTTGCTGTGGAAAATATCTCCTATGCATCAATTGACGAGCTTAAGGGGCTTTCTAATGAATGGCTCATAAGGCACAACACTTGGTGAAGGTTTTCCAAATGGGGTTGAAAGCAGAGTGGGTTTAACCATGGAGAAAACTTCGTAGTTAAAAATGCTCGAGCTGGAGTAGTACTAGGATGGGTGACCTCTCGAGAAGTCCCGGTGCTTCACCTTTGTGAACATCACCTAGATCAAATGGGTGCTAAGTGTTTCATTCATTATCATGAGAGATGTGTTCGTGTGAACCACTACCCATGAAATACGGGTCAACGAATTTGACTTAAAAAACCACATAGTTAAATCCTAATAGCAATATCACAATTTGACTTGTGGAAAATATCTCCTACTTATCAATTGATAACTTAAGGGGCTTTCTAATGAATGGTTCATAAAGCACAACACTTGGTGAAGGTTTTGCAAATGGGGTTGGAAGAAGAGTGGGTTTAATCATGGAGGAAACTCCATAGTTAAGCACACTTGATCTCAAGTAGTATTGGGATGGGTGACCTCCTAGGAAGTCCTGATGCTTCACCTCTGTGAGCATCGCCTAGATCCAATGAGTGCTAAGTGTTCTATTCATTATCATGAGAGAGGGGTTCATGTGAACCACCACTCATGAAACATGGCTCAATGAGTTTGACTAAAAAACTACATAGTTAAATCCTGATAGCAATATCACAATTTGACTTGTTGTGGAAAATATCTCCTACTTACCAATTGATGAGCTTAAGGAGCTTTCTAATGAATGGTTCATAAGGCACAACACTTGGTGAAGGTTTTTCAAATGGGGTTGCATGTAGAGTGAGTTTAACCATGGAGGAAACTCTGCAGTTAAGCACACTTGAGCTGGAGTAGTACTAGGATGGGTGACTTCTCGGGAAGTCCTGATGCTTCACCTCTATGAGCATCACCTAGATCCAATGAGTGTTAAGTGTTCCATTCATTATATCAGAGATGGGTTCGTGTGAACCACTACTCATGAACTATGGGTCAACAAGTTTGACTCAAAAGGCTACATAGTTAAATCCTGATAGCAATATCACAATTTGACTTGCTATGGAAAATATCTCCTACTTATCAAAATTCACATTGGCAAGTATTCTTGTTAATTATTTTGACATTATTTTTAGTGGTTTAAGTAGAACATGTTCATAGTACCTATCTCGGTGCCATGTAACTTTGAAAGATCTTGAGATCAATAGAACAAATCGAGGCTTTTAGTAGCATTGACCTACCCAACCTAATGTGTAGGTATAGTTGATTTAATCCAATAAGGGGTAAAAAAATGTTTATTAAGATCATTACACTACTCTCAAATCATGCATTTTGCAAGGATGCATTTATTGTTGGAAAGTTCTTGAATGGTATGAAGTTGACCAAAAATGATATAGGGTACTTCAGAGGGACTCAATATCCACCTCTAAGTGTAAATGAGACAATTAGTAGGTGCCATTTTGAACACACATGCAAAATTTGATTACATTTTTCTCTTTACAATCTTAAGAGATCACCTTGGTGAATTGTAGCTTGGTAGGAGGATGCAACAGGGAAAAAACTAAGGCCCCTAGCATAATTCACCTTCCCACTCCAACATATTAGCACAACTAGTTTAGTCCCATGAGGTCTTGAAGAAAACCATGCATTTTGACACCTTTACACTACTCTTTAATGATATGTTTTGTAAGAATGCATTCATTTTTGTAATGGCCAAATAGTTTGGAGTTGAAAAAACCAAGATAGGTACTAAAGAGGGACTCGACATCCACCTATAGGTGCTAAGAATATATTCTTAGGTTCCACAACTTGAGTGAACACACATATAAAAGTTTGATAATTTTTCCTCTTACAACTCTTAAGAGACAACTTCAGAATAAAACAGTCTAGAAGGACTGAGAGATTTGGGGAATGAAATAAGGCATTTAATATGACACATCCCAAATTTTTGTCATATTCCGTTTGACCCCAAGGCACATTGAATACAAAATATGCTTGTGGCACCAGTACATTGCTCTCAAATGACTATGTAAGAATGCATTTGTTCTTGGCATGGTCAAAGAGTTTTGAGATGACAAAAAATTGAGATTTTATTATGGAGGGATCCACATCCACTTGTAGGTTGAAGTAAAACATTCTTAGGTTCCATACACTATGATAATTTTTCTATCAAGATTGTCAATTTTTCTTTTAGGGCTCTTAAGGGACTACCTAAGAATAATGAATTGTGGAAGGATTAGGCAATCAAAAGAAAAAAATTATGCCTCTAATAGAATTCACCCACCCACCTCAATGTGTTGACACCATTGGTTTGCCCCCCCAAACCACAAAACATAAAATATGCCTATTGGCACCTTTGAATTGCTCTCAAATGATGGATTTTGCAAGATTGCATTCATTATGAAAACAATGAGAGAGGTTTTTATGGTGGTATTCTACATCTACATATAGAAAAAGAATTGTACGTGTCAAAAAACTCTGATAACTACTCCATCATAGATTGATAGTTTTTGGCTCTCATAACTCTTAAGAAATTGTCTTAAAATAATGTAGCTTAGAAGGAATTGAGAGTCCCAAGGATAGTTTTTGGCTCTCATAACTCTTAAGAAATTGTCTTAAAATAATGTAGCTTAGAAGGAATTGAGAGTCCCAAGGAATGAACTAATGCATCTCCTAGCATTCAACTACCCACCTTGACGTGTTGGTATAGTCAGTTTGGCCTCATAATGCATGAAATACAAAATATGCATGTTGAAATATTTACATTACTCTCTCTCTCTCTCTCTCTCTCTCTCTCTCTCTCTCTCTCTCTCTCTCTCTCTCTCTCTCTCTCTCTTTCACACACACACACACACACACACACACACACATGATAATCAAATATCTTTTCAATTTAATTAGTTTAGTGTGTTTTACTATTATATTTGTATATGCATTACAACATAAGGAGTCATTACAAGTTGTATTATGATATGCTCATATGGTAGGCTATCTCTTTGTAAGATGCTTACCCTTATATATCCAAACTATCACATAGGTATATTGTGACACCAATATTGGAATGGATATAGTTTGAATTACTGGAGCCTTTAATATGTTTATCATCAACCCAACATCTTATAGAACCTTCATTGGTCATGTTGAGCTAGAAGCGAAGGTGGTCTTACCCACCTTAATCTTTTATTCTTAGTTGTCCAACCTAAAGACAAGTTTGTGGTCATCTTCTTAGGTTTGACACTCCTAACATTCGAGAGATTACCAAACCTTGGGGATTTGTGATTCACAACTCAAATAACCAACACAAGGTTCACAACTCGTATTTATTCACTTTCCCTTAAAAGGAGGAAGATAAGCAACAAATGTTTGAGCTGGATTATTAATTTGCACCAAGTGATTGTTCACTAATATGTCATTGTATATATAATTCTTTTTAGTATATTAATGTTCTATTTTTTATTGTATTAGATATACATTTAAAATAGTTTACTGAAGAGGTCAATAAGTTCAAAAAAATACATTGGTTGCATTTCTATCTAGTCAACAAACAAAGAGTCATTGACTTATATATTCCAATCCATAAGATTGATTATATATGCGACTTTGCAATATTTTGTTGTATGGCTTTTAGGTACATATATTTTTATTTCATTAACATACAACATTGTATGTCTATATGGCTTCATTGTGGATATATATATATTTGTTTTTATCAATGTTGCTTATATTTGCTATAAAATGAGGGCTTAGACAAGTATTTTGTTGCACATGCTATGCAAGTGTTTTCTATGTCTCTAATTCTTCTTCTCTCTACTTATTTATGTTTTGTTGACTAAAATCTTCTATTTAATATTGGTGTACCACTCATGAAACATGGGTCAATGAGTGAATCTAAAAACTACACACTTAAATCCTGATAGCAATATCACAATTTGACTTGTTGTGGAAAATATCTCCTACACATCAATTGATGAGCTTAAGGGGCTTTCTAACAAATGGTTCAAAAGGCACAACACTTGGTGAAGGTTTTGCAAATGGGGTTGCAAGCAGAGTGGGTTTAACCATGGAGGAAACTCTGTAGATAAAAACGCTCGAGCTGGAGTAGTACTGAGATGGGTGACCTCTCAAGAAGTTGCAATGCTTCACCTTTGTGAGCATCACCTAGATCTAATGAGTGCTAAGTGTTCCATTCATTATCATGAGAGATGGGTTCGTGTGAACCACTACTCATGAAACACGAGTCAACGATTTTGACTTAAAAAACTACACAGTTAAATCCCGATACAAATATCACAATTTGACTTGTGGAAAATATCTCCTACTTATCAATTGATAACTTAAGGGGCTTTTTAGTGAATGGTTCATAAAGAACAACACTTGGTGAAGGTTTTGCAAATGGGGTTGCAAGCAGAGTGGGTTTAACCATGGAGGAAACTCCATAGTTAAGCACGCTCGAGCTCAAGTAGTATTTGTTGGAATTATAGAAAGGTGTGTACTGAGAGGGGAGGTGTGAATCACCACCCTTAAAACTTTTCAAATTAATCCTTGTAAACTTGAACTTCAATAACCGATTGTGTAGATTGCATTCACCATACATTAAATACCATAACTGAAATGTAAATGCATGTAAAAAAATCAATAAAACATACATGAAACTTCAATACACATGACACATGTATTTTGGTATCGTAGAAACCCTTGTTAGAAGGTAACAATTGTGGTGGGGATGAAACCCACAAAGCTTCACTTCTACAGAAATAAAGTTGTCGGTTAGGGCTTACAAAGATTGATCACTTCTGGTGATCTTACCCTATTAGGAGTAATAATAAGATCAACTAGATCTACCTGGTTAGAGGATTTTAGCAACACAATACATGTGTGCACTCGGTTAAGAGATTTTGCTAAGGACGGTTAAATCCACTCTGTTAGGAGATTTTGAGTCTACTACAATTGTTAGAGAGTAATAGTGATATATGACCTGAATGAAATACAACTGAAATTGTTGATATCATCTCCTTTAAGTTCAATAAAGATATCACCTTGCTGTGATGAGTATGTCCTTCTGAACTGCTCAGTAGCCTTATATCTATTCTAATAAACTGAATGCTTCTATCAAAATCCTTTTGTCAAAACCCTGTCTGATCTTCTGATGTCCTTGAGTGCAGCTACTTCTTGATGATACATGTCAAAATGACATCTTAACAATACTTATATCAAACTGATTTGACCTAATGAGGTTTTTACATTATCTTAGAAAACCTAAGATCAACGGTTCATATGATTAACCTGGATCATCATACATCGGAATCATCATTCTTTAAATGATTACATCCACGATAAAAAATCACCTCGATCTTGGTAAACCGTTTTCTTGCTTGACAAAAAGTTGTTCACCTTGATTTATGTGCCATTCCAAAATTTTATGCAAACTCTAGATTACTCGGTAAATGCTGTTTCTCGGTCTCGGTAATCCTGTGTACTCGGTGATTATTGTGCTCGGTAACCTCTTTGCTCGGTGACTACTACATATTGATAACAAACTGAACTATCTTACTCTGTTTACCGACTGTACAAATGAATACTAATGACAACACTTAATCCATTTAGGAGTAACATTCTCCCCCTTTGACATTAGTATAAAAAACTTATATGTATGCTGACTATAAAAGTTTGAACTCTCAAAATTTTACAAAACCATAAATATGTAAACTCAGTGACTCCCCCTTTGAATATGCTCTTGGTATATATACATATGTTTCCCCCTTTTTGAAAATAATGACAAAGAATATACCTACAATTTGTCAAAAATCTTAGGATGGGCTTTCTTGAGATTATCCATAAGTTTCTCACATTCTTCCTTTATATTTTCTAGAGCCAACTGCTCTAAGTTCACTTGAGTATGCATATCAAAAATATTTTCGTTGACAACAATATCAGGGATGGCAATCAATTTCTTTTCCTTTGTCACATGTTTTTGCATCACTTCCAAATGCGGTAGTAACTCGACATGTAGCTCGGTTACCTCTTCTCTGATTTGATCCTCTTCATTTTTCAACTCAAGTCTTAACCGCTGTATGTGTTTAACTTTGGAATAATGCACTTGGAATGCATGTTGCTCGGTTGTAAGATGAGTAGCCACTATCTTTTAGATTTGCATCTAATTTTCTTATCTTTTTACTAACCTTGGTAGTGAAGTGATCTAAAGTGCATAATTGTTTCAAAAGTGTAATAATTTTATCAATAATGATTTATAAATCTGTGTCAACTTCTGAAAGCTTTATCTTGTTCACTACCACTACTTGGCTGATCTTTTCAGTTAACTTATACAGAATCTTTTGTTTGACTCTCTCTTCAATCATTTGCTTGACGCCAGTAGTGGGGCCATTGATTTTTTTTGTGAGCGGTGCAAGTTGATCAATGATAGGGGTAGATTCATCAACAATTACATCTAGAGCAACTTGCATTAGGATCTCCTTGACATCCTTTAACACCTTTGTGTTCTTATTTCCTTGTCTCATCTTTTCTTGTGCTACCTTTCGGGTGCATAACACTCCATATTTTTTGAGAGCTTCAGGGTCAAGTGTCCTTGGGTCACATGTTGGTATTTCTATGATTTCATCAAGTGTGACCGGACCCTTACTTCCTCACTTCTTCTTCTTCTTCTTCTTCTCTTGTACACTAGATGATGGAGATTGTGCAATAGAAGTTTGAGCCTTGTGCTCGAGATCTACCTTTGGTGGCTCGGTGGATTTTATTTCTTCCTTATTCTACCCAGTAACTAATTTTGCAATCTATGGTGCAGGGGCTTGTGACCTTGTGTCGGTGGTAGAAGTATCTACCGTTGTCTTTGTTTATACTTGTATATTTTCTACCACTTCAGTGGTCTCGGTAGGTGTGTTATCTTGTGTAGTTCCTCCACCGTGCTCGGTCTCTTTGTCTGTTTCCTCACCCTTGTCTTCATTTGTATCTATTTCCTGCTCGGGTGGAGTGTTCTCATTTTGTGTTTCAGTAGCTATCTCAATAGCTTGTACTAGTATAGGCAGGTTACTTGGTACCATTGCATGGGCTACCTCGGTTGCTTCTTCTTCACCAAGGTTCTCGGTAGCATCAGTAATCATTTCATCTTCTTTAGCCTCATCATTGGGGTTGCCTTTTGTTATGTCTTCTATCAGTATTTTTTCATCCCCTAGAGTAGTCAGCATCTCCAGAATTCCTTCCATCAAATTGTCAGCAACAGTTATGAATTCTTCTTCATTAGTTTCTTCCTCGGGTTGCTTAGTATTTGAGATCTGAATAGTCTCATCATCAACATTGATAGGCTGTTATGCTTGTATGCTCAGTTGATGTTCCTCGATATTGACTGTCGATGCAGTTACCTTAATTTTCTCTATTGGACTAAGGAGTTTAGTCCATATGTTCCTACTCTCATCATTTACCTCTTGCAATTTTCCTTGTAGAATCTTAAATGCTCTAGCCTTCATAAAAAAAATATTTGCATATTGTTTTAAAGATTCATCAATCTCAACAACAAAATAGTCAGATCTTACCAAAATGAGTGACCTTTCTCTCATCCTTTTCTCTGTTGTGAGTGCATAAGTCCATCTAGCAGAAACTTTATTATACAGTTCTTTGGGTATGCTGCTAGCAAACTCAACTAGAACTATTATGAAAGTAATCATCATGCTTATTATTGCTTCCTCAAGCTTATCCTACTCCTCGGTACTCAGATGGGGATACCTTTTAAGTTTAGGAGTACCAATATTTCCAGTAGTTTTTATTCTTTCTACAACCTCATCAATGGTCTGAGGTCCTTTATTCACCACAACTCGTAATTGTTTAGTGTCCTCTTCTGAATCTTAATCATTCTTTGGTCTAATAAGTTTTCTTCTCCACTTTGGTTCTGGGAGTTCAGTGGTGTCTTTTGATTTTCTCTTTTGATATGTGTAAGTTGATGTAGGCCTTGATATATTTGCAACACCTTTATTCAAAGGTGGTGAACTAGCAGTTTCTGACCTTGTCCTAGTCCTGGTTGAAGTATCAACCTGTTTACCTTTACATTTTTCAACCTTAGGTGGCTCTTCTTGTTCATGTTCCTCAAACTCGGTGGCCTCTTCATCTATGTTCTCATCGAATGGTGCCTGTTCCTCAGTTTCTTCTTCAACCAATTTCTCAATGTCTTCATTTATGACATCAAATTGTTTCTTAAGAGTTTTAACCATTTTCTCCTTTTTCCTACCCATCTTTTCAACTACAAGTTCCATCTTGATTCTGGACTTAGCTTCATCAAAGGTTCCAAACCTTGTAGCATTCTTGTCCTTAGGCTCGACAAGTAAAGCCTTTATTTCTTTTGTAGCTATATCAATATCTATCTCATAATCCATGGGTGGTAGCCAAGCTATTCTTGGCTCTACTGCTTTGATTAGGGTGGTGTCGGTATCCACCAGAAAACAAATATCATCTTTAAATTTCTCTACCAACTGTGCTGGTATCCTTGTTCTTTTCTCCATTCTTTCTTTGAACTTTCCAAAGTAATCTTCCATGACATATTCAAAGTTCTTTGCTAAGTTCTGAATAAATTCACTAATTTGAACAATAATTGGTCGATTGATATCCCATTCTACACTACCGATTGATGGGAAAAAGTTTTGCAAATAGAAGAATGTACATACAAAAAATGAGCCAAATTTGCAAGTGTTTGATCTTGCTACTATGATTGTTCTCATGTTTTCCTCTAACTATCTCAGCATTAACTCGGTTGACAATCAAATAAATCGGTTAACACTATAGATACCTCAGCTCGGTGATTACTGTCAATACTCTGTTGACTAAGCAATTCAGTTGTCTCTTACACTTTCATTGACTAGAATTTCTTACTCAGTCCAACTTAACCAACTAAATTTTTTTCATGTTATCAACATATAATACTCTAGTGCATCTTAATTCATGCTGATTTGGTATTCACACAATACATATAAGGAACTGTTGTAAGATATAACTTGTTGAAATTTAGTTCCATACTTACTTGAATTGCTTAGGTGGAGGTGGTGAAATCACCTAATCTAAAGAATGAGGTGTCACCGACTGTTGTGCTTGGTCCAAAATTGTCATTTGATGCTTTTCTCCACATTTGATTCCTTATCCTCATGATTTCTTTAATTGTATTTCCATTTGCACTAGTACTCGGTTTTGGTACTCGATCTCTGCAGTCTTTACTTAAATGACTGACCATATGACAATGCAAACATGCCATTCCAAAATTTGTCCAATTTTAAGATTTTCCTCTCCAGTACTTTCTCATGTAATTAGCTACTATATGTCCATACCTACTACATGTTTTGCAATTAACCCAAGTGTTGTAATCCCAAGTATATGCATTACCTTGCCTTCTCTATTGATATGTCTTGCTTTGTCCTCTTGGTTTATAGACTTGCTTCATGTTTGTCCTGCATTCTTGTGATATGTGACCATGCATGTTGTAAGTGCGACAATGCTTTTCCATATAAGGTTTCTTAGGTGACTTATTCAGCTTTGATCTGCACTCATGTGCTTGATGTCTGTACTTATTGCAATTGTAACAATAACCATCAAATTTAGGAGTGGATTTAGGAATACCTTTTTCTTTGCTTTTGCAAACATTTGATGTGTGGCCTAGTTTTCCACAATGATAACATGAGAGCTTCTTTGGCCTTGGATTTTCATAGGCACTCTTCTGTTCATCTTGTCTTGATGACTCTCCCTACTTGGTATAGCCTATACCAGTAGTGCTGTCAAGTCTTCTTTGACTGCTTAGAAACTCAACCATCCTTTTGGTGCTATCTTAAGCTTTCTTAATCATCTCATTATGTTGTTGTTGAATCTTTACTTCATTCTTCAATCTTTCATTTTCTTCTCTCAATTCACCAATGTCTTCCAAATTTCTAGTAAGTTCACTGTTCACTTGGTTGACTTCTTGACTCATGACAACCATATGGTTGGAGATTTCAAAATGATGCTTGGTAAGTCTCGGTATTTCAGATTCCTTTTCTTGCATCTTATCAATCATTTGTCTTCTATCATCAATAGCCAGATTCCTTTCTTGTTCAGCCCGTCTTGCATTGTTCATGACATCAATCATTCTAACCATTTGTGTCTCCTAACCGATCTATAGTGCTTTCACTTGTTCAGTAAGATGTTGATTCTTTTTAGATAGATATGATATGGTTCTTTTAGATGCATTAGATATGCTACCAGATCCAGATCCAGATGCCTCAAATAGACAATATATCTCTTCTTCATGATAATCAGTCTCATATACCGAAATGCCATATCTTTCCTTTTGACCAATAACTCTCTTAGTTTCTCTTTGGCTTCCTTGAATTGTTCAATGTAGATCTGCATCTGCAATTTCTCATTCTCAATAGTCTTGTCAAGCTTATACCTTTCCATGCTTAAGATCTTTTCTCTTCAGTGATTAAACTTCCAAAACAAGAGAACTAGCTCTGATACCAATTGTTGGAATTATAGAAAGGTGTGTACTGAGAGGGGAGGGGTGAATCAATACCCTTAAAACTTTTCAAACTAATCCTTGTAAACTTGAACTTCAATAGCCGACTGTGTAGATGGCATTCACCATACATTAAATAACATAACTCAAATGTAAATGCATGTAAAAAAATTAATAAAACATACATGAAACTTCAATACACATGACACATGTATTTTGGTATCACAAAAACCCTTGTTAGAAGGTAAAAATTGCGGTGGGGATGAAACCCACAAAGCTTCACTTCTGCAGAAATAAAGTTTTTGGTTCAGGCTTACAAAGATTGATCACTTCTGGTGATCTTACTCTGTTAGGAGTAACAATAAGATCAACTAGATCTACCTAGTTAGAGGATTTTAGCAATACAATACATGTGTGCACTTGGTTAAGAGATTTTGCTAAGGATAGTTAAATCCGCTATGTTAGGAGATTTTGAGTTTGCTACAATTGTTAGAGAGTAACAATGATATATGACCTGAATGAAATACAACTCAAATTGCTGATATCAGACCCTTTAAGTACAATAAAGATATTACCTTGCTGTGATGAGTATGTCCTTCTGAACTACTTGGTAGCCTTATATCTATTTTGATAAATTGAATGCTTCTATCAAAATCCTTTTGTCAAAACCCTGTCTAATCTTCTGATGTCCTTGAGTGCGACTACTTCTTGATGATACATGTCAAAATGATATCTTAACAATACTTTTATCAAATTGATTTGACCTAATTAGGGCTTTACATTATCTTAGAAAATCTAAGATCAACGATTCATATGATTAACCTAGATCATCATTACATAGGAATCATCATTCTTTAAATGATTACATCTGCAATAAATATTTATCTTGATCTTGGTAAACTATTTTCTTGCTCGACAAAAAGTTGTTCACCTTGAACTATGTGTCATTCCAAAATTTTATGCAAACTCTGGATTACTTGGTAAATGCTATCTCTCGGTCTCGGTGTTTACTAGCGCTCGGTAATCCTGTGTACTTAGTGACTATTGTACTCGATAACCTCTTTGCTCAGTGACTGCTACGTATTGATAACCGACTGAACTGTCTTACTGTGTTTATTGACTGTACAAATGAATACTAACGACAACCCTTAATCCATTTAGGAGTAACAATATTGGGATGGGTGACCTCCCAAGAAGTCATGATGCTTCACCTCTGTGAGCATCACCTAGATCCAATGAGTGCTAAGTGTTCTATTCATTATCATGAGAGATGGGTTCATGTGAACCACTACTTATGAAACATGGTTCAATGAGTTTGACTAAAAAAACTACGTAGTTAAATCCAGATAGCAATATCATAATTTGACTTGTTGTGGAAAATATCTCCTACTTATCAATTGATGAGCTTAAGGAGCTTTCTAATGAATGGTTCATAAGCAACAATACTTGGTGAAGGTTTTGCAAATGGGGTTGCATGTAAAGTGGGTTTAACCATGGAGGAAACTCTGTAGTTAAGCACACTCGAGCTGGAGTAGTACTGGGATGGGTGACCTCTCCCGAAGTCCTGATGCTTCACCTTTGTGAGCATCACCTAGATCCAATGAGTGCCAAGTGTTCCATTCATTATCATTAGAGATGGGTTCTTGTGAACCACTACTCATGAAATATGGGTCAATGAGTTTGACTCAAAAGGCTTCATATACTAATAGCAATATCACAATTTGACTTCCTATGGAAAATATCTCCTACTTATCAAAATTCACATTGGCAAGAATTCTCATTAATAATTTTGACAAGATTTTTAGTGGTTTAAGTAGAACATGTTGATAGCACCTATCTCGATGCCATGTAACTTCGAAAGATCATGAGATCAATAGAACAAATCGAGGCCTCTAGTAGCATTGACCTACCCAACCTAACGTGTAGGTATAGTTGATTTAATTCAATAAGGGGTAGAAAAAAATGTTTATTAAGATCATTACACTACTCTCAAATTATGCATTTTGCAAGGATGCATTTATTGTTGGAAAGGTCTTGAATGGTATGAAGTTGACCAAAAATGATATAGGGTACTTCAGAAGGACTCAATATCCACCTCTAAGTGTAAATGAGACATTAGTAGGTGCCATTTTGAACACATGCAAAATTTGATCACATTTTTCTCTTTAGAACATTAAGAGATTACCTTGGTGAATTGTAGCTTGGAAGGATCATGAGATAGGGAAAAAAACTAAGGCTACTAGCATAATTCACCTTTCCACTCCAACATATTAGCATAACTAGTTCAGTCCCATGAGGTCTTGAAGAAAACCATGCATTTTGACACCTTTACACTACTCTTTAATGATATGTTTTGTAAGATTGCATTCATTTTTGTAATGGCCAAATAGTTTAGAGTTGAAAAAACCAAGATAGGTACTAAAGAGGGACTTGACATCCACCTATAGGTGCTAATAATATATTCCTAGGTTCCACAGCTTGAGTGAACACACATATAAAACTTTGATAATTTTTCCTCTTACAACTCTGAAGAGACTACTTTAGAATAAAATAGACTAGAAGGACTGAGAGATTTGGGGAGTGAAATAAGGCCTTTAGTATCATTCACTGACACATCCCAATGTTTTGGCATATTCCGTTTGACCCCAAGGCACATTGAATACAAAATATGCTCGTGGTACCTTTACGTTGCTCTCAAATGACTATGTAAGAATGCATTTGTTCTTGGCACAGTCAAAGAGTTTTGAGATGACAAAAAATTGAGATTTTATTGTGGAGGGACCCACATCCACTTGTAGGTTCAAATATAACATTCTTAGGTTCCATAAACTATGAGAATTTTTCTATCAAGATTGTCCATTTTTCTCTTAGGGCTCTTAAGGGACTACTTAAGAATAAGGAATTGTGGAAGGATTAGGCGATCAAAAGAACAAATTTATGCTTCTAATAGAATTCACCCACCCACCTCAATTTGTTGACACCATTGGTTTGCCCCCCAACCCACAAAACATAAAATATGCCTATTGGCACCTTTGAATTGCTCTCAAATGATGGATTTTGCAAGGTTGCTTTCATTATGAAAACAATGAGAGAGGTTGTTATGGTGGTATTCTACATCCACGTATAGAAAAAGAATTGTAAGTGTCAAATTTTTTTTATAACTTCTCCATCATAGATTGGTAGTTTTTGGCTCTTGTAACTATTAAGAAATTGCCTTAAAATAATGTAGCTTTGAAGGAATTGGGAGTCCCAAGGAATGAACTAATGCATCTCCTAGCATTCAACTACCCACCTTGATGTGTTGGTATAGTCAGTTTGGCCGTATAATGCATGAAATACAAAATATGCATGTTGAAATATTTACATTACTGTCAAATGACATTTTTTACATGAATTCATTCATTGTTGACATGGTCAAACAATTTTGCTATGAAAAATCGAGAGAGGTTACTGATGAGGGACCAGATCTACCTATATGTTTAGATAGACAATTTGTACGTTCTATGAACTTAGGGATCTTGAGATATCGCCTCATAATAATGTAGTTTGTAAGGTTTAGGAGACTCTAGGAATGAACCAGGGCCTCAAAAGCATTCACCCACCCACTGTGATGTTTTGGTGTAGTTATTTGGCCTCATGACACACAAAATGTGAAATGTCTATTGGCATGTTTATATTGATGTCAAATGACACATTTTATAGGAATTCATTTATTTCTAGCCCGATCAAATGGTGTTTAGATAAAAAAATGATAGAGGTTATAATGGAAGGACCCCACATCTACTACCTATAGGTCTAGATAGAACATTTGTAGTTCCACAAAAAATGGGAACTATTTTGTTATAGCTTGGATTTTTTTCCTCTCAAAATTCTTAAGTTATTGCCTTGTAAGAAGGTAGTTTGGAAGGATTAAAAGATCATGGAAATTAATTGACGCCTCCCCTACCATTCCCCTATCCATATAGTTGTGCTAGTGTAATTTAGTTTGGCCCCATGACACATGAAACACAAAATATGCACATGTTTATATTGCTCTCAAATGACATTTTTTGTAAGAGTATATTTGTTTTTGACATGGTCAAATGGTGTTGAGATAATTAAAACTGAGAGATTATTATGGATGGACCCCACATCTACCTATAGGTCCAAATGGAACATTCATAGGTGCTATGAAATATAACAACTACTCCATTATAGATTGACAATTTTTCTCTTAGGGCTTTTAGGAGTCTACCTTCAGAATAATGTAGCTTGAAAGAATGAAGAGATCATGAGAAAGCTTAAGGCCTCTCCTAGCATTCACCCATCCACTCAAATATGTTGGCATAGTCATTTTAACCCCAAGATACACAAAACACAAAATATGTCTATTAGCATTTATACATTGCTCTTAGATGTTTATGATGCACATGCTCTTATTCTTAAAGACCAATGTTCTAAGTTGGACCCTAGATTTTTTTTGTTTGTTATGGTGATGGAGTCAAGGGATACAAAATCTTCATCAGAAAAATATATATTTGATGAATTACCTCTCAAAAAATTAGACATATATTAAAATTTGAAATGAAACAAGAACAAGTACAAAAATATCAAGAAATCTAGTAGGAAACTCATTCATCTAAACAAAACAGTGATCAAGAAGAATCTTCAAAAGAAGATGAGGATGTAGCAAATATACAAGAAAATGTGGAAATGTCATAACTAACTATAAGAAGATTTACATATGGTTATAAATCCTCCTAAGATGTATGCAAATTATATTTCATCTATTGTTTTTGTTTGTAATGATGGGAAACCTAGTTGTTATTAGGAAGAAATTGATGATATTGAAAGTGCTAATTGGAAAAGGTAGCGGCTAAGCTCCCTACAAAACACACCAAAGACAAAAAAATGTCAAACTTTTTTTTTCCTAGTTTTGTGAAAACATGAAGATTTTTTTGCAATTTTTTTTGTGGTTTTCGACCACAAAATATGAAGATCATGAAGAACAGATGTTGAAAATTTCACGAAAATATGGTGTGTTTTCCATTTTTTGAAATTTGGTCAACAATGCATTTTGTAGGGAGCTTAGCTGTGTCCATTGAAAAATACCAATGAAAGAAGACATTGATTCTTTGGAGAAGAAAAAAATATGACTGGTAGAACTCCCAAAGGGTAGGAAAGTTGTTGGTATAAATGAGTCTGCAAGTTGAAAACAAGTGTTGATGATAAATTTGGAAAGTACAAAGTAGAATGATAGGAAAATGCTATTCTCAAATGGATGGTATTGATCTTTTGTGAATTTTTCCCACCAGTTGTAAGTTTGTTTCTATCGAGTAATATTTACACTAGTTGCTTTACTTGATTGTGAGTTAGTTTAATATTTTTACATGGATATATATATATATATATATATATATATATATATATATATATATATATATATATATATATATATATATATATATATATATATATATATATATATATATATATATATATATATATATATATATATATATATATATATATATATATAAAGGTTTGTTTAGGATCACAAAGAAGATTTGTTTTCAAATTTAGAAAGTCATTATATGGTTTGGAACAATCACCTAGATAATGATATAAGAAGTTTGATTCCTTTATGGTGAGCCAACATTTTACAAGGAGTGAGTATGACCATTATGTTTACTAATTTTAAAAATGGTGAATTCATTAACTTGGTGTTATATGTTGACGATATGCTTGAAGCAAGTAAAAGCAATATTGAGATGAATAGGTTAAAGGCTCATTGATTAGGACATTTGAGGAGAAACAAAAATAATTTTGGGCATGAAAATACATAGATACATGGAACATGATAGCCTTTGGTTACCACAATAGAAATATGCGGGGAAGATCCTCATAAGATTCAATACAAGGATTGTGAAATTAGTAAAAATCCCTTTGACTGCCCATTTTAAACTTTCTTCAAATAGCTTATGTCCAAGCAATAAATGGATTATGTCTCATACACCTTATGTTGATGTAGTAAGAAGGTTAATGTATGTGATGGTATGCACAAGACCATATATTTCACATGTATCATCTATAACGGTTGTAGTGATTTAGTTTGTATATATGTTAATTCAAATTCAGAAGGTGATTTAAACAAAAGGAAATCTACTTCATGTTATGCCTTTGCTCTTATAGGAAAATGTATTAGTTGGATGTCAAACCTTCAAAGGATAGTTGTTTTATTCACTATTGAAGTATATTATATAGCAATCTCACATGCATGCAAAGAGACAATTTGGCTATAGGGCCTATTAGGTGAGTTCAAAAAAGTGCAAGACAAGGTGAATGCACTCTATGATAGTCAAAATGCTATTTGGCTAAAAATCTAGCTTATTATAGTGGGTCCATGCATATTGTGATTAAATACCCTTAAGACAGACTATTGATGGAGATGTTTAGCTCTTGAGAGTGTATAGACATGTTTACAAAATTAGTATTGCTAGAGAAGTTGAAGTGGATTTTGGCTTCTCTTAGCTAGAAAAAACAATGACGAATGAGCATGGTGGGTATTAGGTGAAGTTATCAAAGTAGAGATTGTTGGATTGTGACAACAATAAAATAAAAGTCAAATTTTAAAAATAAAAAATTACTTCCTCCCTCAACTTTTCAAAGTTCGATATTGGCAAAAGTTGATATTGGCATAGTAGTGTTGTTATCCTTGCCATTGAGGTTCAAACTCCACTAGATTGATATGGTGAATATTTTTGTTGATGTTAAGGTCTCCATTTGTAACCTTATTTATAGCTCCATCTTTGTATCTTTGGAAAAAATTGTAATTACTTGTTCGCCTCATGAATATTTTCCCGATGTTTCCTTGACACATTATCAAGGTTTACAACATAAATCTACAGCTTGTTGAATGTTATTATATTATTCTATTTTATCATTTCTTTTTGATTCCATAACTGCCGTTCTTTCAACACAATACGAGATCAGATTTAAAAAAATCCTAGTTTGCTGCACAACTTGGTACAATAGGCGTCCAGTGTTTCTAGAGGAAATGATTGAATTGATTGACATCGGGCATCTAGATGACAACGGCATGCCTTGATCTAGACAATATTAAAAATCTATTTTCTTAATATTTTCTACATTTTTTAAATTTGCATTTTTATAAGCTTTCGAAGCAAAGGCTTTGAGTGGTTTCTTAAGAGAAATGCTATATAAACTACTCTCCAAGCACCTCCTCAAATTCAGTCTCTCGGAGGCTTTTCTAAAGCATCCAACTAGTTAAATTTTTGTCCAATAGACTAAAAATAAAAACATCACTAAGTTGGGTATCAAAGTTTTTACAGTAATTTTTTCTGGTTGTCACTTTGTTCTCATTCGACCATCCATTTTAATTTCCAAAAATGAACTAAATGACTACTTTTTGTAAGTCTTCTAATTTGACTCTGTAAATTTACAAATTGATTGAATTCTAAACAAATGAGTAGAGTAGAAGGCATGCATCTCTTCTTCCAAAAAAAATTTGCCCAAATTTGTATTAGCTCTCAATAAAATCTTTTTATCCTTTATAAATTGTCCATTTATATTCTACTTGCTTTGTCCAACTTTGGTTATAATATCATCAGTCCCTTATTCCTTCAATTAAGGAGACAAAGGATATCACAAAACATTGACGACTGGGAAAAAGCATGATTCAAACTCTAAAATATGCTTCAAATGTAAGATAGCTGCAGCCAATATGATTTGTTGTTATTATCAAAATAAGAACACAAAAGGTACAATTGTTCATCTTGGAGTGTTTGTACGTACTAGTTGGTCCCCAAATGAGCAAAGATTGGGACATCTCGCTATGACAACAGATCATTATTTATCTGCCCATGTAAAATGGGCAAACTTGAATACTACTGAGTCCAGAGTTTATGTTGGTTCAGGAGCCATCTTATACTATACCACTGAAACTGTGTACCCTTAAATGACATGTTTAATCAAAATAAAAAGCAATGGCATTTACTGTAATAAATTGCAAACTACCATGACCTACCACCGCACCCACCACATCCGCCACTGCCTCCACAACCCCCTCCACATCCTCCACATCCTCCTGCACCTATAGAAGATCCACATCCACCGCACCCACCTCCACAACCACTTCCACATCCTCCTGCACCTATAGCAGATCCACATCCACCACACCCACCTCCACAACCACTTCCACATCCTCCTGCCCTTGTTGCCATAGTTGCTGCAGCACTACCCACTCCTGCAACTGCAACTGAATGCCTGCCATAACGAATCTCCAATTTATTTTTATGTCCATGTTTCCTGTTTGTTACTTGCATAAGCTTATTGGCTCCATTTAGAAAGATAACCCGGCGAGCAGCTGTACCTGGAAACAACAGAAAGCCAGCATATAATGCGATTTAAAATCCATGTTTTTCCTTGAACCATGAAACTATATTTTAAATCACCCACCAGTGGGGCAGACCTTCCTGTTAACCTTAGCACTCTTTAGTGGGGATTTCGGCTCTTGATGTTTTGTTAATGATGCAGAAATGACTGCTGATAGTAACACCACCAATAGAACACTCTCTTTTTCAGCAACCTGCATAGCACCATTATGCTCTTGATCAAAATAAGCTAATAAATTAGGTCGAAAATATGACAAAGTGCTATATAAATGCCTAGCTATGGCCAAGTAAAAGGACCCAACATCAGTGACATTTGGCATGATTGCCACAGTAAAGTATTTGATACATTTACTTGACATACCTCTACAATCAGAGACTTCCAGTTGAAAAGGGATGTTGCTTGGCCAAATGGAGCCTCTGGATTATATCGCACCAATGTCACAAATTCTCGCTCAATTTCTGGTTTTGAACCCTTAACTTCGTATTGCAGCTTTCTACCAGAGAGCAACCTTAACTGTC
Organism: Chamaecyparis obtusa; assembly: GCA_027943335.1. Taxonomy (NCBI): domain Eukaryota; kingdom Viridiplantae; phylum Streptophyta; class Pinopsida; order Cupressales; family Cupressaceae; genus Chamaecyparis; species Chamaecyparis obtusa. The sequence continues at coordinate 2,595,918 of BSBK01004178.1, read as the reverse complement.
CCCAAAATAGAGAAGGTATGTCAAGTAAATGTACAAGATGCATGAAACCAATTGTACTTAAGGAAAAAATTAAAACATACAGGTTGCCCCAAGTTTCCACTGAGCTCAAATATGGGTTCTCTGCTGGTTCCATTCAGGTTTCGAAGTATCAAGTTGCATGAATTATTCACTAATGACCAATGTGCTGTCTCTCCTCTTGAAATCAGCTCCTCAGCCTTTGCCACAGGTTCATCTTCAATAATGCATCGATTTCCCATTAACATCAGTTTTAGAAGATATCTTAAAAAGGGGTTCATGACCAAGAAAAGTTATCTTTGGCATTTCACAGTAATGATTTTCTCCGGCAAAAGAAATATACGAAAGAAACATATAAATATTATCTAATCTTCTATGGTAATGCGCAACTAATAATGCTATGAATTTGGGGAGTCTGTCAATATTAACTTTGTAAGTATTATTTGCCATTTCAGTACAAGGTTTCATTTTCCTTTTTCAAAGGAGCCACCCTTTTCTTTAAGTGCTCCCTTTACTTGAATTGTATTGACCTACTTAAATTACTTGCAAAAGCTAAATATAAGGTCAGTTTTATTTCTTTCAGGAAAGCCAAACAACTAAAGGTCTTTTAAAAGCATCTATATATCAACGTGGCAACATTGTCTAGAGCTACTCCATACCAGATGTTCTCAACTTATCAGAATTGGAAGTTCTTTGGTGGACAGTGATAATTCGCCTTCTCTCAGATAAAACTTGTAAACTTCCTTCTGGCGAACTTACATATGGTTCTTTTGTTGTTCTGCATGTGATATGACAACAAATTAAATAATTTGCTAGCTTTAATATTGAATTAAAGTGCATGCTTTTACAAGTCTTGAAGCTTACCTTGTCTGAACAGTAAACATTTCATTTTCGGCATGATCCAAAAACCTGGTCAACTTTTTGGCTTGCTTGGTTCTCCTGATAAGTTGCAGAATTTGGTTTTTCCTACTAATGGGGTGTAACCTATCAGCTTGGAGCAGATAAGGAGCAACGATGGGAGGAGTGACAGAAAGTGCAAGATGCAAACTAAGAGGTTTGGAATCATTTGGCTGCATATCTGTTGATAAAGAGAACCAATTCTCTAGTGAAAAGGTTGGTGAATCCATCAAAGTATGCAGCGAAATTGATACATGACCTAGCACTTTGAAGCCTTTATTCTTTTGTAAAGTGGAAGAAGATTGAGATATAACCTCAAAAATCAGATCTCCATTAGCCTCACAACGGAAGGTGGCAGATTGTTTCCATTTCGACAATGATGATATCTGTATCTCCCTTGCATGTACACCAAGACTCTTCTCATTGCAGTTTCTCTGCTTATAATATCTAACAAATAGAACACGATCATGGTTCTTGGGTATGTTTCTAACACTCACAACCTCCAAAAGTACCTGAAAGATGATCAACCAAAGCAATGGCTTTAAATTTTGAAGTTTAAAGCAATTCACTCTCTCAAAAGCTGTAGTGTTAATCTACCAAAATTAATGAAATATTTCCATCATGCCTAGAAAACTTGTTTTTATCTGAGTGTAAATGCTTGAGTTTCGAACTTTGTTGCATAAAATTACTCAAAATGAAATCAATGCATGAGAACTCTGGCTTCCCTGATTTTTTCATGCATATTCCACCATGGCAGAGATATATTTTGTAAGCAAACAAAACTTCCATATTTCACAAAACAAAAACATATATAGTTGAATTCTTGGAAAAACATGAAGGTAAATATATGTGGTTTGTTTGCAAAACTGACCTCTACGATCTCTGCTTTAGTCAGATAAGTGTCCTGCTGTTTCCTGTCATTCTGAAATAGGGGCTCCCCTAGGCGAGCAGTATTCTCCAACGAAGGAGGACCGAAAGGCAAAGGAGAGGGTGCATCACCTTTATACATGGCCCCAGCTCTCCAATATCGTCTCCCATAAGTAGATTCCCATTGTCTAGTAGTTTCTGTAAAACCAACGTCCAGTTTCTTTCCTTGGCTTCTGTCAGAATCCATATCATCATGTTCCAAAACCTTGCCAAGCATATTTAACATATCTCTCCTGTAAGCAACTGGTTGCAGCTGGTGAGAATGCCACATCAAATCAATATCGTAGGTTGGAACACAGAAGCAATTAACAGAATTCTCCCTGTTTTTCTTGATCAAGTACAGAAATCCCTTATATCTTTCTTCAGCTCCTTTCAGGAAGCGATCATTAGACATATGTTCTCGAGAGACCTGTGGAGAAATAAGTTTATCAGGAAAAATAAAATAGTGGCGTCCAAACTCTACACATGAATCCTAAACCACAAAACACATCATGCTACTTGTCCTCCATATGAACTATTTTTAATCGGGATAAGTGGGATTTGAGGACACCATTCATAAATCAGGGCAGAGTAGACAAGGGTACAGGACCCATTGCGGCACATGAGTTTTGTGGTGAATATTAAATCATGAATAAAGATCCCAATGATTCAATTGGAAGCAGGTTGTAATCCTATTGCGGATGCTGGTAAAAAGGTGATACTTCATGGTCATTAGAACCCTCAAGTACATGTTTTTGCATTGCAACTCAGAAAATGCATACAAAGGCATGTCTACCTGATGGAAGAATGAACTCTGTCTTCTGACAGCTTCCATAAGGTCATAGTCAATCTTTTGGGAACTCTGAAAAGCTACTCTATGACTGTCATCGAAATCACAATGACTCATATCAAGCTCATACGGCTCTTCTGAATGACTATTTTTCCAAATCTCTGCTGTCCGTTTCCTGGCGAATTCTTTATCAAATGATTCTGCAAAAGAAGTATCAACTATTTTCCCATATATCTTCTTGCAGTCCTTTTCATATTGAACCTACATAAACCTTGTTGTCAGATGAATAATAACCTGAAAGCAAATTTGATTATTCAAATTTTACTAATGTAATATTCTTTGCTTACTGGATTGAGTCTATGACAATGCCAGATCCATTCGCAGTCTAGTGGAGCAACCAGGGGAAATTTTGCAGTGCTGGAATCGGTGTGATTTGCAAGCAAAGGAAGCCAGCAATGTTGATACCTTTAACAACAAAGGCAACGGGATTAGAACAAAGTTTTATAAGATCCACCTCGTTTTCATAATCAGTTTCAAATTACTTGGATACTTATGTAACATCTATTAGAGCAAATTAATTTAGATTTCAGGTTGCACCTTCAGCCAAGAATAGACAATGGAACAGGAAAAAAAGTGCATTAGCACACAGTTGGAGTTTTGAGTGCATTCCAAGCAAAAGTGATACATAACAAAAGTAAATAAAAAACCATCAAGCAGTAAGAGCTGATGAAAAATCTAAGTCTTGGAAGAAGAAACCCCCAATTCCAAAACCTAAAACAGCTGCATGAGACCATGCTATGATACTCCCCATATCCTTTTAAAATCAAGAAGAAAACACCAAATTATCCTCCTTGAATATGCGTCAGCAATTTGGATGCACATTTGATCATAGCCAGCATTCTGGATGCACATTTGATCATATTTAATCGTATTTACTAATGAATTGAAATTCAGAATATAACATAATATTGTTTTTCAATTAATTAATTAATACGGTCAACTGTGCATCCTAAGTGCTGGAAAGATATTGATCTGAGAAGCCTATTTACTGAGGCTGGAAACATTGGAACAAAATTTCCCCCACAGTTCGATCCACAAATTCAGCTCACACCTCATATTGTCTTACTATTTTTTCCAGGCAGAGAAAAAATTGGATTTTCTTCCAAACATGGAATTGCTTTGAAATTAACTTCAGCTATAACAAAATTTGAAGATTCCGCAGAACTAAAAGAGGAAAATCGCATATCGTGTCAATATTTTCAAAGCCGGATCAGAAAGTTTTATGTGATAATCGGCCCAGAAATTTACAGATATTCACCCAAACATATCTTGAAAAACATCTATAGCGGTACAATTTTGAAAACAGAAAAAGAAAACTTTCAGATTCCATCGCTCATCAAACAAGTACCTGAAAACGGCTCTTTCGAGAGCTGGACCGTCATAAAGGCCTCGATTGCGATCAACAGAAGCAAGAAACTGTAGCTGTTGTTTCGCTGCGGAAACCAGGTCAACCTCCACGCTAAAGCTAATTTCTTGTGCTTTCTTCCATTCTTCTTCCTGAATTGCATCCATTCTCGCCCAGAAAAAGAAACAAGACCCCCAAAAAAAGCGAATTGAAAGAAAAGCTCTTTTCTTCTTTACAAGTTCAGAATTTAAGCGAAATTTCCACTCCCAGGCCTTCTCGTCTTTCAAAATCCAGAATTCGAGCTAAACTGAAAAAAAAAAAGGACTCAAAATCGCACAACTACAGCACGAAAGAAGTCGTGACTCGAAGGGTTTTCTATCAGCCACCCTCCCCAAAAAAACCAATAATTTCTCTGATAATTATCTGGAAGCGTGTTAAATACTCAAAAGTGAAGTGTATTTGATGAAAATAGCAGATATGCGTCCTTATCTTAATTTTTCGTCATTAACCACTGCGCAAAAAAATATTGACAAACATGAAGCTCGGGGCCCACCTGTAAATTCATTTTCTTTCATCTTCTGAGAAATTGTGAACCATTGAATTGAATTGTTCAGAATGAATTTAGGATTTGAATGACCTCTACCAGATCAAACAGTCGAAGAGACCAAAAGAAAAGTTCAGTCTTAAACAATTTCTTTCTGTAACCAGGAAACCAGCAATTGATTAACCAGAAGAGAAGTGAATTCAGATTAGATTCTTGCCCAGCAAATAAATGGCAATAGCTAGGAAATAGCTTTAATTTACAATTTTTTGTTTTTTCCTTTACTAAATATTTATATAAAATTACCCGTGACATAACACAATAAACGGAACTAAAATAATGAAATAAAGGTGGACGTTTTCATAACGTGTCACGTCGCATGGGCCATTTTGTATTTTTTGTCATCCCGTCCTAATCAATTAAGTTAATACATTTTTGAAAATTGTGTTATGTACTATTTGTACTATACTATGATGTAGTACATACGCACTATTTTTTAATTTACATGACATACATGTAGCCTACATAGAAAGACACACATGTAGCCTACATAGAAGTAACATGAAGTGGGAAATGTTGAGTAATTTGGTGGTAATATAAAAAGATAATTAAGTTAAATTTTACGAGAGATGTTAATCATTAGTTTGATATACTCGTTAAGTATAATATATTTGTTGGCGTCATTGTTTTCAAGACTTAAAGAACAATAGCAAAATGATGTTTTCATATGGTTGAGTTTGAGTATAGGTGATATTGTTGATCAATATGCATGCTAGATTATTGAAATCGACTTGTTGTAGTTGATTTTCTCATCTAATGGGTCATAGAAGATTTTTGCAGAAGAAGGTTTTGTAATAATAGAATTAATGCTTTGAGAATAATTGAGGTGTGAGGTTGTAAGGACCTAGAGTTGTGGACCTTCATTTCTTAGAAAAATAGTTGTTGTAACCAAGCTCCCTCCTTTTCCCTTATAATTGTGTATGGATTGTTTTGTATTTTTGAGTATAGCTCAAAGGAGAACATTGGTTGAATAGATGACATTGAGTAGTTGTTTTATCTTCCATATCCAAGAATATGGTCATCTACAATATGATATATTGTAGTTAAAGAATGTCTGTATAACAAAATGATTGCTTTAAATGGCATGATTCCTGGCACTTTATTATTTTGATACATCATTTTAAATGGAATGATTCCATTATTTTGATTTTTTGATTAAAATTGCAAGTCATGATTAACTATATTTGATGCTATTAGAAACACATTTTTACTATGAATTTGTTACCTCCATGTTCTTACTATTAAACATTTTTACCTTTTTTTTTTTGCCAAATTGTGTCATTTGGACATGCTTTGAAGGGGGGTTTTGATAAAAGTGTTGTAAGTCATTTTTTGCAATTGCTGAAATCCTTTTGGGAGCCTTAGACACCAACAATTGGGAAAGGAAAATTTTCATTTCGTTAATCCTATTGTGAATATGCTAGATCAATCATCTCTAAGAAAAATATTTCATGAAAGAGTTTAGAGTTCTAGATTTGTCATTGGGTGGCATATTGATCCCTTTTGACATTATGTTGTTGAAGCCTATCTTCTATGTGCCGAAGTTGGACTCTCTTCATTTTTTTGAAGGATTGATTACAAGACATTGCAAATTGAAGAAATCATTGGACCATGTAAATGATTTGGTGTGGTAGGGATCATCTACATAGGAATTTACTGAAATTTTTCCTCACCTTTATGTTCCTCCCGATGACTTTCACTTTGGTATTGTAATGACAAAAGTTGTGATTCAGGATGACCCTTTTTTGTATGACTATAGAATTGTGGAAAGAGTCAATAGTTTTGTTAAGCATGTTATGAACTAGGGCAAACAATATCATACAAAATCATATGGATTGGACTACAGGAAAATATTTTTGCTTATGAAAGTGTAGTTACTTGGTTCAAACATGTGTATAAACTCATACATTAAGTGAACAAGGACAACCTTGCGAATGCTTTCTACACAATTACAACTATCTACGCTAAGAAAAATATATGTCCAATGAAATTTGGCCTCTGATGAATGATCCTTGTCACATGTGTGAATTTACTTGATGTTCTAGGATCATCTTTATATGCACAAATGAATATCTTTAAATACTGAAACATAACTACACAATTGTGTACAAAGTTAGCTCCCAAAAAGTAATAGGAAACAATAGTAGTTAGTAATTTGAATTTGAGGTCAGCACCACATTGTATAGATAGAACCCATGCATCACAAGAATGACCTAAGATAGGGAATACAAAATCTTAGGGCAAGAATCAAGTGTAGAAATGTGGGTGATGATAAGGAAAATGTCTGGGGATAAGTGTAAATGGTACTAACATAAGGTCAAATGTATGGAGATGCACAAAAGTGAGAGTAAATAGGGATCAAGGAAGAAGCCAAACTTAACACAAAAGTGTGTCAATTGTCGTTGAGTAATTATTAAGAGACTCCATCAAGATGGAACCAAAGCTAAATGAGAATTGGTATTTTTATGCAAATTTCATCATTATAGGTATATGTCGATAGTTTAGAATTTAATTAAAAATAATAAATTTAAATATACATAATAATTAAAATGTAATCCATGATGTACTAGAATATATTAAAATTATAATATTTTTAAATGCTAAATTTTATTAATATAACTTAAAAGTTTATAATTAAAAATTTTCAAAAAAATTTAAAATCCTGTTGTAGGACACTATATTAGCTAGTATACGATGTTGTAAAGGAAATGGGAAATAACTTCACAGATAATTATAACCAAAATAAAATAAAATAAAGGGATTCAATATTGAAAAAAATTATGCATTTTCTAAACCCTCATCTTGAGGTTCTCGTACATTAAGTTATACAAAATAAAAGAAAAAGAAAATAATGAGAAACAAGCCTAGAATTTGATGGTCATCCCTACTTGTCATATGATATTTTTTCTAACGATTTGGTCATTTTAATGCCTTTCATTTTACATTTTAAGATAATTATTGATTGTCAATTTTTTTAATTTACGAATAATTTAATGAAGTTTTTTAAATTTAAATATTTTATTTTAGTAATACATATATTACTTATAACAAATATTTTATTCTTGATAATATAGTGCAAATAATCTAATTACTATTTTAAAATGTATTATTATATATAATTAAAAACCAACTAATTCAAGATGCAATTGTCTATTCATAAGAAATGAAAATTCTTGGTAATATGATTTTCTTATATAGATATAAATGTTTTAAAATTAAAAAATAAGTAAAAAGTAGTAATATATGCAAAAATATCAGATTTTCTGAGCAAGTTTCTAAATTCATATCTTTTATTTTGAAAATGTTTTAGATCAATAACAATATACAATAAATCATATAGAAACTTTCATGTGTGATAAAAAGAATATAAAATTAGAAAATAATTATAGATTAGTAATGTGGATGTCTAAAAATAATCCTTGTGACATTATAATTAATTTTTATTAGTTAATCATTATTGTCATATCCCTCTACCCATTTAACTAAAATTATGTAATTAAGTTGGGTTCATTATCTCAGGTGTTTATATTTAATTTAAATCCTCCCTTCTCTAATGTATTAAACTTATTTTAATACATGTCGCTCCATAAATCCCTTTTTTGAATAAATTACTATGTATTTAAATCCCTCCACATCTTAATATTCTTCTAAGCTTGAATTAATCTAAACCTAGTTTAGGTTAATCTAAATCCCTACCTAAAACCTAGCCTACACCCATCACCTCACTTGCTAAACCCACCCTCCGACCTAATCATTCTCTTAATCTCACTTAAAAGGTGATTCCTAACCTCATTAGTGCTAATGAGTTGATCACACATGTGTGAGAAACTCTTCCCAAGGTAGCCACCAAACTTCTTTAAATGCTCCAACTCCTTTCTTACAACTTTGTCCCCCACATATTTTCCCAAAGTTTCTCACACATGTGTGAGCAACCTTGACCCTCACAAAGTCTTAAAGGGCACTTGTTGATTTTTGCATAGCCATCCCCTCTATCCCATGTGTCTCCTATGTGGCTCTTATGTGGATGCCATATAGGTTCCACCTCATCCAAGCCTTCAAGTTGCTCCAAAAATCTATAAATAGAAGCCTTGCCAAGAGAAAATCCATCTCTCATTTTTGCATTGTTATCATGTTAATCTAGCTCTAGAATTGCATAAGCATTTATCATTTATCTTAATTTCTTGTTCTTAGTTTTGAATCTAGATCACATAGAATTCTTAATATAATGGTGAATGAATCTTAGTTTGCAACATCATTGTAGGTTCTTATCTTTATCTTCATCATTTAGCTCTTTTGTTGCAAACTAGTTCCTCATACTAGTTTTGCATCATCTTGGATCTCTATTTAGCTTGCATTTAGTAAATCATTTGAGATTTTTCCATTGGGGATATTAGTATTGTGTGTTTCAAAGAGCACTTCCACAAATCTCCATGATGAACAAATCAAATGGAACTTGGGTGCTTCCATTTTAGTTCAATCAGAGGTGGTGTACATTGAGTTTTTGTTGTATGCATGTGTTTTAAACTAATGTTTTCTTGTTTATGCATGCTCTCGATAGGTTAGGATTCTCACACTCACATTTTGGTATGCTTGGTGGGACCCACGTCCTTATCTTTCATCAAAAAATTTGAAAGCTTGGTCATCCTACACACTCTGTACCCGTTTCTACACATTTGATACCCAGAACTGTGCATTTGATCATCATAACTGCCCGGTTGGCCAAAGCTGTGCATTGTTCCTTAAAACCGTGCATTTGTCCTCTGAAACTATGCATTTGTTTACTGTAGCTATGCATTTATTCACATAAATTGTGCATTTGTTCATTGCAACTATGTAGTTGGTTGTTTAGGGTTCTTCATTTGGATTTTAGGGATCATATATACAATCTACTGCTTTCTTCTTTCTGCTTTCAATATTTTAAGGATGTAAATAAATCCTAGTGGCATAAATGAACCCTAACTTGGTTAATAAATCTCACATTTGGATTTGGACACTTAAAAAGAACTTCACATTCATTTTACTTACGCACTTAGGTCAATTGTACCGTTCTCCCCACCGCTAGCCCACCCAGTTTCAGTTTGGCCAGATCTAAAGTGCTCTCTCGCCTAAGCAGGGAGGGTTATTGGTTCTTAATAGTTCTCGTAGTGAAGGGGAAGGTTTCCCAACACCTAACAACCAAGCCCATAGAACAGTTGTTAGAAAAAAGGGGCACCCAACTAGAATATTCAGGGCCCTACTATTCTAAGGGGCCCTCAAATTATATGGGAATCCCCATCTATATTAAATCTCTTCATTTACGATGCAGTGACTTTTTAGCTGCGTATATGATTCACTTTAGTGCTCCTAAAATGAATTTCACCTAGCTAGGGTTTCAAATTGATCAAATTTTACTACACTTCATGGTTAAAATGAACCCTAAATTTCTTCAATTATGTTAAAAATCCTTCAATCCTACAAGTTTTGGGTAAAGTCACTATTTATGTGCATTTGTCCCCTAAAACCGTGCATTGTTCCTTGAAACCGCACATTTGTTGCTTGAAACTGCACATTTGTTCACTGAAACTGCACATTTGTTCACTGAAACTACACATTTGTTCATTGAAACCACACATTTGTCCCCTGAAACCGCACATTTATTCACTAAAATCGTGTATTTCTTCCTTGAAACTGCGCATTTGTTCTCTTTTTTTGTGCATTTGTTCACTATTTCTATGCATTTGTTCACTAGAGCATTGGGTCATCTTGATGTTTTGTTTTGAGTTTTTATTCCCAATCTTGTTTCTGCAACTAGCATATAGCTGATTTTCATGTTACAAATGGTTTGTTGTAGCTTCTTGGCAATTGTGGCATGAAGGTTTAAATGATAAACTACTAATGTATTTCATGCAGGATGTATGGCGAAGATATTGTATGATTGTCAAAACTTTCATGTTTGCTTGTAGTAGTTGCAAAACACTTCAATTTGGGCTTTAAAACGAACATCATAAAATCTTGAATGCCTAAAGTGAATTGAACAAGACAAAAAATCTTTTGTCTGGGCTTTAAAAAGAACAAAAATCCAATCTTGAATGCTAAGGGAGTAAAACATTTGTAACAAAATTTTCCTTTTCAAGCACTTGCAAATTTACTTCCAAGAAATGAACCTTACATGTTAATCATGAGTGTTTGATGTCATAGATAGAAAACACTTAGATAATTAGGTTGTAATTTGGAAAGAATGTATTTTTCACATGTTTGAAGGAGTGTTTTTCAACATTTCCTTAGAGCTCTTTTACTTCATTGCAAAACCTTGTTAATTAAGTGACCTGGAAACAATTAGTTTGTATCTGTATACTCTCCCCTCGCCTTCGTGGAACTTGGGTGAAGTAAAAGATCAAACTCAATTGGTTTTTCTTCTAGCGAGGTCTATCTAGAGGGTGCACTTCCCCTTCAGAGAATGACCGCAAACTGGTAATTCCCCGATCGGTATATAAATAAGGTGCTGAGAAAAATCTTGCCTCATCCCCTCAAGCTTGGGCGATATGTGTTGATGGTAGTCTAAGGTAGGTGAATAAACCTATGATTTTGACATGGTCAACTAGGCTCTTAAGTGAGTCACATGCGCATAAATTGATTGGGAGGACTCCACGGATCTCACTAGACACCCTTAATTTAGAGGCCCACTCAATCTACTCTCGAAGGCTTGATAATCTTTGTGCAAGGAGGATAGTAACCTCCCAAAGACACTCACTATATCGTGCCATCTTTGAGTGCTTGGAGTTAGCTAATACACCATTGTTTGAACCATTGCGTGGTTTGTAATGACCATATTCTGAGTAGCTCTTGGGTGTGTGCCTAATTTTGTGAGAAAATATTTTCAAGCTAAGCCAATTCCATAGGGTAGAAGTGCTGGTGTGTGTCTTCGATGTTACAAACCCAGTGAAAATATTTGTTACAACATAAACACTCGAAGTCACATGTCCTTTGCCAAAGAGATCAAAACATAACCAAAATGTATTGTTCCCACAAGATTTCTTTGTCTCTTGTAGGATTGTTGGCTCACATTTTCCAAAGGTTCCAAAATTTCTCAAAACTCCAGCCAAAGTATACTTACTGTAGTCACTGCCTAGTTTGACAAGATCCCAAAAATTTGAACATTTTCACCATCAACACCCTTGAGATTAGAGAAATTTGGACACATGACCGATTTAGTGAAGCACAAGAAAACAAAACTACCAGTAGCCCATGTGTACAAGGAGAATAAAGTTGCATAACGCAAGCTTAAAGATCACCAACCTTTCTTGACCGGAATCCAAGAAGAGACCAAATACCAAGATAAACTTGATAGAATAACATACAATGCCAAAATATTACAATTTGGAGCCCATTTCTAGATCAATCGTGCCTTTTTTAGCCTTGAGAGAGAAGACTAGTTGGCTCATCACACAAACATATCCTTTTAATTCTCACATGATCGTCTCACCACCATTGCATTTTAGATCATCCTTTAGGCACATTTAATGTCATCCCTTTAGGAAACCTCATTTAGATCAAACCACTATCCTTATTTCAAGTCTGAAAACTCAAAAATCAATCAAGCCAAAAATCCTCTGCTCAGTGTCATATCCTTTTGAGTTCTAGATCCTCTATCCTAAGTTAAAATCATTCTATAGCTCCACCCTTTGGCTAAGCATTGTCTAGGGTGGCTAAATACTTTTCCTTGTAAGCCTCATCATCTTGATCCAAAGATTGGCTCACATTGACAAGGATCCTATCTTCCAAAGAGCATAAGTCTATCTAAGGTTAACAATCCCATCTATTTGAACCTACACTAGGAAAGACAAATCATTCCCATTTGACGCTAAGTAATCCTTAGATACTTAGGACATCCCCGTCATCCCATTCAAACTTCATCCAAGCATCCCTTGTTCCATATAGGTTCATCCTAAGTATTGCAATTATCCTTAGATACCTTAGAGCCATTCTACCCTCATCTTTAGGTTTCCTTAGGACCATCTTGCATGCACATTTATCCTCTTGAACCCTAGATCCATTGTTGCATCTTCATTCCCATCCTAGGATCTACATTCATGCCTACCGAGACACGATCAAAGAAGAGAAAGGATATGGATCCTAATCTTTCCACTAGTTCATCTGAACCTAATGATCCTAACAATGCTATGCTAACATATGATCCACAACACTAGTAAATTAGACCCACTTTTTAGACCAACATTTCTGACCAAGCATTAAAATGGTTTTCCTTGGTCGGTTTATAGAAGGAAAAATTTGATTTTTTTAAAATCCAGTCTTGTGTTGGTCGGTATTTCGACAACCATATAGGTTGTCAAAATTCCAACGAACACGGGAATATAACTTTAAAAAAAAAACATAGGGTTTCATTTTATATTTGGCGCGCAGCAAAGTAGAGGTGAAAGAAAAGGCCTCGACTCCACCTGTAAGAACCACTCTTCTCTGTTTCCATTGTTGTGAAATCGATTATGTAGTGGCAAAAAGTGTTAGTATTCAGGAAGATGTGTTAATGTACCCACGGTTTTGTGGAGTTTGTGTGTCTTAGTTTGTTTGATATCTATATCTTTGTCGAGGAAGGAAGTCACTATTGACTGTCGAATCTGGTCATGCAACTTCGTTGACAGATTTAAGTTGTTTTAGTTTTGTTAATTTTCAAAGCAAAGCAAATTTCTGACAGACCGAAACAAGACTATTGTTCTCGGTCTATCATGAAGTTACAGACCTAACTTGTATCTTCTCCACATAATACTTAAGACCGATGGATGAAAGTCAAGTTAGGGTAGATTATTTTAATAAGCTCAATGCTGAGATTTGCAGGGGATGTTAAACTACTTCAGGGCTGATGCCCTAAACCAGATGCATTACATGTATTTAGTTAATGAAATAAATAACGTTGTAACAGTGAGTGAATGGAATGAGTATTGAACCTGTTGATTCCGGGGTCTGGATTCATTGAAGATAGTAAGCATCAATACCAACCTCCCGTAACCACCCTCAAATTATTCCAATTGAATTTGACCTAGCCTGATCAACTAGGTTAAACGTTCCTGAGACCATTCAGAGGTGTTGAGGAAGATTGCTGTTGTTGTTTGTGGATTCAAACAAGAAATAGAGGAAACAACAATTCAATGCTAAATAACTATGCCTGAATCTGTTAATAAACTCTTAGGAAAGAACCCTGTTACAATCAAACCGAGAAGTGGAAGAATTGGAGGTACCCTATTGATTAGTGGAGTTTAGTCTATGACTAAAGTGAGTAGACTGTTTATAAACCTTCACATATATTGAAAATATTTTATGTTAATTTGAGAGTGAGGGTTTTGACCAACCCTATTCCATACATGCTTTAAGTATTTGTTTTATTCTATTCTAAACCCTAGTCAAGGTTTGTTGGTATTGAGTAAGGTATCTTTATTTTGGTTTGTATATACACTATTTTTTATCCTTAACTACTGTCGAGGTCTTGTTGCAAAGATTGTTTAGTTTGAAGAAAATTTGTTTGTACTTGTTTGAAGATCAATACATATAATTGGTTTGTGATTAATGATTTACTTACTCTAATTTATTATGAGAAAAGCAGAGACAAACCTACACATTTCCTAAAAGTTTTCTTAAGGAAAATGATAATCATATTTTTTTGTATAATCAGACACATGCACAAAGATAGTTTGAATAACTTGCAAATCATTTCTACAAGGTAGTTGTATTTCAGTTGGACAATGAAGAATATTATATAAACATGTTAGTGGGGACATTATCAGTGTACAAAAAAAGGTTTTGTTTATTCAATAAACATTCATTATTCATTATGCACACTAGTTTTCAAAATCATAAATATCTGGTTGAGAATATTGTAGTCCTAATTTACTATGATACACTATTTGGTACATAAGTATCACATGTACCCAAGAATGTATTATATTGGATTATGATTACCATTTCTCTTACATATTTTGACTTTGTATAAAAATCAAAGGTAAAGAGAGAAAAAGCCAGTGAGACATTGAAAAGTCTATCAGTGAGATATCATTACTAGTGAGACCTATGTCAAGCCATTGAGGCATTGTAAAAGGATATTTCACATAAGCCAATGAGGCAATTCGAGTAGTTTTATTCTCTAGAGGGTTTCTACTCAAGATAAAATCCATGTTATATTCTTTATGTGTCTTATCTATTTTGTTATCCATTTTTATTTTCATTACATAATACTTTAAGTTTTGTTTAAGTGAAAAATGACTTGTAAATTGTTATATCACTAATTCATGCCCCCTCTCCCCTCTTAGTGATATTGCACTCCAATAACACTCTTGTTACTCATCACATTGATATTTCCATCAAGTGTCCCATTGAGATCATCCTTGAACATATCCTACATCAATTAGAATCCTTGTAAACTAAGCTAAATGCTAATCCTATACCACCTCCCCTCTCCACTTCTATGAAGACATCATCACTATGGACCTTGAGCATAATTTCCTCTTAGGATATTCTCTCTTACATGCTTTCCCTATGTATTTTGCAACTCCCAATTTAAAATATATAATGGTAAGGGGGTTCCCATGACCCATATTCACTCCTTTAATGCCACTTTCCTTGAGTTCCTCTATGATGGCTACTTGCTTGCTAAAATTTACCCTTGCACTCCAAAAGAGTATGCCTTGGAGTACTTTTACACACTCCTTCATAGCTCTAATGATCTTTATATTAAGCTAGATAATTTCTTTATCTAACACTTTTGATGAAATATCATCTTGAAATTTCCCTTCCAGCATAGTCCAATACAAACAATAAAATATTCTAATGCCTCAAGTTTTTACCCAAGACATTATTGGTAAAAAATATGATGACCAATTTATGATACAAGAATAACATGTAATGCAAGTCATAATGCATTCTTTCATGCACAAGGTCATCAAACCAAATAATGAAACACTTGGCATATACACCAATACAAAATGCAAGATGAGAGAAGCAAAATGATTAGAATACCATAGGACAAAATAACATGATCAACTCAAACATTGAGATATGGAGGAGAGTCAGATTCTCAAGGCTAACTTATAAACCTTGACAACTTGCCTACCAAGGTGTGCACTTTTGGCATCTTGGAAAATGGAACCAACAAGACAACCTTACACTAGCTTGGGCTTCAAGGTCTAAATTGTAAGAAGTTTAGACTATAGAGCCAAATTTACATGGCTCAAACTTTGGGGTTTAAGAGCATGTTTGATGCAAGGGTATCCTTAGGGCTCATCACAAATTTGCATTGTACTTGGAAACTTAAGAAAACATGGTAAATTGTACTCTTGATAGTTGGTACATAATTTGTGATGAGTAAAGTTGAAGCATTTTATTGTATCGTGTTATTGGGTGATGCAATTTTAGGAGTAGTTAATTTATATATGATCGATTGGTCTAGTATTAAAATGCGAGGTTAATTTTATTGGTTCAAGTTTTTGTTTTAGTGAATGGATGTCTATAAGTTGACAGTGGTGTTTGGTTGGAATTGTTTAATTTGTGAAAGGTTATTTTGAATCTAAAGTCAATATCTTTTTTCCCAATTAATTAACCTTCTTGCACATGTGACTTGAATTGTCTATTGTCCCATAAGTAGTGAAAACTACACAAAGACAATAAATAAAGATAGGTATAAGATTTCATACACTCAAACATAAAGCTTTGAAAGACAATATGACACCTCTCGTTACATACACTGTGGCACTGTAGCTGACTATCATATCAGTGGGTAAGATTTACTTCTTTTAATCTGACCATCTTTTCATCATGTAGTCATTATGAAAGTAGTAAATATCACCCCTCAAGCATTGAATAACATTATTTTGAGGCACTCTCGTTGAACATGAATCTTTTCTTTCACAACACTGTCATTCTATTTTGTAGAAACACTAACAATAGTCTCTTTATGGCATTGTTGATCACCGCACCTTCACATTCATGAAAATCTATTAATGCTTGCATCTTTGTCATGATATAGTATCCTCGTTTCAATCTTTGAATATCATTGCCTTTTAGAAACTGTCCCTCTTTTGATTTTTATGACATCATTCCTTATTGTGGCTACGAGCCTTCATAACAGTGCCTGTTCTTTATTCATTGTGCTTTGCAATTATGCATGCATGACCTCTATTATCTCTTGATGACTATTATAAGAGTGTCTTTGTGACTTATCATAAACCATATGAATCATTATTTTTTATCACTTTATACCACTGTGACAGTGGATAAGCATTGAAGAAGAACGTTCTTTAAACATTTCTTATCCACATTGTTTTGGCATCTTTTTAAATCATGAATTGTTACAATTATCGTCACCTCATCAAGCCTATTTGATAGTCAACCTTGTCTATAACTAAGAACTCAAAAGTGTTGTTTGTCATTGGGACTAATCTTTGCTTACAAATTTGATCACCATTTATTGACATCCTTTTGATAGTCACTTCTCAAGACTCTTGGATGCATTTTTTCTTTCGTTCTTACTATTCCTTCACATGACTGATCATCTTTTGTGCTCACTATCACGAGGAACTCTATGACACTCTAAAAGTGCCATTCCAACTTCATCAACATTGTCTTTTCCATTTGCAGTGTATACCACTACTTTTGATGCATGTTGAATGCCCTCCCATTTAGCTAGTGTCTCCTCTAATAGTCATCTTTGAATTTTGGCCTTTTCTCTCTACTTTTGTAGACAATGCCATTCTCTGCCTTATCATCCATGTCTACTCTTTGATTTGACATACATTATTGGAAGTTACTTTGAATGTGGTGGATCATGTGTTCTACATAGTATCATTGCTTGCTCTTCTCTTTTACAGTGACTGTCACTGTTCTTCACAAGAGTGCTTTTGTCACTTACCATGACTGCTAGAGATCTAAGAATTCAAAACTCTTAGAAACCCTCCTCAAAATAGTAGAGATTTTATTTTCTCAAAACAAAAGATGTATCTCCCTGTGAACATTTTAATGAAAAAAACTTCTCTTTCTTTGACATCTGCCATTCCTTGTTACTTCCTTCAACAATTTACTATTTTTCTATGTCTGAAACACGCCTTTGAATGTCCAAAGAATGCTGCTATTCTTTACATGAAATCTACATTTCATCTTTCACTTATGCAAGACACTGGTGTGTAGTCTATGCTTTCTGATCTACACGCATACTTCTCTCCACCAGTTATAGCCTAATTTGCTTGATGATTATAATAGTTTCCAACTTGTGAAAACAATATTGTGTCTCAACGTGTAATGTAGTCCTCTCCAACTCATGCTTGAGGAGCTTATATAATAATCAACTGATTAATGTTTTTGGTTTTGATGTAAATTCTATTAAGACATTTTGACTGCCAACTCACTTATGTTTGGAGTCTTCTCCATATTCCGTACTCTTGGCCCAAATTTATTTATCTCACCGATAATAATTGGAAATGAAATATTTGTATTTCATTGCTTACCATAGTTATCTGCCGAATATGAATTAATCCCCTTGAATGATGATAAATGTTGATGGCGGTCCCAAGTATAGCCTAAACGAAATATTAATTCCTCAATGTGTTCCTCTCTTTGAGACTCTTAAATGTTTTTGTTTTAATTTATAACTTTTGAATTAAAATTACTATTTATAAAGTTAAATCTTAAATGTCAAAGATCATATTAGATAGATTTAATTCTATTTCAAGCATAGTTAGATAACCTACAAGATTCAAAATGAAAATTGTTCATATTACTTGGGAGAATTCTTGAGTTGTTCATAATGATTAGCAACAAAATCCTTGAGAGACTAATTTTGAAATGTAGTAATCTAGACAACACATTTATCTCTATAATAAAATGTCATTCAATTTAACATTTTGCATGTTAGTTTTTATTTGCTGATTTCATCAGATCAGGCCTATACGTTCCAAGCATTGTTCTTCTTGCAACCGTTGTGTTGAGAAATTTGATCACCACTGCCCATGCATTTTTAATTGTGTTGGCAAGGTGAGGTTCAGATACAGTACAAAAGTTGCTAACTGGATATTTTGTCATTATCCTCACAATCTTTTATCTTTATGAGAGTTAATCTGTTTGTAGACTTACCCAGGATATTAGAGAACATAACTTAGAAAGTACTTGAATTCAATGCAATCTTTATGCTATACAATAGTAAAAAAATTTCACCCTACCAAAAGACATCTTCATAAAATCTATGCTACTTAACCATATTCTCATTTCACCATAGCTTACCCCAAACACATTATATAAGGTAGGAACTTTTACGCTTGCGTCCCTTGTTCTATTGGCTCACCCACAGATTTCTGTTTTAGTTTATTCTTATCTTTAAATTTTTTTAAGGGATTTGTTTATAGTAGACATACACTATCAAGCAAGGAAGAGATTGTGATCAAGGATACACACCTCATCCATATGAGGGCATCCCTAAGAAAAACAAACAATTATTTTTAAGAAAGAATGTCACATGATAAACAAATACGAGTCAATTGGATTTGCTAGAATTTGTTAGTTAAATATCCATTCTAGATGCACACAACATGAAGTCATGATGGTAAAACCCCTTTTCCAAATGCATATCCTCTCTTATTATCTTGTCTTTATCCCTGCAGGTCAGTGGTATTAACTAAAATTTCTCTTTGCCTTTGTGAACAATATATGTATTAGAGTAGCCATCATGAATTGTCCTTCTCATACATATTATATTTTTTACTTAGCATTCAAATTTTCCTAAGCAATACTGTGAACTTTCCTCCAACACATGTACTATTGTGAAAATCATCACAAGTCCATTTGTTGGAGGGAAATTCATAGTACACATGTTTGGAGGTCTGAAGGAAACAAGAGAATTTGAAGAATCACAAGTGGTGAGAAGATTCTTTTGAGTAGAAGCTTTGGAGGCGCTGTAGATTAGTCCATATCTTTGGTCACAAATGTATATAGGCAATGTAGATCACAGATACCAAAATTTCATCTTAGTATTGATTTCCTTCTGTTGTGAAATTCAAACCCTATAATTAGGAAAATGTCAACCAATGCAAGGAGTGCAACCAAAATTTGGAGAGTTAATCAAATGGACATAGCTCAGAAATTATGAACATGGCACAATCTTCAGGTAAAGTGATTCTTATCAGTGGCACTGTCCATCCACATCTGAACATGGTTGTTTATTGGCTGCCCTTCAATAGGACACTTGACTGTACCTATTTGAACATAGTTCAAATCCCAAAAGTCTGCATTTCTAGGACTGTTCAACATTGTCCTAGTCAATCCATGTTTGTATGCTTGTTGCCCATACAAACCTGTATCACTTGCCTAAGTAGTACTTTGAGTAGTCCTCCTACACATGTACTATTGTGAAAATCATCACAAGTCCATTTGTTGGAGGGCTACTCAAAGTACACATGTTTGGAGGTTTGAAGGAAACAAGAGAATTTGAAGAGTCATGAGTCTTAAGATTGTACTTAATATAGCCAAGCTTCATTCAATGGTACATTCAAACATGAAACAAACCATTCTTAAACTAGATTAAACTAGTAAACCAAAGGACATAATGATTATAAGTAAACTAGTAAACCAAAGGACATGCTTTTACTACTAAGTCTCTATTTGTTGGGCATACCAATTATAAGTACTTGACATATATCACAAATGTTGCTAATTAAGGTTGGCGGGATGATTACACCTATCCTGAAAAAAGGCTGTCAAATCATTATGCTTTCAAATCAATTACCTATCGACGTATCCGTTGCGAGGGAGAGAAGCCAAACACATAAAGAACATGCACATAAACATGACAACTGAAAAACTTAAATGGAATACACCAAGAAGTACCAAATGATGAATGCTCAATTGTTGTAATGGCAAAGCAATATCATAACCGTTCATTTCTAGAACTTGATTTTTCTATAGTCCAAATGATTTTTTCTTATTTCTTGTCTATGCTTGGTGACAGGATTTTGAACATTGTTGACATACTTAAATGGAATACACAATACCAAATGATGAATGCTCAATTGTTGTAATGGAAAAGCATCCGAACCGTCCATTTCTAAAATTTGATTTTGTATAGTCTTAATTATTTTTCTATAGTCCTAATGATTTTGAAAATTGTTGACAAAGAGTGTTTCTTTTTTTGATTATAGTATAAATGATTTTTCTATAGTCATAATGATTTTTCTTATTTCTTGTCTTTTGTCCCTTTTTGATTTCCTATGTTTGTGCTTCGTGACAGGATTTTGCCACCTTCTTTTGATGGTATATTTTATTCACTCTATGTGGAATACTATTTTGTTCACTATTTTATTTTAGCTTCACATTTCTTTCATTTTTCATATACACAGAGACTACACATGCTGATAAAAAAATGAGCTATTTGATTTAGGTTTACTTTTCATTATTGTAAATGGTTAATATTTTTGATGGTACTCCTTGGTGTATTTCATATAAAAATAATCATATAAAAATAATAAATGTAGTAATGATGGTGCGGTGCATTATTGATATAGGTTTGATGACTCTTGTCAATGTGCCAAATTATCAATGTGGTGGTGGGCAGCGTGTGTTGAAGACTTCACAGACATCGAACAACCCTGGATGATAATTTTGGTGCTACCCCATAGAAAAAAGGTTGCTAATGTGTATATATTTAAAGTTTCTAATGTAAATACTATTCATTATAATATAAGAACTAATGTAGACTGGGTATTATAGGGAAATAATGGCTGCAAATACTTTAGTTGGGTCGATGACAACTCATTTGCATCTATCCGCCCATCTCCACTTATCCACGATGAAGGATTTGAGTGCAAAACGTGTCAGACTAGGGAAAATTCTGAAATTATATTTTTACAATGCCTTCTCTATATTGTAATCACATATCTTTGTTGCGACCATATGCAGAGATGAACTCAGGAATTATTTAGTTTAGTATTTTCATAATGTAACTAATATTTTAATATTGATATGACATAACTTCTCTTTGCCTCAAGTGCGTATATATATGGTTTACATTTTTTTTAGAATAATTCTTCATGTTTATGGCTCAGGTGAGCCCCAATCTGCTATCAATCACATGATTTAACGTATAGTGTTTTCTTGGTTATTCCATTTGTTCCTTGACCTTGACTATGGATTGACTATCATTTTCAAGCTTGAGCAAGGCTTCGTACCATGCAACATCCACAGATTTGTATGCAACGCTGATTTATGCTGGAGGTAAACTACATGTGTCATGTAAACAACATGGTTGAATGCAATCTCTTTTGCATGTTTTCAAGAGTTTTCCCACCAATACAAGCGTAAATAACATATTGAACGTAATCTACGAACGCTGCGTGGTATGAAGTCTTGCTGAAGTTTGAGCGCAGCGTGGTATGAAATCTCCCTTTATTCTAGTGAGGGATTGGAATGAGTTCATTTTGGATGCAAAAGAGAATGGGGATACTCAAAGAGGAATTACACCAGCAAATGAGAGAAGGTATAAACACGACAGCTGAGAAACATAAATGCAGATTTCACAACAGCTGAGAAACATAATTGTAGGCATCATGGTCACAATTTTTTGGAGACAACATAATTGAGTTGTATACCCAAGCGATGGAGTGCAACTTCTGCACCTCTGATTCCAAGTTGACACTACGGGATACAAAGACCATAGATAAGGAATAAATTTAGAGAGCGGAGGAGGTCCATAATGACCAAAATAATACAGGATGAACCTCAAGTTAAATGAGGCAACTGTAAACATTTTAATAGATTTTTATTATTAAATAATGAAATTTATATATACTAGTGTTCTAAGCCCCCTCATTACATGATTTATTATTGTAAGCCCCCTCTAACTTACGCATCTAGAAAATTAAACTACAACCTATTGGGATTGAGACAAACCTTATAGATCAACAACAGCTAGGAATGATCGCTTTCCAACATCTGTTGAATACATCTGTAGCTCACGAATACAAGGTGTAGCTCATGAATACAAGGTCCTCCAATAGATGTATTCAACAGATGTTGGAAAGCGCTCCTTCCTAGCTGTTGTTGTTCTATAAGGTTTGTCTCAATCCCAATAGGTTGTAGTTTCATTTTCTAGATGCGTAAGTTAGAGGGGGCTTACAATAATAAATCATGTAATGAGGGGGCTTAGAACAATAGTATATGCAAATTTCATTATTTAATAATAAAAATATATTAAAATGTTTGTAGTTGCCTCATTTAACTTGAGGTTTATCCTGCATTATTTTTGTCATTATGGCCCTCCTCCTCTCTCTAAATTTATTTCTTATCTATGGTCTTTGAATCCCGCAATGGATCAATTTGGAATCGGAGGTGTAGAAGTTGCACTCCATCGCTTGGGTATAAAACTCAATTACATTGTCTCCAAAAAGATGTGACCATGATGCCTACAATTATGTTTCTCAGCCGTTGTGTCCCAGGACCCCTTATAACCCTTTACAACCGTTTACGATCCCTAAGAATACATCTTAGAGGTCTTAAAATGTCGTAAAGGGTCATAAGAGGCTCCTAGGAGGGGCCATATGAGCTTCCACCTTCACGTGGTTGGCCCTGTTAAGTAGAGAATGTTATACTCTTCTTGAAACAAAGAGAAGCTCAATAATTTAAGGTCTTAGTCCACAGACAAATTAAATTAGACTTACTATCCAAAACACATAAAAAACATGCACATAAACATGACAACTGAGAAACATAAATGTAGATTTCACAATAGCTGAGAAACATAATTGTAGGCATCATGGTCACAATTTTTTGGAGACAACATAATTGAGTTGTGTACCCAAGCGATGCAGAGAAACTTCTACAACTCTGATTCCAAGTTGAATACATTTGTTGGAGGACCTTGTATTCATGAGCAACAAATGTTGTCAACTTGGAATCGGAGGAGTAGGAGTTGCTCTACATCGTTTGGGTATACAATTACATTGTCTCCAAAAAATTATGACCATGATGCCTACAATTATGTTTCTCAGCTGTTGTGTCCCAGGACCCCTTATGACCCTTTAGGACCATTTACGATCCCTAAGAATACATCTTAGAGGTCTTAAAATGTCGTAAAGAGTCATAGGAGGCTCCTAGGAGGGGCCAGATGAGCTTCCACCTTCACACGGTTGGCCCTGTTAAGTAGAGAATGTTATACTCTTCTTGAAACAAAGAGAAGCTCAATAATTTAAGGTCTCAGTCCATGGACAAATTAAATCAAAGGCTTTTTTGAAGTCAATAAAGTAGCAAAAAGCCTTGTCACCCGGAGTGTCCCATATTTTTTCAACTAAGTATCTAAGAGTCACTCCGTGATCTATGGTGGAGTGTTTCAGTCTAAAACTAGCTTGTTTGTGT
Organism: Chamaecyparis obtusa; assembly: GCA_027943335.1. Lineage (NCBI taxonomy): Eukaryota > Viridiplantae > Streptophyta > Pinopsida > Cupressales > Cupressaceae > Chamaecyparis > Chamaecyparis obtusa. The sequence continues at coordinate 2,571,933 of BSBK01004178.1, read as the reverse complement.
GAAATAAGATAGAAAATGTGTGACTATTTATAAATAGTAAACAACAATGACATAATATTGTTGTGCTTAATTTGATTTTATATATATATATATATATATATATATATATATATATATATATATATATATATATATATATATATATATATATATATATATATATATACACATACATATACATATACATATACATATACATATACATATACATATACATATACATACATATATATATATATATATATATATATATATATATATATATATATATATATATATATATATATATATATATATATATATATATATATATATATATATATATATATATATACATACATATACATATACATATACATATACATATACATATACATACGTACATATATATATATATATATATATATATATATATATATATATATATATATATATATATAAATATAAATTTAAACTATATGTCGATATTTCAACCAACAAAGAATAGAAATATCGATGAGAAAGCTATACATTCGATGTTTATTGCGACAATTTTACATTGCAATTTCAATGTACATTGGTCGTAGGGATAAGGCTATAACCGACAATTCTTCCAGGTTGAAGAAATGATTTCGACATCGTTTCCATCAATAGTTCAACCACTTGGGATGTCGCAATTGTGACGGAGATTTGAAGTGTGGTATTTTCGACAAAAAAAATCCAACGACCGTCATGGTCAATTAGCCAACCAATAGGCATCTAATAATTGACTAAACCTCATCGAAAAACAAGCTAAAATTTACTAGTGCAACCACAAGCACAAATTGAGAATGTATGGAAGGACCTAGATGAAACAATCACCAAAGTTTCTATGGAAGCATTCATGAGTCATCCCGACCATGCACCAAATGGTTAGTTCAATTATAGCCCAGAATTGTCTCACCATCTTGGCCAACTATGCGCAAGGGGGTACTCCCATTCCACCAAAACTTCATTCCTTCAACCCTACACATCCTGTACATATTCCTAGCACTGCCTTCAATGCTTTCGTCCAAAAAATTATAGACCCTAGCCTCCAAATATCCCAAGTGACCTCACCCATTCTCCACTTATTTCAATCTAGTGCCAATTTACCCATAGTACACACAATGACGCAATCCACTCCTTTTTCCATCATGGGACCGTAACCTCCACCTTTGACATCTAAAACTACCACTCAGGCACAAAGCTCAATGCAAGCACCACCTCCATCCTTGACATAGAGCTCCACACAAATGATACCTCCACCATTTATGTCCCAAAGCTCCACTTTAGTATGACTTTTTCAAGGAGCAACACAAGCACCTCCATCTACCACCCAACAAACCTTAAACCAAACACCTATTCCACCTATTACCCAGCTAACCTCTACATAGGTGTCTCTCCCACCTTTCATCACCAATACACAAGCCCAACAACAATTTTACACAATAGGGATTCCACCTACGGGATCCCAAAACTAGTTGATCATATCACAAATCCCCACTATCACATCCACATTCCCAACCATTTCCACATCTCAACCTACTGCAAGGACATGTTCTTCTTGGGGTCTTACTCAAGCACGTATGCATGCCTTAGGAATCCAAAAACAATCACATATCTCTAATCCTATCATCCCATGAACAATTATCCCATTTATAGCACAACCACCGCCACCTCCTCCTCAAACCACATCTGTACCTACGTTTATCGATTACTTGGTCATGCTGTCATCCCTCAAACTGTACAACCACCACAACAACTAAGATCTTCCCATTTTTCCAATTATTCTGCACCACCATTTCCTGTCGCCAAAGTCCAAGGAAACATCCCACCTATCAGCAACGCGGGAATGCATCCCACATACATCGACCAAGCCCAAGGCCAAACACATCAACAATCCACATCATTCTATCAACCCCCTCTGCAGCAGTAATACTTTCCTACACAACAACAATATCCTTCCATGCCATCACAACAACAAACATCGACATACCTGAATGGTATAAAATAGTGTATGAGGTCCTAGGACATTTGTTTGCACATAAAATAGACCCCAAAGCCAGTATTTTACACATACATTTGAATTGTAAGGGAAAATACTTGAAATTAGATAAAATAAGATACATACCTCATGATGAAATTAATTTGGAAATACCTATTTTCTGCTATCTGTGTGTACTTTCAGGCAATTTTGCAACCTATTTTGGACTGGAAATGCCGAGATGGAGAAAACTCAAAAATCTTTTTCCAAGATGAGCTCAGGTCGACTTTGACCCTCATAAAAGGTCAAAGGCTAGATTCTTTATTCGAAGGTCGATTCTAATTTTGTTCACAGATCTTGAAATTTCACCGAAAAGGGTATCCAAATCCGCTCTCAAATCTAAAATCCCACACCTGTACCTGCAAGAAAATGGGGGGTTTGCCTTGGTCAAACCCCAATTTAGGAATTAACCTTGAAATTGAATTGAAATGTAGTGTGCATAAACAAAGTAATTGGAACAAATCACCTTGCTTATGTCGAAGTCCTTGTAGAGGATTCAAATCCTCAAATCCAGAAGTAGGAATGCTTAAATGGATGTAGAATGAATGTAGGATGTCTCCAATCAATGGCATTTGATCTTCAACACCAATCTTGAATTGATCTTTGCATAGGAGGAGGCTTGGATGAATGTAGAAGGATGGATCATAAAGGGGGCTCCAAAGAGATTGAATCCTTCAATGGCTAACAATGGATCTCCTTGATGGATGAATGCTTGAACACTTGAATGCTTGAAGGATTGCTTGAATTCACTTGCTTGCACTTGAGAGCTTGAGAGAGAACTTGATTGCCAAAACTTGATGATGAAAATGAGAGAGGAAGACCTCCTTTTATAGTGAACTAGGGCACAATCCTCTAGAGGGGCCACCTCAAAGAATTAAATCCCAATTAGGTCCTAACCTTTAGAAAATATACCTAGATTAAATGCAATTAGAGGATTTACCATTTTGAAACCCAAAATAGCGAACCCGGAGGCGGGAAAATAAATATCCTCGAAATCCAATACCTGGAAATCAGGGAATTTGGAGATTTGAAAGAGGGGGGCAAAATCAAGGTTGGGACTGACCTAGTCAGGTATGACCTTGATCCTGACCTAGTCAGGTTCGAGCTCAATCCTGACCTAGTTAGGATCAACCTCGAATTTGACCCTGGGCCCAGATCCAGTCAGAATCAGGATAGGAGGTCCCGGGGATGCCCAAAGACCTAGAGATGATATCAGAATAGGACAGAATGCCAGGGATAGGCACAAAATCCTATGATGACTGTGATGAAGGCTAGGAGGACCTATTTCTAAGTCTTACCTAGAAAATGGAGCCATGGAAGAGGGAAATTAAGGAGAATCCTCGGGATCCTAACCCTAATTTCATCTAGAATGAAGCAGAAAAGAAGTGGAAAGCGGGGAGAAAGCCAAATACATGCAAAGACCTGATCAAGGTGCTTAACATGACCCCAGACCACTTACTCAGAGGGCTAAATGCTCTTATCATGGAAGTGCTTCCATTTTAAGATGATACATTAAGCCCCCACTTTAGCAAGAGTATGGACTCAATGCAAACTCTTGGTAAAGGAGATCAGAATGAAAAGATAATCTTATCATAATCCAAGGGACAAAGAGAAACCTTAAGCCCCCAGGGACTCAAGTCTTTGTCAACTCCTAGATCACAATAAGAGAGACATCTCTAGAGAGAGAAAGAAGGTGTGATTACCTTGCCCAATGAGAACTTATGTCCCATTGTGAACCACACAAGAGAATGATGCAACTAGAAAGATGGAATTGAACCGCCTAGTGAATGTGGCTACTCACTAGTCAACCCATCAAGGATTCATCCTCAGGAATATTCTAGTCCATAAGAATAAAACCAAAAAACAAAAGAGATCCAATCTTAAGGACACCTCCGACCTTAAGGGATCAAAATATATGTATATTTGAAACTGGAGGGATCAAGAGATCCTAAAATATAAATCCATGCTTTAAGGATTAGTTACTAATCCAAAAAGGGAGAAAAGGTATTTTGAAAAATATGTGCGTATTGAAAAGTGTGTATGTGCAACAGGTGAGCAGAGTGTATGGCCCCACGTTAAAGTCATTGCTGACACTTTAACAGGAGCAATGGCTTTAACGGAAACATAAACAACTCCACTGATTATGTTTCCAGGTCGAGAGATGCCCCTAGATGAAGACAAATCAAAGGAAATATCATAGAAACATACCGAGGAAGGGATCTACCTACCATGGGTCAGTATGATCATAAGATAATATATATATGATATTATTTAAAATGAATTGACATCATTCCCCAAAGAAAGTAGAACTATGATCACAAAGGAGGAAAGATCACATAAGATATACAAAGGAGAATCTTTTCAGACCATGACATGGAGACCAAAAAGAATTAGTGCTACCATATCTCGAATCCAAGCAGATTACACAAGGAAACATTTATGAACAATAGCTTAATTACAACATAACATTGAACAACGCATAGAAGAATAGAGATACATATAGAAGAATTTGAACAATAGTTTCGATTCCTTTATCACCTTGTACCAACTGAGTAACAAGGATCGTATAAAAGAATCTAACAACATTTAGCAAACACATTATGGGAGAAACACAGTACAACAAGAAAACACACAACAAAGCTACCACGAAGGACAAGTCGATCAAGCATGTCGCCTACTCTCCCCATCTCATTGTATATCTTTTAGGGAAGGTGGGTAACTCGCAAGAGGGACTATATCCAACACAGTAGGAATGATAGCTAGTTCCAAACAAGGATCCTCTTGAGAATCACAATGTTCGACACTAGGTGTAAGAGTTAATTGTGTTGAAAGCATATTAGGTAAATCAATGTCAATGTCAATAGTCTCATATTCATCATTAACATCATCAGTATCATCAAGAGTATCTTCTTCATCCAAATTAATCAAAATAGGATCTAAGACACGAATAGAATCATCATAATCATGCATGTGAACATCATTATTAGTAACAACCTCTTCTAACACATAATGCATAGGTTTATCCGAGGAAGGTAGAGATCCTTGAAGAATAGAATTATGAGCTTTAGCATGAGCACGATGCTTTTTACGACGTTCATTAACAGATTGATTATGTTTTAATTTATTTGAAATAGGTTGAGAACTAGGAGGAACAATCACAGGATCCTTCACAGGTTCTTTAGGAAGATCAATAGAATTATTAACAATAGGAGAGATAATCACAGGATCTTTGATAGGTTCGGTAGAAGGAACTTGATTAACATAACTAGAAGTCATAGGTAAAGGAGGTATAAAAGGTGTAGGTAAAAGACCACGATTAAGATCCATAGGAGGTATGCTTAATTCAAGAATCTTACGATGTTTATAGGCTTGATATGATCGAAAAAGATTATCAGGTCGAGGAGGACATGAATTAGGTAATGAAGACCAAAAGAAATCAAGAGCAACACAATCTCTAGGCGTGGAAGGTTGATATAAACTATGATTAATCATCTTCACTTCTTCATCATGAATGAACTTAAGACACTTATGGATAGGTGAAGCAACAACATGGATGGTAGTCAACCAAGGCAAACCTAGCTTAACTTGAAATTGATCAGAAGTAGGAACAACAACAAAGGTAGTGTTCACAATTTTTCCGCAAAGTTCAACCGGTAAAGTAATAGAACCAAATGATGGATAAAGAAAACCATTACAAGTTTGAATCCACACATCTGATGTATCATAAGAATCACGTTGTAAGATTTTCATAAATTTTTTTTCTTCAGTAATAATATTGACTAAGGATGTAGTATCAACAAGACAACCACGAGTAGGTATTTGAGAAATCCTAGCAGCAATGTAAAGGGGACCATCAGGAGCTTTAATAGTCTCAGAGTCATCAAAGGTAATCAAAAGTTCCCGAGATCTTTTATTCTTAGGTTGTTGTTGAGGTTTAGGTTGAGTTTTCAGTTTAGGTTTAGGTTTTGGTCGAGGTTGAGATTGAACTTGAGATTGAATCCAAGGTTGAGGTTGAGGTTGAGGTGGAGATATAGATTGACCAACATGCTCCACTTGATTAACAACATGATTGAGATCATCCATCTTTGAATCATACATAATTTCCATAGTAGATGGCTGAGCAATTGTATTAGTATCATGCATAGGTAAAGGATTCATATAAATTTGGAGGCTTTGATTAGGAGGAGAGATATAGTTGTTCCCACTACCATCAAGATTATCAACAGATAAAGCCTTAGAATCAATTAAGTCTTGAATCTTATGTTTTAAAGAATAGCACCTCTCAGTATCATGACCATTCTGACGGTGATATTGACAAAAAGTATTTTGATGAAAAGATTTAAATGCAATTGTAACAGGTAAAAGAGGTCAAATAGGAGGTAAAGTATTCGTATTAGCAGCTAACAACCTATCCATAATAGCATGTAAAGATTCAGAAAGAGGATTAAATGTGTGATTTAATCAAAAAGCAGTGGATGCAGAAGTGGCATTGTGAGATGCAACAACAACTGCATTCATTTGTTTGTTTATCTTGACATAGTTGTTGAATTTTTGAAATTTGTTTGGATTAGGAGTAGCATCACTCTTATCAACTAGAACAAGAGCCATTGGAGTTGTGCTCTCAAATTGACTCACTTGTAATTGATAATGATGAAGCACCGCACACAGTTGTTGAAAAGAGGTAAATTCAGTAAGCATAATCTTATGTCTAATATCCTTTTTCAAATTTGAAATAAACATACATTGAATATCAATATCAGGAACATGATAGGAAATCTAAGTATACAATGCTTAAATCTACCAATAAATTCAGTTAATTTTTCTTTAGCACTCTGTTTACAATGCATCAAATCAGTCAAAGACACTTGCAGGCCAATGTTGTTTTGAAATTGTTGAATAAAGGCATTAGCAAGTTGTGGAAAGGAATCAATGGAATAAGGAGGCAAGGAACAATACCATTGTAAGGCCTTGTCACGGAAGGTTCTAGCAAACAGTTTGGCTAAAATCCTATGGTCATGAGCATAATCACTACAAAGGATTTGGAATGTTTTAACATGATGAACAAGATCTCCTTTTCCGTTATAAGTCTCAAGATGAGGCATCTCACCTTGCTGAGGAACAGGAGTACGAATAATGTCTCGAGACAAGGGACTTCCCATGTCACATGTAGGAATACTAAACTTGTTTTGGGTTAAGGAAGCAAGTGGTTGTTGTAAGGATGACATAGTCTGAGCCAAACTGATGATTGTTGAATCATTAGAGGAAATAGAAGGAGTAGCAACATTAGACACACTAGGTAAAGTGTAAGAAGTTGTAGGAATAGAAGACACAACTGGAGGAACACTAGGAACTATAGTTGGAAGCAAATTGGAATAAGTGAAAGGAAAATTATGATATGAAGCTTGTGATGTAGGAAGGGACATAGGAGGAACACTCATAGGAATAGAGGGAACTGTCATAGTCACCAAAGAAGGAGTATAGGTAGGAATACTAGGTAAAGGATTAGAAGGAGGTTCAACACTAGTGATAGGAGAAATCAACCCTAAATCTTGAGCTTCTTGAATTAAAGGTTTAACATTTGAATGCACGAGGTGAGTAATACCATGCAAGAGGTTAACACCTTGATCACTATCACGGAGAAATTTCTTAAGAGCCTCTATAGCTTGAATGGAATCTTGATTATGGTTCTCTTGAATAAGCCAATTACCTATTTTATCAAGTTCAGTGGAAAGTTTTTGGACTTGTTCAGGAGGAACTCTTAAAGCGTCATCCTCATCATGAGATGAGTGAGAAGAGTTTTACTCCATAGTAGGATTGGAATCATGAAGAATCAAGTTATCATCTAGGATCCTAAGGAAAGGAGAGGAAGATTCAAGATCAAAGGCACCCATGAGTCTATGACTTCTTCTAATCGGAATATTATAAGTAGGACTAGTGGTAGTAAAGCTCATAAACCAATGTAATCCAAATGAACTAAACTAAGAACACATAAAGCATGAATATTTTTGTATTTTTGAAATCTAATTAGCATGCAAGATCTAACACAAAGAAAAAATCTAATACTAACAAGATAAAAGGAAAGAACAATAAGGCATCCAATTCCACAAAAGAAAAGAGAGTAAGTATGTTGGGTTCACCAAAATGAATAGTATAAAATAGTGTATGAGGTCCTAGGACATTTGTTTGCACATAAAATAGACACCAAAGCCAATATTTTACACATACATTTGAATTGTAAGGGAAAATACTTGAAATTAGATAAAATAAGATACATACCTCATGATGAAATTAATTTGGAAATACCTATTTTCTGGTGTCTGTGTGTACTTTTGGGCAATTCTACAACCTATTTTGGATTGGAAATGTCGAGACAGAGAAAAGCCAAAAATCTTTTTCCAAGATGAGTTCAGGTCGACTTTGACCCTCATATAAGGTTAAAGGCTAGATTCTTTATTCGAAGGTCGATTCTGATTTTGTTCACAAATCTCAGAAGTTTACCGAAAAGGGTATCCAAATCCGCTCTCAGATCTGATATCCCGCACCTGTACCTGCAAGAAAATGGGGTTTTTTGTTTGTATGGGGGGTTTGCCTTGGTCAAAACCCAATTTAGGAATTAAACTTGAAATTGAATTGAAATGTAGTGTGCATAAACAAAGTAATTGGAACAAATCACCTTTCTTATGTTGAAGTCCTTGTAGAGGATTCAAATCTTGAAATCCACAAGTTGGAATGCTTCAATAGATGTAGAATGAATGTAGGATGTCTCCAATCAATGGCATTTGATCTTCAACACCAATCTTGAATTGATCTTTGCATAGGAGGAGGCTTGGATGAATGTAGAAGGATGGATCATCAAGGGGGATCCAAAGAGATTGAATCCTTCAATGGATAACAATGGATCTCCTTGATGGATGAATGCTTGAACACTTGAATGCTTGAAGGCTTGCTTGAATTCACTTGCTTGCACTTGAGAGCTTGAGAGAGAACTTGATTGCCAAAACTTGATGATGAAAATGAGAGAGGAAGGCCTTTTATAGTGAATTAGGGCACAATCCTCTAGAGGGGCCACCTCAAAGAATTAAATCCCAATTAGGTCCTAACCTTTAGAAAATATACCTAGATTAAATGCAGTTAGAGGATTTACCATTTTGAAACCCAAAATAGCGAACCTGGAGGCGGGAAAATAAATATCCCCGAAACCCGATACCCAAAAATTAGGGAATTTGGAGATTTGAAAGAGGGGGGAAAAATTGAGGTTGGGACTAACCTAGTCAGGTATGACCTTGATCTTGACCTAGTCAGGATCAACCTTGAATTTGACCTTGGGCCCAGATCCAGTTAGAATCAGGACAGGAGGTCCCGATCATGCCCGGAGACGTAGAGATGATATTAGAACATGACATAATGCCAGGGATAGGCACAAAATAATATGATGACTATGATGAAGGCTAGGAGGACCTATTTCTAAGTCCTACCTAGAAAATAGATCCATGGAAGATGGAAATTAAGGAGAATCCTCGGGATCCTAACCCTAATTTCACCTATAATGAAGCAAAAAAGAAGTGGAAAGCGGGGAGAAAGCCAAATACATGCAAATACCTGATCAAGGCACTTAACATGACCCCAGACCACTTACTCAGAGGGATAAACACTCTTATCATGGAAGTGTTTCCATTTTAAGATGATATAATACCCGTTACAACAATACGCATCTAGTCATCAGTAACAATACCTCGCTCAACCTCCACCACAAAACCCACTCTAGTCCACTTACATAGCTGGGAAATCCCGTTACCAAATCACAATACCCCCCGTAGAACCATCTGTATTCACCGGCACCATCCGACCCTTTCCTAATGGGAGTAACCACTCCAACACCTGCAAACCTAGAGTGGGAGGAAATGAAAAATGCTCTTAAGGAGCTCTGAGCCGGGATTGAAAGCAAAACCTTTAAGTTTGAGGAGTTTTTCCCTTATCCATTTGACAGATCTATCACAACAATCCCCTTCCCCAAACATTTTGAGACTCCCAAGTTTGACAAGTACCAAGGGAAGGGAGATTCAATCATCCATGTCAAATAAATCTACATGGCTTTTTGATGCAGGAGCATCTCGGGTCCTTGGCAATCTTGTGTCACCAAAAAAATGTTTGAAGTTTTCTATGTTGCTTGGTTCTTTCTTTGACCAAGTTGGTTTGGTGTTTCTTAATTTTCTTTGTTCACCGGTGTTGGTCGGTTATCTCTCTAGTCCTTGGTTATTTCCATGGTGCTCGATGATTGTTGTCTAGCACTCGGTTATCCTTGCTTACCGAGTTGTTTGTTTTGGATTTCTGTTGAGGCTGACTCTTGCATTTATATTTGGTCACAAATTTAATGATGGTATCTATCATTGGGAAGCATGTGAACCTAAATCTGGTCGTTCCTTCTGTTGATGGTGGATCTGAAGGATGATTTGATTTGGTAGTCTCTTGTATAAATGAAGTTGTTTGGTTAGAGTTTAGGAGTTAGTTTTTGGATAGAAGATAGAAGATAGAAAATTAGAGATTGTTGGCAGATCCTCACATGTTGGAGGACTTTTGTACTTGATTGTAATATCTTGCCTAAATAGGTAAGGCCTTATAGCTCAGCATGTATGAATCAATTGAAGATAATATGTGAAATTTTTTGTATTCTCTCTCTCACTTGTTGTGTTGTTTCTTCTGCGTGTGATCTCTGCAAGGTGGATCTAGTTAGGATGTGCCTTTGTGATGCAGGGGCATTCTAGGGTACTCAGTGAATCTACATGGGAGGTGTGTATTTGGCCGGTGTTACTCGGTTGCATCCTTGACTGACGGTCTTGGTCATTGAAGGAAGCTTGGTCACTGAAGGAACTCGGTAATCTCTAGGGCTCGGTGAAAGTGTTACTCAGTGATGTCTGTGGTGCTCGATCAACACTGGTGCTTGGTGATGCCTAGCATGCTCAGTTATTTCACTATTGCTTGGTAGTTTAGGTTTACCAATTGGAGTTCTGTGTGATTTGTTGGGCTGACTTGGTGCATTTATTATTGCTAGCTGTTGTTATAGGCCAACATGTATTAAATATTTGTAAGGCTATTTTGATGCCGACTTGTATTGCATTTAATAATTGTTGGGGGGAGTTAATGGTTTCATCCAATTGACTTGTGGCTGATGATTAGTATTTAAGGGGTGTTTGGGTAGATGTTTAGGATGATCAGGAGATCAAAGAAGTTCATGACTTGGAAGACTTAGTGAATTGGATTTGAGGTTTTGAAAGCTGGAGTTGGTGAAGTTGTGGAAAAGATCTTGGATGATCTTGCAGATCAGATTATTATTTGATAGTTTGTAGTTGCAGAGCTAGTGGTTTGCACACTTAGAGACAAGGAGATTTCTTGGAGGCTTGTGATCTCAAGTTTAGATTTGCCTTAGGGTTTCCATCAGTTGCTGATTATTTTTAGAAATGAACTAGTTGAGATTGTATTGGATCTATTTGGATCTTGCAGAATTGTTTATGATTGTAATTGGCCCTAACTCGGAAGGCCTTATAGCCGGGCATGTTAATGAAAATAAGAGTTAAGTAATTATTTTGTTGTTGTGTTGTTGAGTATTCCATTGTGTTGTTCTAAAGCTGCAAGGTTTGGACTATCCTTAATTGGATCCACCATCCTTGAATGCATCACTTTGGCCCCTCTACCCATCCTCCTTTGTGTCAGGTGGTATCAGAGTGAGGTGAGATCTGGATCTAGGTTTTCCAATCTAGGTTTGAGGGTTCCTTCTTGTCAAATCCTAGTTGAAATGTTGTGGGGTAGCAGATTGTGATTCGACCTGCAATTGTAGAGGGCTTCAAGATGGTTCGTGGGAGGTGAGATGTGGATCTAGGATTGGCAGACATGTTGAGACAACTTTCTACTAGACTATAAGCTGTTGAAATAGCCCAGAGAAGAGGAAGACATCTTGAAGATGTTAGTGATGATGAAATTGAGGAAGAACAAGTTGATGTAGAACCTGCACTTGTGATGGATCAAGGTGAGGAAAGATTATTGAAGGATTTGACACATCTAAAGTCTACACCACACATTAATCCTCCTGAGTATAGTGGAAAATTGGATTCTTATGAATTGGTGGACTGGATCACCGAGATGGAAAAATATTTTGAATATGAAAATGTACCTAAGGAAAAGAAGGTGAAAATTGCAAGCACAAAGTTGAAAAGTCATGCATCCTTATGGTGGGAACATCTGTAGTTGGACAGAAAAAGGAAAGACAAAGACAAAATTAAGGTATGGAATAAAATGGTGAATAAGTTGAAAGGAAAGTTCTTACCTTGTGATTATCAGATTAACCTAGTTAGGTGAATGCAAAGTTTGAGGCAGAATGATAACTTAGTAAAAGAATATACTAAGGAATTCTATAGATCAGATATTAGATCTGGACATGATGAAGATGATGTGGAAAGAATTGCTAGATACTTGAATGGTTTGAGAGTTTCCATCCAAGAAGAAATTAGTTTGGTCAAATTGGAGAGCATTGAAGAGGCTTATCAATTTGCATTGAAAGCTAAGGAGAAATTGAACAGGAGACATGAGCAAATATAAAGAGGTAGAGGTGGTAGATTCCCTAGAGGAAGAGGTAGATCTTATGGTGAAAATAGTAGATTTGAACCTGAAAAGAAAAATTTGGATAAAGGAAAGACTGAGTGGAAAGGTGAAAGTTCATCTAGAGGTAGAGGCAGTAACTACCGAGGTGGTTATAACAGAGGTGGTTTTCAAGGAACTTGTTACAATTGTGGAGAAGAAGGACATAGATCATTTGATTGTACACATGCAAGTAAGAAGGTCAGTTACAGTATAAATGCTTTGGTGCAAGAAGAGTCACCGAATGAACCCAAGAAGGAAAATAACTTGATTGTAAGGAGAACACTTTGGAGTGAAAGTAATAAGAAAGATCCAGTAGGGAAAAGTTTGTTCAAGACCAGATGTAGAGTTTCTGATGAAGTTTGGAAGGTAACAATTGACAGTGGTAGCTCAGAGAATCTGGCATCTGAGGAAATGGTCACAAAGTTGCAGTTGAAAAGGTTGGAACATTCGAAGCCCTATTAGATTTCATGGATCAAAGATGAGCATACACTCTTGGTAAGTGAACAATTTTATGTGAATTTGAAAATTGGAAAGTACTAGGATAAGGTGTTATGTGATATCATGCCTATGGATTGTTGTCATATTTTGTTGGGTAGACCTTGGCAATATGATAGACATGCTACATATGATGGGAGATTGCATAAATATACTATTTGGGCTGATGGAAGAAGACAAATCATGTTACCTTTGATTGAAGAACCTGCTAGTAATATTTGTGCATATGTGAAAGTTTGCTTGATGGAAGGAAGAAAGTTTGTTAAGGATTTGAAGAAGAATGATGTATGTTTTGCTATGATTCCTAAAAAATTGAGTAAGAAAATAAATGATAGTATCCCTGAGGAGATTGATAAGTTACTCACAGTATAGTGAAATCATTTTTGATAATGTACCTGATGGTTTTCCATTGAAGAGAAGCATTGATCATTGCATGGATGTAATACCTGGAGCTAGTTTACCAAATAATGCACCACATCGGTTGACACCTACCAAGAATCAGGAATTGAACTAACATATTCAAGAGTTGTTGCAGAAAGGTTTGATCAGAGAAAGTTTGAGTCCTTATGTAGTACTTTCTATATTGGCACCTAAGAAGAATGGATAATGGCGATTGTGTACCAATTCCAGAGCAATCAACAAGATAACAGTGAAATATAGGTTTCCTATACCGAGAATGGATGACATAATAGATAGTTTGACTAGAGCAAAGTATTTTACTAAAAATGATTTGAAAAGTGGGTATCATCAGATCAGAATCAGAGAAGGTGATGAATTGAAGACTGCTTTCAAGAAAAAAGAAGGTTTGTATGAGTGGTTGGTTATGCCTTTTGGTTTAACTAATGCACCGAGTACTTTAATGAGATTGATGAATGAAGTTTTGAAGAAATTATTGTGTAAGTTTGTGATTGTATACCTTGATGATATTTTGATATTCAGTAAGACAAGAGAAGAACATTTGTTGCATGTTAAACAAGTATTACAGAGATTGAAAGAAGAAAAATTATTGATAAATCTGAAAAAGTGTTCATTCATGAAAGAGGAGATTTTGTATTTGGGATTTGCGATTTCAGTTGATGGTTTGAAAATGGACCCTGAAAAGGTTGAAGCTATTTTGAATTGGCCTACACCTGAGAATTCTAGTGAGGTAATATCATTTCATGGTTTGGAAAGTTTTTACCAAAAGTTCATTAGGAATTTCAGTTCAATTTGTAATGCTATGACTGTGACTATGAGAGGAGATAAAAGAGAATTCAAGTGGACACATGGAGTTGATAAAAGTTTTGAGACTTTGAAGAAGAAGGTTGCTAAATTGCCTATTTTGGCATTGCCTAATTTCAATAAGGTATTTCAAGTGGAATGTGATGCAAGTGGAAGTGCAATAGGAGCTGTATTGAGTCAAGAAGATAAACATGTTGCTTTCTTTAGTGAAAAGTTTAATGATGCAAAAAGGAAATATTCTGTGTATGATCAAGAATTCTATGCTATTGTTCAAGCACTAAAGAAAAGGAGATATTATTTGATACTGAGTGAATTTGTGTTGTATACTGATCATAAGGCTTTAGAATATTTGGGTAGTCAGAATAAGTTGAATTAGAGACATATGAAATGGGTTGAGTATTGGTAGAGTTATACATTTGTGATAAAGCATAAGAGTGGAGTCACTAACCGAGTTGTTGATGCATTGAGTAGAAGGAGATCTTTGATGACCGAGATGAAAATTGAAGTTCTTGGCTTTGATGACATGAGAGATTCTTATGAATTTGATCCTGATTTTTCTGAGCTATGGAGAAAGTGCAGAGCACCTATTCAAGATCAATCGAGTACTAAATGAGAAGAATATTTTATTCAAGAAGGTATGTTGTTTAAAGTTATTCAGTTGTGTATACTGAGAGGAGCAATGAGAACTAATTTGATAAAAGAGAAACATAGTAGTGGTTTGGCTGGACATTTTGGTGTTGATAAAACATTGAATTTTCTTAAGGAGAAATACTTTTGGCCACAGTTGTATAAAGATGTTCAAAAATTTGTGAAAAGTTGTGGAATTTGTCAAGTTTCAAAAGGAGTAAGTCAGAATACTGGATTGTATACACCAATTTCTATTCCTGAGAAACCTTGGATTGATATCAGTATGGATTTTGTTCTTGGCTTACTAAAGACAGTAAGAGGTAATGATTCTATATTTGTTGTTGTGGATAGATTTTCTAAAATGGCACATTTTATACCTTGTAGAAAGACATAAGATATAGTACATATAGAAGATATTTTCTTAAGGAAATTGTCAGATTACATGGATTATCGTGGAATATTATCTCTGATTGAGATAGTAAATTTGTTGAATAATTTTGGAAGACCGTTTGGGGAAAGTTTGGCACCGAATTGAAATATAGTTCTACATTTCACCCATAGATCGATGGAAAAACATAAGTTGTGAATAGAAGCTTGGGAAATATTTTGAGATGTTTAGTTGGAGACACACCGAGTAATTGGGATTTTCTGTTGGCACAAGCAGAGTTTGCATACAATAATTCAATGAATAGGAGTACTGGAGAGACACCTTTTGAGATTGTAAATGGCATACAACTGAGAGGTATATCAGATTTGAGGGATATTGTTGATGAAAGAAAGAGAAGTGTTGAAGGAGTAAAATTTGTTGAGTACATGAAGACATTGCATGAATATGTGAAACATAAGTTGGAGAAAAGTAACCAGAAATACAAAGATAGAGCTGATAGATCAAGAAGACATAATACTTTTGCAGTCGGTGATGAAGTAATGGTTCATTTGAAGAGAGACAGATTTCCTGTTGGAACATATGGGAAGTTGAAAAATGAAGAAGTTTGGTCCTTGCAAGATACTGAAGAAATTTGACAGTGGAAATGCATATGAGATTGCGTTACCTGATGACATGGATATATCACCTATATTCAACATTGCTAATTTGTATGAGTATCATGAGTTAGATGAAGAAATGATAGTACCAAATGATTATCCTAAGAAATAGATGGAAGAGGTTGAGAATATTTTGGAGAAAAGAATTGGCAGAAGTACAAGAGGAAAATAGTATATGGAATATCTGGTAAAGTGGAAGAATAGACCGATTGAAGATAGTGCATGGATTTCACAATCTGAGTTGGATGCAGCTCAAATCATACCTATTTCATGATTTGGAGAATCAATTTCAAATAACCCCAGGTGTCTGATGCAGGAGCAT
This sequence comes from Chamaecyparis obtusa, assembly GCA_027943335.1. Lineage (NCBI taxonomy): Eukaryota > Viridiplantae > Streptophyta > Pinopsida > Cupressales > Cupressaceae > Chamaecyparis > Chamaecyparis obtusa. Next base: position 2,555,548 of record BSBK01004178.1, on the reverse strand, counting down.
CTCAGGTCCTTGGCAATCCTGTGTCACCAAAAATATGTTTGAAGTTTTTTATGTTGCTCGGTTCCTACTTTGACCGAGTTGGTTCGGTGTTGCTCAATTTCCTTTGTTCACCGATGTTGGTCAGTTATCTCTCTGGCACTCAGTTATTTCGCTGGTGCTTGGTGATGCTTGTCTGGCGCTCGGTTATCCTTGTTTACCGAGTTGTTTTTTTTGGATTTTTGTTGAGGCTGACTCTTGCATTTATATTTGGTCACATATTTAATGATGGTATCTATCATTGGGAAGTGTGTGGACCTAGAACTAGTCATTCCTTCTGTTGATGGTGGATCTAAAGGATGACTTGATTCAGAAGTCTCTTGTATAAATGAAGTTGTTTGGTTAGATTTGAGGATTCAATTTTTGGATAGAAGATAGAAGATAGAAAATTAGAGATTGTTGGCAGATCCTTGCATGTTGGAGGACTTTTGTACTTGATTGTAATATCTGGCCTAAACTGGGAAGGCCTTATAGTCTGACATGTATGAATCAATTGAAGATAATATATGAAAGTTTTTGCATTCTCTCTCTCACTTGTGTTGTTTCTCCCGCGTGTGATCTCTGTAAGGTGGATCTGGTTAGGGTGTGCCTTTGGCCCTCTCCCCATACTCCTTTGCATCACTTATCAAGAGGTTTCCTACAATGATTATTTACTCATGCACCTCTTTCCCAAAAGTCTAGGGGGAAGTTCCATTGAGTGGTTTTACAAAATACCCTATGGATGAATACCTTTGCAAAATTATCTGAAAAGTTCATAGCATAATATGCACATAACATCGAGAATGAACTATCTCTCTTGGATCTATGAAACTCAAAATAGAAATGACGTGAGAGCTTGGCTAACTATTTGCAAAGATGGAAAAACCTCACTACGAGGCTATCATATCAACCGCTGGAGAAACATCTCATGAAGATATTTATCAACAACCTACATCCAAAGTAATCCCACTTCATGTGCATGATTTGTACCCAAACCTACCAGGATATTAATGGAAAAGGAATGGACATCAAGAAAGGCCTCTTGGATGATGGTACCATCAGATACTATAAAGATAATCAATAAGATAGACCCAATAATGACCAGCCTCGCTACTGGAACAAAAAAAGAATGCGGTCATTGATGGAGCCACTGATACCAAGCATGTCCAAGTTGTTATGGCTAGACCTAAACCACCTATGCCAACATACCAAAAATTTGCACCTATCTACCAAAAACCTAAGACAACTTACCAACAACCTATGCAAAATTGTCAACCCCCAGTTAATTAGACTAATGCCATATCAATCACCCCAGGACAAAGCAAGCCACCTGTCTAGAATAACCAAAAAACACACATTCACTCCTCTGGGTGAACCCTTGGAAATAATCTTCAATTGAATGGACAATGCCAACTTGATCATCTATCCTCAAACTCAACCATTCGATGAGTCAACCTTGAAGCTCGCATGGTATAAGGATAATGAGTACTGTAACTATCATCGTGTTAAGGTATACACTATCATGAAGTGCATGAAAATCAAGCACTATATCAAGGATCTCATAGACAAAAAGTAGATCACAATTAATGCACCTACCCAGGCCTCACCCAATGCTAACCTATAGATCTACCAAAATGTGATTCCTCAACACAATTCCAACAAAAGCATGACCATTGCAAACCCACCACCCCTAAACCAAGGAAAAGGTAAGAACGGTGATCATGTTGATGGAAAATATTACACAACCGCCCACATCAATTACAATAAATTTGTTGGATGCATCTCCCAGGTTGAACCCACCGTCAATGTCATCCATGTCAAAGGCACAAATAGTTAATGTGTGGTCACCATACGTAGGGGTAGGATATTTGTTTCCCGTGCTAATGTTTCTTCCTCATGTAATGCACAATACAACCTCCTGGACCACCTTGGGAATACCCCCACTCAAATATCCATCTTGGATCTTCTTTGTACCTCACCCATCCATCAAGAAATCCTCAACAAGGCCCTCCAAGAAGCATGTGTCCCCACATACATTAATACCATTCAGTTTGAGAATCTTATGGGACAGTTATCTGCATCCTGTGCCCTTTCATTCAAACCCTCCGACCATCGAACCAAACCACAATCTCCCTCTCTGTATCATCGTCATGGTCAATGAATTTGTAGTCAAGTGGGTCATGATAGATAATGGTTCAGCCCTCAACCTATGTACATTGAAGTTCATCCCATAGGTAGGATACACTAAAGCAAACATATCCCATGAGGTCATCACCATCAATAACTATAACAACTTGGAGTGTAGTTCAGAAGGTACCATTTTTTTACCCATCAAGCTGGACCTTGCAATACAAGAAACCATATGTCACAGTGTTGATCTTGACCTCCCCTACAACAACCTCCTCAACTGACCATGGATTCAATCTATTAAAGCCATTCCTGCCACCTATCATCAGTGTGTTTATGTCTGAATGTTGACCTCTAATTCAACCATATACTCGACATAGTCATTGCTCAATGAATGAATTATGACTATGAATATGAATTATTCACTTCGCAATATCAATTGAATTGACCTATCACCTCCTATTTAGATGGGGTTTTTGAATTTACTCTTAGAATGAGAGCCCAACAACCATAGACCAATTCTAAAATGGAGGATTTTAAATGCTTAAGGAAATGATTGAGTTGCAATGAATTAAGCTAAAAATGAGAGTGCAATTAAGCTACAAACTTGAAAGAGATATGAGAATGCAGATTTAATCTAAAAAGCTTGAAAAATGCAGTGAGATTTAAACTAAAAACTTAATAAGCAAACTATATTAAAGATGAGGATGCAATTATAATAGGAATGGAAATTATTCTAAATATGCAATGAAAAGCTTGAAAGCATGAGAAAATTGAGACAAAAATTTGCTATAGTTTTGGTACTCTAAAATTGCCTCTTCAAATGAGGAAAAATGGGTTCATAATATAGAAGAGCTCAAGTGAAGGATGAAGCATTTGTTGGAAAGAAACGACCGACTCTTGATCTCCATGGAGGAAGGTGAGACAAAATTGGAGATATTATTTAATTAAGTAAATGAATTATTTCCACATGGGTGACTTTTTGAATTATTTGAATTAATTAAATTCAAGTGGGGATAATCCATTTAAATAACCAAATAATGTTTAATTCCTTTGATGTGTATTAGTTAAAGAGGGTGGAATTAATTTAATTAAAGCACTAGGACTTTAGAATTAAATTAATTAATCATAGGGATTATTTAGCTAATAAATGTTGAATATTTAGGAATTAAATATAGTGTATGATTAATGCAAATTTAGGGTTTTTTCCATTTAACACCAAGTCAAATAAAGTCAATTAGGAGATAGAATTGCCTAGTACAATAGGACTTTGATGATGTAAAAATTTGAAGAAATGCACGAAAATTGATTAGAATTACAAGGTGCCAATTTTGGGGTATTACATTTTTCCCCTCTTTGAATTGATGTGTGAGCAGTGCGTTGATTCAAAGAATAGTCTGATGTGACAAATAATGAGGTTTCAGGATTATCTCCAGAGCAGAGCTTAACCCTCAGAAGTTGAGGTTAGAATATCAAGACACTGATCATATTGAGTTGCAGAACCATCTCCAGAATGAAGTTTGATTCTTCGAAGTCTAAGTTAGATTGCGAAGACATAAGTCAGATTACCACTTGAGAGAAGACTGTCCCCAGAACAAGGCTCAATCTTTAGGAGTCAGGGTTAGATTGCCCCAATACCTATTGATTAAATGATAATTGATGCAGATTTAGGACTATCTCCAGAATGAAGCTTAGTCCTCCGAGATCTGGGTTAGGTTGTCCAAATAACGGTTTGTATCATCTTAAAATGGAAGCACTTACATGTTAAGAGCATTTATCCCTCTGAGTAAGTGGTTTAGGGTCATGTTTGGTGCCTTGATTGGATCTTTGCATGTATTTGGCTCTCTCCCCGCTTTCCACTTCTTCTTCGTGCTTGATTTCTCCATTCTAGGTGAAATTAGGGCTAAGGTCTTAAGGACTTTCCTCATTTTCCCTCTTTCATGGCTCTATTTTCTAGGTAGGATTTAGAAATGAGACCTCCTAGTCCTTCATCACATCAAATAGGGGATTTTCTACCTATTCCAGACATCTAGTCCTGTTCAGATATCAATTTCTAGGTTTCTGACATCTCTGGGACCTCTGTTGCAAATCCTGACAAAGTTAGGGTATGAGGTCAAAGTTGACCTCGACCCTGACCAGGTCAGGGTCAACCTCAACCTCGACCTCTTCCCGCTAGGATTTCAAATTTTCATTTGTCGGCAGTTTGGCTTTCGAGAAAATTATTTCTCCACCTCCGGGTCGGCTGTTTCGGGCTCCGAAATGGTAAATCTTTTAATTGTATTTAATTAAGGTATATTTTCTAAAGGTGAGGACCTAATTGGGATTTAATTCTCCAAGGTGGCCCATCTAGAGGAGTGTGCCCTAGATCACTATAAAAGGAGGCCTTCCTCTCTCATTTGAACATCAAGTTTTCTCATCCCATCCACACTCAAGCTCTCAAGGTGATCAAGAAAACATTCCATTCAAGCATTCAAGTCTTCTTCTCCATCCAAGTTCTCCATTGAAGATCAAGAATTCAAGCATTCAAGCTATTGAAGGGATTTGGCTCAAGCATTCAAGATCTATCATTCAAACCCTAGATCTAGCCACCATGGTGGTGTGATCTTCCTTCAAGATCCTTTGTTCATCTTCAAGATCCATATCATTATTTCCTCAAGGTGGATTTCAAGCATACAATCATGGAGGTTTGATGATGTTATGTTCAAGCTTTCATATCAATATATTTGATTACATTCCAAATACATTAGCATATCTATTGAATTGCATAGCTTCATTGTTAGATTCATTTCTACTACTTGCTAGCATTCTCCTATTTCAATTTCAATATTAAGGTTGATTCCAAATTGGGGTTTGACCAAGGCAAACCCCCCCTCAAACAAACAAAACATCATTTTTCTTGTAGGTACAGGTGTGAAATCTTAGATCTGAGAGCGAATTTGGATACCCTTTTCAACAATCTTTCATGATCTGCGAACATAATCAGAACCAGACTTCAAATAAATAATGTGGTCTTTGACCTTTTAAATGGTCAAAGTCGACCTGTGTGAATTTGGAGAAAAGATTTCTAGATTTTGTCTGCCTTGACATTTCCAATCTAGAATAGTTGACAAAATCTTCAGAAAGTTCATACAAAATCCAGAATTCAACATTTTCCAGATCTGCCCTTATTCAAGGTTAGTATTTGCACTTCAATTATTTCATATTCCAAGCATAAATTCCATTCATAGGGAAATATTGGATTTACTCTCTCTCTTCCTACTCTTTTCCATAAATTGATTCAATTGTGCATTAGCCATTTTGGTTGATCAAATCGGATCTCTTCCTTGGGGAATTTGGGTTTGAGAATAGATCTCATATTTCCCCCCTAAAAAATTTGAATGATATTGAACCCATTTTAATATTATTCATTTTGGTGAACCCGACTAGCTTACTCTCTTTCTTTTTGGTGTTAGATTTCCCTTTGTCTTATTGTGTGTGTGTTCACCTTCATTATTCATTTTGGTGAACCCGATGAGCTTACTCTCTTTCTTTTTGGTGTTAGATTGCCTTTTTAGATCTAGTTTATGTTCTTGTATTTCAAAATTAAAAAATAATAATAATAAAAAATCTATATATTTAATAAAAATACAAAAATATTTTATGGTGATTCTTAAGATGCTTTGGTGTGTAGTTATGTTCTTCATTACTCTTCTTTTAGCATCTCTTTATCATACCTATGATGTTTATGAAAGTACTATTCATTTTATTAAGTTGACGAGCCTTCACTTTGCTCTTGCTTATGCTTTCGTAAAATTGACCGACACTAGTCTGCCTACATTTAAAATGTTTGTTAGAGATTTATGTGGTAGCCTTATTCATCTTTTGGATTATGTGAAGAATTGGGTAGATGACACATCACCTCCTAATCTTCCTAATCCTCATCCTATCAATCCTAATCCTAATCTTAATCTTCCTATTTTGATACCTACTTCTCCGTCTGTTAATCCTTGCTCTTCCCATACTTATGATGGGATTCAAGCTATCGTTCAGGATGCAGATGTGCAAGATTTCTTTGATTTACCTTCTCCTCTGATTCATGATGATATTAAAGGAAAGGGTAAAGAAACTTATTCCAAACCTATTATCCCACCTTATACAACCTTTACTCATGAACATGATAAACAATCACCTCCTGTAGAAGCTTTGCATGATATGTACACTACTGGATATAATATGGTGACTAAACAAGGGTATAACAGTTTAGGGTTAGGAGTTAATGAGCATGGTATTAAGTTTCCCATTAACATACCTCCTAAACTAGATAAGAGTGGTCTCAGAACTTCTAAATCTCAAGTCAAGTTAAGTGGTGTGGATCTTCGTTCTCCCCTTAACACTCATCTCTCTACACCTCTAATGGATAATCCTAACACTCGTCAAGAAATTGCTAAGACAGTATATGTGGAGCTAATGAATTCTAAGAAGGAAAGATTTAGACTTATGCCTATTGATGCTTTGTACAAATTTAAATTTCCTTTCCACTATCGTAATACTCATTTGCTTGCCGATTGTAACCACTTCAAATTATATGTTAGGGATAGGGCTGCACGAGGAATTATACCTTTTTCTCGCTCAGTCTTACAACTTCTTCATAATTTTGATATAGGGGATTCCCCTCCATTAGAGATCGAGTAAATGTTCCTATCCTCTTGTCTCATGATTGGGGGGCAAGAGGCATAATTTTATCTAGTCTTTTAGGATCCATTAGGTCTTTTTATTAAGATTTAATTGGTATTCTTTATGTTTCCTTCTTCCATAATCTTGCATGATGTTTTTATCCATTCCTAGGAATTATATTTTCTTCTTAGGAAATCTTTTTTAGGACATGTGTTTTGTAAAAATATCCCTTGTCTTTCATCCCTCGGGGGGCAAGGTTCTTCCTTCTTTCTCTTTTTCCAGGGGAACTTCTTTCCTTAGCTTAGTGGTATTTGTTTATATTGCAATATTATTTCATCATATTGATAGATATTTTGACTATGGATAACCTTCTTACATGAGAAGTTGTTGTCATAGGTCATCACTTCTTCTCTATATTGAAAATTATGTTCTTTACAAACTCTCACCCTTGTTTTAGTGTTAGAGTTGTTTTCCTTCATTCCAAAGATTCCTCTTGCTCTTCTTCACATGGGGGCTTGATGATTGAATCTTTGTTCCCACCTTTTGAAAGAAGCTATCTTATCTAAATGCACTCCTCTTTGGTGGGGGTCTTGGTGATAAGATCTTTTTCATTGAGGATCCTTTTCCATAAGTGACATATCCTTTTCATGATTATTTATACTCTTGGACGTAGGGGTCAATATCTCTCGCTAAGGATATACTATACATTGTTGTAAACAGGATATCTCCTTGCTTTGTGAAGTAGGTGTCCTCTTTCATCTTTGTTCCTACACTTGGAGGGAAAGGATGCCTTATCCTTCTTTTCTATCTTCAAGTATTCACACATAGAGTAACAAATATGGATTGTGAGTTTGGTAGAAGTACTTTAGCCTTAAGGGCTTGGTATGATTTTCTATCTTATTCAAATCTATGCATTGTTATTCCATACATATTCATGCTAGGGTTTTGGTCTCGAGGATTCGATCTTAGAATTATTAGTTTTTGTTCCTTTCCAACATGGAGTCACAAATATAGATTGTGAGTTTGGTAGAAGTACTTTCACCTTGGAGGCTTGGTATGATTTTCTATCTTATTCAAATCTATGCATAGTTATTTCATACGGTATTCTCTTCTTTTCTAGGGATTCACCTCTTTCGTTGGTTAAGCAATTTTTCTACTATCTGATATCCATTCATACATGAAAATTATGGTTTGCATTTGCGGACCTATGTCCTTTATACAAACCTTATTTGTTGTTTGACATTGGGTTTCCATGGTTGATACATCTCTCACCTTGGAAACTGAATAGTGTGCTATCCCTCATTAAGGGTTACTTCCTTTTGACTTCTTGCATGATATTTCTTTACATTCATCTCTTCCATGGCCTCATAGGAGCTGTGACCTACGTGGCTTGGACTGGGAGTTGCCTATGGATATTGTCTTGATGCTGAAGAAGACTTTATCCTTGTTCTTTTTCTTTCCTTAACATGGCAAAATAGTATGTTTTTGGCCATCTTAAGGAGGGGGGCATAGATAGGGTCTCCCTTGTACTATAGTTTTTTATTTTTATATGCTAAATCTTGGAAGGTAACGCACATAAGTTGCTAAATCCTGAAAAGACACGCATCCATATGCTAAATCTTCTGAAGGTAACACACATAAGTTGCTAAATCCTGAGGAGACCCATTTTTCAAAATTTTTCAAATATGCTAAATCTTGGAAGGTAACGCACATAAGTTGCTAAATCCTGAAAAGATACGCATTCATATGCTAAATCTTTCGAAGGTAATGCACATAAGTTGCTAAATCCTGAGAAGATACACATTTCATATTCATAGTGATATAAGAAGGTGGATCTATGGGTAATCCAAAAGTCATTAGAAGATGCATTACAATTGCAAGCACAGTTTATGGGTGAACCTATTGGGCTCTCCCTCTAGGGTGATTCACGGTAAGGTGGGCATCTTACCGGGTGAGGTAATCACTTTCTCTTTTCTCTCTTTTCGCTTTCATGCTAGTAGGACTAGATCATGAAGCTATGTTGTCTATAGTGTTGCTCTTGTCTTTCCTATGTAATCATTGATGCTTTTATGATAGCTTTCCAAATATGATATTGGTATGAGAAATATTTCTTAGCAAGGTTTCTTATGCTAATTGATTTGGGTTGTTTAGTACTAACTCTTGTTCTTTTGTATACTCTCATGTCTGTATGTTGAGTTAGAATCCTTAGTCTGGGGGCTTGTGTCTTCAGCTCAGTTTTATTTCATCTCATTTTGAATCCATTGGGATCTCTTCTCTCTTCTCCTTTACCAAGAGTTTGCATCGAATCCATACTCTTGCTAAAGTGGGGGCTTAATGTATCATCTTAAAATGGAAGCACTTCCATGTTAAGAGTGTTTAGCCCTTTGAGTAAGTGGTTTAGGGTCATGTCTGGTGCCTTGATTGGATCTTTTCATGTATTTGACTTTCTCCCTACTTTCCACTTCTTCTCTGTGCTTGATTTCTCCATTCTAGGTGAAATTAGGGTTAAGGTCTTAAGGACTTTCTTGATTTTCCCTCTTTCATGGCTCTATTTTCTAGGTAGGATTTAGAAATGAGACCTCCTAGTCCTTCATCACATCAAACAAAGGATTTTTTGCCTATTCCAGACATCTAGTCCTATTCAGATATCAATTTCCAGGTTTCTGACATCTCTAGGACCTTTGTTGCAAATCCTGACAAAGTTAGGGTTTGAGGTCAAAGTCGACCTCAACCTTGACCAGGTCAGGGTTGACCTCTACCTTGACCTCTTCCCACCAATATTTCAAATTTTCATTTGTCGGCAGTTTGGCTTTCAAGAAAATTATTTCTCCGCCTCTGGGTCAGCTATTTTGGGCTTCGAAATGGTAAATCCTTTAATTGTATTTAATTAAGGTATATTTTCTAAAGGTGAGGACCTAATTGGGATTTGATTCTCCAAGGTGGCCCATCTAGAGGAGTGTGCCCTAGATCACTATAAAAGGAGGCCTTCCTCTCTCATTTGAACATTAAGTTTTCTCATCCCATCCACACTCAAGCTCTCAAGGTGATCAAGCAAGCATTCCATTCAAGCATTCAAGTCTTCTTCTCCATCCAAGTTCTCCATTGAAGATCAAGGATTCAAGCATTCAAGCTATTGAAGGGATTTGGCTCAAGCATTCAAGATCTATCATTCAAACCCTATATCTAGCCACCATGGCGGTGTGATCTTCCTTCAAGATCCTTTGTTCATCTTCAAGATCCATATCATTGTTTCCTCAAGGTGGATTTCAAGCATACAATCATGGAGGTTTGATGATGTTATGTTCAAGCTTTCATATCAATATATTTGATTACATTCCAAATACATTAGCATATCTATTGAATTGCATAGCTTCATTGTTAGATTCATTTCTACCACTTGCTAGCATTCTCCTATTTCAATTTCAATATTAAGGTTGATTCCAAACCGGGGTTTGACCAAGACAAACCCCCCCCAAACAAAAAAAACATCATTTTTCTTGCAGGTACATGTGTGAAATCTCAGATCTGAGAGTGAATTTGGATACCCTTTTCAGCAATCTTTTAGGATTTGCCAACATAATCAGAATTGGACTTCAAATAAATAATGTGGTCTTTGACCTTTTAAAAGGTCAAAGTTGACCTGTGTGAATTTGGAGAAAAGATTTTTGGGTTTTGTCTGCCTTGACATTTCTAGTCCAGAACAGGTGACAAAATCTTCAAAAAGTTCATACAGAAGCCATAATTCAGCATTTTCTAGATTTTCCATAATTCAAGGTTAGTATTTGCACTTCAATTATTTCATATTCCAAGCATAAATTCCATTCATAGGGAAATATTGGATTTACTCTCTCTCTTCCTACTCTTTTCCATAAATTGATTCGATTGTGCATTAGCCTTTTTGGTTGATCAAATTGGATCTCTTCCTTGGGGAATTTGGGTTTGAGAATAGATCTCATATTTCCCCCCTAAAAAATTTGAATGATATTGAACCCATTTTAATATTATTCATGGTTGAAAAGAGATTTCAAGAGCCATCTCCAGAACAAAGCTTGAATTTTAGGAATTAGGGTTAGATTGCTCTAATACCTAATGAGATTTTGAGAACCATCTCCAGAACAAAGCTTGATCCTCGAGGATCCAAGTTATATTGCTTAGATACCTAACAGATAGATGACAAGATGATAAGATACAAGGCACAAAGATGCCCCTAGTGATGAGAACTTTTGATTTAGATCAGACTAATTCGATAAGATTCAATGATACAATCATCCTGCCCCCTTGGTAGTGAAATTGAAAGATGACACATCATAAAGATGATTGATAGCAAAAGGTTGCAGATATAGATAAAATCATAGATCCAGAGGAACTCTGAAAAAGATTATAGAAGGATTGAGAAGCTTTAGGAGCAATGTGGAGTGATTTAGAAGTCATGTTTGATCAAGTTTGACCAGATTTGACTAGAGTTGACTTTTGATGAAAATGATGAAGGAGCCGAGAAAATGATGATGATATAAGATTCCAGCCAGAAAATGACATCAGAAGGTTGACTGCACAAGTGTCTGCTTAGGTTGATCCTAGAAATTTAAAATGCAATTTTGAGCTATTGAGGAGCGTTAGATTTTGATTTTGATCCCGAAAATGGATTCAGAATGGTCGATTTAGCCAAGGGTGAAGTTTTCATGCAAAATGGAGCACTTTTGCAGTCATGATGAAGCTGGGACGTAAGATGAGAACCCTTGGTGAATAAATCTAGAAGAGCGTCATGAAGTGAGCATCAAAATACTGTCACTATGCAAGTCTAGAATGAAAATGCAAGCCTAAGCTAGATGCAATCCCTAGGACTTGGTTGTTGGACCCATTAGATATTTATCATCATAGAGTTTTTATTATCAGATAGTCATAGGATATCATACAACCCTCACTAACATTGCAATAATGAGAATATGAATATGACACTAGTCTTAGATTTTTTGAAATGAGGTGTAAGCATTAAGGCACAAGAAGCCAGAATGACCTGAACACCTATTCCTTTTGATTTAGCAAGTTAACATAAGCATCAAAGCAAAGTTTCTAGAATGACTAGAATGTTGCTTGCGTATAAACATGCCAGACACATGAGAGTTCCTCCTTTTGCTAAGTGAATGATAAGCATATCAAAGGTGCTCGTAGTGACCCTTACATTCACTTTGCAGGATGAGCCTTTGCAATTCCACTTGTAGCAGAAAGAAGTCACTCAAAAAGAAAAGGAGAAGAACCAACATCACCGAAGCATCCATATAAAAGTAGTTGAGGTACACATGTCCATCCAACACATGATGAAGGCTCTCATAGTGGACACCCCTCTTATATAGATTCATTGGATCATTGGAACTAAACTGAAAAACAACAAGAAAAGGAAAGATCATGCCCCCCAGTCTTTGCTTCTCGCAGTCAAGAGAGACGTCTTAGAGTTGCTCAAGGAGGAATGATAAAGCAAAAAGACAAACACACAAAAGAAAAGCCCAGCATGCTTCAGAGAGTTTCAGATCCAATTTTCAGTTTCAATTTCAGCGGATTGATTTTGGATCGGAAGTATATAGCGTAAGAAGTCTCAATAGGATGGCGACAGTAGGCGGATGCAGTGAGAACCACTAGTGACTAACACAAGAGATAATCTCAAGGAGAAATTAGAGTACTAATGAAGTATTAGCAGGAAGATGCAGTGAGAACCACTGGTGACTGATACAAGAGATCCTCAAGGAGAGAGATCTAAGAGCAAATGAAACATCAATAGGTAGACACAGTGAGAACCACTGGTGACTGATGTACGAGGGATTCTCAAGAAGAGAGATCTAAGTGATAGCTAGGTATCAGTAGGTAGACACAATGAGAACCATTGGTGACTGATACACGAGAGATCCTCAAGGAGAGAAATCTCAATGATAGCTAGGCATTAGTAGGAAAACATAGTGAGAACCACCGGTGACTGATGCAAGGAAAATCCTTCAAAAATGATATGAAAATGCCCCCTAGACCAGGAAGGTGCCCCAAGTGTGACCAGTTTCAATCCATGTAAAGTCGAGCACAATCTCAAAGATAGCTGAAAGCGAGTGCGTGAGCTAGAAAACTAAAGTAGAAAATGAACTAAAGTAGGAAAGCGAGAAAGCAAACTAAAGCAGGAAAGGCGGGAAAGAAAACTAAAGTAGGAAAGTAGGAGTGAAGCGGTGCTGCAAAAGGTATAGCATTGAGGAAAAAGAGGTGCCTGTTTACCAAGTTTTCACCATCTTGACAGAGATTCTATTTTTGCTACCATGACACCTGTTTGCCAGGTTTTCATCAATGACACATTCTTTCTTTTTCAATTTTTTTTGTACTTTTCTCTTTTTTGATTTTTTTATATTTTTGTATTTTTCAATATTTTTGTATTTTTGAATTATTTTTTATTATTATCAAGGCATCTGTTTACCAAGTTTTCACCAAGATAATAGATGCATCAAAGTGCCTATTTACCATGTTTTCACTAAGATCATTTTTTTAGGACATTTTGCAATTTTTTAAAGGATTTTTTCAGAATAAAGTATGTATAGGAGCACACAAAAAATGTCTCAGCTATAGAATGGCTTTAGGTGCAGAGCATTGATCAGCTCTTTGAGATATTATCCTTCAGTAGTAGAGAGTTGGTAAGCACCAGACCCAAATGTTGCAGTGATAATGTATGGACCGAGCTAGTTTGGTTCAAACTTTCCTTTCTGGATCCGCTGCTATTGATTCTTGGGGTTTTCTCTCAGGAAGAGATCACCCACTTGGAATTCCCTTGGTCTAACCTTCTTATTGTAGCTCTTAGACATTCTTTTCTAGTATGCTCTTAGATGATCAAACACCACTTGCCGACTTTCATCCAATAACTCTAGCTCTTGTAGCCGAGATATTCTAATGTCTTCATCAGTAATGACGTTCTTCAGAGAGACTCACAATATAGGAATCTCAACCTCAATAGGAAACAAAACATCCAAACTGTAGACTAAAGAAAAGGGTGTGGCCCCTATTGGTGTTTGAATGCATGTTCTATAGGCCCATAAAGCCGGATTAATTTGGAGGTGCCAATCTCTACCAGATTTGTGAACTGTTCTGTGCAAGATCTTGAGGATTGTCTTGTTGGAAGCTTCTGCTTGTCCATTACCCTAGGGATAATAGATTGAGGAACAATGCTCAATGATTTTGAACTTAGTACATAACTCCTTTAGATCCTTGTTATTGAACTACCCCCCATTGTAAGTGATTATTGAGGAGGGTACACTATATCTATAGATAAAGTAATTTAGTATAAACCTGGCTACATATTTTCCATTAGCTATGGTCAGAGGCACAACCTCAACCCATTTAGTAAAATAATCTATGGTTGTGATAATGAACTTGTGTCCTCTAGAGTAAGATAGATGTATCTGACCCACCAAATCAAAGGCCCATTACTAAAACGACCAGAAACTGATGAAGGGAATGAACTCCTTGGCAGGAGCATGGATCACATTCCCATGTAATTGACACTATTTGCAAGATCTGGCATATTGTGTAGCTTCTTTTTCCATATCCGACCAATAGTAACTAGCTCTAATAAGTTTATGAGCTAATGTCAGGCCGCTCGAATGAGAACCATAGATGCCTTCATGCACCTCAGCTAACGCACATTTGGACTCGTCAGGCTCTAGACACCTAAGGAGGGTATCGTCTAGACCTCGCCCATACAAGTCATTAGCTACAATGACATACCGTGAAGCATTGTGGATTAGGTGACATTTTTCATTCTAGGTATAAGTGTCTAGGATAATTTGGTCTCGGAGGTAGGAGTAGATATGATGGTAGCAGGATGAATCATGTCCAATGATTGAACATATTATCTTGGATTTAGGGGTATTGTAGGTTGGGTAGCATAATGTCTCCACTAGGAATTCATGTTTGAAGTCATTTTCTGGCATCTGTAGCATGGAGGCAAGAGTGGCCATGGCATCAGCTGCTTTATTATTTGCTCTTGGAATTTTTTGGAAAGTAATGTGTGCAAAGTACTTTTTTAGATCATCCACCATCCATTTATAAGGCACCAGTTTTTCATCCTTAGTTTGATAGATATCATTAACTTGATTGATGACCAATTGGGAGTCTCCAAAGACCTTAAGCTCATCCACACACCATTCAATGGCTATCTTCATACCATTGATTAAAGCTTCATACTCAATGATGTTATTTGTGTAAGGGAACAACATCTTATAAGCCTTTGGTAAAGAGTATCTCTATGGTGTGATGAATAGCATTCCAACACCCGACCCCTGCTGGGTGAAAGATCCATCGAAGAACATGTTCCATGTTTGATGTGTAAGAAGCATTATGGATTCATCTGGAAACTCAACTTTCAAGGGCTGATGATCCTTGAGAGGAGCTTCTGCCAACTGATCCATAATTTCTTGTCCTTCAATGGTCTTTCTCTCTACATACTCAATGTCAAACTCACTGAGTATCATGACCCATTTTGCCAATCTACCTGTGAGAGCAGCTTTGCTGAGTAAGTACTTTAATGGATCAATTTTAGCAATGAGTCTTGTAATGTGAGCAAACATATAGTGCTATAATTTTTGTGAAGCGAACACCACTACTAGACAAGCTTTTTCAATGACTGAATAGTTCATCTCATAAGAGACCAGAGTTCTGCTGATGTAATAAATGACTCATTCTTTGTTATTTTGGTCTTCTTGAGCCAATAGAGCACCCAGAGATGTGTTTGTAGTTGAGATATAAAAGATGAGTGGCTTCCCATGGATAGGAGGCATCAAGATTGGTGGATTTGTAAGATATTGTTTGATTTGAGTGAGTCCTTTGTCACATTCTTCGTTCCACTCATAAGTCACACCTTTATATAGAGTTTTGGTGAATGGTTGTGACTTATTGACCAGTTGTGCAATTAAGCGCCAAATGGATTGTAGTCTACCTTAAAGTCCTCTCATTTGACTGATGTTCTTTGTTGGAGGCATTTCCATGATAGCTTGAACTTTCTTGGGATCTACCTCTATACCTTTATCAGATATGATATAACCCAACAGCTTGCCATAAGTGACACTAAATGCACACTTTTTTGGATTGAGTCATAGACTGAATTGTTCCATTTGATCTAGTATAGGACCTAGATCTACAAGATGTCTTCCACTGCATGCTTTTAGCCAAAGTGTCATCCACATAGTCTTCCATTATTTTGTGCATCATGTCATGAAAGATGGTTGTAACATCCCTTTGATATGTAGCTCCAACATTTTTAAGTCTGAAGGGCATGACATTACAATAGAATGTTCCCCAAGAACATGTGAAGGCTATCTTTTCTTGGTCTTCTGGCATGATTTTTATTTGATTATAACTAGAAAAGCCATCCATTAGAGAGTACATTTGGTAACCATTTGTCATGTCCACTATCATGTCAATATTGGGTAATGGAAAATCATCTTTAGGACATGCTTTATTTAGGTCTCTGAAGTTTGTGCACACATGGATAGATTTATCATGCTTTGTAATTGGAACAATATTAGAGATCCACTCTACATAGTCAATAGCTCTGATGAAACCAACTTTGAGAAGTTTTTCTAACTCTTCTTTGACTAAAAGTGCCACATGTGGATGTATCTTACGAAGCTTTTGTTTGACAGGCTTAACGCCTAGTGCAATAGACAGATGATGCATGATTAGATTGGGATCCAATCCAAGCATATCAGAGTAAGTCCATGCAAAATTGATTTTCTTGCTTCGAAAGAAATTGGTGAACTCTTCTTTCTCTTCTGTAGATAGTGACTGTACCAAATGAATAATCTAAGGTGCAGCTTCTGTACCCAAGTTCACTGGTTGGATTGGCTCAATCAACATTGATGATCTTTCTTGAAAATGACTAGGAAGTGTATCAAGTATCTCATCCTTGGGCACCTCAGAGAGTTTTCACCCTTCGATATGTCTTCTATTTTTACTTTTTTTGGCTTTGACACTGTCACAATGTGGTTTTCACCATCAGAGCACCTATTCTTTTTTCTTTTAATTTTATGACTAAGATACTTGATATCAGCTTCAGTCATGTTGATACTGTCTTCACTAGTGGAGAACATTATAGGTTTGATAGTGTTAAGATAACATGCAAGAGTGTAGTCATTCTGGAGCATAAGGACTTTGCTAGATGGAGAGGGGGAGTTCTAGTCAATGAGTTTGGGATTTTGGAGTGAGAGAGAAGTGGCGTGTTCAAGTGCGCTCATAGTATAGCCATCAAAAGCGTGGATGAGTAAGTCAAGACCTAGAGAAATCTCATCCAGAGGTGTGTTTGAGTCCTCTCGAGTCCTCACAATAGAAGTAGAGGGAATGTTAGCATTAGTGGAATCACACTCGATCGTCCTAACACTAGACCCTTCATCTACTTCGAAGAGGTTTTCATACACATGAACAACATCTATATCTTTAGTAAAAGTTTCATCAAATAGAGAATCAAACTTATACTCATGTGAATCAGTGATGCTTGATATGGGAATTCCATCAACACTTGTTGTACCATCTGACTCATTTTTGTCTCTTGTAGTATTGATGGTTTGTTGAAGTTGATCTTGTTCAAACTGCTCTTGGAAAGCTGATGGTATGTACTGCTCACCCTAAAAATCAGGATCGGCCATTTGCATTGCTCTCCACTAGTCGTATGTGAGTTGATGCATTGAAGCAGTGTCATTAGAATCACTATCAGTCTCTACCAGATGGACAGGTATAATAGGATCATCTGGTTCTTCAAAGAATGTGGTAAGATCTAGAGGAATGGGATAGGGAAAGATATCCTTGTCAGAGCTATCATCTAGAGTCACAATTGTGGTGGTGTCTTTAGATTCTAGCTAGAATTATGGTTCTGGTTCTTGCTCTGGTACAAACTTGTTAATCCCTAGATGAAATGAGATTATCTTGAAGCCTAGACCTGTGGTGTCCTTGGTGTGATGAACTATGGCTTTAATTGGTTTAAGCAAACCATTATCATTCACCCCTATAGGTCCACTCCCTTTGTAACCAAAGCGTTTCATGAGCTTGAAACCTTCACTGTATGGTTCTTGTTCTAAGTCATGAGCACAAGTGATTTGTTCAGATGTATCCTTCCCTTTGTAAGGCCAAGTTGTAATAGCTCTTTCCTCATCCTCATCTTCTAATGGTGTTTTGGCTCGTACAAATGCACCATCATAGACTATTTGAGGAGAACTAGCAGAGGGTTTATTGCTCTTAGAGGGTCTCCCACAGGATCAAAGAGATGGAGGCAAAGCTGCTAATGATAACACAAGTTCTATCTAATACCCTCCCATGCCTGTATCTTTGAGTTTTAGAGTCTGTTCCATTTCTTTGAGTTTGGCATCATAGAATTCAGTAGACTCCCTATTAGTCAGGACAAGACTATCTGTAGATTGTGTGAGTGTGTTGCAAGAATAGTTGGTATTGGCAGATACTATCACTTCTGCTCCATGGAATGAGAACTTGATACATTGGTGATATGTGGATGGAACCACCTGCATTTCATGGATCCATGGTCTAACCAATAGAATGTTGTATGCAAGAGGAATATCTAGAAATTGACAGAGAACATCCCTCTCAACAGGTCCAAGTCAGATGGGCAACACAACCAGACCTTTGGATTTCTGTTCCTCTTCATCATATGCCTTAACAGTGATTTTCTTGTGGGCATCTATGCAATCTTCATCATAGCCTAATTGGGTGAGTAGGTTAGCAGAGAAAATATTAAGGCCATCACCATTATCAATGAGGACATGGTAGATGTGCTTTGGGCCTATTGTGACTTCTATATGCAAAGGAGCATTGTGCAAATGGCTCAGCAAATGGTCATCTTCTTCGGAGAAAGAAAAATAATGCGGTGAGGTCAGGTGACCCACCATGGATTGAAACTGATCAAGATCCAAATCTTTTGGGACATTTTTCTCAGTGAGGGCTTTATCCAGAATTTGCCTATGAGCAAGTGAGATCTTCAACAACTCAAAGATAGTGATCTGAGCATTGGTACATTGTAACTAGTCTAGAATGCTATAATTAGATGCACTAGGCGTAGAGACTAATTTCAAATTTTTTTGGCAGGGCCAACAACAATTTTATCCGTAGGTTGCTTCGGAGTGAATGTAGAAGGGTCAAGACCCTTAATGGTGATTTTCACACGAGAGCGAGTAATAATGTTTGCACAATCCTAAGATGATTTAGGTTTGGAAGAATGAGACATAGGGCCTCACAAGACAAACAAAGTCTTAGGTTTAGGAGCATCCTCACTCCCCTTGATAGTAATCACATCGCAATACTCAACCTCAACAGGTTCAATCATGTTGATGACATTGTCATGGGTAGTGTACATGTAGTTAACCTTGGCATTGGTATTCTTAGTCTTGGAAGATTCACCCTTCTCGTGAGGAGGAAAAGGATCTTTGAATGCCTGGTGATCTAAATTCTTGTTATGGTTTTCCACAACAATGTCACCATTGTCAATCAAATCTTGGACCTTATGGCGTAGCTAGAAACAAGTAGAATTTTTATGACCCTTGTTTTGGTGATAATCACAGTATGTGTTGTTGTTCCACCAATGAGATTGTGGTTACGGATCATAGACATGATTTTCCAAAGGAGCGAGTATTTGATTTTGCATGAGATTCTTATAAACCACATCAAGGGGTTCTCCTAAGGAAGTGAATTCATGCTTGGGTCGAGAGGCCCAAGGGTTGTTTCTAGAAAATCTTGAAGACAGTTGAGCATCTATTGCAGCCTTCTCAGTGGCTTTGACCACTTGTATACTAGAGGTAAGATTAAAAATAGATTTTGAAGGTTTTGGGGTCACATTGTCAACCACTCCATCATTCAAAACATCTCTATTCTTGTTGACAAACTTCCCTTTATCTTTGTTTGAGGAGGAAGACCCTTGTTTGTTATCCTTTTGTAAATTAAACTCTCCTTTCTTGATCATAAATGCTTCTATTCACACAACTTGCTTAATCATCCTATCGAAGGTTAGGGGACCTTGTAATTGTACTTGATATCCAAAATCTGGGACAAGATTGTCCAAAAAGATGTTGAGCCTTTCAGACTCTAGTAGTTTGTGAGGATATTTTATACATAGTTGTCTCCATCTCTGAAGAAATGCTAAGAAAGGCTCCCCTTGTCATTGCTTTAGATTTCAAAGGTCTCATATATTAACTGGATGCTGGATATTGTGGGAATAATGCTGGATAAACAAATTACCAATCTCATCAAAATATTTGATTCTAGTGGGTAACCAAGAAAACCACTCCATAGCTGACCCACCCAAACTACAAGGAAAGAGGTGCATAAGATAAGTTTGATCATGTATAAATTCCATAGATAGAGTGCCAAACTCCCTCAAGTGATCCCGGGGATCAGTAGTACCCAAGTATTTGTCATATTTAGGTAGCTTTACACCTTTGGGAAAAGGTGACATGTGAAGACTCTTACCAAAGGGGAAAGGACAGATGCTTTCCATTGTGAACTGTTGTACTGGTTTATCCTTATCCTTGCAAGTTGGCTAATTTGGTTTTGCATGTCTCGAATCATCGTTTGCAACTTAGCGGTCTTAGTTTCTTCTTCTTTTGCCACAAGCATCTTGACTTGATAATCTGGGGGTAATTTGGTCCCTTGTTTGGCTAGCTCAAGAAATTATTTCTCCTTCTCTTCTAGAAGGAGGATCTCCATCATTTTGATAAGACTCTTGTTGGCTTTTGCAGTATCTATGTCATTTTGGGTTATTACCTCATCGTCATTACCAAGAATCTCATAAATGCTTGGGGTTTGATCTTGATTCTAGTTATTTGGAGGAGGGCGATAGTGATATGGTTGCCAGTCATTTTGAGCTTGGTTTTGAGATTGGTGTTGATTCTGATCATTTTGGGATTGATCATAATGTTGATCATGACGTTGGTCATTTTAGGATTTCTCATGACTTTTGTTATATTCACCCTCTTGGATATCGAATGGGCCTCCCATCTTGTCAATGTGGGATTGTGTAGCATGCACACATTCAGCACAAGTGGCAATAGATTTGATATGATCAATAGGTTCAAAAGGGTCGATAGGTTCGATAGTGTCGATAGGATTGACCCAAGAAAGTGGCCTTTTAGAGTTTTGCTGATCTTGGAACAGTTGTCCTTGAAATAATAATTTAGGTTGTCTTTGAAACAAGGGATTATAACACTATTGGAACACTGGTTTCTGAGAGGTCGTGAAAATAGGATCAGAAGGATCAATAGGATTAATTCTAGAAAGTGACTCTTTAAAGTTTTGCTACTATCCCCACAATGGGTTAAGATTGTTTGGAAATAATAAGTTGTAACACTCTTCGAACACTGGATTTTGATTCAGACTGAGGTTTAAATGGAATGAATGTCTGACTCTAGGTAGACTGATAGGAGATGAAGATTGAGATGAACTTTCTTTTAAGATTTCTAGTGAGGAGGAATGTGAGGATCCCTCTTGACACTCAGGTTGGATAATGGGTTTGGAATGACCTCTTCCTTGATTGTGAGATCTACCTCTACCTTGTCTGATACCACTGATGGGGAATGTGTTGCCACTTCTAGTTGTAACAGGCATAGAAAAAAATTAAGTAACAAGAGAGGACTTGGGATTATGCTAGAACTTTGTCTCTAGGAATAATGAAAAGAAGAGTAAGGCTAGAATAGCCAAGATGTGAAATGCACTCGGCACAAATCGTCAAGAGTATGGCTAGAACAACCAAGATGTGACTATCACATCGCAAGGTACAAAAGCACAATAAGATAAGACAAATAACAAAGAGACAATATGAGTTTAAGAAGTAATCAGTCAGTTCTCAACTTGAGACACTCAGTTTCAGATAATGGACAATAGGAGAACAAGAAGACAGACCCCAGGCAAAAATTAGATTAAGCAGAAAGTTGACCAGTCAACAAGAAATCACTCACTATTTTGAAAATCAGGGTACAGTCTCATGTGAGGAAGTGCTGGTTCACACAAGGAAATGTCAAACTGGGTGCAAGAAAATGAAGTCTTGTGTGAGGAAATGCACAGGTTTTGGAATCTCACATGGGAAAAGACTAGGGTTCAACAGATCGACATAATTTTTGAGATAAAAGTCAAATTTTGAGACACAACGTGGACTGTTCTCTAATAGAATTTCCAGTTCTCAGACAATTTTAGGACAGTTTGAATTAGCAATCTCAGTTTGAATGTTGCAAGCAATCATTTACAAGCAATCATTTTAGATCAAGAAATAGTGATGCAAGAAGTAGTCGCAAATAGTTCTACCAAGGAGAAAGCAACTTGGCAGAATCATGGGAGTCTTTGTTTAATCATGATGGATAGTTTAAGACTCAAAAAAATCACTTAGTCATCCCTACATAGAAAATGGTAGAGAAGACAAAATCCTTGCCTCACAACTTATGTGCATGCGTTCACCTCACACAGTCGTGTCACCCCCTAGAGGGTGCCTGTGTTTTTGGTGTTTCCAAGGACTCAATAATATATGTTCAAAGGTTACCCTTGAAGTAGGGGCTAGTGTCATATACCCCCTTCAAACGTCCAGGTGCATGCCTATGGTGAGAATCTAGGGGAGAGATTCTTCCCGCTCCTTGCACAAAGATTATGTCTCCTTTCAGAGGTGATCTGGGTAGGCAACTAACTAAGAAAGTGTTTAGTGCACTTCCATTCACACTAAACCTTAATGCCCCCGATACAGGGTTGAGGCCTCACAGCCACACCGACACCTGAAAGTCATACACCCCTGTAAGCAGGGCTAGTAGGAGTGGCACCGCTCAGTACAAAGACAGGGCTTTCTCAAGATGATAGTTGAAATCAAGATAAAGAAGTTAACATGGATTTGGAGTCTTTAGAATCAACAAATATTTCTTTATTATAGTGAGGTGGAATCATCGGAAATAGGTGTGTACTCACTTGGGTAGTTCCTGGAGGTTCAACTTCCGATAGGCCCTCTAAAGGTGACATGGACTTTGGCTTGGATCCAAGGGTCAGATTTTCTAATTCTCTCAAAGAGAGAAGAGCATACTTCTCTACCTCTTCACCTTACCCAAACACACAAGACATATCTATCACTGAGCTAACTCCTCCTTAAACAATCCACAAGCTTTTGGGTTTCTGGTTCTCTCAAAGAGAGAAGAGCATAATCCCCTAACAAGTAGATGTGCTAAAGATTCGTTACCTTTCCTTGCTTCCCTAGGTATCTATCATGCTAGAAAAATCTAGGTTTTGGATTCATCCATGGGCATCACTTCCATGTAATGAAGATCCTATTACCCTATCTTGCTATCAAGACCCTTAAGAAATTTTAACAAGGCCCTAGTTATACTATGTGTGTAAAAATAGTAAACAAGCACAACATTTTAAAATAGTCTTCGACAACCATCCTGCAAGAAAACTGTTAGCAAGTTTTATCTACGTCAAGCATCCTACAACCCACTGTTATGCTATGGTAGAAAATAGAGATATGAAAATAATAGCAAATAACAATGTCAGAAAAAAAAGCAACATAAAAGTATAAAAAATGGAGAAATTTCAAATTCTGATGGCAAGCTTCGCGCGAGCAATTGCCTGGCTTTGCACGAGAAAATGTAGGGTCCTACACAAGATAGTGCTTTTCTTGCATGAGAAAGTGCTAATGAAAGCACAACTTCACGCGACACAGTGGGAATCTTTGCATGATATTTTCGTACATAGTCATATGATCGTACAGACAAATTATTAAATGCTGACAGAAAATCCAAAAAGAATGAGGGCGAAAATGAATTTTCTACCCCACGGTGGGTGCCAAAATGTTTATGTTTAAATGTTGACCTCTAATTCAGCCATAGACTCGACATAGTCATTGCTCAATGAACAAATTACGACAATGAATATGAATTATTCACTTCACAATATTAATTGAATTGACCTGTCGCCTCCTATTTAGATGGGGTATTTGAATTTACTCTCATAACAAAAGCCCAACAACCATAGACCAATTCTAAAATTGAGGATTTTAAATGCTTAAGGAAATGATTGAGTTGCAATGAATTAAGCTAAAAATGAGAGTGCAATTAAGCTACAAACTTGAAAGAGATATGAGAATGCAGATTTAATCTAAAAAGCTTGAAAAATGCAATGAGATTTAAACTAAAAACTTAATAAGAAAACTATATTAAAGATGAGGATGCAATTATAGTAGGAATGGAAATTATTCTTAATTAGCAATGAAAAGCTTGAAAGCATGAGAAAATTGAGACAACTATTTGCTATAGTTTTGGTACTCTAAAATTGCCTCTTCAAATGAGGAAAAAGGGGTTCATAATATAGAAGAGCTCGAGTGAAGGATGAAGAATTTCTTGGAAAGAAATGACTGACTATTGATCTCCATGGAGGAAGGTGAGACAAAATTGGAGATATTATTTAATTAAGTAAATGAATTATTGCCACATGGGTGGCTTTTCAAATTATTTGAATTAATTAAATTCAAGTGGGGATAATCCATTTAAATAACCAAATAATGTTTAATTCCTTTGATGTGTATTAGCTAAAGGGGGTGGAATTAATTTAATTAAAGCACTAGGACTTTAGAATTAAATTAATTAATCATAGGGATTATTTAGCCAATAAATGTCGAATATTTAGGAATTAAATATAGTGTATGATTAATGCAAATTTAGGGTTTTTTGCATTTGACACCAAGTCAAATAAAGTCAATTAGGAGACATAATTGCCTAGTACAATAGGACTTTGATGATGTAAAAATTCAAAGAAATGCACGAAAATTGATTAGAATTACAAGGTGCCAATTTTGGGGTATTACATAGTGCATCAAATTCTTGCACCAAGGCACATAAATCACCATCCATGCTGATTCACAACCCTTCACATATTGTTGTGCGTTGGAATCCTTGTTCTCTCATTACACCCATTATCCTAGAATCAACATTGGCACTTCTATCGCCAGTTCCTCTTGATCCCATTGCGATCCAGAAACAATCCTCTCCTCCACCCTTTCCACCATCAAGATCAACAATAGGGGTTGTGGTGAGTACAACTTAACATATGTCTTTGTAGTAGGGGCCCTTCCACTTGACCCACATACTCAAGGGAACCCATTTCACCAAAGCATGACCCGACAAGAGGAACCTGGAATAAAGAAAATGGGCTCATCCACGTTCCTATCACATGACATCTTTAACAATCAATAGATGGATCCTAATATTAATAGGTTCATGTACAAAGATCCCCAACCTCTTGACACTAAACATCTCAGGTACTTCATAGATAAATAGCCCACAACACACAAATGGGCCACATAATAGTGGAATTATCAAGGTAGAGGTCTAGGAGGTGAAGAAGGGGGTATGAAAGACCCATTGGAAGCATTTCAAAACCCAATACATCTAAGCCTTGGATTTGGTCACAAAACCTCTCACCTACACATACAAGACCACAATACCACAACTCGGGGCACTAATGCGCCCATAATTACCCTCCTGGATATCCAGAGTGAAATCATGGAAGTCGAAGATATCCCAGAAGAGGAAATAAAGAAATCCTATGATGATATGTTTGATGAAAAAACTTTCTTGGGAAGTTATATCCTTTTCCAACTATCCATCAACCTCATTGACCTCCCACTCATCCACCACGAACTCATAGACTGGGACCAACCAAGTGTTGAACATATTGATAATTTTCCAAAGTGAGGAAGCCCTCCTAAGGTTCATGGGAGAAGTAGAACAATAAGATCACATGAACTCTTCAGTGCATGTTTACAAGCTAGACCCTAAAGGATATTTTGGGGAAGAGGAAGTATTCAGCGAAAAAAATATAAATAAAAAAGAACAAGATGAGTCTTTTTGTGAAAACCCCTATGGGGTACTTCTTGATTCTAAAAAAGTAAAAATAAAGGGCGTATCTTCTAGAAAAAACCTCTCTAAGGAAATAGAAGATGAAGACATACCTCTTCCTCTTATCCATGACTACAAGACAAAGAAATCATCTATACTCATTGAATAAACTAGGCATGTTAACCTAGGAACTAAGGAATGTCCTAGAGTAACATATATCACAACATCATTATCTGAGGGAGAGGAAGCAACCTTCATCACACTTCTCCAACAGGCCACATTAAAATTCGCATGGTCATATGCTCACATGCTTGGAATGGACCCTAACTTAGTTGTCCATCATCTTGCAGTCAACCTAAGCACCAAACTAGTCAAACAAAAGCTTTGAAAGATGCACCCCAAGGTGGCCTTGTTGGTTAAGGCAGAATTGGAAAAGCTCTTATAGAAAAAATCATATACGCCATAGACTATTTAGAATGGATCTCCAATATGATGTCGGTCTCCAAACCGTAAGTGGAAATAAGAATATTCACTGAATTTTGTGATCTCAACAAGGCATGTCTGAAGGATGATTTCCTTTTTCCTAACATCGATATGATCATGGAACTCACTGCCAGACATGAGATGCTGTCTCTCATGGATGGATTTTCCGGCTTAAATAAATAAATATTGCAAAATAAGATCAACAAAAGATAACCTTCACAACCCCATGGGGGACCTTATGCTATAAAATGATGCTATTTGGTCTAAAGAACGCATGGGTAACATATCAACGAGCCATGACAATTATATTTCATGACATGATCCACAAGATCCTAGAAGATCATGTGGATTAAATCTTAGAAAATTTAAAGAAAAGGTTGGGCCATCTCAATGTGTTGGAATGTGTCTTTGACCATCTGCATCATTATGGTCTTAAGCTCAATCCAAAGAAGTGTGTTTTCGGGGTCACACCAGGCAAGCTCATAGGGTTTATTGTATCTTGACGAGACATAGAGATTGATTCTAAAAAGGTTAAAGCTATCATGTAAATTCCTCCCCCTAGGATGCTCAAGAAATTATAGAGTCTACAAAGCAAGCTAAAATCCATTAGAAGGTTTATATCTCATCTTGCAGACAAGTGCCAACCATTCACCCATCTACTATGTAAGGACACCAACTTCCAGTAGGATTGTTTGTGCCAAAGAAGTTTTGAGAAGATCAAGGAATACTTGGAAAACTCACCAATCCTTGTGCTACTGACTCCAAGGGAACCACTCATCTTGTACATATCAGCTACTACAAGAGCACTAGGGGTACTCTTGGAACAACTTGATGACAATGACAAAGAGCGTGCCATCTATTACATCAACCATACACTTGTGGGTTATGAGATCAATTACACACCAATGGAAAAAGAATGCCTTGTAGTATTTTCTGCTACTCAAAAGCTGCACCACTACGTGATCATTCACACAATGAAGCTAATCTCCAAGATAGACCCGCTCAAGTACCTACTCTCACACACAACCCTCATAGGAGGAATGAAAAAATGGGTCATGCTCCTCAGTGAATTTGACATCCAATATGACATGAAGGAAATCAAAGGCTAGGTCATCATAGACCAACTAGCTGAGGCACCTTTGGTGGATGCATATCCTTTGGTCATGGATTTTCCCAATGAGCATCTATGTATTATTGAAGAATAACTAAACTAGAAATTGTATTTTGATGGATCCTACACATCACACAGATCAAGAGAGGGGATTCTTTTCATCACTGGTCAAGGAAAATACATCCCAAAGTCATTTAAATTGGGATTCCCCTGTACCAATAATATTGTAGAATATGAGGCGCTCATCTCATGCCTCAAAACAAATATCCAATGGAACATCACAGAGTTACAAGTGTTCATATATTCTTTTCTCATCCTCAAGAAAGTCATGGATGAGTTTAAAAGAAAGGATGAAAAGATGTTACCCTACAAGGAGTTAGTGGATAAGATGAAAGAATAGTTCCTGAGTCTTCAATTCACGCATGTACCTAGATTACAAAACAAGGCTGCAGAAGAAATGACAACCATCGGGTCCCTACTCAAAATTCCTCAAGACACAAGACAATATGATTTCTCAGTTGAGCAGCTACACTCACTCACTTACGAGAATACTGATTCAGAAATGGTGTGCATCTTGGTTGGTCCCTAGTCCCTATGGTACCACAATATTCATGCTTATCTAAAAAATGGTATCATCTCCCCACCTCACAAACACCCAATGCCAAAACCTCATTCGCAGAGCATTTTTCTACACTCTTGTAGCTAACACCTTATATCATCATGGATATCATAGCATCCTCTCTAGGTTTTTAGACTTGAACAAGGCTGCCCAGGCTTTACAAGAGGTACACACTGGAATCGACGGTGCTCACACAAGTGGTATGGTATTAACAAAGAAGTTGCTTCGAGTATGGTACTATTGGCCCACAATAGAACATGATGCTTTTGCATTTGTGTAGAAATGTTTACCATGTTAGCAACATTTAAATTTTATTCATGCCCCAGCACATGATTTACATCCAATTTCACCACCATGGCCTTTCTCATGTTGGGGATTCAACCTTGTTGGTAAGATAACTCCCCTTTCCTTGGATAGAAATAAGTACATCATCACTGCTACAAAATATTTTACAAAATGGGTTGAACTGATTCTGCTCACCCTTACTATTGGTATCTAGATATCCAAGTTCATCCCATACCACATCATTTTACGCTTTGACATCCCCTTCACCATTGGAAAATTATGGCACACCATTTGAGAGCTAACACATGAAGGATTTGTGCGAACAATTCCATATCCATCATTGCTTCTCGAGCCCATATTTTCCCTAAGAGAATGACCAAGTTGAGGAAACCAAAAAAGCATCCTAAAGATCCTAATTTTTTTTTCAATGATTCCAGTCGTGACTGACACCTCCAAATCAATCTTGATCTTCGGGGATATCACACTTCTTTCCACACTCTCTAGTATATGGTTCTGAAGTGGTCTTACCAATTGAGGTCAAGTTACCTTCGCTGTGCGTGTCCCTAAAGAACTATATCACTGATAAAGATTACCACGTGGAACACCTCACACAACTAGACCTATTAGATGAGAAGAGACAACAAGCATATGATCACCTGGTTGTATATCAAAACTATCTTAAGAGAAGCTACAACTAAAAGATCCACCCAAGACAGTTCTAGGTGAGGGACATGATCCTTATGGAAAATTAGAAAGTACAACCAAATCAAGAAAATAAAGGCAAATTTGAGCCTACTTGGTTGGGTCCCTACATTGTCACTAAATAGTCTCACAATAGGTAGAGATAATCATGCCATTGTCTCTCTCTCAAGGGTAATATATCTATGCTACGGATTACCTATCCCCATCATGAAATGCATTTAGATTGTCAACCCAGGGACGTAGACTTGAAATGGGACAGCACAGTTTGTGCACTAAGCTCCTTTAGGAGTCAAAATAGTTATGCTGCAGGAAGATAAAATGCATTAAAGGAATCTATAATATTGCTGCAGGAAAGTAAACACACTTGACTATTGAATGGAATTACTGCCGAAAACATACGAAATGAATCTAAGTCTATTTAACACTCAAGACATTCACTATACTCATCTCTGCAAATGCTGCAGGAACAACCATAGATATAATGCTGCAGGAGTAAATAGTAGCTCTATTTGAAAATAGGAAAAGTACAAAAAGAAAATCTATTCTACCTTAATCTAATCCACCTCCCAAGTGGGCCCCCTTGGTTGGCTTCTGCTAACTAATCAACACAAGAAAATAATCCAAAATCACTCTTCCATTAAAATCTTCTTAACTAGTTACATAACTGAATAATTCATGAAGAGAAAAAATAGAGTAACTTCTATTATACTGAATACATCATTCTATATTTCTCCATTACCTACTAAATCAGTCAAAATCCCTTTATATCAAGGATCGACACTTATTGAAAACATAACAGAAAAGTCTCATTAAATCTCACCACATACAGAGGAGATAAAAAAACCATAACATGATACAATTACTGCTGTCAACAGAATAACAGTTCTGAGGAAATGTAGCAAGACTAATTACCTATATTTTCTGGAACAACAACTCCTAAGCTCGACACCACCATCAGAATCATGCTAAATTCTCTCACCATGGTTGGTCTTCTAACTCCCTTGTTCAATGTAGATGCACCACTCTTCATACCACTCCATGTTTACCTGAAAGGTTAGTACATTTGGTACATATATGCAAGTCAAAATTTCAACTCCTACTTAGATGTTAGAACACAGCTTGAAATAATTATATGAAATACTACATTATATTTATAATAGTTAGCAAAACATATCATTTAGGCTACCCTTAGATTTTGTGGCTTTGGCTATACTTGGCATAGGTTCACATAAGTATAGGTAATCAAATGTCTTGAAAATGTTTGTCAAAGTATCAACAAAACATAAAGATCATAACAAAATTGAGTCAATAATTAGACTCATCAATCACAACCTATTTTAGCTCAGGAGCATACCAATTGTCAACATCCGAAGGGGAACCTTTGACTGATCTTATCAACATCATTCATCTAAAGAAGTTCTATGCCTGAGCTATGATTTATATATGAGAAAATCCATTAAAAAAATAAAAATGTGTTGAATAAAATCACTGTCTTGGTGAAAACCTGGTAAACAGGTGCCTTGATGATAACAAAAAATGAAAAATATAGAAAAATCCAAAATTTTTTTACAAAAGATAAAAAATACAAAAAATTAAAAAGATAAATAGTCATCCAATGGTGAAAACTTGGCAATCAAGCACCTTGGGAAATTAAGTTGGTGAAAACCTAGAAATAGGCACCGTAAATAGTGGACCATACCATTATCTATAAAAATCCCACTCCACAATAACGCATCCACTCACTATCTCTCCATCAAGATCCCTGTTGCAAACCCATATTCCTTGGGTGTTCCATCATTGTATGCATGCATCAAGAGTTTAATTAATATCCAACATTCTAAGCTTCCTGTATATATCAATTGAAAAGAACGTCCTATCCTTGAGTCCTGAGATTTGCATATATCTGTCACTTGTTGATCTATCCTAACTCCTGAGCTTTTGTAAATACCTACTGTATATATCATTTTTCCCAATTGTACTATATTGTCAGGTCCCATTGTATATATCCTCTCTCATCTTGCATAAACATGGTCAATCGACTTATCTCACCAAATCCTCATACTTAAAAAAGTACCTCAGCTGGAATCATCAGTCATGTGGTGGTCCCAGAGTCCTCTTTTGTTGTTAGACACAAATTTGTAGTTGATCTCATCAATAGGTCCTTATAGGATGCATCCTTCCTCATGTTTGACATAATTCCAACATATTTTAGGAAGTCGATCTCTTTTGGAAAAGGGTGTCTTTTGGATTCATCACATTAATTTAGAATTGATTCTTTGGTTCTTACTTATCTTTTTTAGGCTTCTTGGTTGTTCTCCTCCTCAAAGTCACCACGATCCTTTATATCATGGTATGCTATGAATGGATACACCAGGGAAAAGGTCTTGGTCTCTTTTTTTTTTTCTTGTGAGTCAGTCAGATGTGACCCAAGAAATGCATCATGTGATCCTTTTGTGATCACACGATGCACTTGGGAAATGTCATTTGTTTTTTATTCCTCAACATCATATCCATCTTGAATCCTTTAGGGCTCATATGTGACATTGGGGAAACCCTCACATGCTTTTTTTTTCATTCCCATGCAACGCTGGTGAAGAGCCCTTGAGTTCCTAGTAACCTTGGAAGGTCTCTAATGTTGTTATATCAAATGAGGGTGTGGTCTCTGACATTAACACAATTTAATCTACAAGTCCCATTTCGTTAGCTGCATTAGATTCATGCTTACTTTTTTTCTTTTGGGCAAGGCTCCTATTTATTCACTTTCGACTCCCCCCCTTTTTTCATTCCCTTTTCACCTCTCTTTTCTTCTCATTCCTTTCCTCTTTGCATCTTTTTTTGAGAAAATTTCACAAATCTTTTCCTTTGCATTCTTTTCTCAAGGGAGCACAACCTCTTACTATCATCGCTTTGGCACAACTCTTAGGCACCTAATTTCATTTGAGGCAACTTATTTTCTTTTCTTTGACGCAATGTCACTTGTGACACTGCATCACAGAGGGGCAAAATGTAGATGTCTAGAAATCATTCTTATTAATTAAATTTATTTATTTAATAATCCTTGTGACATTATAATTAATTTTAATTAATTAATCATTATTGTCATATCCCTCTACCCATTTCATTAAAATTATTTAATTAAGTTGGGTTCATTATCTAAGGTGTTTAAATTTAATTTAAATCCCCCCTTATCTAATGTATTAAACTTATTTTAATACAAGTCCCCACATAAATCTCTTTTTAAAATAAATTACTATTTATTTAAATCTCTCCACATCTTAATAGTCTTCTAAGCTTGGATTAATCTAAACCTAGTTTAGATTAATCCAAATCCCTACCTAAAACCTAACCTACACCCATCACCTCACTTGCTAAACCTACCCTCCCACCTAATCATTCCCTTAATCTCACTAAAAGGTGATTCCTAACCTCATTAATGCTAATGAGTTTCTCTTCCCAAGGTAGTCACCAAATTTCCTTAAATGTTCCAACTCCTTTCTGACAACTTTGTCCCCCACATATTTCCCCAAATTTTGTCACACGTGTGAGCAATCTTGAGCCTCACAAAACCTTAAAGGTTACTTGTTGAATTTTTCATAGCCATCCCCTATATCCCATGTGTCTCCTATGTGGCTCCCATGTGGATTCTACATAGGTGCCACCTCATCCAATCTTCCAAGTTGCTCCAAAAATCTCTAAATAGAGGCCTTGCCAAGAGCAAATCCATCTCTCATTTTTGCATTGTTATCATGTTAATTTAGCTCTAGAATTGCATAAGCATTTAACATTTATCTTAGTTTCTTGTTCCTAGTTTTGAATCTAGATCACATAGAATGATTAATATAATGGTGAATGAATATTAGTTTGCAACGTCATTGTAGGTTCTTATCTTCATCTTCATCATTTGGATCTTTGGTTGCAAACTAGTTCCTCATACTAGTTTTGCATCATCTTGGATCTTCATTTAGCTTGCATTTAGGCTTTTAAATCATTTAAGCTTTTTCCATTAGGGATCGTAGTATTGTGTATTTTGGAGAGCACTTCCACAAATCTCCATGATGAACAAATCAAATGGAACTTGGGTGCTTCCATTTTAGCTCAATTGGAGGTGGTGTGTTGAGTTTTTGTTGTATACATGTGTTTTAAACTAACGTTTTCTTGTCTACACATGCTCTCGAAAGGTTAGGATTCTCACACTCACAAGTAATATATGTAAAAATATAAATTAATTAAGAAAGTTTCTAAGTTAATATAAATATAAACATATCTATTCTTTATTTTAAAAAGATTCTAAATTAATATAAACATAAACATATATATTATAAAATTATATTGACGGTTTTATAAACAATAGCTTGCTAATCTATATGGTCCAATAAGTTTTCAACCTATCATATATGACTCAAAAGAGGAATAACGACCAATATGACCAGAAAATTCTAGGCCTAATGAGAAGTGAATAACCATCATGAAATTGTGATATTCTTCTCCCTACTCTGAGGTAGATCCCAGAATAAATAGATATGTAGAGGTAGTAAATAATAATATATTTAATTATTGACCAAACCCTCAACATGCCTATACTCCCCTCTCTAGCTACCCCTATCACCACCACCACAAGAAGGTTGTCAGTAGAGCACACACAAAAGTGGCAAAGAATCGAGATCCGCTACCCTATTTCCCACAAATGTTTGCTAGAGCAACAATGACTGATGCGAGTTTCAAAGTCTTGCCAACAAATGTGTTTCATGTATATCATCCAACCTTCCCATTCCATAAGATGACATATCTCTTGAGGCATTATGTCAAATAGTTGCATGCACACATCACATTCTAAGAGATGATATCTCCTTTGTGACATTCTGCTAAATAGTTCATATGCCTTGTATATGGTTCTCTATTTCATGTGTAAGTCTTCTAGAGTATATGCGATGACACCATTAGCAATGAAGAGGATACACAAAAGAGAGAGAGAGTAGGAGTGACCCCATCCATTGACAATAACACACTTTCTGTAGATCACCCTAATTGAAACCCTTTTGGCCGGTGCCTCCACTAGCGACACATGTCAATAAACATGAAGGCCAAAGCATGAAAATATAATAAAAGAAGGGGAAAAACTAGTGGAAAATGTAGGCATACTCTTACAATTGAAAAACAAATGATGAAAGGCAAGTCTCTTAGAAATCAACCTCCCTTTTCCATTTCTATTCTCTGCAAACCCTAGCCGTTGAGTGGAAGAAATAAATGAGTATAACAAAGGATGAGTAAAAAGATGTTTTTAGGTTTTGGAGAGATATTTTGAGAGGTAGATCATCATGAATGGCTATGATTTAAGGGCATTTAATACATTGTATAGGTGATGCGTACTTTTTATTTAATGTGATCTCTTTAAGTCCATCTTTTCACCTATATGAAGCTCTCCTAAGAACACCAAAAAAAATATGCTAACAATTACTTGACAATTTTTTTTGGTGTGAGACATGTCCAATTTGGCTGAACTTCAAACTATAATAGCCTACCAACTAATAACATAGGTGAGATGACTCAATAGTTGAGAATTCTAACTTTGTGCTTCTCAAAATCATATGTGAAAATGTTAAATCACTGCCATTTTTTATAGTGCTTTACTTAGCAAGTCCCCTTCTTATAACTAAGGTTTCAAGGTCACATCATCAACTATGATGTCACATTAGTGTGATTTTTGTCATGGTTCTAAAAATATCCATAAAAAAGTTACACCGATACTTGTGCAGAAGGGAGATGATACTTGTGTAGATGATGTTGCAGCACATGATTTGTTGCTTCTTAGATCTAAGAGATACATTTCATTCAATCACAGATATTCATCATCAATAATAACAACTTTAAAGTCACAACTGTTGATGCAATTTTGTCAAAAATATTGGTAATTAAATCAACACATATGATTATTAAATTAACAAATGCTATCATAGACATTGGAACTCACTCAACTACTCCAAGTAAGTTGTTTGGACTAAAGAACAAGCCATCAAACATAATATAATCAATCCA
Organism: Chamaecyparis obtusa; assembly: GCA_027943335.1. Classification (NCBI taxonomy): domain Eukaryota; kingdom Viridiplantae; phylum Streptophyta; class Pinopsida; order Cupressales; family Cupressaceae; genus Chamaecyparis; species Chamaecyparis obtusa. The sequence goes on along the minus strand of BSBK01004178.1, from coordinate 2,520,642 downwards.
TTCTTAAAAAATAGCTAATGAAATAACGCTATTAATGTATACAACTAACCAAAAAAACACTTGCATGACCAATAAAAATATATCATTAAGGAGATGACAAATAACATCAAATTCTAAATTAAAAGAGTCTTTCTAGTTGATCAAAACATATTGTTGGCAGCTGGCTTAGTGTTGTCATTGATGTAAAACCTGTTGATGTTGACGACTATGAGAAAGAGATAAATTACTATTTTTCATTAGTGTTTTCATAAATGAAAAAGGGGGAGATTCTTAGCAGTATGTATTTATGTCAACTAGTTGTTTGCATTGATATCAACCTCTTGAAGCGGTGTGTTACTTCATGAGTTAAAGCTGATAGAGATTTGGTATTGAGTGTTCAGATGTTTTTTGGATGTTTGTAGTTGTATTGGGTTAGTATACGGTGTATCCAAAAGATGACAATATGTGAAGCTATAATATGCATGAAAGAGTATTTGAAGTCCTTATGGGAGAATGCTTTGCATTACTGCACATTGCTCCACATAAGAATTTGACAGCTTATAGTTCTGGAGTTAATGAATATGGTTTGTGAATGTTGCACTATCGTATTTTTAGGTCCACATAAGTTTTGAGGTTGAAGTTGTGTTTGGTTGATAGTGAGGTTGGCTATCAGGACTAGTTTAGAGAATGTTATGCATTGCTTCACATTGAGGTTTCTGGGTTTGCAATTGGGTGGACATGTTCTTAATATTTGTCTAGTGTTCTAATTTACACTAGTAAATTTTACCCTATTTTTCAATGAGGATTAGTTGAATTTTTGATACCCATTGGTCGATCAGATGACCCAAATTGTTGTCAAACTTTTTTCGTCGATTATTCAATAGGGAAAACCATCGTCAAAATTTTGACCTACTTAGTGGTTGAATTATCGACCGAATCTTTGTCAAAGTAATTGCTTGAAGCTGGAAGAATTGCAGACCAAACCTATTAGCTAAGCGACCAAAGTTCATGGTAACTGAGACCAACGTTGGTCGGAATGGATGTCGAACACATAGCAGTCTCATCGAAACAACAAACATAGTGTGTCGCTAGTTTGACCAAAGTTTGTTGAAATCGATGTCGAACACATAGCATTCTCGTCAACACTACTAATATTAAAACATCAAAAATTTGAACAATACTAAATTTTTGTTAAAAAAAATATTATTGATGGGTTTGTAACCAATTTCTCTATATTACAGAGATTTTTCAGTGGGCTTGCAAGAATGCTATTAGAGAAAATATTGAGAAGGTGAGTTTCAATTGTGGTGGATTTTGCAAACTAGATTTGGTTATGAATTTCTTAATGCTTTTATTTGAAATAAAGATGACAATGACTTATATACAGGTTGCACATCCACATTCACATCTAATATAAAATTATTATAAAGTCTTGTTATGGAAATCTATTTTATATTAGTCTATATTATTCTCAAGCCTTGTTATAGAAATTTGTTTTATATTAATCCTTAGAATTAGTTAGTGAATCTTCTTCTTTCTTTCTAAATTCATGGATGATTCTATTTTTCTACAATAAATAGCATACATAACAGAAAAACATGAAATCAACAACAAATATCTACCTCTAAATACAACTCCAAATGAATGAATAAAAGAAGAAAATGATAATGCTGATTGGGTATCCAATAAATTAAATAGTTTAATCATGCAAATAGATGTGGATAGTACACATCACAGTGATGAAGAAACAATGCTAATAGGGCAGTGACATACAAAGAGACCAGCTTAAGAGGGAACATAGATCAGACCATGACATGCATACAAGGATAATAAATAATTATAGTATGTTCAACTAGAGATAAGAGATCAACCAATGCACCTACATGAAATAGTCCTATATGAAGTGCAATAACATGATCAAGAGATGGTTTAATCATTAAGAGTCACAACTACCAAGAAATAGAGCATCATGATTACATATGGAAAAAAGAGGTGTAATGTTCCCTCTAAGGATGCATTGTAATTTAGGGACAACTAGCTTCCATTCCTTTACTCTGTATGAATTATGTTCTTGATGCCAATATAATCTCCTCAATTATTAATACAAAGTCAATGATATATCCCATTAATAATATCAAGGCCACTTAGTACCCCTGATTTTGACAATTGGATGCAACTTTAATGAGTGCATCTTGTAGAATAAATCTAAACTTAATGATTACTATGATCTTGGATGTATCAGGTTTGGCAGATTAATGGTGCAATATAACCACTGATATAAGAGATACCCATTTGTAATTTCATAGATATCAATATGAGAATGTATGTTTGTGCCCATCTAAAGAGTGCTTCTCTCTCTCTCAAAAACACATACTGTATCTACTATATCACAAAGGTAATAATATTCTTGGTATTGCCAATCAGATTTATGATGGTAAAGGATATGATAGGATATCTAATATAGATACCTTTAATCTATCTCTATATTATTCCTTGATTTGATCACTGTTTCTAACCTTTGTCAAAATTTTATAGATGATGATTTAATTCTAATTCTGAATAGTACCTTGGATGCTGTTTTGAAATTATTGTTTTGTATTCATGTATTTGCAATGGGTGGAGCCTCTCTTGATTGGTATCATTAGTTCCTCATGTATCCATTCTTGGTATTTCTACCGCTCAACTTGTGCATTCAGAATTGAATGAAAATAAAATATAAAATCCTCCTCTGTTGATCCTTATTCCTAATACACACAGCTTTATGTGTTTCTTGCCATACATTGCTTGATAATATTTGTGTAGTCTGCAGAGTAGTGGATGCGATTCAAATCAGGAGACTATACGCAATCAACCAATGATTACATGTTTGGTTTGTTCAACTAGAGATAAGAGATAAGAGATCAACCAAGGCACCTACATGAAAGAGAGGGTCTTCAAGACCTCTTCATATGCAGTCTAGTTATGCACATGAGCATATATGACAATCTCATAGAGGGTCCGTCCCTGAAAACAAAAGCACCATTTTAGTTTGAATATTGAATATATACAAATATAATGATGAAAGAAAATCAGACAATCATACACTCTCTAATTTTGAGGTATAAAACATCAAATATAAGCTAAAAAGCTAATAAAAATCATAAGAGACAAATCACACTTCAGGAAAGTACAAAAAGAAAAGCAAGATAAGTTCTTATCAAGCCATTGAAAAGATTTCAGTATTTTAGATAAGACATCACAGGTATTTATTTCATTTTTTTCATGAAGTATATGCATGATGGTATATTGATTTATTATCATTTCCTTATATTCCTGTATAAAGTATCTCTGTTAAATGCCTTTTGTCTTTTCTGTCGTTGGTATTTATTACTTATCTCTTCCTTTGAAGCTCTTCACCACCTTAATGATAGACTATATATATTCATGAGAGAGAACAAATGATCACAACCCTCCTGCTGAAGTTCACATCATTTATGAAAGGTCATGTCTCTTCCCTTAATTAATCGGTAACAATTCTTAAAGCCGGTGGTTACTCTAATATGAAATTGGTTATCTTAAAATAGTTTAATTACTTGTTTCAACGTTAACATGCCTTAATGCCATCAATCAAAAAGAATTATCTTCTATTGCCCCCCAATCATATGTACGCCCATTGTATCATGCGGGCTCATGACAATAGTTATTGCCAATTCAGCCATAAATAGATTTTTGGATGCACTATTGGTATAAACTGACGACCGAAAGAAAAAAATCATTAAAGAAAGCAAATTTGAGGTAAGCCAATTGTTGATATTGCAGCACCAAAATAAAGTCCCTATGTCAGCAGTAAAGAAGGGTGTTAAGAATTCCAAATTATAGTGCATGACATAGAATAATGTAATAAATAATTAATCAACATGTTAATGTTATCTATTATATGTTAATTTTTAGATAATTATTAGTTATGAGTTGGTAGTTAGTGGTTTGGGTAGTTAATAAATTGGATGGCTTCATAAAGCCATATAATGTAAACATCTGTGAGTTGAAGATGAAAGACTAAATTTGCGTATTGGAGTCTCATGCTCTTTGTTTTCAATTTTGCAATATACCTTACCCAAATGTTGCTGGAATTTCAACTCACTAATGAAAATCAACACTGTCCAATTGTCATCTATTTCACACAACACTCTATTAAGGCTAAATTGCTTGTAATCAAATTTCTATACCAGCGTTCATCCTATTCTTCCATAGGTCATTCTTACAAATAGATAGTAAAGAGGTATGACATACTGCTCCACATCTCAAATTGCTTCTCCACCTTCTCCATCACCAATTGAGGTAGGTTAACTTTTGACATACTTATTCATAGAGCTAGCTATGAGAGATCATTGCCATGCAAGAAGAAGATTTCCTTCATTTATGCTATTAGCTTAGTTATTTATTGGCTTATTGCTTTAGATTAAAAATAACAAGCAAGGTTAATTGGTATATTACACGTCATATGTTATTTCCATCTTTCTTTACTCTAGATTTTATTGTGCTTAGTCTAAGTGTTGATAAGATTACATTATAAGAAACTGAGTGTTGATATTAAAAGGGCATACATACCAGTAACAACAATTTCCCTCACATCATTTCTTCTCATTGCCTCATCATACTTTTCCCCAAGTGAACCAAGGACTACAAAGAAACAAGATAAACAAATCACAAGCATATAGCGATGTTAGAATAGTTACTAAAATGGTCATAAATTATGTTCTTACAGTAAAAGAATACATGGGGATAAGTCTATTTAAGGTCTCTTGATTCATGGTAACTCATATATGAAGACATAACGCTTGGGTAAAAGCACAAAGCTGTGTCACGTTTCAGGACAACTTATCAGCACAGCTGAATTTGAGTATTTTTAACTAAAATTATTTTTTGTCAAACATATGGTCTAGCTAGATTCATTCTAGCTAAGTTAGATAAGTTCTTCACCTTTTCCAATTGGAAATATCTATTAAATGCATGTTTTATAACAATTACTAAAGAAATAAAATTATTTCAAAAAAGCGACGTTTCAATAACTCTTACTCTTTTTAATGATATTTTTTTACAAATATAAAAATACCCTTTTTTAGAGCACAGAGTCAAGATTATCATCATATAATTTTTACAGTATTTTAATTAGATCTTATATATTATAATTTCAAAATACTACAAGTAGGTATTTTAACATTCGAGAACAAGATGCTTCAAAAATAGAAAAAAATAGTAAAGCTTATCAAAAAAATTGAAAATTTATATTTAACACTAGAGGAGAGAGTTATCTTCAAGAGTGTGTAATTTATTTTCTGAATCGTGTAGATTTGATAGGGGAAATTTGACGCGAGATGAAAACTATCGATTTCAGGTATGTTCGACTTTGAGTAGTTATAACAGAGAAAATATACATTGAAAACTAATTTTTCTTCTTTTCTGCACTAGCTATACATTTTATCTATGACATATTTTGAAATCAAAGGAAAAAGAGATTATTTGCATATACTTTTTTGGTGCGGACAAGACCCTTATTTTTCAGCATTTTTCAGCAAGTAAAAAATGGACTTAAAAAATTTAAAAACTATGTGAATTCTTGTTAAAAAAAAATTAAAAAAATTATAGCCATAAACTTCATCCACTTTTACACGTTTCATTAGTTTACATCATCTCCAAATTTTAAACATAAATGCCATTTTTATGTCATTAAAGTTAAAATTTTTGTGTGTTGTTGACCTTTTCCTTTATAAAAGTGTGACACAGCTTTGTTCTTTTACCCGCTTACTTATAGTTATTTTCTTTACAGGCAGAGGGAAATTTTGATTCTCATATTCAGAAATTCAAACTATTAAGGATTACATACGACACATCCAAACACAACCAAGAGAAAGGTGCCAAAACTTACCACCAAAACTAGGAATAACTCCAAGAGAAATCTCTGGCAACCCAAGTTGTGCTTTTGGCATTGAAATACAAGCATGACCAGACTTCACAAACACAATGAATTGGAAAATTAAGATAGATCATGTAATGCAATGAACCTTTGGAAATATAAAATAAGAAACTAAGTGTGGATATGAAAAGGGCATACATACCAGTAACAACAATTTCCCTCACATCATTTCTTCTCATTGCCTCATCATACTTTTCCCCAAGTGCACCAAGGACTGCAAAGAAACAAGATAAACAAATCACAAGCATATAGTGATGTTAGAATAGTTACTAAAATGGTCATAAATTATGTTACTAAAATGGTCATAATAGTAATAAATGTTTATAATAGTGCTTTTAAAAATGCTCCAAACATTGAGAATGCAAGATACTTGTAACGATGAACTTCATTTCGACTTGCTAATTGGCTGTCACTATTAACTCTAAGCTTATCTTTAAAGTTTGAGCTTCACTTGGTTTCGAGAATAGTTTAATATTCTCTACTTAACAAGGTCAACCATGTGAAGGTGGAAGCTCCTTTGGCCCCTGCCCCCCCTAACATCACTCTAAATTCCCCATTAACATCTAATAACATTCATTCATTCATCCATTTTTGAAATATAACATTTAATCATTATAATCACATGATAACATTCATTAACACATAAAATTCATTAACACACAAAATTCATGAATAATTAATTAACACATAAAATTCATTAACACACAACATTCATGAATAATTAATTAACACTTAAAATTCATTAACACACAACATTCATGAATAATTCATTAACACATCATTCATCAACATTACTAGTACAAAATTATATCCATTAAGATAACGTTCTTTCATTACCAAAAAATGTTAATTATAATCATTTCTTTTTGGGTTTCTTGCTATTTTTTTTCATTTAATTTCTAAGAGGAAGATCAATGTGCTCGTCATTCCCCTCCTCTACTGATTCTAATTTCAATGCATGTCTCCTCCTCATCTATTCAGGAACAGGAGGCCGCTGCGCCAAAGGGGGGTCTGCTGCAATAACAACTACGTCATGAGTTAAATTCACACCATTTTATATTAGTGAATTACAAGTATTTAATTAAGTAAAAGAACTATAAATCAAAAAATTAATTTAAAAGAACAAAACATAGATTTTGTTTACCTAAATGTGCCACATGATCTACATGGTGATTAGTCTAAACATCCTCTGACACTCATTCAGCATGACATTCTGTATCCTCTAAAATATACACAAAAAAGGTTACACCAAGTTCAATTTAAGATGTTAAATTGTATTAATAATTACATAATTAATTTTAAATAGAAAATGAACACCTCCATCAACACTACGATGCACATCAGGGGCTTCATCATGCAGCATAGGATTTGTATTACGATTAAGAGGCTGCATTGCAATGTCATGCACATTATTATATAATAGATTGTTGCTCAAGTATTCAATTTCTAATATATTTTTTGGCATATTTACCAGTTCAACTGATGCAGGAGACTCTTGGTTTGGGCCAATGGAAGCTTGGCGTAGGCGTTCAGCCACAACTTGATAGCCTTCCTTGAAGGCAATTTTTTTGTGTTCTGCCGTGGCCTCTAAATTAAATTCAGAGCCCTGCATTTTTTGATTAAACAAAATTATTTGCATTTTATAAATAATTTTTCTCTGCAATTAATTTACTGGTACTTATAATTCATGCTTTAACTTTAGAATATCCACCAGAGCCAAGTATGTGCTGCCCAGTCTTTTGCAGCCTGGCCTTTGTTTCCTTTGATGTGTCCTGTAACCTATGAAAAGTTTAAAATATGTTAGATGATATAGATATAAAGATCACTAATTAGTGCATTATTACATTGTACTAGTAGTTAATACTATTGCATACCTTCTTCTCTCATTTGGTGGTGTAATTCCTCTTTGAGCATCCCCTTTCTCCTTTGCATCCAAAATGAACTCATTCCAATCCCTCACCGGAATAAAGGGAGGATGCTTGTACTTTGGGTTCTAGACAAGACTCTTTCTATATGAGTCCCTCACAGTCTTTAGATGTTTGGCAACTTTTTCTAAAATTTTCTTCTCCTCAAAAATATTACTACCAAACTCATGCTCTAAATCTTTAATGAGCTGATCTTTTAATTTTTTTTCTTGCAAGTTCCACCTTTTAAGAAAAAACATAAAATTGTTAGATAGAAAAATGAACTAAAGTTGTGTACCTTGAATATAGTAAAAGAAAAGACCAAAATGAAAGGAAAAATATTGTACCAATTAATGATATGAAAAAAAAATAGTGGGATAAGGTTAGTTCATTTATGATGTTCCACCTTGTACGTATGGTGGGCCCGAATATATTCAGTGTGAGGTCATAAAGCGTCTTATAAAATAAATCATTTCCTGCAAAAAATGTCATGGGATAATCAATCCAAAACTTGTTATGAATAGGTAAATGCATATTACAATATAAAAAATAATAATTTGAAAGTACTTGGAAGCTTAGGACATTTTAAAGGCATCAATTCATTATCGTCAATCAACAACGACGTCTGCGTAACTCCCGTGCTAGAAACACAGGTAGATCCAAGAAATGATGGTGAATTATCACCAATACATGTACTCTGATCTATATCTGGCATACCAGATGGTGCCGGTGTAACTCCTACTCCACAAAATTAATCCACTATGAGATGCACCCAAGATTAAAGTACAAATTATCAAATCATAATTAACACAAAACCAAATATAGCAAAATAAGGATTTACCAGGCATAGACCATGAAGGCATCGATGTTTGTATGCCCCTTGTTGTTGACATTGCACTTGGAAATCTTAGATGGACGTCCGTCGATCTCCTAGGAGGAGTCGCCTGCACTTGATGACCTGAACAATACATTGTTAGCAAAGACATTTTGAAATAATAAAAGTAAGAGTTAACTTAAGAAGTTTTTGAATGTTCCAAAGAAAAAATTTCTTGTAACTTGTCAACTAAAAGATTATTTTACCTGAGGCGGCCGGAGCTCTGCTAGTAACTTTGTTTGTATCTATGCGATTTAAATGGTAATCTATTAGCAGTTCTTTCCCTGTACTTATTAATTTTATCACACGTACAAAAACTTGATTCCCCTCACACGCCTCAAATATGCAATTGGGTTGCTTATTAGTTGAGGAAGGTCACGTACTATTTATAAAACCTGCAATATTACCTGTTGCTTTTGGTCTCCCATCAATGTACATTTCAAATTTTTTACTTTGATCATTTTCTTTTCATTGTATATAATTTGCTGATAGTGCATACCTATGCATACTTTTTTTATATTGAATAATCCGCATCGAATCATTGTAATTGTAACACAGACCAACATACTTGAACAATTCAACAACTTTGTTGTAACATACCTTTATCCCATCCATGGAAAATAGGCACAAACTATGTAATGAGGATGGAGCTATGCGATATATCCTCTCATTAACACAAAAATCAGTGTTAATTAGAGGTAGCTCATTGGGTACCCATTCTTTCTCAATATGTGTGTACCGAAAGGGCACCTTGATGTCACCTTTGGTCTCATCATCATAAGAACATGACCCCCCTTTAGCAAGGAAAAAATGCATGTGTTTATCAAATTTTTTTCTAATCTTTTGACCTCTAGTTGATCCCCCCATTTTAGTCATACTACATGTAGAACTTTCATCTACCATTCCCTCATTTCCCTCATTCGATGTAGATAGATCTGACAAGTACCTATTTGGTGGGTCCTGCAATCCATCAAATGAGATATTGTCACGTCCCTGCTTCAAATAGAATTTTGATAATATTTAAATAATATATATAGAATAATCAAGTCATGACTCATATGTACGATTCTTCTTTATCTATACGTGGGAGATATAAAATGTACTAAGTTGAAAGTGATTATATAATTATATGTCTATACGGTTCTTCTTTGTCTATATATACATTATATGATTATATAATATGTCTATTTATAACATACGTGCTCAGTGATAAACAAGAAGAATATAAGAAAATTATGTCTATTTATTGACTTATACCTGCTGATCCATGTCACTGTGCACGATCCACGCCAAAGGGGTTAAATTTCCTGCATAGGTTAATCATTTATCTTAAGTTAGCTAAAAATTACATGATACGTATGCTACAAATAACTTAGAAGACAACATGAACAGTATGAAACATTGTAAACATGAACAAATTTACCTTATATATGGAATGCAAGATCGTCAACAGAAGGGGTGACAATGTCTATAGTCAATTTCCAGTTTGCAAAAAGGGTGATAATCAAACACAATATATACATGTATCAGCAACAATTAATTGATCATCGTAAGCAAAACATTGGTAATTATAAATCACATATGTTGTAATCATTAGAATTGAACACAGTAAAAATTACATGATACGTATGCTACAAATAACTTAGAAGACAACATGAACAATATGCAACATCATAAACATGAACAAATTTATCTTATATATGGAATGCAAGATCGTCAACAGAAGGGGTGACAATGTCTGTAGTCGATTGCCTATTTGCAAAAAGGGTGATAATCAAACACACTATATACATGTATCAACAACAATTAATTGAGCATCATAAGCAAAACATTGGTAATTATAAATCACATATGTTGTAATCATTAGAATTGAACACAACAAATATGTAATCATTAGAATTGAAATCAATAAATCAATATTAAACATATATAGTAATCAATATAAATATATATAAATAATTAAATCACCTATATACCTTGTACATTTCAATCATGTCATTGATCATCTTTTTCATCCATCTCATCATCATTGCCATCGCCATCATCATCATCATCATCATCATCATCATCATCATCATCATCATCATCATCATCATCATCATCATCATCATCATCACCACTATCATCATCGCCATCATCATCATCATCACCATCACCATCATCATCATCATCATCACCATCACCATCATCATCATCATCATCATCATCATCATCATCATCATCATCATCATCATCATCATCATCATCTTGATCTTCATCATCTGGCGCTTCTTCATCATCTTCAATATCTTCTTCTTCCATAACATTATACTTTATCAACCTTCCTCTTGGATCATGTCTAACAACAAATGACCAAACCTGTTTATGTGGAACCTCTGAGTAAAACACTTGCTCACATTATCTTGGAAGAACATAAGGCTCATCTCCAACTGGCTCAAACGATCTTGTATTAATCATTGTAAATCCATTATCATGTTGAATAACAGTTCTATCTAGATCATTTTGATTCAGTTGTAGCCTGTACCATTTGACGACGAATAAAACTACTTTGAAGGAGTTAAAGTCGTACTCAATCATATCATCCAAGATTCCATAGTATCGATTTTGAGATTTTTGAGGATGTATGTCATTTCTAGATGATATATTAGTGACCTTGAAAACTGCAGTTATCCCAGAATCACAAGTTTTCTTCGTGTCATCCAACTTTTTTATGCAAAATTTGTGGCCATGATAGTACATAGCTTTGTGGTGCTTGACCTGCAATTTTTCAAGCTTGTGAAAATTATTTGCATCGTGAGTTGATACCAAACATATGAGTCATGATCATTAATAAATTTGTACGTACCTCTCTACCTCTTAAACCATATGCTAGATCAATTACCATTGACGTAACATTGGAATCTCCATTACGATGAGCTTCTCTAACTAATGAAGAAACACTTTCCCATGTTAATGAGCAACCATTTTGTTGACATTTTTCAATCCATATCGTCATCCAATCAAGATTGTTCACAATATACAAATATATTGCATCCCACTCTTGACCAACTGTATAAAAAAATACATCAATTATAAATAACTTATATTGAAGATTTATAAGAATTAATTAACTACAATAACATCTTATATTTACCTCTCACTTTCCTCAATCTACCTTTTCCCATCAAGTACTCCCCTTCAAATTTTTTAATGGAGTTGGGATTCTAAATACGATCTACATGGATCTTTGCTGCAAACTAAGGAAGATATTCACTAATGTACACCATGTTCTGGTATACCATATATTCCTCCACCATAGAACCCTCAGGATGTGCTCTTTGTCGAACCAAACCTTTCAAAAATTTCAAGTGTCTCTCAACCATCCACATTGACCTAGTGGGTACAGGCCCACACAATTCAATCTCCTCAACTTGATGTATGAGGTAGTGTTCTTGTGCATTGAAAAAAGTTGGAGGTAGACACTTTTGCATTTCACACATAAGATGAGGAATTTTCCTCTTCCAATATTTTATATCTTCTTTATTGATTTCTTTTGATGACAACCACCTCATGTATTTTCCAAGATCATATATAACTTGTTTGACACTGTTGGCGAAGTGGTGTGAGAGAGATAGAGGTAGAACGTACTGCAATATTTGTAAAATGATCTTATCAATATTTTATAAAAGAATGCAATGAAAACTACATGCAGTATACAAATATATAGTGAATACAAAATAACATGAAATACCTTAATAAATATATGCCAATCGTGTGTTTTCATCCCTAGCCCAAATTCACTTTTCTTTGATACGAGATCGTTTATGTTCGCAACAAACCCTGTGGGAAATCGTATTTTGTTTATGACTTCTTTTATAGCATTGTTCTACTACTCTGACAATAACCAACTAAGGGCACTTGTATCAATCTGGTCTCCATTTTTGTTTGATTGAATGACATTTTTCATTGCATGGTTGGAGTCTTCAATGTCATTACAAGTTTTGACAATTTTGTCTTTTTCACGCTTTCCATCCAAGATTTTCCATAATGTCTCTGTTACATTCTTTCCAATATGCATAGGATCAAACAAATGCATGATTGAGAGTTGCTCGTATTACGAAAACCTACTAAATTGCACAGGATAACTTTTTAGTCCTTTTGGAAGTTGGAGATTAATGCCTTGATGACCTTCACGAGCATCAATTACATTATCAATAAACAAAACACAATATCAAAATATAAATTTCAAACAAAAACCATCAGATGGAATGACATTACCTCGATGATTTATTTTATCATATTCCAACTTCCATAGGTGTGGTGTCATTCTCTGTGGCTTTGATGTAGTCTCTTCTTTCCTATTGAAAATATGTTTTTCGGTAATTCGGTACTTATAGTTTTTGTGGATAAAGTGTCTATTCTCATCGAACACCTGCTTTCCTAAACTTTTTGAATGATGAGATTTCATCTTTGGACCACAAATTGGACATGCAAATTTTCCCTTTGTTTGAAGACCTACAACATCGTGTATAATTGGATTACATATGTTAAATTTGTGTTAGCACTATAACATACCAAAAAAGAGGTGTTAAGAAGAGAACATACCACAAAAATGTGTTAGCCCAGGGGCATCATGTATTGTCCATACAAGCATTGCATGGAATTGAAATTGTCTTTGTCCTTTTGGTCTAGAGATGTCATACATAGTGACCCCATTCCATAACACCATCAACTCGTCGATAAAGGGCTCAATATATACATTGATATCTTTAACTTTGTACTTACCTAGTTGAATGAACAAAAACATTACATAATTATTATAACCATTTTGATGGATTATTTATAATAAATTAATTTAGATGACTATTAAATGAAAAAATACCTGGAACAATCAGTGCCAAAATTATGTGCTCCCTCTTTATGGACATCCAAGGAGGAATGTTATTGTTGATAACAAAAATAGGCCACACCAAGTAAGTAGATCTCATCTCTCCAAACGGATTGACACTGTCCGCTGCCAATGAAAGCTTGAGATTACGAGGTGCTTTAAAGTGTGGCCATTTTTCCTCTATTTCCTTAAATGCCAAACCATCTGTAGACATTCACATAATGTCATCTTGACTTCTATTGCATGCATGGTAATCCATAAATTGTGCCAAGCTATTGCACCTGAATAATCGTTGCAGATGTGGAATAATGGGAATAAACTGAAGAACCTTGCGAGGCACCTTTTTTGTTATTCGATCTGATTGATATCTACTAATATGACAAATAGGGCATTCTGTTGCAAATTCATGTTGTTTATGATATATAATATGATCATTTGGATATGCATGTATTGTTTGATACTCCATTCCAATATCTTTCATAATGGAAGATAATTCTTGGTACGAGCGAGGTAGAATGTTTGATGGTGGTAACAAACACTCACCTATCAACCTACAAACAAAAATATAATTTGTTAATTTAAGAATATTAATTGCTACACGATTCACCCAATGTTAATTGTAAGGGAATTATGACTAAAATAATGAAAAAAGATGACATACCTTAACATACGTGTCATTTCTACGTTGGATAAGCCATTCATAACCTTCAAGTTCACCAATAACAATACAACGGCAAGAAGAGTTGTTTGGGAGCCTTCATATAGGGGCTCCTGTGCCTTCTTAGGTACATCAAGGTTTGCGTCAACATCATCATCATCATCATCATTGTGATCATCTTGATCATCATGATCTTCTTCATCATCGTTGTCTTCTTCCATGGGATCATTACCTTCTACTTCTATATTCACACCTCCATGTTTCCTCATTTGGAAATCCACATTCTCCGGATTGTCATGGTCCATAACATGAAACCCAGGGTGGTTGACCTATATGAAAATGATGACCTTATATTAACCATGACCATGATGTCATCATCAAATCATGTCTTATGTATTTTATAAATTATTAAAATACATACCAATGGATGAAATTCATTTCCCCCTTCAATGTGACCATGTTGCCTACAATGTTCCTTAGTTGTTTTGATTAGATATCTTTGAGTCTTTAAGCCCTTACAAATTTTACAAGGACAATAACATTTTTCGTCACCTTTTCTTTTAAAGTTAGACCATAGTCTAGCAATTGTCTCCCTATTTTGTTATGCGTTGATATCGTCAGACATGGTCTTTCTTGAATGGAATGACTCGTTGGTGGAAGAAGGATGACTTGTTTGCAACTTGTAGATTCTATATCAAGTGTATTAAAATAACATCCAACATTAATAATCAAGTAAATTCTAGCAAATCCAATTGAGTGGGTCAAGTTTGACGGGATTTAGATAAACATTAAAATTAGATTCAACAATGAGCCAATAAAATTTATGATTATAATTCCATTGTGTGCCCAATTGCTCACCTCGTATTATTTTAATTAAATTATAATAGATTATTTAACTTGAACACTAAACAATGATACATATAAATGTATAACATATCTATTAAAAATTCAAACTCAAATCTCCATTGTTTACATTGAATAAAGCAAAACTAAATTACATAATAATGTTAAAACCTTATGACTTATAATTTATTATTTGTACTGATTTCAATTAACTCAATACTCATGGAAGGTAACTAGCTTTGGAAGCCTATTTGGTAGGTGTAGGCGTGGGTAGGATGTATGTAGAGTTGGTGTTGGGAGACAAAGTATTGTAGTGAAGTTTTTTTATCAATAAAACTATATTTATTCTCTGTAATTTACTCTCTATCTCACGATATAGTCCAAGAATAATGAGTTCCTAGGATGGATTGAAACGTGTTTGGGATTGGTTCTCAATGTAAAAACATTGTATTAGTTATTGCTTACCTTTCCACACCTTCTTTTTACTATTTCATTGCATTTTGAATTAGGAATATTGGACTGGTATTCCTAGGACAACGACTGGTAGGGTATAGTCAGTTTGGTAGCTTGAAGTTTTCTTTATGATGTTGTTAGTTCAAAGTCAAATCTAATATGGGTGGTAGGAGGATAAAATAGAATACAATAGTTGTTAAAATAATGTGCTTTGGGCCACCACAAAATTTATGCCTTAAATTATTATTATTATTATTATTTTTTGCCTCAAACAAATGTATTGAGAAATCAGCAAGTGTATTTTCCTAGCAAGAGTTAGAGAATCCAAATATAATAGCAAGCTCAACAAAAATAATTTGAAAATATGAGAAATCTTGAAGTAGATGTTCAATCGTTTCTATATAATCTCTACATTCTAGAATATACCTATGAGAGCTCTACCATCCACTTCTTTGAAGTGAATCCAAAGTTAAGACTTTACGATTAAGAGAGAGACACAAAAAAATGTCATTTTAAAAGGAATGTCAACCTTCCAAATTTGTTTCCACCACAACATATCTTTCCATTGAATAAAAAATAATATAGATTTACTTGACCAAGTTTCGTAATAAACTTCAATCAATAATCTTTACTACCACAAAAATTAGTCCAATATATTAAGTTTTGATATTCATGTATGTTTTCTAGTCAAAATATCCATATAATCATTCCACATAACTTTTTTGTGAGCAATGAAACCCAAAAGACTCCCTAATTCATCCTTGTATCTAGATAATGGTAAATGCATGATCAATAGTTTATGGCATATCGTAGCATATCATTAAATAATGTAGGTAAAGTATGATGCTAGCTAAAAGAATAAAATATGTTGGGGGTAATTAGGACAAATTATCTAATTAGTTATATAAAGGTTCTTTATTCATTTATTCTTTGAACATAGGAGTGCAATTTAGATTGAGTTTTATTCAACATGTGTTGTCTCATTCATTATAATATGGACACTTGTCAAGGTCTCTTTTGATCTTCTTGTAGTATTTCTTTATTTTTGAGCACACAAGACAACAAAGTGGGGGGAGTTGAATAAATTGTATGATAAAACCTTAAATTTTTTACTACTTTGTATGTCAAAATATTTACTTCATGAATCAGCAACAATGTAGCAATGAAAGAATAACGAATTCTACACAATTGCACAAGTGAACACTAGATTTATATGGAAAACCTAGCTAGGGAAGAACCACAGTGAGAAAAGCCACAATATAGAATAATTTACATAAATCATTTTACATCTAAAACACAAGGAAGAAACTACTCCTTGAAATAATGTCTTTATGGTTATACCAAAGATATTTTAGTACTCAATTTTAATGATAAAATTTAGACGAGGCTACAACCTTAAAATATTACATGAAGAACAAAAAAAAATATCCACCACAACAAATGTCTACCATTAGTAGCCTTTATCACACTACTTGAAACTTCAAACACTTTTGAATGTAGATACCTTCAGCTCATTCTTTCAATAATCATTTGGCATTTTTCTCACACACTTCACAATCAAACGCACTTCCAAAAATTTCTCACATTCTAAATGATTTGATCTTTCATTATATCCTTTTCATGCTCAAACAAACTTTTCCAAGTTAGCCACATTAAAATGTACGAACATGAAATGTAAGACGACCAAATATGTTGGCCCCAAAAACTTATACGATGAAGGGAAAGTGAAAGATAACCAACCCTAAAGATAAATGAAGCCCAAAACATATTGAAACACTTCTCAAAGCTATTGTAAACTTCAAAACAGATCTACAATCAGTTTAGTTCATGCAAACAAACCTTTTATCCTCTTAATTATTTAGTTCAATCATCAAATAGTACCAGAACAGAATAAAGATGTCATCTTGACCATAAAGGAATATCATATGATATTAAACATTCCTTCAACACCATCAACACACTGTCACATTAATTAAGCTAGTACAGATGCATTGAAACTAAGAATTCTATCACCATATGCAACTAATCAACCAGTCTTTGAGATGCCTATCAATTAGAGTCATAGTTGTTGTTGTTGTTGTTAAGTTGAGAATATAAAACTTGAAGGGAAGTAATTTGTAGAAAATATGAGAATATTCCCCAAGTTGTAAGAGGAAATTATAAAATTCTAAGAAATGTATAGAATATATTATCTTCTAAGATCTGTGAGCATAACTTCCAAACCACATAAAGATATCTTCAAGAAAAGAGAAATAGAGAAAATCCATGAGCTGGATAGTAAACATGCTCGGTTTGACACCAGTCAAATGGAAACTGGTTTGCTTCAAGGATGAAGAGTTTTGGTGATGAAGTATGTAAGGGGGGAGCATGTATGAAGTGTTTATGTAGTTTTTTTAATTTGGGAATGAGTTTAGAGGATTGGTTCAACAGACCCTAGGAAGTGGGCCTCTAGGAGTGAGGGTTTAGTGGCTAAGGCCATAGGTGAAGGGTGGAGACTTGGTCTGTTGAACCAATCCTCCTAGGGCATCGTGCGGCTTCCATCTCCCAGATTTTTGATGATCCAAACCTGCATGATCACAAAGAGCATCGCGCGGCTAGCAAATACCCATGGTGGAGGTGCGAGTTATGCCCGATAGTTGTCTATCAATATGCCACTAAGTCTTCAAACAATTTTAACCAATGTTCTCCAGCACTATCGACTGCTTAAAAAGTGGGTACCATCAGTGGTTACAATCACCAAGAAAACTTTAGTGTTTCAGAGATCCACATACCCGATCTATGACTCAATTTCAAAACCTTCCAATATTATATTGCTGCAGACATATTTTCCTTTCTCTGGCTAAATACATGGCTTATATTTAGCATAGGGTTTTGTCCAGGAAGCAACTTGACAACCCATACAACTCTGAGTGTTGGGTGTATTATGATACATTACCCTAATAGAAATGATAGACTGTGAATATAAACAAAGAACACAACTGTCAACGACTAATTCAAGAGTTTCGAATAATAGTTCCTAAAGTTATTTTGCAAAAAATAATCATTCTATCTTTCGAATCAACAAACTATGTATAATGAAATGCCTCACTGATCAAACAAACACTCCGTGGACATATTGAAATGTTTCCAATTTCATTTCTGCAGTGACATCAAATTTATCTATCTATTATAATGACTGATCCTAAGCCTGAAATAAAAAATGGCATATTCAAAAGATAACCAAACCTTCTTTGAAGATGGAAATGAAATGAGAAATTTGTCCTCCTTCGCGCGCTGCAATCCTCCTTCAAATTTGCCCGTTAAAATGAAATGAGAAATGAAACTATTTTTTAAAAAGTTATGCCCGTGTTTGTCGATATTTTGACATACATGGTATTGGTCTAAATTTCGACCAACATGGGCATAACTTAAAAAAAAGAAGAAAGATTTCCTTCTATAATCCGACCAACTTAAACCTTTTTAATTGATGGTCGAAAATATTGGTAGAAAAATAAGGTCAAATGTACTAGTGTTAGACATCTCATGTTGGTTTGCTCCACAAGTGAAGATATGTTGCTTTGTGTTTGACATCACTATCTTTGTTAGTCTTTGGCTGACTAATTGGATTATATTGATCAAATTAATTGATTTTTGGTCTGTATATGTTTTAGAGAAAGAGAAGAGGTTTATATGGATCCTACCATACCATGATTAGATCTGTATTATGATATGCACATTGGATAATTATTTTGAGTTAACTAGTTAATGTGTTTCGATGATTTGCTGGACATTATATTTGTTGCCACCAATGAAGGATGTTGGTTTCATGCACTTTGGTTAATTGAATTGAGAAAGGCATGTTATTATGAATTTGGGTCCCCTTATCTCCTGGGGTGGACCACATTGAGTGAAAGTATTCATGGTGGCCAACTTTTTGTAAATCTTAATTATCCTTGTTGTGGCCAACTTTTTTGAAGTGTTTGATGATCAAACTGATATATAAAGGTGAGAATGTTTGCATTGGGAATTAATTGAGTGTGGATTGGATGTGAAGTTAGTATGATAAAAGTTTAGAAGAGTGAAGGTATGAATTGATGATATCTTTTAGATTTGATAGAGTTTGTGGTAACAAGTATTTGACATGATCAAGAGATCCTACATGTTTTCAATTCATTAGTTCCCCATACCTTCTTGAAGATAATGAGTTCTTTTGGAAAATTGTATAGTCTTGTTCCTTTCCCTAAATGAAGTAATCTTCTGTTATTTGTAAGTTCTTGTCACTTGCCTTAAGGTACTGCACTTTAGTCAAAAAGTTATTTTTAGGAGTAATGATCTCCTTAGCCTCTGGCCTAAAATATTATATTCAAATCATTTATATTATGAGTGTGATTATCAATTTGGTTTTTCCCACATTGGGGTTTTCACATAAAAGTTTGGTGTTCATTACAACATCTTTCATCGATGATTAGTTGGATAAATATAAGTGCTAAGTGATTGTGATAGAAAAAGATTAAGTTTTGTTCAAGATCAATTCACCTCCCCTCTCAATCTTGTTGTGCATTAAATAATTGGTATCATGGTTGAGTTCCTTTGAAGAAGATTAACCATTTGAGGAAGATAAAATATGGTGAATGAAAGTGATCACAAAGTTTTGAAATGCTAGCATATGTGGCTTAAGTGATTATGTTTTGTTAAAATTTATTAATTGCACCACAACAAAAGAGATTTGGGAAAAGATGGGTAGTCTATACGAAGGAGATGAGAATACCAAACAAGTCAAGCTATAGAAGCTAAAGAAATTTTTTGAAACCCTAGATGGATGGAAAAAGATGAGAAAAATGAAAGTTACAAGCATCAAGTAAATGAAGTTGTAAGTGTAATCAGGTATTGGAAGAACTATGGATGACAATTAAGTTCTGATGAAAGTGATGAGAATGATGACTAAATCCTACAAACTAAAGATATATGTTGTTTACGAAGGTCATGAAATGGATATATACACATTGGATTGTCTCTATGGATCAATATCTACTTTTGAGATTGTATAATTTGAAGACAATAAAAATGCTAAGAAGGATGTTCAATTTAAAGATACAAAGAAGATTGAAGATGTACCTAAGGCGAGCAATGATCCAAATGTTGAAGAATCAAAATTTGTGAGAAGAATGAAGAAAGGTTCCATAAACTATAATGGTAAGTTTCCATTCAAATCTTTTAACTGTGGAAGGATGGGTCATTATATAGCTAGAGGTCCTTTTAAGGAAGATAATTTTAAGAAGCTTTATGGTGGTGATAGAGATTTTAGTCATAAAAGAAATTCCATAAATTATTAGATTGATAGAAAAGATAAGGGTGAGAAAAGTCTATTCAATAGAGAACCATTCTCTAGAAGATGAAGATGGTAATGATTCAAATGAAAAAGTTCTATTTTTGGCAATTAAAAAGAATGGTAGTGACAAGTATGGAAAGTGGAATGTTGAAGAAAATAATGAAAAATCAATATTTGTGAAGACTACCCTACATGTAAAAGAATAATCAAATCCTTGGATAATCGATTCTGGATGCTCAAATCATAAGACAAGTGATAGAGGAGAGTTCCTTGATTTTGAAAAGTATGGTGGTGGATCAATTAATTTTTCTAGTGAGGAAGCTACATCTATATGTGGTAAGTGTGTGTGTGAAAATTGTACCTGATCTGTAGACACAACACTCAGTAAAACATTAGAGGTTAGCAAAAATCAAAATCGTGCAAAATTGAAATCTAATCTAACCAAGCGATTTACTGCCTTCTAGTAGGTGTGAGATTGATGTTCTCAGATTGTAATCGAGATCAGTGACCTAGACGACACCTAAATGAAGGATTTGAATGCAAAAGATGGATATGAAATTGAATGCAATTAATCTATATTTTTGATATTTTCTATGCAATAAGAATGAATGAAAAACTGATATGAAATTAATCTATATGAAAACTGATATGCTATGCTAATCTAACAATGATATGAAATATGAATGCAAAAATAAGATTGATCTCACAAAGCTTTGAATTCGCAAGTTGATTCCTCAGCCTCCAATTCTCCAGCGTGATTGTGCAAAAATATGAGATGATTTGTGAAGAGCTAAAGCCTTTAATTTATAGAAATCTAGGGCTTTGGAGGTGCATGGATAAAAGCCATAAATCACTCAAATAATTCAACTTGATTTTTGAGTTATTTTTAAATAAAAGATAATTAACTCACAAAAACATGCAAAAGCTAAGTTTTAACTCAAAATAGAGTTTAGCTTTAATTGATAATTGATAGTTGTCTGCTTTTATGATTGTGCATGTTTTATTTATGAATTAATTTAATAATAAAGTGATTTATTTCCAACTTAACTGCTTTTAAAAATAAAACAATTGATTTATGGGTTAATCAATTATTTAATCAAACTTTTATTAAAAACTATATTATTAAATAATGACAACTTGCTTTAATTAATTAAATAAGAATTTAATCAATTATTCATATGATATTAGATTTATTGTCAAAATTAAATAATACAATTAATAATAGATATAATTAAATTTAATTACACAATTAAGTGGCAAATATTAAATCTAATTAATTAAATATGAAAATATTCAATTAATCAAACTTTAGGATAAATGTGATTTATTGCCAAATAATTATAAAATTAAAGATAATTAAGATAATTAGGAATATTACTAGGAATATTCTCCGATGCAAAATTTAAGATAATCAATTAGATTTGATGATGTTTAGATGTGCCTTAGATTAGGACTTTGATGTCGATTTCATATGATTTGATGATATAGGAGGTTAATGAACTTATAGCCCATTTTTGGGGTATTACATTTTGCCCCTCTTTGAATTACTGTGCGAAGCGCAGTGGTTCAAAGATAGTCTGTGTTTGATAAAGATATGAAACTGATTCAAAAGATAAACCGATCTTAAGATAGAAACCGATTGAAAGATATTGAGATAGGAGTTGATTGATATTGAATTAAGATGGAGATAATAGGTCTTGAATGACCAAAGATAATGTTCACTGTAGCATCAAATGAACCTATGATTGCAAAAAGTGTCAAAACACCTGATTCTGAACCTTAGGATTGATAAGAAGTGAGTGACCCATTCTAGACTCGATTGCCTTAGCAAAACTAGCAGGTATCACATCTGAATCCTTCAGTTGCCGGAGAACCAAGGAAAAAACACTATGATCTGATGGTTGCAAAAACTAATACAGTTTACAAGATTAGGAGAATACCAGATTGATATGGATCGATGAATCTGATATGCCCCAAGTGATGATAGATTTGCCCCGAGTGATGAGGACTTTTGATGAATCAGCGACTAGACGTGATTGTTGTCTTGATCACTGCTGAAAGATGTTGATAGATTTGATCGATAGAATTTGATTTACAGACTTTGAATGATGTGCAATACCATGCCCCCTTCGGGATTAAAATTGAAATCTGACAAGAAAAGTCAGCGTTATAGTTTAGAAGCATGTTAATTGATTTGAGAAGTGGTTATATACGTTCGAGAATGCATTCTGCATCGTTTGGAAGGTCTTGGAGACCGAATTTGACTAGGTTTGACCATGAGTTGACCATGGTTGACCAAGTTGAAATTTTGATAGTGTGATGTAAGATAATCAGTTAAGTTGAATACTAGATTTCTGTGATGATGGAAGGTTGATTATGCAAGCAGTGAATAAGATAAATGATCTCAGATTTCAATTTTGATCCCGAAAAAGGATTATACTTGCTATTTTATTGGAGGAACCTTTGTGTGAGATTCAATTCTTGTTAGATTTGAAGAGACAAGTGGAGAATTGTTTAAGCATTGAAGTTCGTTTAATCATTGTGAGATCATGCAAAGATGCAAAATGCAATGAGACATGCAAAATGAAATGCAACCTAAGACCTAGGACCTAGTCACTGATCATATGTCGATTTGTTATCATCATTGAAC
This sequence comes from Chamaecyparis obtusa, assembly GCA_027943335.1. Taxonomy (NCBI): domain Eukaryota; kingdom Viridiplantae; phylum Streptophyta; class Pinopsida; order Cupressales; family Cupressaceae; genus Chamaecyparis; species Chamaecyparis obtusa. The sequence continues at coordinate 2,497,153 of BSBK01004178.1, read as the reverse complement.
TTTTAGGTAACTGGATAAATCAATACAATGCCCACTAGCCATGAAACCATAGACATATGAATATCGATTTGTATGCGCAAGAATCAATACAACACCCACTGGTCAACAACCATGGATATATGAATATTGATTTTGTTTTCAAAATGTCGGATTAGATATAAGCACCAAGGCACAAGTGCCAGGATGACCTGAATATCATGTCCATTTTGATATAGCAATTTGTACAAGCATCAAAACATAAACGTTGTGATGACCTGAGTACGCCTTGCATTACAAACACATCAAACAGTCAAGAGATCATTCTAAATCCAATGTGAATTACCTGTAGTGACCCTTTATCGTTCACATCCTTAGGCAAGATTGTGTTCCACAGTAGGAGAAAGAACTTACTCAAAAAGATAATAGTTAGATCAAACTTCCTTGAATTTTTTGGGTATCAATGGTCGAGGTACGCATGGCCATCCAATTCGAGATAGAGGCTCTTACATTCGGACACCATTTCAATCCAGAAGTTCCAAAGATGTTAGATTTTCACATACAAGCAGAAGACAAAGAAAAGATTATGCCCCCAGTCATCACTCTCTAAATCCTATAAAGGACATCATCGAAGAGCTCGAAGGGACACAATATGCAAAAATCTCAATGCGAATCAGTAAGCCTACAAGGAGATAAAAGCATGAAAAGAGCATAGATTGTTTTCAGTTGAGTTTGATTGCGTTGTTATAGATGCAAAATCCTTTCTGGAGACAAGACTGACTGACTGACTCACATGAAGCTTCAAAGGACTCTGGCTTGATATGACACGTCTAAGATACATTGGAGGCCATAGGATATGACATTGATTGCCCCCAAATTTGAACATTGATAGGATACAGACGCTTGAGCTGATTGGTGTATAGACCGACTTATTGAAACCAGGATATGCAAAAATAAACCGGGAGATATGTACAAACTAAAGCAAGACTGAAAGCTGGGAAAGACCAAGATTGTGCTAATAGATGGAGCATTTTGGAACAAGTGGCACCTGTTTGCCAGGTTTTCACCATCTTGGTAGAGATTCTATTTTTGCTACCAAGGCGCCTGTTTCCAAGTTTTCACCAAGGCACTTTTTTTTTTTTTCTTTTTTTCATTTTTTTGTATTTTTCATTTTTTCAATTTTTTTTGTACTTTTGATATTTTTTGATGTTTTTGTGAATCATCAAGGTGCCTATTGCTAGGTTTTCACCAAGATGTTCATTTTTTCAGGACTTTTTCAGATTTTTAAGATTTTTTTTCAGGACATTTACCAAGCACTAAATGCCTTAGGCGTAGAATTTCTTCAGATGGAGAACGTTGATTGGTTCTTGGAGCTGTTCTCCTTCAGTCATTGAGAGTTGATAGGCACCAGAGCCAAAAGTAGCAGTGATAACAAAGGGACCCAACCAATTGGGTTCGAACTTCCCCTTGCGTTCTCGATGTGATTGATTTTTAGGATTTTCTCTCAACACTAGATCGCCAACCTGAAATTCTCTATGTCTGACTTTCTTGTTGTAGCCTCTAGACATTCTTTTTTGATACACTCTGAGATGATCATATGCTGCTTGTCTGCGCTCATCTAGTAGTTCAAGTTCTTGTAACCTTGACACTCTGTAGTCTTCATCAGTGACAAGTCCATGCATTCTGATCCTGAGTGATGGGATTTCAACCTCAATAGGCAGTACCACTTCAGACCCATAAACTAAAGCGAAAGGTGTAGCCCCTGTAGGCATTCTGATACTAGTTCTGTATGCCCAGAGAGCTGGATTGATCATCAGATGCCAGTCTCTTCCTATTTTATTCACTGTTCTGTGCAAGATCTTCAGGAGATTTTTGTTTGAAGCCTCAACTTGTCCGTTCCCTTGAGGATAGTAGATAGATGACCAATGTTGAGTAATTTTGAACCTGGCACATAAGTCATCTAGATCCTTGTTTTTGAATTGTCCCCCATTATCTGTGATTATAGAGTGAGGGATCCCATATCTGCAAATGATGTAATTCAGGATGAACATAGAGATCTGTTTCCCCGTTGCTTGTGTTAGAGGAACTGCTTCTACCCATTTTGTAAAATAATCTGTAGCTGTGATTATATGGGTATGTCCATTAGAAGAGTGCGGATGGATAGCACCTATGAGATCAAATGCCCATTGTTGAAAAGGCCATTGTGTAGTAAAGGGAATCAGATCTCTCCCTGGAGCATGAATCAAGTTGCCATGTACTTGACACTGTTGAAAGTTTTTAGCAAATTTAATAGCTTCTTTTTCCATTTCAGGCCAATAATACCCAGCCCTAATAAGTTTTCGAGCTAACGTTAACCCATTCGAGTGTGACCCACATATACCCTCGTGGACTTCCTCTAATGCACATTGAGACTCTTCCCGTTCTAAACATCTAAGCAGTGTACCATCTAGACCTCGTTTGTATAGATCATTACCAATGATGACATATCGGGATGCGGATCAGATAAGGTTTCATTTCTCAAAATGATTAAAGGATTCAGGGATGATTTGGTCGTGGAGATAGGAGAACAAATTTTTGTAGCGAGATGAGTCATAACCTACAACAGTGCAGATCATGCGGGTTTCAGGGGAGTCATATGCAGGATAGGATAGGGCTTCCACCAGGAACTCGTAGCGTAGTTCATATTCAGGCTGTTGTAAAAGAGTAGATAATGTTTCCATTGCATCAGCAGCCTTATTCTCCATTCTGGGTATTTGCTCAAATGTGATAGAGATGAAGTATTTCTTTAAATCATCGACCATTCTCTTGTAAGGAATGAGCTTTTCATATTTGGTGTGGTACACATCATTAACCTGGTGGATGACCAGTTGTGAGTCTCCATGAATGTGCATCTCTGTAACTCTCCACTGTATTGCCATTTTCATACCATTGAGAAGTGCCTCATATTCAGCAATATTGTTTGTGCAAGGAAACTTTAATCTGAATGCTTTGGGTATCGAGTATCCTTGAGGAGTAATGAACAATATGCCTGCTCCGGATCCATTCTGTGTGTAGGAGCCATCAAAGAATAACTGCCATGCTCTAGAAGAGAGGTGCATGATAGAGGAATCGGGAAATTCCATTTGCATGGGTGTATCATCAAACAGTGGTGCTTCAGCTAATTGATCAACAATGACCTGTCCTTTGATAGCTTTTCTTTCAACATATTCAATGTCAAATTCGCTCAAGAGCATGACCCATTTAGCTAGTCTACCTGTGAGGGCAGCTTTGCTTAGGAGATATTTCAATGGATCAATTTTAGCTACCAAATGAGTGGTATGAGCTAACATGTAGTGTCTCAATTTCTGTGATGCAAAGATCATAGCTAGACATGCCTTCTCGATCATTGAGTAGTTCTTCTCATAGGCCACTAAAGTTCGGTTGATATAGTAGATGGTTCTTTCTTTCTTGTTCTCATCATGCTGTGCTAGCAATGCCCCCAGTGATGTATCTGTTGCGGAGACATATAATATTAATGGCTTCCCATGAATAGGAGGCATCAATATAGGTGGATTTGATAGATACTTCTTGATATGTTTAAAGTTGTTCTCGCATTCTTCATTCCATGCAAAGGTCACACCTTTATGTAATGTTTTTGTAAAAGGCTGTGAGATGTCCGCTAGCTGTGATATGAATCTTCTGATAGATTGAACTCTACCTTGCAACGTCCTCATTTGACTAATATTTATGGGAGGTTGCATCTCTATTATAGCCTTGACCTTAGCTGGATCAACTTCAATGCCTTTCTTGGAGACAATGTATCCTAGGAGCTTTCCATAAGTGACTCCAAAAGCACAATTTTTAGGATTTAGTCGAAGACTAAATTTTTCCATTCTGTCGAGGATCATGCTCAAGTCTATTAGATGTTTAGTTCTAATCATGGATTTTGCCAAGGTATCATCTACATAATCCTCCATTGTTCTATGCATCATATCATGAAAAATAGATGTCATTGCTCTTTGATATGTAGCTCCAGCATTTTTGAGTCCAAATGCCATAACATTCCAACAGAAAGTTCCCCACGCGCATGTGAAAGCTATTTTCTCTTGATCTTCTGGAGCAATTTTGATTTGGTTGTACCCAGAAAAGCCATCCATTAAGGAATACATTTCATAGCCCGCAGTCAGGTCCACTATCATATCAATGTTAGGCAGTGGAAAATCATCCTTAGGGCATGTTCTGTTCACATCCCTAAAGTCCGTGCACACTCTGATGGAACCATCTGGTTTGGAAATAGGTACAATGTTGGAAATCCACTCAGCGTAGTCTATGACATGGATGAATCCAGCTTTTAGGAGTTTTTCTAGTTCTGCTTTGACTAAGAGTGCAACATGAGGATGCATCTTTCTCAATTTTTGCTTGATTGGTTTTACTCCGGGAGCAATGGATAGATGGTGCATAATGAGATTGGGATCCAATCCTGGCATATCTGAATATTTCCATGCAAAGTTGATCTTTTTCTCTGATAAGAAGGTAGTGAAGTTCTGTTTCTCTTCGTTTGATAAAGATTGTGCGACATGTACCAATTGTGGTTCCTCTGTTGTACCCAAATTGATGGATTGAGTTGGCTCAATTAGAACTGGAGATCTATCCTGTAAATGACTTGGAAGGACATCAAATATCTCATCCTTAGGCACCTTAGAGAGGTTTTCACCTTCAGATACATCTTTTCTTTTTACTTTTGTTGGTTCTGAGACTGCCACAAAGTGGTTTTCACCCTCAGAACTCTTTTTCTTTTTCTTTTTACTCTTGTTTTTTTGACTAAGATATTTGATGTCCGACTCGGTCATGCTAACGCTTGGTTCACTGATGGAAGTACTCATAGGCTCAACTGCATTGAGGTAGCAGGCAAGGGCATAGTCATTTGGGAAGGTATACATACCATGGTTTGGGTTTGTGGAAGTTTGGTCGATAAGATCAGGGCGTTGGATAGTCAAAGCGGGAAAGGCTTGGGATATGGTGTTCACAGATGTGGATATGTCATCATTGGTCCTAACTCGACGCTCAAGTTCAAAGGTGATATTACAACTCAAAATGTTCAATTTGTGAATAGGCTCAACGTCATCATGGGAGTCCTCTTCAGCCATAGGTGGATCAGACACGTTAAGTTCATTGTTTCGCTCTAGACTTACGTTGGGTTGAGAGACATATTGGTGAATAACATCAATAGATTTCTCTGTTATAAGCTCATCTTCTTCTGGAATGGCACCCCATTCATAATCATTTGACTCATCTTCTAATTCAGAATCTCTAGGAAATCTTAGAAAGTGCGTGAAATCAGGATGAATACCCCAAGAAGGATTACCCTCAGTCTCTGACTTGAATTCATATTCATGGGAATCAGTGTTAGAATAACTACCCTTTGCTTCTTGATTAGTTTGATTACCTTCGAGATTGGCTGGTTCTTGTGGTACAACCATCTCTTGCGCTACAGTAGGTTCTTGTGTTTCTACTACATTAATTCTTCTGATAGGATCATCTGTATCATCAAGAAGATCTTTGATCTCTTTAGGCAATTTTTCATAGGGGATAAGCTCAGAGCTATCTGAATCATCATCAGAGGGTTCTGTTTCTTCTTTCTTAAGAAGGGGTTCTCCTGGTGCAATTTGTTCTATGACATGAGAACAACCACCTCTGAGATGATAGGGTTTCTTTTTAAACCCTATGCCACCAGTATCTTGTTTGGCTCAACCAATATGTGAAATGGGGGTCACAAGACCCTTTCCCCTAATTCCTAGAGGTCCTTGACCGGAATATCCCATCTTGGCTATCAATTTGTTTCCTGGACCATATGAACTAGAAAGGATTGTAGGTGCTATAGATTCACTAGGTTGAACAATTTTGGATTCAGAATCATCTTTGTATAGCCATGCCAGTGCAGCTTCATCCTCTTCAAATTTTTGTTTGGATACTTGCTCTGCCACAAAATTTCTTTTGTATGCTTCCATAGGTTCCTTAGGTTCTGATTTAGATTGCTTCAAGGATTGTCCATACGACTTAGGTGAGATTGGGAGAGATGTCAGAGACAAGACTGGCTCTATAGTGTATTCTCCCATCCCATTTTCTTTGATATTGATCTCTTTAGCAATGTCATCCATCTTAGATGTGGAAGCAACATTTAGCTGCTTGATGGAAGATTCTCTATTATTGGGAACAAGCTTATCGGCACTTTCCTTCAATGTATTGCAAGTTGTACTCAGATTTGCTGGGATAGTAACTTCCACTCCTTCATAGGGAAATTTCAAGCATTGATGGTACGTAGAAGGAATAGCTTGCATTTCATGTATCTAGGGTCTCCCTAGAAGGATATTGTAAGCCAATGGTAGATCAAGCACCTGACATGTGGTATCTTTGATGACTGGACCCACTCGGATGGGCAAGATGATGGTGCCTTTAGAAGCTCTTTCTTGTTCATCATAGGCTTTTATGGTGATCTTCTTTCAAGGATCAATAGCCATCTCTGAGAATCCCAACTGTGTGATTAAGTTGTAAGAACAAATGTTGAGGCTTGCGCCCCTATCTATCAACACACGTTTGACTCGACAGTTCTGGATCAAGACTTCTATGTGCAAGGGCTGATTATGTGGGTGACTTAGGGAGTTGTCATCCTCTTCTGAAAAGGAGATATATTGCGGAGATGTTAGATGACCAACCATAGTTTGGAACCTGTCTAGATCTAGATCATCAGGAACATTAGAGCCGAGCAAAGCTTTGTCTAGGATATCTTTGTGAGCTGGAGATATTCGAAGTAACTCAAACATAGAGATTTTGGCATTGGTATGCTGGAGTTGTTGTACGATGCTGTAAGATGTAGGTCTGGTATCCTTTGGATTGGAAGATTTCAAGGCAACCTTCTGTTTAGAAGCAGATGTGAGATTGAAAGGTATCTTAGGGACATTAGATGAACTTGGTGTTTGTCCTTTCAGATGAGTCTGAGCTTGTGATCGGGTAACCGCATTAGCTGAGGAATGATTTCTATCTCTTCGTATAATCATGATGACATTGCAGCTCTCAGAGAGACATGGTTCAACCATATTGATGACAGCATTATTTCTAGGGTAGGCATAGTTGACTTTTGCCCCCATGTTAGGCTGAGAAGTGGAAACTCCCTTGCCATGTTGTGGAAAAGGTTCTGTAAATGCTGTGTGATCATTATTGCTAGTAGGATTATCGATCGTGATGTCCCCTTGATCTATCAAGTCTTGAATGGTATGCTTCAAGTGGAAGCATCCATTAGTTCTGTGGCCTTTAGTCCGATGGAAAGCACAGAATGCATTATCTTTCCATCAATATGGTTTTGGATCCAGATTAGGTTTTTGGATTGGTGGTAAAGAGATCATGTTATCAGCTATCAGGGTTCTCAGGGCAGATTCCAAAGATTCTCCCAGGGGAGTAAACTTTCGTTTATTATCCCATCGTTTGAATGGCTTCTTTGGAGATGGTTCAGTAGATTTTTGCTCTGAAGCTTCAATGGCTTTTGTGGCAAGGGTGAGATTGTAGGCTGGTGCCTTTGATGGGGTGTGGATAGTGTCAACAACACCGTCAGAGACGATACCTTTGTTTCTATTCCAGCTCTTGTTTTTATCTTTTGAGCTAGATCCAGATTTAGACTTGTCCTTTTGAAGTGTGATTTCTCCTTTCTTGACAAGTACTTTCTCAATCTTGATTGCATTATCCACCATTTTATCAAAAGATAGATGATCTTGCATTTGTAATGGATAGTTGAGCTCTGGAACAAGGTTATTGATAAAGATTTCAAGTTTCTCCATTTCGGGAATTGGTCTAGCATATAGAGAAAACTTCTTTCGCCACCTCTTGAGGAAAGTTAGGAATGATTCCCCTGGATATTGCTTGAGGTTACAGATATCGATCATGGTAATCGGATGTTGAATATTGTAGGAATATTATTGATAAAACAATTTAATCAATTCCTCAAAAGTTTTGATCGTAGAAGGTAATCTTGAAAACCACTGAATGGATGCTCCTCCCAAGGATCTAGGAAAAAGATGCATTAGATAAGTCGGTTCATGCATGAATTCCATGGATTGCGTACAGAACTCTTTGACATGATCTTGAGGATCAGAGTGTCCATCGTATTTGTCATACTTTGGTATCTCCACTCTTTTTGGGAATGGAGGCATATACAAGTCTTTGTCAAAAGGGAAAGGACAAAGGGCCTCCATGGAGAATTCCTTGGGTTCCTTCTCTTTCTCAATTTTATTCATTTTGACCTACATAGCGTGCAGCTGGCTCATTATGGCCATCATCAGAGTTTCTTCCTTATGCGTGATGATATCTTCGACATTGAAGTGAGGAGGAAGTTTAGCTCCTTCTTGGGCTAATTGCAAAAAGTATGCCTCTCTATCCATTTTCAAGAAATGCCTCATCATTCTTTTGAATTCATCATCATTCTGACACCGATGGATTTCAGAGGGTGTAGGGTCTTGGTCGGCATTATGTTGAGAATGGTGTCCCTGGGATCCTCCTCCTAGAGAACCATGGTTTGTCCCTGCTTGAGACATGGTAGGAGTTTTTGGGCTCCCTAGAATAGATTGAGGAGGAGTTTGTTGATTACCTCTGTGAGTTGATAGAGGAGGTATGTAACCAGTTTTCAATCGAAAGTTACCGAGACCGTCGTCTTCGTAGATACTTGACTTGATGAGTTGTTCAAGAGTTGGACCCGGGGTATTGGTCAAAAGTAAGTTCTGAGATGTTTCTTCTGATTTCTTGTGTGAAGAAGCTCTGGTCTCCACCATTAACTTTGAATGAAATAGAAGAAAAGGATGAAGACAACTGAAGAACAATTTGATTTGAGAAAATCGGATGACGCAACCTTGTCAAGATTATGATAGTTTTGAAGATTTGATGAGATGTGGGTGAAGGAAACTGTGCCCTGGATGTATGGGATAGATCGCCCAAAAGATAGCGGACACGAGTTCTCAACACTTAGTTTGTTTTTGAAGATTGATAGTTATGACAAGGTTTTGACACGAGATAAAAAGGATTCAAATTGATCAAACAGAAGACTAGATCAGATTCAAAAGATCAAACTCGAAAAATGGTAGAATGCTCAATAGCTACTGCTCTGTTCCTGACACAATGATATTTTTGACAGATTCTGGAACTAGGCTGGAAACATTGGATATCTTGCAATTTGACAATTTCTGACAACTCTCTCAAATTTTTCCAAACGACACTCTACAGACTCGTACGACACTGGGTAGTCTATGAAATGACAGTTGCTAAACTCATACGACAGTTGGGTAATACTGAAACGACACTTGACAAAACTCGTACGACTTTTGACTTCTTGAAATGACTTTTGACTCTAGAAAGAACTTTACGTCAATTTTTGCAAAATTTAAGGTTTTCAGTTTTGGATTGTTTGCAAATTGTACTATCCAGATTTTCAAGGTTATACCAGAGTTGATCATTTTTAATAGCCAAGTAGATAAATAAGCACGCAGAATAGCAAGCAAGTGATTCCAAGCACGTCTGAAAACAATGAACAAGGGCAAAAGCAACCTTGCGCATGAACAATCAAGTGACCAAATTGTGCTAATCCCTGAGAGTACTAATTGTGTATGTTCTGAAAAGTTTTACAATAACACACATATACCTGAGAATGAAAAATTGGCCTCTCTAGGGTTTTTAGTAATGGTTTGACTCTACAACTTTTATGATTCAAAGGGGTGAACTCCAATCCCGACGCACCAGGGTTTTGACACAGTCCGAGAACTTAATCTTCAAGAGCTGCTAGGGAGATCTGACAACCCAACAATGAACCATACCCGTGGAGATTTCTTCCACAAGGACATTTATATAGCGGCTGTCACTACCATGGCAAAAATGGCTATTACCGCTTGAGGTTCCATCAACACAGTTTGCCCTGTGAAGGGATTGTCCGCTACGGTTAACCCTCTCTAAAGATGACTCACAATAGTATACCACAAGGGGACTTGGCTCCAGATTCAAGGTTTTGACACCTCTTCACTTTTAACCCAAACAAAGCAAGCAGATTAATCCGACACGCTAAGACAAAGTTTTGTTCCACCAAGGTCTGTGATATCAACTCCACGTGATCTATCAACCTCTCCGGGGAGAGAATGTATCAATCAATAAGAGAAGATGCACTAACCAATTTTGATTCACCAAAGCTTGTGATATCAACCCCACGTGATCTATCAACCTCTCCGGAGAGAGAATGTGTCGATCAATAAGAGAAGACGCACTAACCAAGCTGAATGTGAAATGCACTAAGTATCCTCCCTACCTACAAGGATTCTGTCGTCAAGAAAGATTTCGCTAGGAATCCAATCTCTCAAGAATCACGAATAGTGTTCATAGGGCCTAATTACTATGTGAGCACATATATATGTTCCGAAAGTAAATCTACCAAAAGCATTCAAAAAGTAGAAAGAGGAACACTTAACACTTAAAGCAAATATGAGATGAGTCCACAAGGTGGAACACTTAACACCTCACACAAGCTAAAAATGAGTCCACAACTTAGAAAACAAGTGAGTTCCTAAAAGCACAAAAGGGTTGCCAAGTGGAACATTTAACGTTTCTGTCCTGTTGACCCCTCCCCTTTATGGCGCTGAGATTGCAACCACGGGGCGGAAATGAGGGGCCGGCGGATTAGCGAGTCCAATAACCCAAGATAGCAATCAAGATCAATCACAAGTATTCTAAGACTACTTAATGAATCCTTAAGGGATTACAACCTAGTATCAATTATGCAAGTGTGTAGAAATAGATAAAAACATGAAAGGATGCACACAAGCCAGACACATAAGAGATTTATTTTAGGATCCAAATTGAAATATTATCAGCTTGAGAAGAATACCTTAGGTCCAACGCTCTGCAATCCATAATTTAGCACACATCCGAAAGTACAAAATTAAGACCAATCAACAGCAAATTGTAAGTGTTAGAAATCAATAATCTGAAAGTACAAATCTGCAAATTATGTGTCTCTGTAGCAAAATCTCACGCGAGGCAGAATGCGGTCCCGCGCGAGGAAAAACTGTCTCGCGTGATGAAGAATGAAGTCTCACGCGAGGAAGTACTATCTCGCGCGACGAAGGATGAAGTCTCACGCGAGGAAGTACAATCTCGCGTGACAAAAATATGAAGCCTCCCGCGAGGAAGTGGAGTCTCGCGTGATAAAAGATAAAGTCTCATGCGAGGAACTGTAGTCTTGCGTCAGAAAGTGATTTTTCGCGCACAAAAATGATACCAGTGAAATTTCGCGCGACACAGAAAGAAATCTCGCGCGATGCAAGTGAAATCTCACGTGAGAATTTGTACAGAGATGTACGGAAGTACGGACAGAATGATAAAAATCACTGTGTACGGACAACTTTGATAGAAAAAGTGCCAAATTTTTTTTTTTCTTTTTTGCAGGCAAAAAAGAAACAAAAAATAACGTCCTACAGAGTATACCAGGACCCTTGAAACCCTTATCCTCAAAAGATAGAAAATTGATAGAAATGAAGGGAAACCCGTTTCAGGGCCCCACGGTGGGCGCCAGAAATGTGTGTGTGAAAATTGTACCTGATCTGTAGACACAACACTCAGTAAAACATTAGAGGTTAGCAAAAATCAAAATCGTGCAAAATTAAAATCTAATCTAACCAAGCGATTTACTGCCTTCTAGTAGGTGCGAGATTGATGTTCTCAGATTGTAATCAAGATCAGTGACCTAGACGACACCTAAATGAAGGATTTGAATGCAAAAGATGGATATGAAATTGAATGCAATTAATCTATATTTTTGATATTTTCTATGCAATAAGAATGAATGAAAAACTGATATGAAATTAATCTATATGAAAACTGATATGCTATGCTAATCTAACAATGATATGAAATATGAATGCAAAAATAAGATTGATCTCACAAAGCTTTGAATTCGCAAGTTGATTCCTCAGCCTCCAATTCTCCAGCGTGATTGTGCAAAAACATGAGATGATTTGTGAAGAGCTAAAGCCTTTAATTTATAGAAATCTAGGGCTTTGGAGGTGCATGGATAAAAGCCATAAATCACTCAAATAACTCAACTTGATTTTTAAGTTATTTTTAAATAAAAGATAATTAACTCACAAAAACATGCAAAAGCTAAGTTTTAACTCAAAATAGAGTTTAGCTTTAATTGATAATTGATAGTTGTCTGCTTTTATGATTGTGCATGTTTTATTTATGAATTAATTTAATAATAAAGTGATTTATTTCCAACTTAACTGCTTTTAAAAATAAAATAATTGATTTATGGGTTAATCAATTATTTAATCAAACTTTTATTAAAAACTATATTATTAAATAATGACAACTTGCTTTAATTAATTAAATAAGAATTTAATCAATTATTCATATGATATTAGATTTATTGTCAAAATTAAATAATACAATTAATAATAGATATAATTAAATTTAATTACACAATTAAGTGGCAAATATTAAATCTAATTAATTAAATATGAAAATATTCAATTAATCAAACTTTAGGATAAATGTGATTTATTGCCAAATAATTATAAAATTAAAGATAATTAAGATAATTAGAAATATTACTAGGAATATTCCCCGATGCAAAATTTAAGATAATCAATTAGATTTGATGATGTTTAGATGTGCCTTAGATTAGGACTTTGATGTCGATTTCATATGATTTGATGATATAGGAGGTTAATGAACTTATAGCCCATTTTTGGGGTATTACAGTAAGGGAGCCATATCTATTGATGGTAAACATAGAATTGAGGATGTTTACTATGTTAAGCATTTGAGGCATAAGCTCTTGAGTGTGTGTTAGATGTGTAATAAAGAATACAAGATCATATTTCATGGGACTTAATGTGAGATTAGAAAGGGTTATAGAATGTTGGTTTTAGAAAGAATAAGGACTAATGGTAATGTAATATATAAAAGAGAAGAAAGGAGGAAATTGATTACTAGCGCAAAGCAGTGAATGCCGGTTGTGGAATAAGAGAATAGATCACATCAATTTTGACAATATGGTGAAGATTAGTTCTCCTAAAGTTGTGTGAGATTTAATAAGGATTATAAAGCTTTCTAATAATGTGTGTATAGAGTGTCAAATGGGAAAGTAGACAAGGAAAAAGTTCAAGAACAAGGAGTATTTTGCTTCAAGACCTTTGGAGCTAATTCATACAGACCTGTGACGACCTACAAGGACAAGAGAACTAAATGGTGAAAGGTAATTTATGTTTCTTATTGATGATTATTCTAGAATAACATGGATTAATTTATTAATGGAAAAGTTTGAGGCTTTGGATAGATTTAAGATATTCAAAAATTTGGTTGAGAATCAAGTGGATGCTAGAATTTGTTGATCCCTAAGTTTGGTTGTATATTAGTGTCTTACACTTAGTCATTTTTTAGGCAATGTTGGTCGGTCATCACTGTGACCGAGTCATCATGTATAGGCCGAGCTAGCTGTAGACTTGTATATTGTACATTTACCGAGCAATAGTAACTACCGAGCAAGTCAGAGGTCACCAATTACTTCAGTAATAGCTGAGCCAACTTATTCCAGTTGTGTAGATATGTCTGTGCTGAGCACCAAGGTATGAAGAATAATGATTGCCAAGTGCTAGAGATTTCAAATGCCAAGTAAGCCATATTTGATATATGTGTTTGTAATGGCACAAACACTTAGGTAAACCATTTTGGCTGACATCTACATTAAATTTATTATTTGTTGAGGAAATCAAGGAGGTGATTATGCCTTAGAATTATAATCATTAATCCCTATGTAATCCATGTAACCAATCAGAATTAGGAAATGATTATGCGACATAAGTAGACAATCTAGATCATAGATCTTGATTCATGGAGTTGATCTATTGTTTATATAAGATGAGATCCAAACCCTAAAATGTAATGTATGTGAGAAGAGCATGAAGAGGATTTCATACATGCAGAACAAAGAAGTGTTTTGATTATCAGAGACAGAGATCAGTGGCCGAGCAGAGCAGTGAAGGATAAAATAAAGATATATTTGATAGAGGAGATCAAATCTATATTAGAAGGAGAAGATTTGTTATTAGCATCATAGTGAAAACTGAAGGATCACGTACTGAATCATTTTAATAGATGAATCAGGGTAAATCTCTTAATAGAGTGGTCCTAAAAGACCTAAGTAAATCTTGTAACTGAGTGCTTACTTTGTTGTAAGTTTAAATCCTTTTGCAAGGTAGATTGTATAAGTCTTAAAGATCTTAATAGGGCAGAACCCTCATTGGGTAGATCATTAGTTTATGATCAAACTTTGTAGCCCTAACATGAAAACTTTATTACTGCACTAGTGTAGATTTGTGGGTGTCATCCCCACCCTAGTTTTACCTTTCAAGGGTTTTTGGGTAACCAAAATCATTGTGTTATGTTTTATTTTCATGGATGATGATTAGGATGTTAGATCTATTTCAATATTGAATTTGATGTTTATGTTATGTAAGTAAGATTATGTCAAAATGGAACTATTGGTAGATATCTAATTCACCCCCCTCTTAGTATCTCACTTTCCCATAATAGATTTCCAACAATTGGTATCATAGCTGAGTCTCTTAAAGAAGTCTAATCACTTGTGAGTCAAAGATCTTGAGATGGAGGTTTATAAGTTGGGAAAGATAATAGAGAATCAAAAGATTGACATTCAGCTTGCACTACATCAACTTGAAGCAGCCAGAGGTGAACTGAAGAAATCCTTAAGCAGAAAAAGAGAATTGGAAATACAACAGAATGAAACTCAATACTAAGAAAAGGATACTAAAGGAATATTTGACAGTGGTAAATCTATTTAAAGTGACAAAGCTATAAAAGATCTACTAGAGAAAAAAAATATACTAAGTGAGGACATCAAAAATCTGAAGAGAGAACAAGAAATACAATTAGTAAGATTTTGTGAAGTTGTTGAACAAAAAAAGAAAGCTGAAGAAGAAAAGACAATGGCTGAATAAGATAAAAGGAAAATATCTACAAGAATTCATGAAAGGACATGTGACATGCAAAGGTTGACAAATAATCAATTGGACATGGTAAATCATCTGCTACTTACTAATCAAGAGTTGGGCAGGAAAGATATGGAGATCACAAATATGAGATTAGAAAATAGTCAACTGAAGAATGAACCAAGATCTAAAAAAGAACTCAATGAAAGGATGAACAAGCCTAATGAAGCTATGCGATAATTTGAAGAACTGTTAAGGTCACCTAGAAGATCCAATGATACATCTGGACTTGGACATGATGAGCACCTGTCAGCCACTAAGGAAGGATAATCATCAAAGAGTGGAGAATAGAGGAATGCAAAGCCAAAGAACAACAAACCTACATGCCATCATTGTGGAAAGCTAGGACACACAACTAACATCTGTAGAAGAAAACATGGTAAGTCTGATCCTAAACCAAAGTTCAATGGATATTGCTTTAACTATAAGAAATATGGTCATAGAGCACATGAGTGTAGATCCAAAGCTAAGTGGACATCCAATCAACAGACCAAAGTAACTAGGAAAGGTAACACATATAATTGGAACTACAATACATGGTACAGTTGTCATTATTGTGGAAAATATGGTCATATTGGAGAAAAATTCTTGAAGACACATTTCAGAGGTAAATCTAAGAGTTGGATGAGTGAAAGTCTGGTTTGCTACAAATGCAATAAGATTGGTCACTTAAAGAAAGACTGCAAAGTACATATATTGAGCAATGAACAAGTCAAGAATGAAGAAACTATTGATCAGATGAGAAATCCGATGAATAAGACATGGAAGAAGAAAGAGAAAGCAAGCAGTAGTGGATCCAATGAGCTCGAGGTCACCCAATCCAATGGATCAAGTGATCACACTACTTCAAACTAAGCAAAGAAGGTATGTGTAGAACTGAATCTTATAATGTTTTATTTTACATCGGTTCCTAACATTTAATAAGTTAAAGTCCATATCTGCATATATTAAGATGCATTAGGAAAAATTTGAAAAAGAAGCTACATTGTATATTTGATGCCGAGCATCAGTATTTTAGCCCATAGTGACCGAGTCACTAGTGTATGCCGAGGTCCTGTGGTAGCCAAGATGTGATATGTACCGAGCTAAAACTGAATGGTAGTATTGAATGAGCTTGTGTTTATCGAGTAGACATGAGATTATCGAGACAAATGTATCTTACCTAGAAAGTGTATGGATCATTAATGAAGCCCTAATCCAACCATTTGAAGCCTATAAATTTGGAAGTTACCGTTTATTCTCATTTTACCAGTGATTTGAGAAATTTCAAGAGCGATTCCAAAGTGATTATCAAGAGCTTTTGTGCTAAGCGTGATTTGTAGAGATCATTCACAGTGTGCCATCGATAAATATCTGAGAATTATCGAGCAAGGTATTTACCAAGTTACTTATTTTGTAATTGAACCCTATAGTTTGAATAAATGGAATCTTCATCATCTGTTGTAGTTAAGAAGCAAGGGAAGGAAGTGCTAAATGTAAAATTTATGAGGAAAGATGTGTGTAAGCCGCAAAAATTCCAAGCCGTTCCTGAGAGTGCAATTATGGGAGATCTCACAGGTGCCCTATCATCTATCCCTCCTAAGGTTTTAATGATCAATGATGTACATACATTCTATATGTGCAAGAATAGAGAAATAGGAGACTGCGACCTTAGAGAGGTGTATGAAAAATTGTGTAGCAACTGGGTGTTGAAGGAAGAACACTAGCAGATTTCTGAGTGAGGGTTGATGCATGCCATTGACTTCCCATAGAATTTTAAGGTTGAATGGATCAAGATAATACTGAGTTGAGTACATGATATGAAAATTTGGCTGGAGGATGGATCAGTTAAGATCACTAAGGAAATGATACACCAAGTGACTGGTTATCCTAGTCTTACAGGGAAGAAGACTATGAGATGTCAAAGAAAAGAGATCATTCAAGACAATACCCAGACAATATGGAATAAAAGAGGGCTAACCATTTCAATAATCACAGATCCAAAAATTGATTTTGTAATGAGGGTGATTGCACATAAGTTTTATCAATCCAGTAGGCTAGACAATGTTCTCTGTGTAGCTGTAGACCAAGCTTGGAAGATGGTAAAGAAGGATCATACCTATGATCTTGCTGAGCTAAAACTGACATAGCTTGCTGAGAACCTCACATCCATCAAAAAAGAAAATAATTCAATGTGTAAGTTTGGTTCTTTGCTTGTCTATCTATTTTTCTATATACAGAATAGTTTTCCTACCGTTGGGGATGTTGTATGGGATACGAACAGACCTATCACTCTACAAATAACTGAATTTATTGATCAGATATATGAAAAATTTGAGAGTGTAATGGATAGTTACTTTGTGGAGTTTAAGAAGAAAATGAGGAAAAGGAGTAGGATCCCAGTATCACTAGTAGAAAAGTATTATAATGACATATGTTTCATAGTTGATACTGACTTCACATATGCACAAGCAATTGAACCGAGGGTATCATGGATAAGGCCATTACCTTATCAAGTTAACATAGATGAAACAACAACATCAATAAAGACCCTATTAGTTGAGGAAATTGACAAAAAGGCTAAGTCTTTTGGGACATATGAGGAGGCAAAGTCCAAAGTAACCATGAGACTGAAATTTGTAACTATGGAAAGAAAAGAAAAGAAGATAGTGAAAAACCTAGAAAAGATGCCAAGAGAAGGTGAAGAGGAAGATGCACCTCTTGCATTGACTCAAGGATTAGGAGAAGACAAGTCAAGTGAGTCAGAAGAGAGTGAAGAGGAGGAGAGTGTAGTCATTAAGAAAGGAAAGGAGACATCAGTTGCCGAGCCTATTAAGAAACAAATGTAGAAACTAAAGCCCACTCCTTCTGCAGTACTTAGACCTAGAATTAGGGAAAATTCTACTATTCTAACTACTGAGCCACAAAAGAAGACCCCTGCATCAGGGAAAATAAAACCAGTTCAGGCTAAGGCTTTGTCGAGAAATTTAAGGAAGAAACCAAGAAGAAAGTTGATCTTGGAAAAATATGATGATGATGAGGAAAACCAATACAGATGAGAATATTAAGATGAAGGCCTCATCAAAAAGGAAACAACTGACTATGGATGAGATATGCCACAACATCAAGAGCACTGTCGGCTTAGCAGGATTCAAAAAAATCAAATTTGAGAAACTAAGCATTGATGATAAAGAGAGAGTAGAGGAAGCTATGCTTGAGATGCTTTGTACATTCAAAATGACACCATTACAGATGGGGAACCTTATTCCTGAAGAATTGTATAAGAGGATAGCTCAGAAATGGGAGTATGCCTTGATGACCAAGAAAAAAATAAGGGAGAACACTCTAGCTCAAGTCATGCCAGACTTATCCCCTGATTACATCAAGCAGTACATGGAGCAGTACAGAAATAGATTTGTTCCAAAGCTTCGAGATTACTCCATTCTACAAAATAAGGTTGAAGATATTGTGCAATAGAGCACAAGGTTGTAGAAAATAATTTTTGGACTTATAGTTGACAAAAGTTCACAATAGAGTGCAGGTACTTCCAGTAAAGTAGAATTGGACAATAAGGAGGACATTGCCAAACCACTGAATGAAGAGAAGGAAGCCGATTAGAAGGATGGAATAAGTGAGTCATAGGATGCAATCACTATTGTGGATATTACCAAGGACACCCAGTGAAAAAAAATGTATTGACTGAGGATGGAATTCAACAGTATATACAAGCCGAGGTAGCCTCAGAAAAATTTCTACCAAGAACTAATCTAGTACTAATACAAGTACAAGATTATCCACAAATTGAGAGTACTTGAATTGTTGAGACTACAAAAGAAAGCCCACACATGGTCATAGTTGATCTACAAGCCTCACAAAGTGCTAGTGCCGAGAAATAGGACAAGTTGGTAATCAAACCAAAGATTACACTTGCCGAGGAGAAACAAAAAGAGCAAGCCAGGAAGACTCTTAAAGAGCAAGTAGAGCAGTCTGCATTAGTTGTGATAAGTCCTCATGTGGAAGTCATGGAGAAGGAAAAGACTAAGGAAGAGAAAGAACATGAAAAACAAGAGCCCAAGTGACAAAAGGCAATCAAAGCTCTTATACAGATGCTGAGTGGAAACACATCGAGGAAGAAAACACAAAAGAAGAAGGAGAAATCTCCTACCACACAGGTGACACTCAATATAGTTATAGTGATTCCTAAGTGGGACACTGATAACTTTACCTATGAACAGATACAAAACTTGCAAGATCTTTTGAAGAAAAAGAGTAAACAAGAAGAGATGAGAAGAGAACATCAACAAAAGAAGGTATTACATGAGATAAAAGGTATTTTTATTGATGCTTTTGAGATGGATGATGTCAATGAATCCACACCTATCTTAGAGAAACTTGTGCACATTGTCAAGAAGGTGAATGATGATGATAGTGAGGCCAATGATAAGTAGTGGTTTGAAAGGAAGTTTCAGACAAAGGTATTAAACAAGGTCTCAGTTGACATTGCAGCCAAACAGGTAGAAATTTCTACCTTAGTCACAAATTTAGAAGAAGTTGTGCAGAATGCCCATTCTCTATACAAAAAGTTATGCAATGTTGAAGAATTTACTAAGGATAATCATGATTTGATAGATAAATTACAGTTAGATTTAAAGTCTACATGTCACTCATTGAGCATGGATTAAAGTTCTAGCTCCATCCATTTTACCAGGTTGTTACATGCCCAAGGTAGATTAGTCAAGTTGGTGGCTAATGATGGTAAAATAAGGGCTAGACTAATTTCTATAAAAATAATATTGACACCTCATCTCAAGGTTATGCATAAGGAGTTAGTACAAAAAGACCCTCATCTTTCTATTGCCGAGAGCCTAGTTGAGCTAGCTATCGAGCTAGAAATAAAGTCATAGGTTTTGAAGTCTGTAAGGTCTGGTTGGGACAATGCATTAGCTATGGTAATGCAGCTTCATAAACCATTTTTGAACAAATATTTCAAAACCCCTATACCCCAGGCACTTCAAGTGACAAAAACAAGGGGTAAATGACATGAAACAATATTAAAGGGGGAAACAACAGATATAAAAGAGGAAATGACAGAGTTCAGAAAAAAAAAATAGGGATCTAAACATAGTGGAATAATGGTATGACATACTATTTTTGAAAATGTATATATATTTGGTTGTATGTCAAAGGAGTCTTATGTACATACATGTGTAGTAGAATATTTTGAAGACCGAGTCAAGACTTAGGGAGAGTATTCATATAGGAGTTTTTGATATTACTAAGTACTCATGTAATGTAATGTAAAATTTCATGACAAAGTGTTTTCACCACTAATGTCAATAGGGGAGATTGTTGATCCCTAAGTTTGGTTGTCTATTAGTGTCTTACACTTAGTCATTCTCTAGGCAATGTTGGTCGGTCATCACTGTGAGTCTGTGACTAAGTCATCATGTATAGGATGAGTTAAGTTTAGACTTGTATATTGTACATTTACCAAGTAGTAGTTTGTTAATATGATTTAGAACAATAGAGAGGGGGGGTGAATCAGTTGTTCTCAGGTCCTGATGTATAAAACAATCTAAAAAACTTATCCTTAAATCAGATCCAAAACCAAAATAAACTCGGTCATCACTGATTCAATAATAGAAACATCTAACAATGCAGTTCACTACCTAGCTGTAACTTAACTTGTAAAACATAGTAATGTTCAAATCTAAAAATTCACACAAGTATAAACACCATGATTTATAGTGGAAACCCAATTTGGGAAAAACCACTTTGTAACATGCTACTATTATTTTCACTCTTTTGAAGTGAGCTCGGTTAGGTGTGACCCGGTTAAAGGATTTCAATCACCCTGTTAAAAGTGAGCCTGGTCATAGGACTTACATACACTCCATTAGAATGCAACCTTGTTCAAAGGATTTAACATATGCCTGTTAGGTCAACCTGTGTTAAAAGGATTTTGACTGTTACAATGGTTAGAAAGTAGCAGTAGTATTATCTGAAAAATATACAACTCACTTTGCAAATATCAGATCTGATTCTGTACACTAATGCTAGTTTACTGACTTTGAAACTTTGCCATTTCCATCTCTGATCTACTTGAAACTTTTCTTCAAGCAATCACCACCATTCTCCTTCAGCCTTTTCTGCTTATTTAGTCAATAAAACTTTTCTCTTCCAGCATTCTCTGTTCACCATGTGCATACATATAAAAATGTTTAGGTTCCCTTATATTTTCCTCAATTAGATTAACTCATCTTTTGCCACTCAATCTCAATCGTAGATCTTAGGGTTAGGTCAGATTCATTGAATCTACCCACTTTATGTTCTTTGACTCCTTTTCTAAAATCATCTCAAATCTCTTAAAGATTTACAATAAAACATTTTACAATGCATTTAATGCTTCCAAACAATCAATAAATAAAGTCAACATGTTTTACATAATCCAAGAATTCAATAATGTCAGTTCCAAAATTAAATTCTCTTCAAATATAAAATTGCTGATGCTTGGTCAATACTGTGATTTTTCACTCGGTCTTCATGTAGAACGCTCGATCAATACTAAAACTGTTTCCTCGGCTTGCACTGACTTCCTCAACAATTTACTAATGCTCGATCGACACTATAATTTTTCTCGGCATATACTAACTCAGTCGACACTAACATCACTCGGCTTAAACATGATTTTTCCATTCTTTGCTCGGTTAAGCCTACCAGTTTAGTCTTCAGTCTTACTAAGATAAACAATACATTATCTCATCATAGTGCAACATAGTCAAGTACACTTTGTAGTATCAAGATAACTCAACCTTTCCCTAGGTGCTATTGTTACCAACCTTGCTTAGCCCCTTAGCAACACTCAAATAGATATAGTACTTTCCTAAGTAGCAACAGTCTTACCAATTAAGGTTTGACATCAATGACAATACAACAATTGTTTCAATTCAGTTTCCAATAGTAGTTACTGCCGAGAAAATCAGAGGTCATCGAGTACTTCAGTAATAGCCGAGCCAACATATGCTGAGTTGTGTAGATATGTTTGTGCCGAGCACCAGGGTATGAAGAACAATGAATTTCAAGTGTGTGAGATTTAAAATGTCGAGTAAGCCATATTTGATATATGTGTTTGTAATGGCACAAACACTTAGGTAAACCATTTTGGATGACATCTACATTATATTTATTATTTTTTGAGGAAATCACAGAGGTGATTATGCCTTAGAATTATAATCATTAATCCTTATGTAATCCATGTAACCAATCAGAATTAGGGAATGGTAAGAGACATAAGTGGACAATCTAGATTGTAGATCTTGATTCATGAAGTTGATCTATTATTTATATAAGATGAGATCTGAACCCTAAAACATAATGTATGTGAGAAGAGCATGAAGATGATTTCATACATACAAAACAAAGAAGTGTTTTGATTATCAGAGACAAAGATCAGTGACCGAGCAGATTAGTGAAGGACATAACAGAGATATATTTGATAGAGAAGATCAAATCTATATTGGAAGGAGAAGATCTTTTATCAGCATCATAGTGAAAACCGAAGGATAAGGTACTGAATCATTTTAACAGGTGAATCAAGGTAAATCTCTTAATAGAGTGGTCCTAAAAAACCTAAGTAAATCTCTTAACTGAGTGCTTACTTTGTTGTAAGTTTAAATCCTTTTGCAAGGTAGATTGTATAAGTCTTAAAGCTCTTAACAGGGCAGACCCCTCACAGGGTAGATCATTAGTTTATCATCAAACTTTGTAGCCTTAACAGGAAAACTTTAATACAGTAGTAGTGAAGATTTGTGGGTGTCATCCCCACCCTAGTTTTACCTTTCAAGGGTTTCTAGGTAACCAAAATCATTGTGTTATGTTTTATTTTCATGGATGATGATTATGATGTTAGATCTATTTCAATATTGAATTTGATGTTTATGTTGTGCAAGTAAGTTTATGTCAAAATGGAATTATTGGTAGATATCTGATTCACCCCCCCTCTCAGTATCTCACTTTCCCATAATAGATTTCCAACATAATTAAGTGTCTTAGATCTAATAGAGGTGGTGAATTTACATCAAATAAATTTAATAGATTTTTAAAAAAACATGGAATCAACAGACACTTGTTTGCCCCTTAAAATCCATGACAAAATGGAGTTGTTGAAAGAAAGAATAGAATAATTGTTGAGATGACTAGGACTATGTTGAAGATGTTAATCTACCTAATATGTATTGGAGAGATGATGAACATACTATTGTTTATCTTTTGAACATAGTACATGTGAGAGTGAATCATAAAAATACACCTTATAAGTTGTGGTTTGGAAAGTCCCTATTGTCAAGTATTTCAAAATATTTGGAAGCAAGTGCTACATCAAAAGAGATGAAGAAAATTTGGGAAAATTTAATGCAAGAGTAGATGAAGGAATTTTTCTAGGATATTCTACAAGAAGAAAGGCATACCAATACTATAATATGAGGCCGAAGAAGATTATGGAAGAAAAAGAAAAGAATGCTTCGAAAGATGAAGGTAAAGTAGATGAAGAATAAAAGGAACCTAAAAAGATGCAAAAGAAACCCGCAAAATATCTATAGAGACCTCATTTAGAAAATTAGATCGTTGGAACTGAAGATAAACTTGCTAAGACATGAGGACACACAAATTACTATTTCCTATCTAAGGTAGAATCAAATACATTTTCAAAAGCAAGAAAAGATGATGGTTGGATGAAAGCCATGAATGAAGAATTGAATAAGGTAGAGAAGAGTCAAACATGGGAACTGGTACCTAGACCAGTAGACAAGAATGTGACAAGAAAAAAGTGGGTGTTCAAAAAAAAGATAAATGAAGTAGTGAAGTCACAAGAAATAAAGGTTATACACAAGTTGAGGGAATAAAGTTTGAGGGTGTATTTGTTCTGATGGATAGGAAAGAAGCTATAATAACATTTCTTTCTTTTGTTGCACATAATAACTTTAAAGTATATAAGATGGATGTCAAGTTTGCATTTTTAAATGGAGAGCTAGAAGAAGAAGTCTACGTTGAGAAACCAAATGGTTTTTATCTGTCAGATCATTCAAATATGATTTTCATACTCAAGGTCTTTTATGGAGCTTTGGCTTTCAATAGGTTTGAGGACGGACACCCTCGAGCTTGGAGGCAGTGAACATAAATCCATTGTTAGTTGGAGATATTATCCAGGTATCTCACTGTGCATTAATATATATTTCAAATTAGTGTATTTTCATGTAGAGACAATTTGCATAAGTTATATTTTTTCTAGAATAAATTCAAGGTGACTTCAATTTTTTTAATAAATTATTATTCAAGAACCTAATTTGGTTTGGTTATCTATAGTTGTGCCAAGATTTGTATTGCATTCTTTGAGTAAACTATTCTTCAATGATAATGTGGATATTTGATTTCATGAAAACTAAGAATATTATATTAAGTTGATTATGTTAACTAAAATACATTTTCAATTCTAAGCTTTAAAATTTCCACATGGGCGTTAATTTCATCAATATTTGTCTGTGACTTTTTTCCAAGTGGGAAGAATTGCCAGAAATGGTGATGTTGTTTGAGTTAAGAAAGATGTTGGAAACTTTTGGTTAGAACTGTGTTGGAGATAATTAAAGTCGTGAGCGCTTGTACACTAGAGATTCTTTTATACACGAGAACTTTTTATGCCAACCATTTCATATTCCTATGGAGCATGGAGATGGTATGTATATCATCCTAAAAAGTAAGCACCCTTATTAGGTGCTCATTGTTAGCCCCATTTTAGCATCTATGGGTTAGACCACACTGATTTCATGTCCTTCTAGCCCTTATGCATCCTTCAAATCAACATTATTTGTTCAAAACTCAAGAATGACTCTAAGTTCTATGCATGATTTCCCATTTTTCACCCAATCACATAATTCATCTTTCATCTAGGTCCTTTACACGATTTTGGGATCTTAGGATTTGCCTTGATTTTTGGGTGGGCTATGGATTTCAACACCCTTTCTTGGCATTAAACATTGGGTCTCAAAAAAAATGTGCTTGTACAAGGCTGACCTAAGTCAACCTTGTCCTAGAAAAGGTTGACCTAAGTTGGCCTTGTCCTAGGGCATTTATTTTTAGTGGGCTCTAGACCTGATGTAGGGGTGTTTCTTTTAGACCATTAATTTTGGCTGGCCTTGCAAAATATGGGCCCCTAAATGCATATAAAAGGAGATCTCTCCCTCTCATTTTGACATCTAGGACAAACCTACAATTCATGATCAAGATCCATTAGAAATTCATTATTGTGCAAGCTATCTTCATGCAAGAAGCCATTGTCCATTCAAGAGATTCAAGTTCAAGGAAGCCATCAATAATTTCAAGTCTTCTTCTT
This sequence comes from Chamaecyparis obtusa, assembly GCA_027943335.1. Classification (NCBI taxonomy): domain Eukaryota; kingdom Viridiplantae; phylum Streptophyta; class Pinopsida; order Cupressales; family Cupressaceae; genus Chamaecyparis; species Chamaecyparis obtusa. The sequence continues at coordinate 2,471,740 of BSBK01004178.1, read as the reverse complement.
CCTCTTCTCTTTCTTTCTCAATCCAACATTGTGGAAAAATACTACATTCATCACTCAAGGGTTTGGTTTCATGATTTCCTATTGGGTTTTTGTGGAGTCTAAGCTATTGCATCAACACTTGTGATCACCTCCAAAAAGGCATTGCATCACTGAGGTATAAGATGATTTATGTTTCAAATCTAGATTACATTTCCTTATGCAACTTCAATTTCATTTCAAGGTTAATTCCTATACAAGGGCTTGAACAAGGAAAGCCCCTTTCCGTAATAAGTTCTCCTTATTTCTTTTGTACAAGAACAAATGGCACAGTCTCAAATCTAGATTTTCAGAGTTACAGAGCCAGTGACAGGTCCTTTACAAATTTCACTAGTTTTGGGGTCTCCAAGACTAGGCTAATTTTTTGGGACTAGGATGACTTGAGTTGGCATAGTTTTGGGAATATGCAACTTTACAGTTAGAAGATATGTGCACTAGAGTTTGAGATCCATAACCATTTCCATTTCTGAAAGCTTTGCGATAGTCAAATCAAGATCTAAATTTCACTTATTCCCTCCTAGATTCAAAGGCGAGTTCATTCGTCTTATCTTCCTCTTTCACTTACTTTTATGTATAATATCTAATATCATATCTTTCTAGAAATCATTTCCTTTTTCATAGCATCAGTCTCTTTCATAAATTTACACATCATAATCACACTTTATTCAATAAGGAATACTCAAATCCCTCTTTTACCTAGATCTTGAATTAACACCCCTTCATCCATTTTGGGTTGTGTTAATTAGATTTGTTTAAGGGTAGGGGTTGTATTCCAATGCACAATATGATTTTGTGAGTGATCTAAATCCTATCATTGCTCACCATTTATTTATTGTACATTTGTTGAACCTGACTTATAAAATTTCCATTCTGATTTTGGTGTTAGATCCTCTTTCTATGTAATTACATATCTAGATCTATTTTTTATGAATTTACATCATATTGCTACAGTCTATACTTCTAGATAGTTTGGTAGATAGATTCCCTTTGTATGTATCAAGATCTACTTTATATGATTTTTTTCTACATCTTGCATTTACATAGTTGTTACCTTTCATTGATTTGTATGCACTTCTTTTTTTCTTCTCATGTTGCAAAATTTATTTAACTCATTACCCCGAAAACATTCTATCACTTTTGAGATAAAACAACATCCTCCTATTAACTTGCCTTTACATTATGCTACCACTAAAAATAATCAGTTTAATGTATATGATGTTGCCTTTTCCTCTCTTCTATCACCTTATAATGATATATTAGAGAAAGAAGATTATTTTAACCTCTCTCTGTGATCTTCCTCTTTGTGGAGGAGAGTTGAAGATTGATGTTAACTCTTCTCCTAATATAAGTCTTATTTATGAAGATACTTTGTTTAAGGATGATGATACTTCACCTTCTATTTATTTCAAGTCCCCCCCATTTACAGATCAAGATTTAATGAATCATGACTATTTCTCTCCTTCAATGTGCTTTATCATAGAGATGTTCCTCCCCTTGATGATTCTCCTATTTGGGATGAACCCTTGGATAATGACATTGATTACTCTCTTCCTCATGAAAAACCTTCATAAAAGAAGATGATAAAGTTGTTGACATTTCTTCTTCTTCTTCATCTAAAGAGGATGCATTTATGTTTGATGTTTCTCCTTCTCCTAAGACATACCCCCTTTACGAGGATATTTTAGATAAGGAGGAAGATATAATAAATACTTTCCTTAATGTCACCTTACCTTCATTTGACACTACTTATAGAGATGAAACATTAAATAAATTTCCTAATCCCTCTTCTAAGGAAAAATTGGAAGAAGAGGATAATATCATTACTAATTTCATTAGTGCTCCCCCTTCTAGTGATGAACCCATGAACAATCTAGAGCTTGATCATGTCAATGTTATTATTCATACTCAGCCTCTGATAGTCAACAAGCTTGTGATAACTGTCAAATGATGCACTCAATAGAATTCATTCCAAACACCTATCAAACCTATGGTTAGTGTTAAGGGTTATCCTCAATGTTCTTCTCAAACTTTCACTACACATTTGATTACGGTTAAAGGAAATAATCAACAAAGTTCTTTTCAAACTCCAAATAAGCCAATTATAAACGTGAAAGTAAAATATAGTAGTCCTTTGGAGTTTATTAAGGATTATCATGCAGTGGCTCACGCCTATTGTACAAGAAACAACCCTAAACATACTAATCCATTTGTTCAAACTTCTATTTATGCTTCTCAACCTGTGCTTCCTCCTCCACCCCGTCTTCCTCAAAATATTGGAAATAAGTATGACTTAATTGAACAACTCTATAATACCCCTGCCAAGATATCTCTTTGGGAACTTCTTCAAACTTCTCATACATATCATGAATCCTTGAAAAATTATTTAAACACTCTCGCAACCCCACCACCTAATTAAGACAAAATCAATTCCTTTTTGCAATGCATGAATGCTACTCTCGTCCCACCTCAAATTATGTTTACTAAAGATGATTTACATTCTAAAGAAGTCCAAGATCAATATGATGCCCTTATGGTAGTTGTCCTTATCAAAGGTAATCTCATTCGTAGGACCTTAATTGATAATGGGTTTGGCCTTAATGTTTTTAGTATGGATATGTTAAAAGAAATCAAAGCTGAAGTTTCAACTATTAAACCTGATTACATTACTATTTGTGGCTTTGACAATATTTCTAAGAAAACATTGAACATTATCAAATTACTTATTAAGGTAGGTCCAGTTATTATAGATACTCCTATTCATGTGATGTCTGGACCTCTTAATTATAACCTTCTTTTGGGAAGACCTTGGTTATATGATATGCATGCCGCTCCTTCCACTCTCCATAAAAAATTCAAGTTTATCTACAATAATTTGATGTACACACTTATGGCAGATGATAGACTAAATAGTTGTTTTAATATTGAATCAAGTAATAAACCTATGTCTATTGAAGAAAAACAAGATCAGGAACCTAAGGATGACCCTCCTTCTACTAGTGTCCTTTCAGATGATGATTGGAGATCCTTAGATTTCACCCCAACTTATATTAGAGAATACAAAGTCTCACCATTGAAACTTAAATAATTTAAACCTAACAAATTATCCAACACCACAATTCCACTTTCTTATGAGCTTAGTAACAATTTTGTTGCTTCTTCCATTCCTAAAAAATGTTTAAAACCTGATGATGATGACATGTAGTGACATGCGAGGCTCCATTAAATATTTCTTATATGGCTTCTTGTTATGGCCCTGATTATACTTTATTGGTGAAACATGGATTCAATGGGAATGAATGTGGAAATAATGAACAAGGAATTCAAGAAACCTTAGGAAACGAGAGGCACAAACATTCTTATGGATTAGGATTTAATCCTTACAAGCAACCACAAATGGTTACTGTCAACACCATTGTGAATCATAATTCGAAACATGGTTTAGGCTATGCACAACAAAGAATTGAGAATAGTGAGAAACCTATTGAAGCATTTGATTTCAAGTCTCCTTCTTTGTCCACATCTGCTCCTTTATCATCTAACACTTCTTCCTTTAATCAAGAAATGATTTCGCCTAACCTTCTTCGTGCTAAGGTGATTACTTGGCCTAGACGGAAAAAGAAGTGTAGTCAAAATCTTATGAATCTTGCTTTCTGCATATATCAGTGATACCATGATCACTCTACTAGTGAGTCTCAAAATTTACATTACAAAATTAAACAAATCATTGATAATGACATTATTCACATATCATGTCACACTGAGGTTCTTTTCAATACTGATTCCTTTAAATAACATCTAAGTCCCTATTATGTTGCTCCACACTATGTAACATTGTTAGCCTATTCCTTGGGGGCTCATTGTTATGCATGATGTTCTCATAAATTATGAGTAGCATAATAGGGATTCTTTATCTTTGTCTCCACACTTGGGGGAAAGGTTATTTTATCAATCTTTATTATATCCTCTTTAAGGATTCACTTTTCCCTTGGATAAGTAGTATTTGTTTATTATGCAATATCTAATCTTACATGGAAATGTTGGTTTGCATTAGGGATATGCATCCTTGATCATAACCTTTTTCATTGTTCACCATTAGGTTTCCTTGGTAGATGAATCTCTTATCTTAGAGACTAAACATTGTGTAATCCTTTACAAGGATCTCTTTTACACTTCTTGCACGGTATCTCTTTGCATTCGTCCCTTTCATGACCTCATAGGAGCTGTGAAATCTTTGGTTTGGACTGAGTGTTTTGTGTAGATACAATCCTAACTGCTTTTTCCTTGTTCATTATTTCCTTAAGATGATAAAAAAGTGCTTATTTTTCCATCTTAAGGGGGGGGGGGGGAATACATATCCTCCTTATTTCATATATTTTGATCATGATAGGAAGAGTACACTAGCATAATATAATTTTCTAGGGCTGAGCTACTCTCCTTTTTAACATTTTCAGGATTGGGTTGACTAGCATAATACAGTTTGCTAGACCATTTGAACTATCCTTTAAGCATTGAAGGAAGAGTACACTAGCGTAACACAATTTTCTAGGGCAAGATAGCTCTCCTTTCACATTTTTAGGATTGGTTGACCATCATAACATAATTTTATAGACTATTTAACCTATCCTTCTCCATGGGTCGACTAGTGTTACAACACAATTCACTAGACTATCAAATCTTGGTCCTTTGACAATCCGACTTTTGGTTCCCTTACTTGATACACTTTCCTTAAGGACAAGTCCTTGATAGATTGAACTGTCATAACACAACATGCTAGAACCTTTTTCAATGCCATCTTTTACAATGCTTTCTTTGTGTGGTTCACAGTAAGAAAAACAACCTTATTGGAAAAGGTAATCACACACTCTCTCTACCTCTCATGGATCACCTAGTGAAAACATAATTTTCCTAGCTTGTGTCATCCATGATTGTCTTGATCTCTCCTCCATGGTTTGATGGTATAATACATTTTTCTATGGGTTAGATCATGGAGTCTTATCTTATCCTTGATGTATTCTCTTTCTCTTTTTAGGTGACCACTTGTGCTCTTGAAATAGCTTTTTGAGTATGATATTAGCGGTTGACACATTTTATCTAGCTAGGTCTCTTCAACTAGTTGACTTGGAATCTTAGTAAGCTCTAGGAATTTATTACTACTTTCTGTATCGTTGTATATAGATGTATGAGTTAAGATCCTTGGTTTGGGGGCTTGTGTCCTTGAACTTAGTGATGTCTTATCTCCTTGCAGTTTTCCCATGATCTTCATCTTTCTTTTTCTTTCTTCTACTTTACCACGAGTATGAGGTGGATTCATACTCTCACTAAATTGGGGGATAAATGTACCATCCTAAAAAGTAAGCACCCCTATTAGGTGCTCACTTTTAGCCCCATTTTAGTAGCTATGGGTTCCCACACTGATTTCACATCCTTCTAGCCCTCATGCAACCTTCTAATCAACAATATTTGTTCAAAACTCAAGAATGGCTCTAAGTTATATGCACGATTTCCTATTTTTCACCCAATCATATTTTTCATCTTCCATCTAGGTCCTTTACATGCACTTTTGGATCTTGAGATTTGCCCTGAGTTTTGGGTAGGCTATGGATTTCAACACCCTTTCTTGGCATTAACCTTTGGGTCTTGACAAAAATGTGCTTGGACAAGGTCGACCTAAGTTGGCCTTTTCCTAGGGCATTTCTTTTTAGTGGGTTTTGGGCCCAATGTGAGGGTGTTTGTTTTAGACCATTAATTGGGGTCGAGCTCACAAAATATGGGCCCCAAAATGTGTATAAAAGGATACCTCTCCCTCTCATTTTGACATCCAAGACACACCTACAATTCATGATCAAGATCCATTAGTAATACATTATTGAGCAAGCTATCTTCACGCAAACAATCCATTGTCCATTCAAGAGATTCAAGTGCAATGAAACCATCAAACATTTTAAGTCTTCTTCTTCTCTTTCTTCCTCAATCCAACATTGTAGCAAACTACTACATTCATCATTCAAGGGTTTGGTTTCATGATTTCCTATTGGGTTTTTGTGGAGTCCAAGTTATTGCATCAACACTTGCAATCATCTCCAAAGAGGCATTGCATCATTGATGTATAAGGTGATTTGTATTCCATATTTAGATTACATTTGCTTATAAAACTTCAATTCGATTTCAAGGTTAATTCCTGTGTAGGGGCCGGCTTGACCAAGGTATTCCGCAATAATTTTTCCTTCTTTCTTGTGTGTAGAAACATGTGGCATAGTCTTGGATTTGGATTTTTAGAGTTATGGAACCAGTGACAGGGCCTCTACAGATCTCACTAGTTTTTGGGTCTTCAAGACTAGGTTAATTTTTTGGGACTAGGATGACTTGAGTTGGCATAGTTTTGGGAATCTACAATTTTCAGAGTCGGAAGATATATGCACTAGAGTCCCAAGGCCAGAACAAATTCCATTTTTGACAGCGTTGTGACAATCAAATCCAAATCTGAAGTTCAGTTATTCCCTCCTAGATTCAAAGGTGAGTTCATTCTTCTTATCTTCCTCTTGCACTTACTTTTATGCATCAAATCTGATTAATATCTTGCTAGAAATCTTTTCCTTTGTCATAGCATTAGTCTCTTTCATACACTTACACATCATAATCACACTTTATTCAATAACGAATACCCAAATCCCTTTTTTTACATAGATCTTGCATTAGCACCCCTTTATCCTTTTTGGGTTGTGTTAATTAGATATGTTTAAGGTTAGGGTTTGTATTCCAATGCACAATATGATTTGGTGAGTGATCTACATCGTAGCATTTCTCACCATTTTCTATTGTATAGTATTCTTCATTGGGAGTTAGCTTCTTTACTAGCTCATGAATTGCAGATTGAATACTTTTTCTAGTGGAGAGTTTGGAGTGCAAGGTCAATCCCGTTGATCACTATGGAGAAGAATGAAGATTTCTGTGTGTAGCAGCTAGGTGTTTGGAGTGAAGAAATTGAAGTTATTCACTTCTGATAGTGTCTTAGAAAATTGGCATTGTTCCTTGTTTGACTATCTTGTTATCAGTTCTTTAACACTTATGATGGACATATGTCATTTCTTTTTTTATCTTCAAGCTATTATATGGACTAGCTATACCATGAGGTTGTGAGACTTAATACAATTCACGGAGAAGGAGGGATGTCATAAATACTTTCTCTATTCATATTTACCATTTTTGCATCATTTTTATGCATAGATAAATAATCTCTCTCCGAAGGTTGTGGACTTTGATGGATAGTTTTTCTAAGGACGTGATATATCTAGAAGCCAAATAACATAACTTCCTTGGTTGTGGGAGTCATAAGTGAAAGGAGGAACGTGGAACTTTATTAAGACCATTTTGTTGTGCGTAGTCCCTCTATAGCCATGACTTTGTGTGGAAGTTTCTCACCATACCAAGTTAATAGTGGTCTTTATGTTATTGTGCAGACTTCCACATTGCTGTAGTTTTCATTATATTGGAACTTTTCGTGTGTAGATATTCTTCTGTTAATCATCCACAGTTTTGGTCACACAGGAAATAGATCTGATTATTGAGTGGTTATGGTTTTGTTAGTAGGGTTGATAAAGGTTGCTGTTACATTAATTTCTTAGCACATCAATTCAACTTTTAGATTGTAATCAGCATACAGATACTTGGTATTTCCATATCAATCTTATTTGTGCATAGTAAATATGTAATGATTAGTATCACACTGGGATGTTTTCCTTGTCATCAACACAGGTCAGAATTTTATGGTAACAAATTAGTAATCTGTACCTTATGCTGTTTTAAGAATGGAATTAACTCTGTTATAAGTTCTATTGTATTTCTGAACTTTATTTGAGTTTGCTTTGTGCAATAAGCCTCAAATTCAAAATCAGATATTGTCACATTACAATCAAACATTCTAGCATAATAACTCCTCTAACACTGCAAACACAGAGATCATTCAAAATACTGAATGTAAACATTTTGACAAGCAATATAAATATTTGCAGCAAAGGATTTGCAAACTTTTTATACTTAGATTTGGAATGGTATGGATTGCACATGGGGCAACTGTTTGACATAATGCTCAGCGATTAGAGATGCAATTTTGTTTAGTGGCAAACTGGGGTAGCTTCTTACAAATTTTTGAAGGCATTTTGGAGTCTAAAAATGTTTTCATCTTTCTTTAATAAATATCCATATGCTGATAATTCTTGGACTCAATCATTTTAAAAAAAAATTGAGATCATTCATTTGTAAATTTGTAGTCATTGAAATAATATCTTTAATAATATGAAATGAACTTTTTCTAACAATAATCATTTTAATCATCACAGATCTTGTAAAATCACTTGAAAGCACAAGGTCACACTTGTTTATTTCTTCAATAAAAGGGGTGAGGCCTCCCTCCCATAATATTTTCTCCATGGTAACTTCGTTTCTAATTTTAGTATTGGAAGTGCTATTAAATATAATCATTTTTCCAACAATAATTTTGTTATCAATAAGTTTTGTAATGAAGATTGCTAAATCATAAAATAGATTTGACGATGATATAGAGATAAATATTATAGGTGAAGTAGGGATATTTCTTGTTACTAACACAAATGAATTTTGTATTCAATAAGCTTTGTAATGTAGATTGCTAAATCACAAAATAGATTTGACGATGATATAGAGAGAAATCTTATAGATGAAGTAGGGATATTTCTTGTTACTAACACAAATGAATGTGTCAGAACTGTATTCAATCTCCTCCTTAGTTATGACATCTAAGATATCATAATTATTATGGTACTCATCTCTTAATTGCCTCATGAGAGAGCAGTCTTCTATAACATAAATTGCTCAATTAAATATTAAGAGTGATTATTATACTAATTTGATATGTTTTTTCAAATATTTGGAAGAAGTGTCTCATCTTCATATCAATAATATTAACAGTTAATTGTATCCCATAAATTAGCAAATTTATTGATAATTTTATTACTTTCTTTGTAGATATGAAGGATACTAATATTTTGAAAGGACTTTGATAGCTCCTTAGCATCATCTATAATACTTTTATAGGATTGATATAAAACAACCTTTGATTTTAGCATATGCCAACAAATTTTTTTGAGTCCTTTTCCATCTTCATATTGGATACATAAAGACATTTTGCCAAAATTAGCCTTAAAAAATTGCGGAGGCTTAAACAAGATTTTTAAATTAAAAATCCATGTTCCTAAAAAAATAGTTTCCTAAGCACTCCCACCACTATCTTACCCAGGGATTTCCTCTTAGGGATCCATAATAAATAAATTTCAACCATCTCCATTGAACGAAGTCTACAGAATAACTTTTATTTTATATTTAGTTTTGAGAGTATACACACTGTCGAAAAGTGATAAATGTAGTTCCAAATGGTAACAATTTTCTATTCAATAGCACTAGGAAATTTTTTAGGTCTTTTGATTTGGGAAGAGTCAATACTCTCTGTGGTGGTTGGCATATTTTTAAAATTCAATTCAAAGTGAACTTCTATTTCTAAAAATACATTGTGAGAATAGACTAAAGTTGCACTAGCCCAAGTATCACTTAACACATCTTTTCATAAGATAACCATCACAACCTCATATATGAGGTTTTAAACCTAAGTCAACACCAAACAGATCTTTCCACAATATTAGCATTACAACTTCATATCTGGACTCATTTGCGGTGTGTGTATATACACTACATAGTAATACACCTCTCGACCATCACCATTTTCTTTCTAAATTCTTTTAAGGAAAGAAGTCAAAAAAAGAGTTTCCACTACAATAGAGATAGAAAGTTTAGTAGAATTAAACATAGAAATTATGAAGAATTTCATTGTGCAACCATACTTGTCTTTGCCCAGAGCTATTCTCTATCTCTCTAACATTGATAACCTTGTGAACCTTCATACACAAGCAATGTATTAACGATTATCAAGATTGAAGAAATAGAAGGTCGCTTTGAACAAATCAACTCCCCACAATCTTCACATTTAACTCTGCTAAGCCTTCCTTCTCCATTATAATGAAAACCTCTTCTCTTTACATGCCTAAAAAGAATCAATAAGCAAATGGTGATGCTCCAAACAAGGATTGCTATGTAGTGTATATGTAAGTCCGCCAGCAGAGTCCAGATATGAAGTACTATTGATTTGGGTTTTCATAAAATTCTAGAAGATGTATTGACATTAGCCGAAATATTCTAATCTCTGCATAAGACAATTCACAACTGACAAAGACATTCACCTTATTTTCAAGGTTCGAACTTTATGAAATCATTATTTAAACATAATTTAAAGTTTCTCAAAGGCTTAACGACTGATTTTAGCAATTATTAGTTCCTGCCATGGCAGAGAACTCTTGGGAAGGCTAAAACATAAACGGTGATTAAACTTTTCATTCAGAGCCAATAACATTGTTTTAATTATTCCCTTGGCTATGTTATCTTCAATCTTTGCTAAGAAAAGGTGATCGACGTTTACGGTTTTGCTGTCTAATATGAACGGTGGCACATTGTTACTGCCCAGATCAGACGCTTCGCAGGTTTCTATGCAAGAGAAGGAGCGAGTATCAAAGCATAGGTGTTGGAGTTACCATTTTTGCAGAAGGGCTTACCAGTTGGTGTGTTTTGGCGAGAGGCGGGTGTGTATATGTCAGGGAAGCTGTATATTCCCGATAGTGGAGAACGCATTCCCCTCAAGACACTAATCTGAGGTCTGCAGAATTGCACAGGAACACAGAGTCTTGGGATGGTGGGTTCTGGAGATCACCGTCTCTGCAGAGAATGATTGAGATGAACATTTGGCAGTTGAAGTTTTAGTTGTTTTCATGCAAGTAAGAGGTGGCAAAATCCCGGCAACAGAAAAAGTGCCCAGGCTCTCTTCATAGCCTTCAGAAATGGTATGTAACAGTCTGTTGTGCTGTTATGTCTGTCCACCCATCCCTCTGGGAAATAAATCTGAGCGTCCATGGCAGTAAAAAATGGAGACACTGGTGGTTAGGGTTCAACTGCATGTTCTGAGGTGGATGCTAACGGAAAACCTAAGTGCATAGACTCGCGTGACATTAATAGGAAAAAATGCTAAGACCTTAAAATTAATTTCGCAGCCTTTTGGATATCTGCAGAGGATTTTAGACTGGTTTGGCGCTACAGTATTTGCCACATTCTTTCTGATGCATTCTTATTGTCGGTGGAAAGTTGAAACTAGCATTTTAACAATCTATTTTAAGAAAAAAACAAATATGTGCTGTGCATTAGGGACACCACGCGAGCCTGCAAGTCCCTCCCTGCAAATGCAACTTCATATTCAGTTTTCATTCGAGACAGTTAGAGAAGAAAAAGTCGACATTGTAGAGGTTCTGCAGAAAATCTTGAATGAAGAGACGAAGGAGATGAGGAAGAACATTATTTTTAACATCATGCCCGCCTTGTTTATGGGGACCTAAATCAAGATTTGATGAATTCCAGGAGGCTTTCGCCATATCTGTAAATAATCTATTGTGGAAGATAGGAGAAACCTTTCACAGTATTCAAAAGCACCACTGCCACACCTTACCATTTCATTTCATTTAGGTGCTTTTTCTTCTCTTAGTTTTTGCTTCATTACTCCATTCTTTTTCCATGCACAACCTGTGTTTGGGGTTCCTCTGCTACGCCTAAGCTACTTTTCATCCATTGATTAATATCAGGTTTGATCCATTGGGCCCAATTTCACACAAACCCAGCGTATGGGTTTTGCAGGCTCTGAATAGAAATCGTCTGAAGAAGAGACAATGGTTACAGGAAAAGGTGCCAAAGGCCTTTTTACTGGAAAGTCCTCTGTCCCTGCTCCTATTTTTGCTAATAATGGCGGAAAATCTATCAGTAATGAAAAGGCTGATAAGAAGAAGTCCATCCCTCGTTCATCTTGTGCAAGCCTCAAGGTTTTTTTTTTTGTTCTCAAGGTTTTTTTTTTGTTTTCACGGATTGTAATGCTTTTTGATTGGTTCAAACTCGTTGGTTTAGCTTGTGCATGCATGTGCCCTTGCTGTTTGACTGGAGGATTTTTTTGGTAGTGTTTCTAGAAAAATCTATGTTGTTTGCAGGCCTTTCTTCGTTCATTATGGGGCCCTGTGGACTTGTTCTTGTTTGAAAAGCTATTATATGTTCAAGCTGTCGAACTATTTTTCATGTTCAAGGGACCTTATTTGCGAAGCTGTTGCTTTTTCCTGTTACACCCATTAATGGCTTGACACTTTTCATGTGGGTCTTTGGGGTTCTTATTTTAATTAAATAAGAAAAGTATTGCTTGTGCCAGGTCAGTTGCGAAGGCATAGATTGACTACTATGACTCTATTAAGAACAGATGAGCTGCATATAAAGATCATCCTTAGTTTGTATTGTATGAAATGTATGTATGAATTGTTATCAGCCTTAATTTCCTTCATGTATGTAGGAAATGTTGTTTTTACTCTGTGGACTATGAACAGAGTATAGTATTGATTATGGTAGCAATGTCTACTTTTCAGTTAAATAAAAATCTACCGTTGGCCACAAAGCTTTTATAATTGGAATGCTTTCACATGTGATTTGTTTTTTCTTATAAACCTGGCAAAACTAATTTCTTTTTGTTATTGGAACTCCAATCAGTAAATCAACCTTATATAGATTCTGTGTTTTCTTGCCAACCTCATGAAACTGACTGCTCTTTACCATTGGGACTTCACAATTGTTATTTTACAGAATCTTACATCCTATTGTAGACTCAATATTTGGGTGAAAGCCAACGTAATAGTATCAAACCGAACTTATTTCAACAGAAATGATGAATGTTAGCAAGGTAGACCTAAGGTTTAATCCAGTTGCCAAGCTCCTTGGTATAGTCATATGTTTGAATTTTGCTAAAACCTTTAATTTCCTTAGCTTTTTGTAATGTCTATAGCGTAAATCTAATGTTGTGAACTTTTGTTTTTCAGGTTTCATAGTTTTATTTAGGCTTCTGTTTCAAAAATATACCACGTTGATTTTCACATTTCTAATTTGAATATATGCAACTATTAGCACTAATGCACTTGCTGCAAGCTCCTACCTTGTTACTCTAGACACAAGCGGTTTAAAATATATATAGAAGAATGAATGTGTGAACCTGTCCGAGTTTCCTGCTCTGTTAGTTGATGTTGAGCTGATTGATGGCTAGAAGGACCAATGTGTTATATGATTGACTTTTCAAAGTGTCTATGAAAGATGAGGCTGGTGTATACACAATTTGTATACTGTAATTTTACACCTGTTTGGAAATGAGATGCTCTTATGCTTGCTTGAGTGTTTATTAGTCTTTCCCTTGGTGATTGATACTGATTTTGTGTTACAAAATGTTCATCTTGTCAGCAGAACCTGTATAGACGATATTGTTGCATATAAACATTATGGATTATATGGTATGCATTTAGACAGTTAGAAAGGTTGTACTATAATGGTTATTACATGATTAGAAGCTATACTTATTAAGGAAATTTATATCCCTGGCAATCATGTTTTATACCATTTATTAAGCTTCTTAGATTTGTGAGAAGTTTGAGAACTGGTTTCTGCTGTCTGGCAATGGTGCAGAAGCATTCATAATGGTTTTTGCATCAGTTATAAACTAAATTAGTTTTGGGCTAATTTTCTAATATTCTTTTGTTAGACTTAAAATTGCATAGAAGTTTTGAGTTACCTGCAATTTGTGTGATCCATAACAAACATGATTGATATTGCCCAATATCTTTGTTTCATAATGCTTTTTTTTTAGTGCAATGTTGTTGCGCCTCCAGTATTTGGATATTTCAAGTTCTATATTTTCAATTCTTAGGGAATATCACATTTTGTGTTTTCTTTGTCCATGAGGGTTTACAGAAGATCCCTCAAATTATTTTCTTTTTTCTTTGTCCATGAGGATTTACAGAAGATCCCTCAAATTATTGGGCTGCTTGTTTGTGCAATTGAATCATGTAGTTGATATACATATATGCAAATGGTAATGGTTTTCTAAAACTGCCCTGCCCTGCCAGTATTTGGCAGGAACTTCGCTGCAGTGCAGCTCTTGTTATAATTGTCTTCATTTTTTTTCTTCTATAATTTCCTTCTACGTCACATTATGTTCTAGAAGATGTAATAACATTAGTAGAAATATTCTGATCCCTGCATAACACAATTCGATCATCCATATGATGACTCACCTGTAGGGCAGTGGCCAATATCATAACGCCACGTTTTCTCTACTCTGCAGTTATTTGGCCAAAAGTTTAGCTTTCTCAAGCACTTTCCACGTTTAAGAAATTTGTGATATTTCCATGTTTGAGGACACACTCTGGCTCCAAGTGCAATACTTTATATTAAGAATTTTGCACAAATTTCCACGTTTAAGGACACTTTTGAAATATTGTGTACCTTTAACGAAGCCTTTCTATTTTTTTTTTAAAACCAGTTTCACTTCATCTCTATCTGTCTTCAGTTGACTGGTCAGTCACCTTCAATTTGTTAGAGCAATCTCTGATTGGCCTTATTTACTGTAATTAATAGTGAGCAGATTTCTACAATTCATGAGAATTTTTTGAATGCTGTTTCTGGATTTGATTGTGTGACTATTTTTACATCAACATTTCGAAACGTTGACATAAAAATACTCACACAATCAAATCCAGAAGCAGCATTCAAAAAGAACTGTAGTTACATGCGGCCAAACAACAATGCTTTGGTTATCCGTCATGTACAATGTGACTGTAGTTGCATGCAGTCAGGATGTAATGCATGCTTTTAGTGTTAAGATAACGAAGGAGAAGAGGTGTTCTCTCTGTGTCTCATTAGGTCTGTTCCAACGTTTGCTCTGTGATTTTTTTCCCGGCATTGGTTATATCTTTGAAATTCATACATCTTGTATATTGTACAATGATTAATTCAATTTCATTTTTGAACTGCTTTGCTTTTACTCTAGGTGTTCTCTCTGTCTCATTAGTTCTGTTCCAACATTTGCTCAGTGATTTACATTGGTTATATCTTTGAAATTCATACATCTTGTATATTGTACAATGATTAATTCAATTTTATTCTTGAACTGCTTTGTTTTTATTCTAGGTGTTCTCTGTCTCATTAGTTCTGGTCCAACATTCACTCCATAATTTACATTGGTTATATCTTTAAAATTCATACATCTTATATATTGTACAATGATTAATTCAATTTCATTCTTGACTTGTTCTATTTTTATTCTATTTCTCCAAGCTTTTGTTTTCTTTCCAGCTAGATCTGTGCAGCTATAGCTACAAATGCTACACAATTAAGCATGTACATTAGTTTTCACCATCAATTAAGCATGTTTATTAGTTTTCTTTCACTTTGGACAAAGCTACATGCTAAAACAAGAAATGCTACATCATCTAATTTTTAACACTTCTAGTTGGATCAGTTGCAACAACAAATGTTAAATCATCAATTTCTTACACTTTTAGTATGGTCAGTTGCAGCAACAAATGCTACATCATCTATTGTTTTAACACTTATAGTAGGATTAGTTGCAGCAACAAATGTCATCATCATCTGTTTATTATTTATTCAAAAGACAATAGGTGGTTGAAAAATAGGATTATGATTCATTAAATAGAGTTCCAAGTCCAATATGTTTGACTAAGAAATTTGTGCAAATTTCTAGATGTGTCAGGACAGACTTTCAAATTGTATAACTTCGGTCCTCCTTCAGTTTACTGGCCACTCACCTTCATTTAAGTGTGTCCATAAGTTTCCTAGCTTCCTTTGTATAATAGGACATTGTAGCATTATCTCCACGATTTGGGTATCTACTAACATGGCTACTTGCAGAAGGAACAAATGCTATATCTTTTTTTCCTAGAGGAATTTATATCATTTATAATTTTTTTTTTTTTTTTTGTTGCACAAGCTTTTAGACTAAAATTTCTTCACGAGTTATAGAGTGAGGAGTATCTATTTGGCTTCATCTGAGATACAATCCCAATTTCATAGCTTATGATATTGGGGCCTTGCACTTAACAAGACTAAAACTCTAGCAGACTCGTTACAAACCATTCAACTTCATCAATAGATCAAGGGCCCATTAACACCTCTTATTTTTCAAAAAGCTAATAACTTGTTGAAAAATAGAATTATGAAGAGAGAATATTGGCCATGCCTTTACCAACATCATTTTATTTTCAACAATATCTTTCATAAATTAATATATATGTATTGTCTCATATAGAGGGTTCAATAATAGTACACCCTAACTTTACTAGTTTATATGGCAATCTATGTACACTATTGTTGCTAGAAACTTATATAGAAACTTATATTGACAAGATGTTAAGCATGTTGACAATCTAAATCTTTTGTTTCACCATCATTATGAACTATCAAATATATGTCATTGACATGCTTTTGTTGAGTGTCATAATATACTTAAAAAAGTTGTGCACTAAGTTATGTTTTGTTGGTGTTCTAATGTGACATTACATGATTTATTACCTTTTAGATCTAAAGGATTTCATTTTACTTATTTTTTTAATTGGGTGTTTAATTATCAAGTGTTCTCTCACAATCAATAATATTATAGTATGAAAAATATTGAACATTAAAGATACTATCACAAATACTATTATCTCTCATAACTATTGAATCTATCATAGATTCCTAGAGAATTACTTGGCTATCAAACTCCTTCATTGAGTCTCAAACCTTTAAATCTATTAATTATCATTGAACAATCAATTACATAGACATTACGAGGTACACTAGATCTTGTCATGAACTCAATGTTGACTCGGCATTGAAAATACACTAAATTAAAAATCAAATATAGAGGCTTTAACAACTACACAATTTGATGTTTCATTTATAGACATGTTAGCCCATTCAATGCCAAATGCATCAAATAATTCAATTATGTCTCAAACGCAATCCATATATCTTTTTAAAGTATCATCCTTTTCCATTAATATTTATTATCTATTATGTGAAGAGCTCTAAATATCTTGGAGGTTTAATACAATTTATTCCATGTTTGTGAGAAATGTTCAAGCTGTGCATTAGTTCCTCATGTTCCATAAGATTATCTTTTCTTTTGAATATCAACTTGAAAGCATATTTAAATGTCTCACCATTACGAAAAATAAGGATAACTTTAATACAACTCAACAATGCAAATTTAATATTTTGCCATTAGTAGAAATAATTCTATTGTGTCTCAAACACAATTAGATTACATCTTTGTAAATTATTGTCCTTGCTACATAATTTTTTTTTTGCCCTCAAATTTTTGACAATTGTGATAATAGTCTCATCTTTAATCATTGAATGTATGTACGGTTGTTTTTTATATAAATAATCTAGGAGTTAACTTCAATTCTGAATATCAATAAAATAATTGTAATTATCAAATCAATATTAATGCACATAATAATATTAATAATAAAAAATTTAAAATGTTCAATTTCATTACAGTTTTTTGTTAATTTTTTTTGTTAATCTTAGCATAGTTTGATGGTTAAGTTTTGGTTTAGTTCATTCCATCATGATCCAAACCTCTTTGGGATATTATTGTTAAAATTTATATTGGGGATGAGGTCCCCCAATTCATAGTTTTTGATAAAAAAACATTTACCTCTTAAAAAAGTTGTGAATTTTTTTGAAAAATAGTTGTCTATTATCAAACTAACAACCAAAACTAAAATCTTATATTCAAAACAGATTATAGATTTTTTATTTTAATTAATGTTTGGTAAACTTTTTAGCATAACCAGTGACGTTGGGATAACATGTTCTCTGACTCAACAAGAAATGCTTTTGACCTGGAGCTATGAATTGGTGAGGTTGCAAATGAGGGACATCATCCCCACACTTCACTTGTTCAAACCTATGAGCTCAATGACCCAATGAAGACACAAAAATTAAGAGCACAATAGTTTCTAGTAGGAGTTTGAACCTTGGTTGACCTTTCACCAATAAATTTTTTTAAACCATGACACTAGATGTTCAATACAAAATTAAAATAATATTACTATCTAACTATTTATTAGTAATATGAGTACCTATACAAATATAAAGACTTCTATTATATCCATTGATTTCATCGTAGTAAAATGTAAAAGCTTTGCTACAAAAATTATTAAGCATTTGACATGGGAGATGGTTTAATATAATTTTAATACATGAAAATAATGAATTGTTCAAATGGAGGAAAATGATTATAAACATCCATTCTAATAAAGTTGATGTTTAAGATAGAAAAATAAATCATCTAAACAAAAAGTGTTGATAATGTGAAGAGGAAAAGATATTTACAGTATTTTATTTGAAAAATAATATTAATTTATGAGCATCATTCTTTTATTTTTATCATCTAAATCACTTTTATAACTTTAATGCTTCTATATATAAACATTAAATTCATATTTACATTGAATTTTTTTGGCCACGAGTTCTGATAAGATAAAGCAAGAGAGAGCTCAAACCCTTATAAAAAGACCAATTTGCAAACGAAAGGGGTCTCACAAAAGTGATAACACCCATCGAAAGAGCAACAACAGATTGAACTAGAACCAGACCTAGAAGCAAAAATAGACATTTATGAAAAAAGAAAATAAAAAACCACACCTAATAGACATGAACAAATGACCTGCAAGTTGGGGTCTTAAGAGATTTCCACCCTTGATTAATTCCTCTCAACTACTCAAGAAAATAAACTCTGTGTATCTTTACCTTGAGTGGGAGCAGATGATGGTTAATTATCTCAAGGCAACTCCAAAATCAATCCAACAGTAACCTCCACTCTTTTCTTTTTGGCATGACGATGTTCAAGGTCCTCCTAAACTTTTATTGAAAAATAAAAATAATTACCCGCTACATTAAAATTTAGAGCCATTCACAATATGTTTGTTGGTTATGGCTTCTATTTCTATTTCAAACAAATTGAATTCTTGTGGAGGCATCCACACTATCATCTTAGACGCATCATCCTTCCTCTTAGGAGAATGGAGGAAGATAAAGCCATTTGATATGTTGGATTCATTTTCATTCCAGTAAGTGGGGCATATATTCACTGGACTTCCTGATCCAAAGTCAGCTTCATTAAATCCCAACCACCTCCAGTCACTAAATATTATATTAGCTTGGTTGCTATAGATATCCGATGGAAATTGGTCTGCATCAATTCTTATCTAAGATTCTTATCAGTAAATGACACCTTTGTCCTCTTTATGATATTCATTAGATATGAGAGTGGTTGGTTTATGACATCATGAACTATAGCTTGGGCACATGCAGCAACAATACCATTTCCATAATATCTATTTGGCAGTGGAGATTAAATGATCTCCTGATATCTACTGCAAAGAAAATACTAACACTTTGAGTATGTGGAATTTCAAGTACCTTGGTCCTTGCTTTCCAAATTAGAGCTGCAACAATTTCAAATGTAGTACAAATATTGGAACATTCTGACATAATCCCATCTTTCACATATTTTAATCTCTCAAAGTCTAAGGTAAGAGACATTTGAATTGCTGTTTCGTATATTGGAGGTGTCCATGAGTGGGATGGGCTCTTTATTTTTTTTTCAATTGATTCTAAGTCATGAACTAATATGTTCCTTGGTTTAAGAAGCTCTCTGTCTCATATTGGTTCAATAGATGGCTTAACACATCCCCTAGTGAGAAATTGTCCTACCCCTCGTCCATCACATAGACAATGGTTAAAATTCACTGCTACAATAAAGCCTCCACATGTGAAACGATTTACCTGCAACAAAATTGGTCAATATAGGAAAAAAATTATATTAATAAAGATGGCCAAACTAAACATTATATCAAAAAGAAATATAAATCACTTTATTTTATTATAGAGAAATGTTGTACCTGAAGAACCATGGGAGGAACATCCTCAATAGGTGTAGTGGAAGGCAACCTAAAAACCAGCTGCTTAATTGATGGTTTGAGCTGGTCCAAATCTCCAAGGACTGACAGACTGTTATCTACCATGGCTTCCACAAAGAGAACACCTTCTCCTGTGCACTCCACTTGAAGCTTCCCATCTTTCTTTCTCAATCTCCCAGCCAGAGGATAATAATACACCAACACCTTTGACAGAGCTTCTCGGATTGCTTTTGCAGGATCTGGCAAAAGATTTTCAGAACCTTCGTACACAAGCAAGGCATTAGAGGTCAATCTCACTAATGGCTGGTTATCAAGGTTGGAGAGATAGAGAGTAGCTTTGGGCGAAGGCAGGCATGGTTGCACAAGGAAACTCTCCACAATCCTCACATTAAACTCTGTTAAGCCTGCCTTCTCCATTGTAATGAAAACCTCTTCTCTCTACTTGCCTTATTTGTCTAAAAGGATTCCTGTAATGTAAGCAAATGGTGATGGTTCCAACAAGGATTTCTGTGTAGCGTATATATAAGCCCAGATATAAAGTTATATTGACTTTGGTTTACATAAAACCCTAGAAAGTTATATTGACTTTGGTTTACATAAAACCCTAGAAAGTATATTGACATAAGTAGAAACTGACAAAGAGATTCACCTAATTTCCAACGTTCGAACTTCATTACATCATTGTTTAAAATTCCTAAAATGCTCAACAACCAATTTTAGATGATTCCGTTGTTGCATTGAGCATGCAGATTCATTCAATAGATTCATTAAAAAATTGTGCAAATTTCCCAACGTGAAGAATCTTGTACCTCTACTGAAGCCTTTTTCAAAATACCATGCTCATTTCATCTACGTCTTCAGTTGCCTAGCCATTTATCTTCAATTAAGTGTGCATTAGTTTTCTTACTTCCTTGGTATAAAATTATATGGTAGAGCTATTTTCTAGTTTTGAATATCTAGTTAAGTGTATATAAATAGTTGTGATAACTTACTTGTTGATAAAATGTTCAATTGTTTTTGACAGTATTGTATCAATAGTTGCTGACTTTAAGATTGTTATTGGTGATAATGACTACCTATATTTGAATGAATTGTATTCCTTAGATTAAAAAAAGAAAACAAATCATGTGGTGCCACATTAGAACACCAATAATGCTGATGCGGTACCATATTTGATGATATGGCCCTAAAATCTTAGCTATAAACAGGGACTTGCCAAGTAAGCTGCTGTAAAAAATTAGGAGTGACTTGAAATTTTTACATAGAATAACACAAAGTTAGGGTGCTAAACTACTATGTCCTCCCCTACATGATTAGCTACAACAACAAACATTTTATTTCTTTTTTTAAAAATAATTTCTACAGTCTCTTATTTTCTCATAAGAAAGGTAATAGCTTGATGAAAAATGAGATTACTAATATGGATTACATATCTTGTCTTTTATTGAACTGTGAAGTTATTTTTCAAAATTAATATATATGTTGTCTGGGCTCAATAGTGATGCATTCTAGCTTTTTATTTTATATGAAAATGTCTGTATAATGTTGGCAAGGTAGAAAATTCACAGATCAATTATGGCCTATCGAAATTATGCCCTTAACATGTTTTGTTGAGGTAACATAATATACTTGAAAAAAAAGGTTTGACCAATAGTTGTGTACTAAGTAATACTTTTTGGTGCGTCAATAAGGCATCAAATAATTTGTTACCTTTTGGATATAATAGGTACATTTCATTCATTTGTTAGTATGGTTGTTCCAATTTTAAATCCTCTCTCACAATTAATAATACTATAGTACAATAAATATTGAACTTAAAAATGTACTACTACTATCACAACTATCATTATTTGTCCAACTATCAAGTCTACCATAGATTCCTAGTCAATTATTTGGCTATCAAATTACTCTATGCAATCTAGGGTTCTTTAAGTACATTAATTGTCATTGAACATCAACCAATTATAGACATTGTCAAGTACACTAGGTTTTATCAATAACTCAATGTTGAGTTGGGATTGAGAAGGCACTAAAGTTAAAATAAATTTAGAGGCCTCAACAAATATAGTATTACATGTTTATTTTCTTGACCCATTTATGCGTTCAATGCCAAATGCATCAAACAATTCAATTATGTCCGTTGAACACCATTTGTATATCATTTTAAAGTAACATTGTTTGTTGCATTAATATTTTTATCTATAACATGATGAGATCTAAATCTCTCTTGACTTTGATACATTTTATTTCTTTTGTCACCAATGTTTAAGTCAAGAATTAATGCCTCATATTCTACAAGATTATTTTGTACACATGAATTTGAACTTGAAAGCATAATTAAGTGTTTCACTATTAGGCAAAATAAGCACAACTCATGTACCTATGGCTACTCTACAACATGCACCATCAAATGACACGAACCAAAAATCATTTGAAATTTCACTAGGACTAGAAACATAAAGGTGAACTACAACCTCATTTGTTTATTCATCACAATACCAAATCAAGTAGTATATCCCTATGTAGTTTGAAAAATATTTCACCCTCCAATAAAATGATAGTGCAAGATAGATTCATTTAGATACCACCACTCATTAAAGTAACCCATTTTCTAGATAGCAACATGAGCCTCCACTTACTTGTGAAATAAAAAATAATTATATACAAATTAGTAATGGCTTCTTAGAATATGCAACTAGCTAAGCTTATACATTTTGACAATGCTAAGGTCATATTAACTTCAATATTGAATAGAAAAATATTTGTCATGGTACTTACAAATCTTCAACTCTATACTATTCACGACTATAAGAGGTATTATTAGTTGAGAATCCTACATGTAGGATGTAATTATGGAGCATCTACAATTGATTAATAGTATTATAATACTGGAGCCAATATTTGTAAAAATCTTATTAATTTCTTTTAGAGCAAATATCTAAATTTCATATAAGGCTGCAAGAAATGCAAACTGAATTTCACTTTGTAATGCTACTTTAAATCATGGGTGAACCCACAATAGTGGGTTACACTTTTTTGCTTGAACGGACACTAAACTCTACATTTTGAAAAAAACTTTCAGATTCGGATGCATATTACTGTTGAACTGTTCAAAATCGGAGGATGAAGTAAATTAGAGTCTTTTAGGATTTTTCTGTCTAGATTCTAAATATATATATTTTTATTTTTTTGAATATATTTTTCTTTCTCCCACGAAAACTGGTATGGCACTGAAAATGTCATTTTCAAATAGTAACATTGTTTTCATAGAGCATAACTTTTTTTGTAAAATAGATATCAATGTGATTCTTTCGAATTTAGCTTTGTAACATCCATACAAAGGGAATTCAATTGGTTTTGTGACATTATCATGATTATTTCATATTTTATTAACGTATGAAGTTGACTAAATTGTAATTTTGACATACCTTGACTACATAGCTTGTAACTTTTTGTGTATTTATCGAAATTCAAAATTTTTTTTTGGATAGAAAGTAGACTCAAAGACGGAGGGCACTGTTATTTTTCAAATTTTTTAAATCTATTTTCTACTATATTTAATTGAACATCAAACTCGGGGGTTTATATTTGTAAAAAAACCTACATTTGATTAACGTAAAAAAACATATACATAAAAACTAAAAAATTGCCAAATCTATAATCATTAAAAAGCTCATTCTGAGTACTTCTTCTATGCAAAAGGATGTCTCCTTAAATTGTTCCATTTGACCCCCGCGCTTGAGCCCCGAAGCCATGGAATGTTTAGAATTTTATCAAACTCTGCAAATTGCCCTTACTTAGAGACTTTTGATTGAAAGTACCTAGTTTCGATAGAAAGTACTTTACATAATATATACAATGTTTCCTTAAACATGGAATTTTCATATAAATTAAAAGTACTTTCGATACTTTCTATCAAAAGTATGTGAGTAAATCCAAGCTTTTATGATTTTCAGGATGAATTCCTTCCTCTGAAAAATTGTAACCCACTATTGTGGGTTCACCCTCATTCTAATGATGGTTAAAATTTAGATAATAATAATTATAACTATGCTTGGTCTAAAGAAGGAATGAGGAGAAGGAAGAGTTCATTTGGAGCTAGGGTTTTGGTAGATGTTGATGGATAGAGAGATTGAAATGTCCCTTGTCGACTCCTTGAGATTAGGACCGATTTTCTCCTGGACTAATTGTCAATTCTTTTTAGTACGACTCTTAATTTCATTATAATACTTGACATGATGTGGAGATTATCCTTGACCAATTATATAATTTTAATTGTCCCACTTCTACGGTGCTAAAGTGAAATGACATGCAAGGTAGCTTGGGAGATTGTTCTTGACTGTCAATGATCAACTTTAACGTAGTCAAGGTTGGTGGATCCAATTAAGGATTGACCGACCTTGTAGCAAAACCAATATGCAGTGGAAATACACAATAACAATAACAGATCTGCAATGAAACATAAGTCTTCATTCATGAAAACATTGATTACATGCAATGTGTCGGGCTATAAGGCCTTCCCGGTTACAACCAATTACAAAGCAAGTAACAATCTACAAGATCTAACAGGATTCAAATATTTTCCCCAACATCAGCATCCAGCTAGTCCAGGTCTACAACAGGCAACACACTGGCAGGCACCCAGGAAAGATCTAAACTTGTACTCAAACTTCCAAGCAATCTTCCTGCTCCTAAGCTCGCAGGCTACTAACTTCCCAACCAAAAATCTCATCCTAAACAACTACCCAAGCATCCTATAAATATTGATTCCCAGCCACAAGTCGGTTGATGAAACAATAAACTCCTACTAACAAATATTAAATGCTAAAACATTAGTCGGCTCTCACATAGCCTTACAAAATAAATAAATTCTTCAAAAGATGGCACAACGGTCATCAGATCCACATAGAAGAATGCAACACAATAGATCTAGGTCCCCACATGTCCAATGGTCAATCCATAACTCAAGGAGCGTGACCCAAATTAAATGCACCAATCGGTAAGTAAGAACACCGAGCAATAGAGGAAATAACCGAGCGCCAGTCAACCGACCATGCCAAGCATGACCGAGCAACATAGTAATTACCGACACCTAAGGAAACTGACACCTTCAGTCACCGAGCGTTCTTTAGAGACTGAGAACCTCGGTAACCACCCAAATCGAGCAACTAGTCTACGAAACCAAGCAAGAACTTTCCAAACCAAGATAAAAACTAACAATCTACCCTCAAAGACAAACATATTTTTGGTTGATACAAGATTGCCAAGAATCCTAGGATGCTCCTGCATCAAACACCCCAGGTCAAAAAGATTTTCTCATAGGGAAATCAAGAACACCTCAAGGGAATCAGAACAGGTATGTCGAATTTGTTCTTCACCCACATCTGTTCATCCCAAGTAGTCTTCACTTCATTTAATGTCTTATACAAAAAGTCCTTCTATTTTCCACTTTGTTTATCCCTTCGGTCGGCAACTGATAGCAACCGACTTTTACCACTACCGATCACCTCAGAGCCTCGGTAAGGTTCATCTTCTCTAGACTCCTCAACCAACTCAATATCATCTACATCTCTCTGTGTCATAAATGTCACCATCTGCTGAACCATCTCTGCCAGCAAAATCATCTACTTCTTAATCTCAACAAACTCTTTTGAGATATCATTCTCCTTCTCCTTCAAAGTAGGCTTAACAAGAATAGGCGAGAATCAACCTTCTGCTCCTGAGGCTTGCCACAAGGACAACACCTAGTAACTCCACATATTTTAACCCCTATCTCTTGTAAAGGTATCAGCTTATGCCGAGCTCCTTCATGCCTAACCACATTTAAGTGTTAGCACGACCATCATGTTGGTTCCTGATCAGGAGTTTACACTCAAAGAGACACTGATATGCCTATGATGGATATTAAGGATTGGTTAGTTCCAAATGTGGGCAATCTATAGGCAACCAGACCAACTATAGGGATGGATTTTCCCTCTTCTGCTTCTGGCTCTGTGAAACCAAGGCGAGTACACCTGATCCAATAGTACTAACTCTGACTGATAGTTCTAACTCTGCCCCTTATTTCTATATTGGATCCTTCAACAGATGATTACAGTGAGAGAATACTAAACAAGAACCTATTGTTCATTGATCCTCCATCACTGGGTAGGACAATACATAACTGTAAATGAAAGTAAAACTGGTATTGATTTAATGTTTCTTGCAGAGTGTAAACAATCATGCAACACATGTAACAACACAAGGGATACTAGCTTATGATCAGTGCCTTATCCATTGGGCATCATACCTAAAGTAGACATGAAATATAAGAACAACTACTAGATTCATCTAAGAAACCAAGCCATAAACATAGTCAAACATCTCTTACACTGCTTGCAGATATCCTTCCTGATTGAACCCAATAAATCTATGCTTCACTCAGAGGCTTTTAACCTAATCCTAGATCAGGGCTGAGAGACAAAACACATACACCAGTAACCTAATGCAATGAGTTAGAAAACTCAAAATTCATCAAGAACAACTAAAGGAGAGATCCAAGAATGAGAAACTATATTAAGTATGTGGGTTCAAATCCCTGTATTACAAACTGATTCAGTGATACCATAGACAATATGAAAAAGATACATAAGTTTTCTTCCTAGCATTGATACAAAGGCAAAAATGTTACAACCTGGACTGAGGATACACACTTGACTTTTCAGCCTCCTATGTCAAGAATTTCCAACCAGCCCCTCAAAATGATTACAAAATTCCCTTTATACCAAGGCTACAAAACAAGCACGATCATCATTTTGAAATTCAAAATTTTGAAATCACCTAACCCCACCGAGAAATAAACATAGACATGACAGGGGTCAAGCCACGACAATTAACAATCCACTTTGCCCACTCCAGCCGCTCAAAATGAATTTTGGTACCTCCTGCCACCAAAAACACTCAACCAGCTCAAACGGTCACAAACACTGCGCGGGCACTAAGTTTCTTAAACATTCGCCCCTAATCGCGCAACTGCGTAGTCATATCTCTCACCACCACAGGAAACGGGCTCACCTTATGCCTGGTCGCATGATCGCATAACCTAGAAACGGGTTATGCGAACATGCAACAACATTTACCTTTACCACCGACGTTGCCGCTTGCCATAAGATAGTTTGTTGCATGTTCGCAAGCTGAAAGACTGGCCCACGTGAACATGCGACAAACTGCTACCATGCACCCTACTGGCCTGGCACGTTACTGCCGAGATACCCAAGCCTGAGCCCACATTCCAAACCCTAACATCCTGCCAACATGGACCAATCGGAGATCGCCACGACCTCACTTCCCACTGAGCCCACCAAACAAAAATAGATGGGCCCCAGGGACACATGGTGCCCTGTCGCATGATCGCATAGTTCAGGAATGGGCTATGCGAACATGCGACCACCCGCAGGCTGCTACCCTACCGCGCATAACTGCCACCACACAACTCTACAACCGTGACATCAGATGGTTAGTCGCATGATCGCATAGCCCAGAAATGGGCTATGTGAACATATGAAAACCCACTAACACTATGCCTCGACCCCGCAAACAAATCTACCAAGCCTCAAACCTGGGCCCACCTGCCATGTGTCACACCACCACTTGCCCGGTCACCGCAAACATGGACCCCACAAATCTGGCGAACTGGCGACCAAAGAACTTCGGCCAGTTCATGAAATGCTTTGCACCTTTCACTAAAAATCTAGCGACTCCGCGACCACTGTTTGCCAAGTCGCTAGACAAACTAGAAAACCACCAAATCTTCTTGCGAATGCACGACAAGACCACATTTTATCAGCACCGCCACCTTTTTACCCGGACTGCCACAACAACCGCCACATCACCCACTTCTCTACATCTCCCGGGCCCACCGATGAAATGCTACCGCACTGCCACGTGTCAACCGGTCACATGATCGCATAGCCAAAAATTGGGCTATGCGATCATGCGACAGCCAACCCAAAGCCACCACATGTCACCTCTAGGACCACTACCAAAGAAGCCACCAACTGGGACCCACGTAGACAGATGGCAAGCGGTCGCATGATTGCATGTCAAAGAAGTTTGACATGCGGCCATGCGATAGCCAATAAGGACATGCCATCTGTCCCCCTTCTGATACCAAGCCCACCAAACAGAAGCAACGCTGGAATAGACAAAATTGACGGTAGGCGCATGATCGCATGGGGAAAGAATATTCCATGTGATCACACACCGACCATTGATCTCCTCCCTCTGGCACCACATCATTGCACCTGTGTGGTTAAGACAAAGAACAAGGAGAGCCGGCAGGAAAGAAGACATGGAAGACCGAAAACACATAGTGTTTTCAGTGAAAGATCGAAAATACATAGAATTTTCAACACGACACAAAGGTAAACCAGGAAGCCAAAAACATCAAGGGTTTTTATGCTGGCCAAAATGGTTGAAAACAACACGGGTTTTTGAAAACACAGCATGTTTTCGACACTGTGGCAGATTAAAAAGTTTGTTTCCCGCAGACCTTAGAAATTGAAAATCTTTTTGGGTTTTGCACATTAGGGAACACGACTTGAACTGGAGCCTGGTGACAACATGAAGGACACAGGGCAAAGGGTACATCAAGAAAACTTTCAAGGCAATAGGCTATTTTTATAAGATTTTGCATGACATAAAAATGGCCTAATAGTGGCTCTAGTTGGGGATGCATGCCTCCTGCAGGCATGGCAAGGATTTTGAATCACTGGGAGAGCAGACCAACCACTGGACAAAAATAGGGAACCCAAAAATAGGCAACCAAACAAGGAAAGGAAACACACAACAAAAAAGGGAAAGACAATTTACAGACTGTACATTTTTAAAAAAAACCTGCAGCAACAAACATGAGTTAATTCCTGCCTCTTTCAAAAATCCAATTTTCATTTCTTCCTCCATGAGGCATACCAGACATTTTGTTTTCATTTGTCTCCATAGGCTTGTCAACATGTTCAACCAGCAAATCAGGAAGAACAAATAAGCTTTCTTCACAGTGCATATAAAAACTTTTGGCACTCTCTTCTCCTTGCTCACTATGAAGAAACAAATCAGTATACCCATGAACAACACCATCAGATAAGAACCTATTCCTCTCCACTGATTCATGTATACCACAAATTGGAAACACAAAGAACTCATACTCTACCTGCTGAAAGGCCTCATCTAGACCCTGTCTTTACATTTCCCTAGGTGCAACAGGCTGGACCTCAAATGAGTAGTCAGATTGATACCCATAGATGGAGAATGGGCATCCTGATTCAACTGGATCTGAGACCTCCACATGTTCTTCAAATAGGGGATTGATTATTCCATGCAATGCACCATGCTAAACATCATGACATAAAATGGGCTGATAATCGAATTCTTCATCATATAAAGCATTAGAAAACACTTTAAAATCAACACCCATCTCAACCTCATGGAAACCCACAACACATGAAGAACAATCAGAACCATATGAAGACTCACCGATATCACATTCAAACACCACTTCCTTGTCTTCATACTCCTCACTGAAGGAGTGTTCACTTCCACCATTTCTCTCTTCCTCCCATGCCCCATCTGATTCACATGAGGATACATCAGCATCACTGCCTTCATCATCCTCACCTGAATAGCCACTACAATCATATTCAGACATTTTTGAATAAATGGAGGATCCTGCACACCTTGACCCTAATTTCTGCTCATTGCCACAATCTGAATACTCCTCTGACAAAGACTCATCAGAAGAAGTATCCTCAGCACTAGAAATGGATTGCTCTAGAATATAACACTCATTCCCCTTTTACTGACAGTCTCTTTGCAACCTTTTCCATTCATCATCATCAGCAAACTCCTCCAAGAACAACCACTTAAACTCAGTCAAAGAAGAAATGCATTTTGGGGGCAGATTTAGATACCAATTAGATGCAACTCCCTTGAGGGATCTCCCAAAGAACATCATGCCAACATCCTCATCCAAAATCTGATATTCTATAATGAATCTATAGAATGCTAAAACATGTCTGACTGCTGAATCACACTTACAATCAAAGGCAGGAATCAAACCCAAAAGCTCACTAGGAAAAGAGTGAGGGGACTTTGGAAGAGCATAGTCCAAAGGCCTATCCAACCTAAGAAAACCCAGCAACCTAGACTAACTTTTCCCCTGATTTTCCATTTGATTAAATGCAAGATGAGAGCCACTCATCATATTTCAGTCTTCCCTTTATACTTGCACTAAATACTTGATAGGGAAACATTGTAATCATAAATACCTGGAAGTTGTAGAAAAAAATTTTGTTGACTGGAAGGCAGGGCAGATCTTGAGTTCACCATGGAACTCCATCAGATTTTGCAATGTAGAGCTGCTCCCAACCAATACAAAACTCTAAGCAACTCACTGTTTATCAGAAGGAACACTGATCAAACAGTGACAAATCAGAGCCGCCACTCACAACTAGGTGATAAAATTTTGCAAATGCTAATTTTGTATCTGACTCTTTCTAGACTCTCCCCAGCAGAGTCACCATTTTGTTGGTTCCTGATCAGGATTTTACACTCAAAGAGACACCGTTATGCCTATGATGGATATTAAGGATTGGTTAGTTCCAAATGTGGGCAATCTATAGGCAACCAGACCAACTATAGGGATGGCTTTTCCCTCTTCTGCTTCTGGCTCTATGAAACCAAGACGGGTACACTTGATCCAATAGTACTAACTCTGACTGATAGTTCTAACTCTGCCCCTTATTTCTATATTGGATCCTTCAACAGATGATTACAGTGAGAGAATACTAAACAAGAACCTATTGTTCATTGATCCTCCATCACTGGGTAGGACAATACATAACTGTAAATGAAAGTAAAACTGGTATTGATTTAATGTTTCTTGCAGGGTGTAAACAATCATGCAACACATGTAACAACACAAGGGATACTAGCTTATGATCAGTGCCTTATCCATTGGGCATCATACCTAAAGCAGACATGAAATACAAGAACAACTACTAGATTCATCTGAGAAACCAAGCCATAAACATAGTCAAACATCTCTTACACTGCTTGCAAATATCCTTCCTGATTGAACCCAATAAATCTATGCTTCACTCAGAGGCTTTTAACCTAATCCTAGATCAGGGCTGAGAGACAAAACACATACACCAGTAACCTAATGCAATGAGTTAGAAAACTCAAAATTCATCAAGAACAACTGAAGGAGAGATCAAAGAATGAGAGACTATATTAAGTATGTGGGTTCAAATCCTTGTATTACAAACTGATTCAGTGATACCATAGACAATATGCAAAAGATACATAAGTTTTCTTCCTAGCATTAATACAAAGGCAAAAATGTTACAACCTGGACTGAGGATACACACTTGACTTTTCAGCCTCTTGTGTCAAGAATTTTTAGCCAGCCCCTCAAAATGATTACAAAATTCCCTTTATACCAGGGCTACAAAGTAAGCACAATCATCATTTTGAAATTCAAAATTTTGAAATCATCTTACCCCACCGAGAAATAAACATAGACATGACAAGGGTCAAGCCACGGCAATTGACAATCCACTTTGCCCACTCCAGCCGCTCAAAATGAATTTTGGTACCTCCTACCACCGAAAACACTCAACCAGCTCAAACGGTCACAAACACTACGCGGGCACTAAGTTTCTTAACCATTCACCTCTAATCGTGCAACTACGTAGTCATATCTCTCACCACCACAGGAAATAGGCTCACCTTATACCTGGTCGCATGATCGCATAACCCGAAAATGGATTATGCGAACATGCGACAACATTTACCTTTACCGCTGACGCTGCCGCTTGCCATAAGATAGTTTGTCGCATGTTCGCAAGTCGGAAGACTGGCCCACGCAAACATGCGACAAACCACTACCATGCACCCTGCCAGCTTGGCACGTTACTGCCGAGATACCCAAGCCTGGGCCCGCGTTCCAAACCCTAACATCCCGCCAACATGGACCAATTAGAGATCGCCACGACCTCACCTGCCACTGAGCCCACCAAACAAAAATAGACGGGCCCCAAGGACATGTGGCACCCTGTCGCATGATCGCATAGCTTAGAAACAGGCTATGCGAACATGTGACCACCCGCAGGCTGCTACCCTACCGCGCATAACCACCACCGCACAACTCCGCAACCGCGACATCAGATGGTTAGTCGCATGATCGCATAGCCCAAAAATGGGCTATGTGAACATGCGACAACCCGCTAACACTATGCCTCGGCCCCGCAAACAAATTTGCCAAGCCTCAGACTTGGGCCCACCCGCCATGTGTCATACCACCACTCACCCGGTCACCGCAAACACGGACCCCACAAATCTGGCAAACTGGCGACCAAAGAACTTTCGCCAGTTCACGAAATGCTTTGCACCTTTTGCTAAAAATCTAGCGACTCTGCGACCACTGTTCACCAAGTCACTAGACAAACTAGAAAACTGCCAAATCTTCTTGCGAATGCGCGACAAGACCACATTTTATCGGCACCGCCACCTTTTTATCTGGACCGCCATAGCAACCGCCACATCACCCACTTCTTTGCATCTCCCGGGCCCACCGATGAAATGCTACCGCACTGCCACGTGTCAACCGGTCGCATGATCGCATAGCCAAAAATTAGGCTATGCGATCATGCGACAGGCAACCCAAAGCCGCCACATGTCACCTCCGGGACCACTGTCAAAGAAGCCACCAACAGCCAAGAACCGGGACCCACGTAGACAGATGGAAAGCGGTCGCATGATCGCGTGTCAGAAAATTCTGACATGCGACCATGCGACAGCCATTAAGAACGTGCCATCTGTCCCCCTTCTGACACCGGGCCCACCAAACAGAAGCAACGCTAGAACAGACAAAATTGACGGTAGGCACATGATCGCATGGGGAAAGAATATTCCATGCGATCACATGCCGACCGTTGATCTCCTCCCTCTGGCCCCACATCATCGGACCTGTGCAGTTAAGACAAAGAACAAGGAGAGCTGGCAGGAAAGAAGACATGCAAGACCGAAAACACAGTGTTTTCGGTGAAAGATAAAAAATACACAGAATTTTCAACATGACACAAAGGTAAACTAGGAAGCCGAAAACATTGAGGGTTTTTATGCAGGCCAAAATGGTCGAAAACAACATGGGTTTTTGAAAACACAGCATTTTTTCGACATTGTGGCAGATTATAAAGTTTGGTTCCCGCAGACCTTAGAAATTGAAAGTCTTTCTGGGTTTTGCACATTAGGGAACGCGACTTGAACTGAAGCCTGGCGACAACATGAAGGACACAGGGCAAAGGGTACATCAAGAAAACTTTCAAGGCAATAGGCTATTTTTATAAGATTTTTCATGACATAAAAATGGCCTAACACATCAAACAAAACATTAACTGCCAAGGTCTACTGAGCAACAAATGACAGACATCCATAGGAAACACATCACATAATATCTCATCATGGTAAGATCCAATCTGGAAATTAACCTGGCATTGCTCTTCAACTCTAACCTTAGAAACATCTTGTATCCAACTAATCTCATAAGGATTAGGATGCTTCCTCCTTTCCAAATTCAATTTACTAACCATTTCATCTGAAACAAAGTTCTTAGAACTATCGCCATCAACCAGAACATTACATACCTTATATTTGTACTTGCATATGGTTCTGAACAAATTCCTCCTCTACACCGATTCAGAGACACGTGTAGTCAATCTCCTAGTGACAAGACATTCACCTTTCTCTGGAACATTCTCAATGTCTTCTTCAGCAACTAATGCAACTCTTTTCTTAGGACACTGCCAACTTCTATGACCAGCTTCACCATAGTTATAACAAGTACCAGTGAACTCATTCTTCCACTTTCCTCTCTGTCCAACATTCTTAGTAACTTGACCATTGCTAGATCCAACATCAGGCTTAGAATTCTCTATCACATTACTGTGTGCTAAAATGTTGTCACACTTCTATGAATCATTACATGCAAGGAAACTCAAGAATGAGCTCTCACAAATCAATCCATAGCTCTCTATGCATATAATTGCAAGATTTGTAAAATTGCTCTCAGCTAGAGCTATGAACTCATGACCTTGCTAGTCAACCACACAATGAGAGATTAAAAATCAAAGACAAGCAACAATGCCAATATCTCTAATGAAATCAATATGGATGCAATGCAATGCAAACTAATCTATGAGAATGAAAGATGCAAGCTATGCTATGAAAGGAAAATACAAGTGTTACAAATCCTCCTATTAAGCTATGTGAGATTAATCTATTGCATAAATGAAATCTATACTAAAAATGTCATGATTATGCAACTATGATGTAAGAAAATAAGTTAAATGAAATGCAACAACAATGTCTTCAAAGCTTGAATGCAAGAATGTCTTCAAAGAGCTCCAAATGACTTAGAAAACCTGTAGCATAACATTAGCATAAAAACTTAAGATATGAAAATGAAGGAGAGAACTCTCCTTTTATAAGAAATGAGATGAAAATGGACCATTGAGATTAAGAGGCAAAAGTCTTAATCAACGGTGGAGAAAAAAAAAAGTTTGATCCTTGTGCACAAATATCCTCCAATAGGAAAATAGGAGTTGACTTTTGTGTCCCACATAAGACAAAAAATGTTTTTTCCCTTTTTATAAAATAAGAATAATATTTTATTTGTGCAACATAGGATAAGAAGAAAAGTGAGGATTTTTTATTTAAATGAAAGGGGAGGAAATTCCTTTTAATTAAATAAAGGCTTAGGATAAAGTGATTTTATTATTTAATTAAAATAGATTTTTATTTAATTAAAAGAGATTTTTAATTAATTAAAAAAGAGCATGTTCTCTTAATTAAATAAGATTTTTATTTTTTTCTCTTTTAAATTAAATAAGGCTCAAACCTTAGGAAATATTGAATTGATTATGATTTGATCAAGGAAATTGATATAATTGATAAAATGCTGATTTTTAAAAATATTGATTCAGGGATTTGACAAATTGCTGAATGGGGGCCCAAAGTCTAGGTGACCATTTTAGGGTGCATACAATTACTTTCAGCAACTGTCTCACTAGTCTTACCACCTTGGTTCCTACTGTTCTATTTTCCTTCATACTTCCTATTCAGCTTCTCTTCAATCTTTAATGCCATCTGATAAGCATCACCTATTATTGTCATCCACCCAGTAAGTAACTCTTCCTAAATAATAGGTCTCAAACCATAGACATACTTAGCAACCTTCTCTTTATCAGCTTTAGAATGACCAGTTCTAATTAGAGGTTTGTAAAACTCCTCGGTATACTCCTGCACTGATTTGTTAGTCTGCTTCAAAGCTTGCATCTTCTTGAACATTTCCAATTCATAATCCACTAGAATGAATTGCTTCTTCAACTTATCAACCATTTAGTTCCACTTAATGATCTTCTCTTTTCCTCTTCTACCTCTTTCCAACTGAACTTCTCTCCACCAGATATTTGCATGACCTTCCAATTTAGTTTTTGCAAATCTAACCTTATCAAGATCTTCTATTTCTTCATACTCAAAGTATTCATCAATCTCATTGATCCAATCAATCAATTCTTTAGGCCTAATGCTTTTAGCAAATGCAGAAACTTCAATCTTATGTCTCTTCCCAATCTTAGACATAGCTTTTAGAATTTGATTCTCCTCAAAATCTCTAGCTTCTTCGACAACTTCTTCAAAATGATCTTCCTCAAATTCATCATCACTATCCTCTTTCAAGGTATGTTCTTCTTTCTCAACTCCTCTTGTAGGTCTTGCACTTGTTTCTGCAAAGCCCTAAAATCATCAAGACAGAATTCACCAGTAGTTTCTTCTTCTTCAGAGATCTCACGATTTCTCCTCAGAGGCATCTTCAAATCAAGATCTAGATACACAAGATCCACTCGGCTCCACCAGGAACATACTTTGCTCAAATAGGAACAAACTTCTTTCTGATACCACCTAATGCAGTCAAGGTTGGTGGATCCAATTAAGGGCTGACCGACCTTGCAGCCAAACCAATATGCAACGGAAATACACAATAACAATAACAGATCTGCAATGAAATAGAAGTCTTTATTCATGAAAACATCGATTACATGCAATGTGTCAGGCTATAAAGCCTTCCCGATTACGGCCAATTACAAAGCAAGTAACAGTCTACAAGATCTCACAGGATCCAAATCTTTTTTCCAACATCAGCATCCAGCTAGTCCAGGTCTACAACAGGCAACACATTGGTAGGCACCCAGAAAAGATCTAAACTTGTACTCAAACTTCTAAGCAATCTTCCTGCTCCTAAGCTCGCAGGCTACTAACCTCCCAACCAACAATCTCATCCTAAACAACTACCCAAGCATCTTATAAATACTGATTCCCAGCCACAAGTCGGCTGATGAAACAATAAACTCCTACTAACAAATATTAAATGCTAAAACATCAGTCGGCTCTCACATAGCCTTACAAAATAAATAAATTATTCAAAAGATGGTCCAACGGTCATCAGATCTGCATAGAAGAATGCAACATGAAAGATCTAGGTCCCCACACGTCCAATGGTCAATCCATAACTTGAGGAGCGTGACCCAAATTAAATGCACCAGTCAGCCAAGCCGATTCATCCAAATAATCCAGTCGGTAAGTAAGAACACCGAGCAACAAAGGAAATAACTGAATGCCAGTCAAACGACCATGCCAAGCATGACCGAGCAACATAGTAATTACCAACGCCTAAAGAAACTAATGCCTTTAGTCACCGAGCATTCTTAAGAGATTGAGCACCTTGGTAACCACCCAAACCGAGCAACCAGTCTCTGAAACCGAGCAAGAACTCTCCAAACCAAGATCAAAACTAACAATCTACCCTCAAAGACAAACATATTTTTGGTTGATAGAGGATTGCCAAGAATCCTAAGATGCTCCTGCATCAAACTTGGTATCCATTTGTTAGAGGTAGCAACCTCAGATATGAAGTTTTGAATTTGCAATCAGTTTGGTCCAAGTAGGCCAATGCTCAAAGAGTAGATCCAATATCTGGATAAGAGGTTTTCAATTCTATCATCACTGAAGTGGAAATGATTTCCTTCATATATCTTCCAAATAGAATATGAGTCGCATTCCAAAAGACTTGTCTTATGTCTATCAACTATCACATTCATTCCTTAATAATAAACGTACCATTTCATGGCCATTATGGTTATCAATTAGTCTTCCTAATTGCTACGCTCACATTGTATCTGATTGTTGTAATCACTAGCAACTAATTAACATTGTGTCTCTTCATAAGGATATCCAGTAGTTTATATTCAGTCGTTCTTGTCTTAATCATTATCAACTTAGTGTTGCATAATAACTGATTAGTCTCTCTCTAATTGTTGATTAAAGATGTGTGATTATGTTTTTCGATACCATTAAGGAATGTTGACATTTATACAAGTCACTGCGATGATTATCATTGATCCTTCATGATGATTATTATTCAGAATGATATAGATTTTATTGATGTTATCTTCTGATACTCAGTCGATCGATCCACTCCATTAACGATAATTGCTCTCCTTATAATTTTCTATTCATCCCTGGTATAATCGTTCTTCTTAGCACCCATCAATTTTTTTGCAAGCATCCTTAATATGTTGAATGGTGAGTCAAACCCGTATAGTTATCCTGCCCTTCACCGTGAGACTCTACGTCTTAAATGGATTGTCGTCTTCCCTGCTAGATCTTCTACATGTATGGTTTTCCACTGTAGCTTGTGCTTCCTGTAACAATCTGTTACGTACGCATATGTTTGCTGCAAACTATACCTCCCTTGCATACGATGTGGCTGTATCTATTCCCATCGTGGGTTTCTTAATAGTCCTGTGTTGAACCCCCGTTGGATGCTTTGACATCTTATATTTTGAATTCTCTGTTCAAGTTTTGAAAACTCCTTCCATATTCCCCTTTTCGCGCCCAAATCTGCCGTGTATATATTTGTATCTGGTAATGGAGGAAAGGTCGCGTCTTTGGGAGTAGACGCTCTTAGTTTATATATTCATATTTTATTAATAAATGTTTGTTATAATAATTATACTATCAAATATTATGTATCGTATATATTATAATAATGTTAATGTTAATATTTGATATGTCATCTTTCATCTAATATTATTATTGTATCATATACTATATTATTATTGTATTAATATTTTAATAATAGATTATAATATTACCATGTTATTAATAAGGTTTCCATATTAACATACTATTTATTAATAGTATGTTAACAATATATTATTATTATTTGTTGTTAATACTATCAATTATTATTATATTAATAAATAATATATAATATATTGATTATATTATATAATATTAATGTTCGATATATCAACTTTAATATCTTGATTATTATATATTCAATACTATTATTGTATTGTAACTTATGCTATGAATATATTATTTTAATAATATATTATTATAAATTATCTATTTGAATTCTATTATTGTCATTTCATCTTTAGAGATTCTACAAACTAAGATGAGGATGTCGCCAATGAGCTTCACCTAGGGGGACATGACAAAGATTCAAATGATGATGAATATCACCCAGCTAGTGTTTCTCAAGATTTGGTCACGAGGACTTTTGATTTGGTGGTAAGGGTTCTCTTTTGGAAAAAAAGTAGATTTGTTATTGCATGGGATGGAGTCTCCATTGTACTATGTCCTATGGGTTTGAAGGGTTCATCTCTATTGGGGGTGCCTAGATCAATTTTCCCTTTTTCTAACTTTTCACAACTTACTCTCTCATTGAGAAAGTGATGGTTTTTGACAGTTCTAGTGGCACTTTTCCTTCTTTGTGTGTTTCTAAGACAGTTTCCTTAGATAAATAAGGGTTTATCCAAAGTAATGATCATCCCCTATAAAAGATACCAAGTGTCTCCATCATAATAAGGAAGAAAGATATTAAAGGTGTAATGATTACCTTAAAGATCTCTCTCAGACAATGGAGCAACAAGAATAATAAATGATGCATCAAGAAGTAATTTATTCTATACTAGAGAACTAGTCAAAAGGAGAATGTAGTCAACCAAGACATTCCAATATCAATCATATCATTATAGATGATGATCAAGATTGGTAGTCACAAGATCCAATGCCAAGAGATTAAAAAGAAGAAAATATCAGCATCAAATTAGTCATTTCATACTGGAAATATTAAGAAATCATGGACTATGATTATATAAGAATTCTTCCCCTTGACAATAACAATGACTATATCAAGTTTAAGGATATCAACCAAAAGGATTGAGAATTGTGGGTTAAGGGAAGTCGACGATAAAGTAATGATTATCATTTTATGTATAGAGTTGATATCACCAAATTGACCAAGTAGAGGTTATGATCACCATTAGCAACCAACATGAGAAGATTGATTTTGAGAAATAGTAATACTAAGTATGCATATAATATATAATCACAATTGGAGATCAACTAAGCAAGAAAGGGAAGGAGAATTGATAATCACAATTGATATTATTGATTAACTATTAACATAAATAATGGAGATAAGCTTCTCATTTATGTCATCAAGATAGACATCTAAGCATATTATTCATAAAGATATGAACCATTGATCAAGAAAATTAATATTAACATTTCAAACAAAGTATTAATGGATTTATAAATCCTCTAATCAATAATGCATTGACACATCAAGTTTTCTTAGAATTTATAATCTTTATTTGGTGTATTATTTAAATATGGATAAGCCAAGGTATCCTAAATTGTAATTTGTCTTCTAGTCCAAGTGAGAGGACAAATCATTTATTTTATTTCCTTTATTAAGAAAATTATCTTTTTCCTCCTTAAGAGGATTTTCACACTTGGCACATACTTAATGTGAATGTGAAATTCATAGAACATGGGAGTTACATTCTAACTCCATCACTCATCTTTATTTAAGAGATGCTTCTACACACACTTCATAAGGAATTTTCTCACTCCTTGCTCTCTCATTGTTGTAATGAGCTTCTTGCTCACATTCTCTTTCTCTAGGATTTTGCGTCATTCATATTATATTCAAAGGAGTTTTCTTTGTTTTCCCCTTTCAAAATATTTGTGTCATTGTGTTGATTTTTAGAGCGTCTTGATGGTTTTGGTTATTGATCTTGAAGCATTCTCTCTTTCTTTTAGTTTATGGTAAAATACATCCTTTTTCTCACTCTCTTAGATTCTTTCCTTTAGATCTTTTTTATTTTTTATATTTTCATTACATGGTATTAGAGCTAGCTAATCTTTGTTTGAGTGTTTGCAAGAAGGTTACATTCAAAAGATATCTTATTTGTTTAACTTTTGTTGCAGGTTTTTTAGATATGACATTATTTTCTAAACTCTCTTTAGAAGTTTTTAAATTTTTTTTGGGTTTGGACGGTTCACCACCAAACCCAATTTTTTTTATTTGTTTATCTAAATCTAACCTTTTTGTTTAATTAGTTTTGGATGGTTTACCTCTAGATCTAAGTCTATTAATCTCCATTTTAAGTTTTTTTTGGAAGATCTAACTAAACCCTTTGTCAGGAAACTGCAAGGGATTTCATTCTTGTATGTTCTAACATTTTTGCAGGTTCTATTAAAACAAAAAAAACCAGAAAGTGAAGTAGTTTGAGCTTCCTCTTGCATGCATTTATGAGATTCCTATAATTTAAAAGTTGATTGATTTCATTAAAATATTGAATCTACAATAGTTTTTCATTTTATCTCTGGTCCATTTCTTTATTAAATCTTTTTTGTTTAAATATCTTTGTTTATATATCTCTGTATGATGTTTAAATTGCATTTATATTGTTGTTTAACTTGTTTAACCTCCCTTTATTTGTTGTTTTCCTTAGCAATAACCTTGGCTCTTCCCTTGCACATGCCTTTGTTTCGCTTATTAGTTCCTAGCGTAGCTTGTTGTTTACCTTCTCATACCCACCGAGCCCACTCTTTCTCTTGTGCAACCTTCCTTCCTTGTTGTTTACACAACACCCTCAGCCTTAGTCAGTCTTCCTTCCCTCATGCGTTGCCTTGCTAATTCCTCCTCCCCCTTACACAGCTAAACCCGAACCTTGCATAAACCATGTGGCATGTTGTGAAACTGAAGGTTTAGTAACATAGCAGGCATGTGTTCGAACTAGTCTATATCTACACAATCAACGATTATAATGGTGGTTCGTGTGTAGCATGAGCGTAGGACTCTGCTTAGTTCGTTCAGATTTTTTTATTTCTGTTTGCTCGATCTGTATATTCCTTGGGTGATAGTTTTTTGGTTTCTTGATTTATTTTATGAAATTTATCCATTTGTTTGTTTATATAATTATTTCATTCTTAATATAATTTTTTTTTTCTTTGTCTCTTATATTTACTAATCGTTGCAGGTTATCATAACATTCTTTTAGTTATTGCAGTTTTTTAATCATTTCTTGTAGCTCTATTTCAATCACTTTAATCAATCATTAGAATCCTTGTTTATATTTAACTAAATTTGTTCAAATTCATTTAACAAAAAAAGTTTAAACTTTAAAACAAATTTGTCGCTTAATATTTTTTAATATCATTTTAAAGTCATAATCATTTGATCAATATAAACGTATCGTAATTACTATTTTTCTATTTAGATGCACTAAAAATTTGTTTTCTGATTTAAACAAAAAAATTAAATAAATTTTAAATTTTAAATTTTAAATTTTCTTGCATATTAACCAATGACATTTATGTTAAATTCTACTTTTGGATTCATTTTTACATATAATCTTTTGTCTTCTAGTTTATTTTGAATCACTATGTCAACATTAATTCTAGAAATCAAATTGACAAGTTCTAATTACCATGATTGGAAGACGCATATTACATTTATTTTCCATTTCAAACATATTCTTGATATTGCTACTAGTGCAACTTCTGCTCCTGCGGCTACTGCTTCTTAGACCAATATTGATGATTGGAATACTAAAAATAATGAGGCTATAGGCCTAATCAATATTTCATTAAGTCTGGAATTATATGTTTTAATTGCTCATTGTACTCAAACACATGTAGCCTAAACAATTTTGAAAAAAAACCTTCGACAATGCAAATGAATCTAGAAAGATTCAACTCCAAGATCAATTGGAGGATCTCAGGTATATTGATTTCAAAACTATGGATGAATTTCTACTTAAGTTTGATTATATTCGAAGTCAATTAACTGGTTTAGGAGTAAATTTAACTGATATTCATTTAATTCATGGGTAAAAGCACAATAATCTGTCACCTTTTAGGCTAACTTATCAGTACAGCTGAATTTTAATATTTCTGACTAAAAATTAATTTTGGTCAAACATATGGTCTAGCTAGAATCATTCTAGCTAAGTTAGATAAGTGATTTAACTTTTCCAATTGGAAATGTCTATTAAATGCATGTTTTATACCACTTTGGGTCTAATTATGATAGAAATAAAATGATTTCAGAAAAGTGACGTTTCAATAATTCATAATCTTTTTAATGATATTTTAAAAAAAAAAATACCCTTTTGTAGAGATCAGAGTCAAGAATATCCTTATATAGATTTTATAATGTTTTAATTAGACATAGTCTATTGTAATTAAAAAATATTGCAAGTAGGTATTTTAATAGTCAAGGAGATGTTGATTCAAAAAAAGAAAAAAATAGTAAATCATATTAAATAAATTTGAAAAATATATGGTGCACTAGAGGAGAGAGTCCTCTTCAAGAATATATATATTTCTTTTTTTGATTGGGATAGATTGGTTATGAAAGATATGGCGAAAGATTAAAACTGTCGATTTCAAGTGAGTTGGAATTTGAATTGTTGTAAAAGATAAAATATAGGTCACAAACCAATTTTTATTTCTTCATGCACTAGCTATATATGTCATCTATAACATATTTTGAAATTAGGGGAAAAAATGTTTATTTACATATAATTTTTTGGTGGGAACTAGACCCCTAATTTTCGGCATTTTCAGCAATTGAAAAATCATCTTTAAAAATTTAAAAAACATATCAATTCTTATTCAAAAAAATTATTAAAAAAATTAATCATAAAATTCATCCATTTTAACACATTCAATTAGTTTACATCATCTACAAATTCTAAACATAAATGTCATTTTTATACTATTGAAGTTGAACAACTTTGATTTTGTTAGCATTTTCCTTTATAAAAGGGTGACAAATTATTGTGCTTTTACCCTCATATTGTTTTGAAAAAATGTCTTCCTAGACAATTCCAACAATTTATTACTAATATTCATTCTCATTTAGTTATTCCTCCCTTCTAGCAGCTAAATTAAATTATGCTATCTTTCAAACTTTTTTACATCAAGAAAAAGCTAAGTTAATTCAATTTGACACACTTAAAACTAATGAACATGCTTTCATCTCTATATCACATAACAATAACCATAATTATAATAACAATTATAGATCAAATAATAATGGTCATTCTAATAATCATAATTCTCAACATTATAATAATAATTCTCGACATAATAGTAGTTATAATAATGGCTATCATAATAATCATAATCGTAGACCCCATTGTACTTATTGTGGGAAAGATGGTCATGTGTCCAACACTTATTTTAAGAAAAAAAATCATGAGAAGCCTTTTACTCCCAATAATCAAACTCATAACTCTCGTCTAACTTTTGTTGCTCGTTATGGGATGTTTAAGCCTCACTATGATAATAATATTATTTTGCATAATTCTCCTATTTGAGATGAATCATATGATGATGGCTATTCTTGGGATAAACCCCTATATTACTATCTCCCTCACGAAACAAACTTAATACAAAGGGACAACATTTTCTCTTCTATATAATGTCGTTACGCTTGATGATTCTTCTTATTCCCATTTTGATGATATTTAGAACAAGAAGAAGACATTATTTCTACCTTTCTTAATGTTACTTTTCCTCCTTTTGAATATTCTAGTAGAGATGTGTGTATTTTTCAAGATGAACTTCATGATTTTTCCGAAGTTCAAGATTCTAAATATAGTGCTAATCCTATGGTTGTTGTGGAGGACAATAATCATGACTATGTTAATGATGAAAATAATGATGATGATTATAATAG
Organism: Chamaecyparis obtusa; assembly: GCA_027943335.1. Lineage (NCBI taxonomy): Eukaryota > Viridiplantae > Streptophyta > Pinopsida > Cupressales > Cupressaceae > Chamaecyparis > Chamaecyparis obtusa. Next base: position 2,427,646 of record BSBK01004178.1, on the reverse strand, counting down.
CTCTAATCCTCTTAATTTTTCATATAATGATGAATCTATTACAAATATATTTTATGACATTGATGATTGTATCACTGATTATGTGACTGATTTATCTTATGTTTCACAATCTGATTTTACTTACAAGGTTTTACAGATTTAGATCTAGGAAGAGATCCCAAAGATGGGAGATCTACTATTGGTTATTGCCTTGCTACAGGTTCAGGTGTTGTTTCTTGGAGAAGTAAATATAATTAATCTTTATCTCTATATGAATATGAAGAATGTACACATATATCTAAAGAAGCTCTTGAGAATCAAAGATTACTTGAATATTAGGGCCCTCCTCAAAAAGCACCTACACCTTTGTATTGTAATAATCAAAGTGCTAAGTTTCCTTAGCAAAGAGTCCTATGTACCATTCAAGATCCAAGCACATATCACTCCATACTCACGTCATAAAGTAACAAGTTGAAGAGATGCAAGTGTCCCTCATCTATTGCAAGGGAAATGATCCAACTACTGATATCTTAAAAAAGACTCTTTCTCAAGAGCAATCTCAAAATCATTGTAAACATTTCCAAGTTTGATACCTATTGCTCTAATTTACCCAAGTAAAGATCAAAGAGGGTGTTATAATTTATCATCTTTCATTGGTGTATTATTTAAGTATGGATAAGCCAAGGTATCCTAAATTGTAATTTGTCGTCTAGTCCAAGTGGGAGGACAACTCATTTATTTTATTTCCTTTATTAAGGAAATTAGATTTTTCCTCCTTAAGAGGATTCTCAAACTTGGCTCACACTTAATGTGAATGTGACATTCATATAACATGGGAGTTTTAAGATTGATATAGTGGAGTCATTATTTGTTAACAAGGAGTCACAAGCAACATGAAACCTAGGAGTGGGAGCAGAGCGGGCACGCGAGCGATGGGAGTAGAGCAGGTGGGACCAGGGTCTCTGGCTTGCAGGAACAGGAGGGTGAATCCAATGAAGATGAAGATGGTGAGGGGACACGGGATTTTTTGGTGGGAGGTTGGCGTTGCGTCGAGGGCCCTCTCCCTTCTTTTCCTGAGCTTTTCATGGTTAGGGTTTGGGTGCTCTGTGGTGGTGATGGAGTGAAGGGGGCTCTCTTCCCTGTCACTTTGGTTTGGAGAGAGCCTTTTCTTCCTCTGGAGGCTAGAGTTGGTGGACGGCTGGAGTGGTTCCTCTCCTGGGATCCTCCTATGCTGGCATTTTCCTGGGACTCTAATGCGGGGGTTTCTACCTGGATATCACTGCTCTTGTATCTTGTCAGGGAGAGTGGTGGTGGTTCTTTTGAAGTGTCTCTGAGCGGGATCCTTATTGAGGTGGGGTTCCTCACTAGAACTCTTTGGCATTCGATGGTTGCTCCCCTTCTTTACTCCTTTATCCTACTTCCTATTGAGGTGGAAGCTTCTTTTGAGGAGAAGGTTTCTTTCCCTCCTAAGACCTCTTTCCCGCTTCCTATAGAGGTGGAAGTTCCTTCAGAGGTGGAGGCTCATCCCATTGAAGTGGCTTGTTGTTGGATGGAAGAGGTGGGTTGGAGTACAGTTGGAGAGCTCAGCCTTTGCTGGAGGGTTCTTTTTCTGCCAGAGATCTTTGATGGTCTTATCCTTTTCCTAGCAGGTTGTGATGTGGTGGTTTGGGGAGTCTTTCTCATTCCCATCTCTTTGTTAAAGGTTGGGGGAGCCTTTCAAAACCCTAATGTGCTCGGCCTTTGCTGGAGAGCTCTATTTTTGCTAGAGATCCTTGATGGTCTTTTATTTTGCCTAGTAGATTGTTATTTAGTGGTTTGGGGAGTCTTCCTCATTCCCATCTCATTGTTAAAGGTTGGGGGAGCCTTTCAAAACCCTAATGTGCTCGGGCTTTGCTGGAGAGCTCTGTTTTTGCCAGAGATCCTTGATGGTCTTTTCTTTTTCCTGGCAGATTGTGATTTGGTGGTTTGGGGAGTCCTCCCCATTCCCATTTCCTTGTTAAAGGTTGGGGGAGCCTTTCAAAACCTTAAATGCTATGGTGCAACTGATGATTGTCTTGCTCAAATGTTTAAGCTGTTGTTTCTTCATTGGTTTGGTTTCACTAGGGTGGACTGGTTTGTCTGCCAGCTCTGTTGGTTTTTAAAAACTATTTTAGTTATGGGAGCCATAAAAACCCTTAAATTTGGTTTAGGGAGTTTGAAAACCCTAGATATCTGATGTTGTTGTAAAGCGTTGGCTTTACTCTACTGGTTTCAACAGCCTATGCCTTTCTCTGTCTATTTATTTTGGCTACAGTTGTAGTCTTGTTTTTGTGCTACTAGTAGTTCTACTGCCTTTATGTGCTGGAGGGGTGTTCTAAGGTTTATCCTTTTCCCCAGCTGTCTCATTTAGTTCTGAGCTTACTCTTCCAATCTTCAAGCTTTGGGTTACATTTCCCTCCAAAAAATGTATGTACATGGTTTCGGGGCCCATTCAAAACCTGTTTTTACCTTATTCAAAAACATGGGAGTTATATTCTAACTCCATTACTCATCTCTATTTAAGAGATGCTTCTACACACACTTCATAAGGAAGTTTCTCACTTCTTTCTCTCTCATTGTTGTAATGAGCTTCTTGCTCACATCCTCTTTCTCTAGGATTTTGCCTCATTCATATTATATTCACAAGGGGTTTTATTTGTTTTTCCCTTTAAAAATCTTTGTCTCATTGTGTTGATCTTGGAGAATCTTGATGGTTTTGGTTATTGATCTTGAAGCAATCTCTCTTTCTTTGAGTTTATGGTAAAATACTTCCTTTTGCTCGCTCTCTTGGATTCTTTCCTTTAGCTCTTTTTCATTTTTTGTATTTTTCTTACAAGTTCAAACTCCAAATTACAAGAAAATTAGTCAAGGAAAGATATCAATCAAATATAAACATAACATATCTTTATTAGTAAATTAGATTTAAATTTTTTGATTAAGTTTCCACGATAAACAATTTGGGTCTTGACTTGATAAGAATATTTATTAATCACTTCTCCTATTTTGTTTATTTGGAACACTAATTAGTAATGATGACTTTCATACCATATTATAAATTCATAACTGAACAACAACTTGACATGAAATCCAACTCGACATATATGATGAATTAAAATAATTAACATTCATTCCTTGTACATAGATTTGTTATCTAGAAGTCTATGAGTAATATATTATGAACAATAATATCCATAATATATGTGAACTGTGAAATAATATTTATCATATTATTAATACATATTCATATATTATCATTTCTCAGTGAATAGGAGGAAACTTAAATTTCCTTTGTTCCCTTTCTTACCTAAACTTATTAGTCCCCGCCTCATAAGGTGGAGACTACTTTTTTTTCTTCTCTAAATGCATTTAATTGCTGATTTGGAAACCTTGTAAATTTTTTTTTATCCATATGCCACCTTTTTTAATGAACATGACTTATTTCTTTTTTTCGATTACTTGGTATATTTTTCTTGGCATTTTTGGCTTTTTTTCCTTTTAATAAAAATTGATGCAAATCAAATGGAAGTAGGGGAAATTTTATATGGTTTTCTAATGTTTCAATAATACATCTTTGTAATGGGCACATATATGATTTGTATTTTTTTAAAATATGGTGAAAAATAAAATGATTGAAGGGGAATTTTTTTTATGGTTTTTTAATGTTTAATGTATACATCTCTGTAATGGGCACATATGTTGTCAGTGGTTTCATGTGCACCTATCAACTAACATGGTGATCTAGAAAATCCAAAACAACATGCAAGGATATGCCAAGGGTATTCAATATGCCTTAACATGCTAGATAATTTGTAGTATGTTGCTAAATAGGGAATTGATAAGGATAGCTTAGATAAAATGTTGGCTCTCATTCAGGTGGTAGCTATAGATGTTATGGAAATGAAGAATGAGAAAGAAGATAAAATTAAAATGTTGGAGGACATGATTGAGAGGGTGCATAATAAATTCAAGATGCTTGTCTTTGTTAGTAGATTTACGATCCAAAGAAACACCATGAGGCTCAATATGCTCAATGAGAAAGCCCAGGTACTCAAAGCTAGTGAGTTGAAAAAAAGGGTAAGGTTATGCTTCCTAATGTTGATGTTGTTGGCTAGGATGTGGTTTCTATTGGTGATCAACACAAAATGGACTTAGTTCCTTAGCAAGGTCCTCCTGCTAGAACTCATATACATTCTTGATGCAGGAGCATCCTGGGTGTAAGAGCAATCTTGCATCACCCAAAAATATTTCTATTTTTGTATTCAATAAGGGCTATTTTGTGCAGAGCTGCTATTTTTGGAAAGTTACTATTTTTGGTAATTTTCGTATGTGCTCAGAATGATCTGATTTCTTTCTTGGAGGTTCATTTTGGTCATATAAGTCTGCCAGTAAAGTTTCATTGCCAGATCAAGTGTATATTGGAAGATATTGAAGATTTTCGGTATTGGCAGCAGGGTACAGAAACTTTGGACTCAGTTTTGAAGGCTTTAGAGGCCCCGGATGAGGTCAAAAATTTGGGTGACGAGTGCTTGTGCCGGTCAAGCTTGTAGAGCGCTCCGTGGCATTTCCGAAATGGGGTTATAATAGCCGATCGGGTCAACTGGTGATGACTTATGGTCTTCGGAAGTTGGGCCACCTGAAATGGCGAAAAATAATTTTCTTCAAAATTTCTGTTCGGGTTTCAAAGGTTATCTTGAGCCGACTATGATGTAATGAAATGTAAAATAAAATAATTCTAAGTTTGGTCGGCCTTATTGGCTAAAATTCTGGAACCTTCCCAGGCGATGGAAAATTGCCTATATAAGGAAGGCTGTATTATTGTCTTAGGCAGTTCAGAATAGTTCTGGGGTAGTAGATCTGGGTAATAGCTCGAGGCTTTGTCCTACAGAATATTGTAAGGGAATGCCCATGTGGCTTTGCATATTGTAATTCTGAAAGTTTGTAACTCCACATTTGTGGAGATAATAAGAAGCCAATTTTCTGTTCTTGCATATTGTTGTTGTTTCTCTATTTCTGTTATGTGTTTTTGGTATTAAGGGGAGCACCCTTCATCAATTCTAAAGGTAATGCTAAGTGGAGTCCTAGGTTATCCATTTGATGTCATGGATATGCATAGGTTATCGACAATAATCTAGAGTCTACTAAAATTCTAAAAGAAATTCAGTAGTGTAGTGTGGGTCTATGACATTGTATTTGGTGTTCTAGTCCATTTTTTGGATGTTGGTTTGATGTTGGGATCAGTTGGTTTAAGTTAGATGATGGTAGTTTTGTAATGTGAAGGGTTTTGGGGTCCCTTCAGGACCTATTTTACCTTAATTAAAAAACCTTTAGTTGTTAATGAAAATAAAAAATAGAAGGGAATTATATAATAAATTTCTTATAAGGTTGCAAGAAATGAAAAGTGGATTTCACCTTCTAATGCTACTTGTATTTATTGCTCTAATGATAGTTAAAGTTTACTAAATAAGCATAATAACTATGATTAGACTAAGAAACCAAAATAATAAGAAAGACATAATGTGCCTAGTCAAAAGGATTATAAATAGTAGAGTAAGGTTTCAAATAGTAGCTCACAAGGAAAATATTTATTCTCTTATAATCATGAGGGCTTCACTTAGTCAACCTAAATCATAGCATGTTTTCTCGTGCATACTAGAAAATACCCCTATTTTCAAAAAATATTTCCCCAAACTCCTTTTTGTCACTTGCCTCCAATACCCACCAAGTACCCCCACACTCCTTTTCCTATATAAACCCCAACCCATCCCCCCAAAACAACACCCTTCCCCCTCCCCCCCATATAGGCAATATATTGCACTATTTTTTTCTATTTTAAACCCCCCAATGCGAATGCATGTGATATTACATTGTCCCATTACTGAAGACCCTGTGCTTATAAGAGATTGTGAATTTCTAATATTTTCCTCTATGGTGTGATGTGTGGTACATTGTGCATTAAGTCATTCTTTTTATGTGTGTCAATGGAGATTACATGATTTGTTCTCTTTTGGATATAATAAGTACATTTCATTAATTTGTTAAGATTGTATGTTCAAATTTTAAGTTTTAAATCCTTTGCAATATTTAATAATACTATAGTATGAAAAATATTGAACTTAAAAAATGTATTATTACTATCAAAACTATATTGATTTTACCATTACTTACTAGTCAATTATTTGTCTATCAATCTCTTTTGTGTATTTTAGGATTCTTCAAATACATTGGTTGTCATTGAACATCTATTAATTAACAACCATAGGCATTATCAAGTACACTAGTAGTTCTTATATGTAAATCAATGTTGAGTTGGCATTGAGAAGACGCTAAAGTTAAATTAAACTAAGAGGCCTCAAAAACTATAATATAAAATGTTTATTTTCTTGAGCCACTAACCCATTGAATTCCAAATGCATAAAAAAAATCATTACACCTCCTCTCATCATGTTTACTCTCCCGCCCAACACCAAAATGTAGAAAATATTAGTTTTAGGGAAATAATGCTAAATTTACAAGCAGAGCTGAGAGCCAATTATCACTAGATGCAAGAACAACTTTCTTACCAATCTCATATTATACAACAACAAGCTGAGGTCCTCAGAAAGAAACAAGAGCAGCTTCTTGCAATGCAAGCTACAACTATGAACAGAAGGACTAAGCAATTAGTGATTATGGAAGAGGTAGGATCATTTGGTTGTGCACTTTCATTTTCTTGCAAATTTGAGGAGATGCCTCAAGAAGAGGAAGATGAAGTAGAGGAAGAAAAAGAGGAAGAAGAGGAAGAAGAGGAAGAAGAAGAAGAAGAAGAAGAAGAAGTGGAGGAAGATCTGGTTTCTCTCTTTACTGAGCTCCCCTACTTTGTGAAAGGTGAGGAGGAGCAATTGTAGCAGCAAGGCACTAGAGATATAGGAGATGGAAGTGAAGAAGAGGTTTTATTCCTCTTATTTGATGAGCTTCCCTACTTTGTGGAGTATGAGGAAGAGGAAAGAAAGGAAGTGCTGAGAATAGACCAATTCTAGCATGTAATAGAGGTCTTATGTTCTAACCTCACCATTGAGATATCACCTTCGGAGGTGGAGGGCCCCATGTAGTAGGAGCAACAAGAGGAGGTCCCAGTACCATCAAAGGAGTCAAGTCAATGCCAGCCCTTGTTGTCCAGTAAGAGACCTAGGCATAATAACTTTCAAGAGGATGTCCCATCAGACATTTAGCCTAGATCTACAAGTTGCCCCTGGTTATTCTCATCTCAGAGCATGAAGATGAGCATCAAGAAGAGGAGTAGCTTTCCCACACGCTCCAACACTTGACAACATTCGAACGTGGGTAAGATTCTTTATTCTTAGACCTTGGGAGGCATCCTAACATGTTGGATGTCTTTTAAGATTTCTTTTCTAGCTAGCTATCTAGAAGCATGTAAAATATCATAAGCCAGTTAGGAAGGGAAACTACTTCAACAAGCCAGTTAATGGCTTCGTTTAACTTCATTGTAATATAAATCTTGTACATAGTAGAGGTGGGTTTCCTTGTTTTTCAAGAAGTGTTGTTGCACATGTTTTATTTTGCTTAAGGGAATGCATGTTGTAGTTTCCAATTTTCATCCAAGTGCATGCTTGCACACATTTTGTGTATTCTCTTATTTTGAGATAGTTATATATTTTTAGGCTCCTTTATTTGTGACTTTGTGCCCAATGGATAAGCATGTTGGTCTGTGTAGTAGAGATTCTAAGGTTCTTTCTCAGTAGGTTGATATCCCTTATGAGTCACCAAAATGTAGATGTTATCTACCTCAACATTCATCCAGAATATTTTGAAGGCATTTGGAGACGGAGCAGAAGTGGAAAAGTTGAGAAGAATTGAGATAAATTGAAAACCTAGTTTTTTGGTATTTTCTACATTTTAGAAAGGTGCATTTTTGGAGGCCTTCATAGTGGAATTTAGAGTTTAAACTATCATCCTTACTTTGGCACAGTGCATTAAAGGCATGGTACCAAGGGAATAAAATTAGATCTCTTGGGGCTCGTTTGGGTGCTGGAATACCAAATGTTGGATAACATCAATTCTGGAAGATACCAAAATTTAGGAAGATACTTATCCTGAAAATGATTTTTGGAATATGAGCTAGACCCATTTGGTTCACCCGAAAGATGACTGAGAAGATGCATTTCATGTGTTTGGATGCCACAATATGGAATTGGAATACGGTTAATAAAGCCTACATCTTCACAAAACCGAAACAAAAAACCCAAGAATCTACTCTCACAGATCAAGATGTCGAAGGTGATGCTTAAATAGAAAGATCAAAAGTGAGCGACATTACGGATTTGATCAAATAATTTATTTAGGTTTTGAGAAATGTGATGGGAAATGTTGAAGTTAAGGCCATATTTGGTCCAAAACCTTGGCATTTCACCCTTTGATTCTTTCAACTGTCATTACGTGTCCCATCGAGTACTATGATATTATTCACTCACAAGTTTAGACCATCACTAACTTTAGTGGCGTCCAAGTTGAAAAATTTGATTCTGTTACTGTTAACATTTCTAGCTATGTTTTAGGGTTGTACATGTTCATAAAAGTTGTTGTCGGGGATGAAAATATGAAAATAGCATAGCCTCTGAATATTTTTTGATATTTGGTAGAGTGCCATCCACGTCAGCCTTTTGTGTGAGCTTTCACTCTCAAGAATTCACTCATCATGTGGAATTTGAATGATTGGTGCCATGGACCCGACCACCAATCCAATTTGGTTTTATAAAAATTGGAATTGGAATTCGAAATTCCAATTCTACCTATTTGGGTGGAAGATGCATATGCCTATTTTGGGGCAAAATTGGAATTTCAAAATTCTGATTCCAATTTTTTTGGATGGACACAAGCATGAAAGAAAATAAGTTGGGAATTAGATAATGCTAATTCTAGGCATATCCAATAACCAAACGGGCCCTTGAAGAACTTTGTGATGATATATGTCATTACAAATTGCAAGCAACAAGCTGAAAGTTATGACCCCATGAAGTTGGGGTAGCAAAATGATACATTTTTTTTACAGACCTGCAAGCCTCTCTTCCTTCAAATGCTTCATCTTCTGAAGTTTGCTTGCTATAAAGAGCACCAAATACCAACACTACAGAGTTTTTTAGGATAGTAGGAAGACAAGACTCAAGGAAAACTCATCAACATGCCACGTGTTGGAACCACAGAGTTTCAAAGGCCTCCATATGAGGCTTCCCCTCTCTAAGTTTTGCCAGTGTGCCACGTATCCAGCCTTTGGTCACATGATTCAAAAATAGTAGGGTCCACCTCCTTTAAGGAAAAAATGTAGTTTTTTTAGTTAGCGACGAATCCCAAGAGATAATTGATCCAAAATTGAGTTCGCCTCCCTACGTGGAAAATACAGAATCACAACAAGTGGAGTTGAGAATTTATTCCCTTATGATGATGAGGTAGTTTGAAAAGGCACAGGTGGCATCCATGTCACCCACATGGAAGAAGAATAATGATGCAGAGATCAACATGCCAAGATAGTTGTAGTGACTTCTATGATGAGGTTTCCACATGGCACAATTACAGGACCCTTTGCGGTTGCATTTTTTAGATTCAGTTGAGGAGATTTGTTCCTATAAAAGGCCTATGGGCACATTGTAAAAGGAGTTCGGTGGAGGTTCCCTTCAATTTTTGGATCTAGAACTTTTATTTTGGAGTCTTTTATTCACTATATAGAAGGAGACTTAGAAATAGTTACAGTTTCATTTTTCAGACCCTAGCCTTCTAATTTTCTACATGATCAATAAAAGAGATATTGGACTATGCCTAGTTTTGGTTTTACTGTGTGTTTCTAATATTTTGTAGATGATTTAAGGTTTTTTGTCAATACTGAATAGTTGTAACTATTATTCATTATTTCAGGCTCTTATGATTCATCACAGTTTACAAATTATTGGATCATGTTTGGTTACTCTTTCAATATTTGTAATTTGGGGTTATAGCATGCCATTTTATGAGCAAAATTATTTTAGAATAGTCATTATTGGGGAGAATAGAACATTTATTATGAGCCTTAGTGGGTGCTTCTCATGGGAATATATGAATTATTTGGCTTGTAGTATCTAGGATCCTGTCATCACGTTCTCTTTCCAACATTGAAGAGTCTGTGGCATTCTATGCTCATTCATGGGATTGTGTGTTCTTTTTATTTCTGAAGGGAGACTCAAAAGGGTTTCAAACTCTTTGGCGCATTGCCTGAGTTTTTGTTTAGTTTTCTTTCCCCTTTCCCAGACCACCAAATAGAAGAGTTGACTTCTATAAAATCTCAAAGGTCATTTTGAGGGGCGCATTCCTATCCTACTCGTGCAAAACTTCCAAATTGCCCTCATCTAGGCGGGAGCCTAAATCTGGGATCAACATTTACTATCAAGTATTTACCTTAAGGGTGTAGGAAAAGGAGACCTTAGTCAAATATTTGTAATCATGTGTTTATAAACATTTTTATATATTATTACCTATAGTGTAGTTGTAGTCATCAACGTATGTAGTTCTTAACATGATATTACCGACTAAAAAATAGTAGACAGTGCCCATTGACTACAAGAGAACATTCTAATAGTGCAAACAAATAAAAAGAGTGTCAATCACTAAATTTAGATTTTAACTGAAGTAAAATGGCTTGACATAAGAAATCATTTTAATATATGATCATTATAATTTAGTTTTAAAGATTCCAAAACTAATTCTAAAAAATATTTCCAGCAAAACTTCAATAATCTCCTTATTGTCTTTATATTGTACAAAAATTAGTTGTTTAAGTACTATATTTTTTTAGATAGATATAAGATTTATAACATGAGAAATGCCAACATGTTGAATATAATATATGCAAAACAAAAAAATAAGTAAAATAACATTTCACATACATTCATCGAGCTATACTTTATTGGAAGAGCACTAGTAGTTGTATGTATAGTGCTTGTAATTTTTTGTGAATCAACATTTCCAATTGCACTTAGCAATCCACCATCAAGAAGAGGAAAACTTGATTCACAAACATTTACATAGTTTATTACCAATAGTCATTATAGCTAACTTTGTACACCGTAAGCTCGTAAATGATATATCAAATTTCAATAATTGTTTTGGGTTGTCTTTATATGCAACTTAACTTCTTGTAGCTATTGTTTTGGTTTCTCGATAGTAAAGACGAACTATTGCGCAAGCAAGGATCAAAAAGAGGTCATTCCAAAATGTTGTCTGATACCTACTAAAGATGCCTTAATTACCATGCACTACAACCACCTCAAAAATTTGCAGAGCTAATCCAATACACATTCCTTTAAGAGTTTATATAGTTTTCTCTAATAATTATCTTTACCGATACTTATACACAAAATTTCTCAATGTACAACTCCTCTAATCAAATATTAAAAAAAATTAATTAGTAAAAGTGCAGATAATTGATTATTAGTACAAGTGAAATGTTTTAATATACTTTTAATTATCATTTTATTAATTTCTTCAAAATTAATAATTAAGAAATTAGATGGGCAAAAAGTGAAGTTAATTAAAAGGGCCCTTTTCCTATAGTGAAATCCACTACGAGTTTTTACATCCCTTGTAGAAGAGTATACTCTTGTTCAATCCCATACCTATTACAGACAGCTCATCTTCAGCAAAATGCGCCTAAATTTTCGTTGCCAGGCACGGGGTTCTTTGAAAGAAATGAAATATCTATTATAATTTTATTTTCTCTATAATTTACTCTCGTATTTCTGAAAAAAAAAATATGATGCTTCAATGATTATCCGCAATCTTCTCAGAAAAATTCACATAAAATGAGCGTATTTCGGTACGCATTACTTCACATTATTCCAATCAGCTTGTACTCTTTTATTTCACGTACATAATCTCCAAATCTGGGTCATCTTCTTCACTTAATTATTCTTGATAATTTCGCATAAAACAGAACATACAGACAGATTTGATGTATTCCTGGATTCCAGGGTAAAAGACAGTTTCAAATCAACAGGATAGATTTGATATATTTTTGGATTTAACTGTATAAAAATTTTACATTTCAATGATTATTTCTTTCTAGTAATGAGATTATAAACAGGATTGATGATAAAAAAATCTTCTTTACAGAATTATTTAGGTGAAGACAATTATACTGTTTAATTGCGTAAGCTCTTTTTCTTTTCAACTTATTTCATTCAGAATAGAGATTATGAATGATTTGATAATGAAAAATTTACAAAAGAAAATATATTTTGACATCACATTACATTATTCTAATTAGTTTGTATTCTTTTATGTGGTGTACATATTATCCAAATTTGAACCATATTCTTCACCTAATTACACCACATTATCCAAATTTGAACCATATTCTTCACCTAATTATTCAGGTGAAAGAGGATTCCACATAAAACAGAATGTACAGTCGATGTAATTTAAAAATTTAACTGTATAAGATTGGCGTATCAATTCTCCAAATCTGGGCCATCTTCTTCGCCTAATTATTCAGGTGAAAGACAGCTCCACACAAGACAGAATGTACATACATATTCCATGTATTTTGGATTTAACCTTGGAATTTTTTCCCGTAATTATTTTATTCTCATAATGCATCATGAAATATGATTGATGATAAAAAAAAAATCATCCTCACCACATTGTTTAAGTGAAGATAATTCTACAGGAAACATAATGTACATAGATTTGACATATTTTAAGATTTAATTCTTCTCCAATTTATTTCATTCTAATAATAGATCATTTGATGAAGAAAACTTTTGTATAATTAAAGTTGAAGATTCATTCTGAAAATAGATCATTTGGTGAAAAAAAATCTTGTACAAATAAAGTTGAAAATTCATCTTGATAATAAGATCATTTGATGAACAAATAAATTAAAAAATATATCAAATTTACATCATTATAGATGTAGAAACTACATGACTTTAATGTACAGACTACTCTAGATGCCCTGACCTGAGACTCTCAATATCACTCATGGAATCATCATACATGACTGGTATCGTACACTATATAAGGATCTTTCCTTTCCTTTCCTTTCACCTTCCAGTTTGATAAGAATCCGTAGACACACTGGAAACCGCCACGGACACGCTCCCCATCTCCCTTGAAACCATAAACCGACTCGATGTATCTGAGCTGGCACTCACACTGTAAAAGCACATCAATTCTGGCAAAGGCCGAGGCTGATCTGGCCGATCAATTGACTCCAAAACCAACAAAGCATGCTGAATAGACGGCCTGTAAGCCGCCCTGGCATTGGTGCAGTGCAGCGCAAGAAAAACAACTCTTTCCATAATCTGCTTACACTCATCACTCATCCCATCCTGGACCAATCTCTGGTCCAGCACATATTCCACGCGTCCACTCTGCGCCAGCTCATACGCCCAGTCGGACACAACAGGGTATTCCACGTCAGCCGGATCCAATGCTCGGCGTCCACTCATGAGCTCAAGCAACACGACACCAAAACTATAAACATCGCTCTTGTCGGTGAGGTGGCCGTAGAGGGCGTACTCAGGTGCCACGTAACCCATCGTCCCAACTGCCCGGGTGACCGTATGAGTTTTACTGCAGCCCTCCTCTTTAATCCTCGCCAGCCCGAAGTCTGCCACGAGGGCATTCAGCTGCCCGTCGAGAAGCACGTTCGCCGATTTCACGTCCCGGTGAATAATCGCCGGCTTGGCGTCGCCGTGCAAATAAGCGAGCCCGCGAGCAATTCCCACCGCAATCCGGTGCCGCTGAGGCCACGTCAGCACCGGCTTGTCTTCCCCCGGCCGGAAAAGATAATCCGCCAGGCTGCCATTGGGCATGAGATCGTAGACCAGAAAATGTTGGTGCCCCTGCCCGCGGGAGCTGACGTGGAGGCAGTAGCCCTTGAGGGGCAGCAAGTTCCGGTGCTTCACGCTACTGATGACGTGGATCTCGTGCTTCAACACCTCGTCACCTTTCGCCGTCGAATCGTTGATTCTCTTCACGGCGACTTCTGTCCCGTCGGGAAGACTTCCCCGGAAAACCGTCCCGAAACCGCCAGCGCCGATCACGTTACATGACGCGAAATCTTCGGTTGCTTTACCGAGATCGGCGTAACGGAAAAACAGCAAACCGGTCGCGAGGTCGACTCCCTCCCGCAGCAGATTCGGGTTTCTGGGACTCAGATCAAACCCTCGGGATCCACCCCTGTAAAATTTGCGTCTGGATACGTAGACGCCGATGAAGATCAAGATCGCTGCGGAGGGGATCGAAACCCCTAGGGCTCCTGCAATCTTCGTATTTCTGCTGCTTGCTTTATTTACAGGATTCAATGGCGGGAGCGCTATCATTTCCGTCAAATTCTGCACGCTGAGAATACAGTAAGCTGCATCGGGACCTAAATCTTCATACGAATTGATTCCGCCTCCGACATAAACTACAACAAACAGCTCGCAGTTATTTACATCCGTTCCGTCAATTTCCATCAACTGACTGACAACCCTCACCATGGCCCTCATGCACGCGTGACAGGCAAATGAAACCCCGTTTCCGTCGCAGAAAGTCCTGATCTCCGACGTGTTGACGGCATTTTCGAAGGAAGATTTGTTCTGAATTTGATGACAGTGCTTTGGCCCGTTCACGAAATCCAGGGGCTTCGTCTTGCAGCCATGGAACACGTTCTTCTCTGCGCTTACTCCCTGCAACTCCATTTGCCGCTGTATGGCGTCCATACAAACCCTAGCAGTTTGAATGTCGTGGAGAAGAAATGAATTGGTGTGATGCATCGATGAGAAGAGCAGGATCCTCATCACATCATTCAGGGCTTCGCAACAGTGCTTCCCCTCCTTGCATTTTTGAACAATCCATGGATGAGAAGACAGGTAGCTTACATTTAAAGGGCAATTTCCCGCCTCTGGCGCCGCCGCCGGAGAGATCTGATACGCGCTAACCTGCTGAAACAAGTATATCAACAAACAAATGAACACAATCCTACACATGGCTTCTTTCTTCAATTCTTTAAGACCAGAAAGATCATTCTAACTACAGCATTAGCCTCTGATGTCGCTGAAAGTTTCTCTGGACTTTCCAAGTAGAGTTTTCTCTCTGCTCCGCCCAGATCCAAACTCGTACTTCCTGCCAAATTCAAGCACCAAACTTATTTTCTAACAATTGCTTCATTCATCAAATTCCACACATTTTTTCAAGATCCAAACTAGTTTTCTACAATTACATCAAATTTTTAGATCTTGGTAGCTTCATTTTCCACGAGTAATCAACCTTTGAAAAGAAAAAAAATCTTTAGACTGTAGTCTGCATCCATGAATCTAGAATCAATTTTTTTCTACAAGAGTCAGAAATTTTTCAAACCCAACATCAATTCATTTAATCTCAGAAAATCAATTCTCAAAAGTGGGATGGCGAAATCCAACAAACATCTGGGTCCCATGAAACCGATATTTTTTCTATAAGAAGTGGTCCGCACTGCATAAATCCTGCCCTAAATAATGAAAAAACGTAACTTCTTATTAAAGAAACAAGTGCTCTGATTTGGATATTACAGAGAACAGAATTTACATTGTTATTACGCAAAACAGAAAAATAGTTCAAATTTGGGGCTCTGGCTACCCAGCCGACAGAATCGGAGGGGATTATCCTCTGTTAATACAGTTCGCAGTTTTAAGGAATCATCAGAGGTGAATATTATACGATTCCAAATAAGAATTCGTAAAATCCACGTGTAAAATAAGTTGTGGTTTTGAATTATATGGTACTCGATTGTTATCTCCCACGAGGATCATGCCCGCCCGATCATATATTTTATTTTCGCCGAAAGCATCGTATTTATATTAACCTCGAAAAAGAAGAGAATTAAACTTTGGCACGTGTGAATGTAAAGAGTGTTTCCCACGTGAGACGTTGATTGGCTGTCGCTTCCTTCTTCGAAACGGCGACCAAGCATTCCAAACTTCCATATTAAACGACCACGTCCAAGAATTTGAGTTTTGTAGTCAAAGGCAAGGAACAAGAATGTCCAATTCAATGACCGATATTCCTCTATAAAAGAATGGATGCGGCTAAGTACCAGACAGAATGTATTGTTGACAAAATTTTAAAAAACGAAAAACACATCAGATTTTTGTGAAATTTTCAACATCTGTTTTTTGATCTATAATCGAAAAGTACAAAAAAATTAATGTGTTTTTATAAAACTGGAAAAAAAAAATGATTTTGTTTTTGTTTTTGGTGCATTTTGTCTAGAGCTTAGCTGGTGCCATAAAAAATAATGAATACAAAGAAAATTTTTAACAAGGTCACGTAAAACAGTTTCTCTACTCAATAGACAACTAGTGTTGTGACTCTCTTTTATAAAAACTGAGACATAATCCTTGTAACTATCGTACTATTATGATTATTCTCCTTCTGAGAAAGCTTTTTGAGAGTATGATAAAGGTAAAATTAGCATTTGGATATAAAAAGAGGGGAAAGGAGTGGAAGGGCAAGCGAGTTTTAGGCCAAAGCACTCCACCATTGATCATGGTATCACTCTTAGACACTTCATTGAGAAAGTTTGGGACTCTCAAGAAGAAGAAGCTTTTTGTTGTTTTGTTGATTTCAAAATTGCCCTTGACACAATTCCTAGAGACAAACTCTAGAATATAATGGAGAAACTTGAGATTCCTAATGAGCTTATAGCTATAGTGCATAAACTCTATGATCAAGTTAGAGCTAAAATTATAGCAAAGAAATGGATGTTTGAATATTTTGGCACTAACATTTGAGTTAAAAAAGGGTATTTTCTTTCCCCCACCCTATTTGATCTATATATTGATAAACTTGAAAAGTGGCTAAATAAGACTACTAGGGAAGGTATTCATCTATATTACTTTTATATGTGAATGATCTTATCCAAGTTGCAGAAATTACAAATGAATTATTTTGTCAAGAGGTTGGAATGATTTTAACAATGAAAAGAACTTGAAAATTATTAATGATGTGTCTCCTTGTTCCATAGACTAATGGTATCGTGGATGCCATTAAAACTCATTCATTCAAAGTCTATTAAAATATTTCACATGTACATCAAGTAGATAAATTTTAAATATTTATAGTACAACTTTTTTGGCAATTATAGTGTGTGCAAGTATTGGTAAAATTATTTATTAAATGATTGTAATTATTCTTGGTAGTTGTAATTCACAATTTTTGGGTTGTCTATAAATAGGTATCAGGAATCACTTCTAAATGACCACTTTTTGACTTATGTGCACAAAATAAATCCTCTCACATTCATCATAACTTGGTGTAAATTGTGACTTTATCAAACTAGTTAGCTTATTTTATCTAAGTAACTTTATTTTTAAAAAATATTGCTAAGTTCTATAAAAGAGAAGTTAATAAAAGCTCATTAAAAATCTCACAAATTATGTCTTAAATTTTTACAAATATATATTTACAATTTAAACAAAATTTAAAAAAATACTAGTTCACTTCATCTTCAAAGTCCTAACACTTTGGTACTATATGTGCTAGAAAATGAAAATTTGATTCAAAAATATTATTATAATGTCCCACTTTAACCAAAAAAGTAGGACCTACTATTCACGACCACCTCTCTTTGATATTAAATCCATTTATGTAAGGAAAAATGACTTGGGATTAAGGATAGTTTGTTGGATGGTGATCTCCCTATTTTTGTTCCTTGGGATCTTGATAATTATTATTATGATTTATTTATTCATATAATTATGTTTAATTGTATTTACTATTTATTTTTTGAGTTCCAACTGTATGCACCCTAAAATAGTTGCCTAGACTTTGGGCCCCCATTCAACAATTTGTCAAATTCTTGAATCAACATTTTCGATTCAATATCAATTTCCTTGATCAAATCCTAATTTTATCATTTATTCGATTTTATTCTATGGGCTAACCATTTTATCCAAAAGTCTTTATTTATTTAAAAAGAATTCCCTCCCCTTTTATTAAATAAAAAGCCCCCACTTTTCCTCTTATCCTAAGTTGCACAAATAAAACATTATTCTTATTTTATAAAAAGAAGAAAAAATATTTTTGTCTCATATGGGGCATAAAAGTCAACTCTTATTTTCTCATTGGAAGAGATTTGTGCATATGGATTGTTCCTCTTTCAAGCTCCACCGTTGATTAAATCTTTTGCCTCTTAATCTCCATGGTCCATTCATTTTCAATTCCTTTAAAAGGAGAGCTCTTTTCTCATTCTAGGATCCCAACTTTTGAATACTAATCTTATACTGCAAGATTTCTTGGTGACTTTGGAGCTTTGAAGATCTTCTTGCATTTTAGTTTTCATTCTTGCATCATAGCTTCATGTTTATGGTTTCTTAGTTTAGATTTCATTTCAAGTTCTAGCTTAGCTCACATAGCTTAATTAGTAAGGCTTGTAATACTTTCATTTCAATAGCTTAATTGCATTCTTGCATCTTCATTCTTAGCATAGTTGCATTGCATTTCCATCTTGATTTTTGAAGATATTGTCATTCTTGCCCTTGTCTCTTTGAACCTCCCATTGTGTGGTTTACTAGCAAGGTTGCATGCTTCAATAGCTCTAGTTGAGAGCACTATACACATCCTTGTGACTCCATGCCTAGGGAGCTCTAGGTCACTTTCTCAAGGTTTCCCATTCATGGATTCTCTTGGAAGTAATGACTTAGAGAAGTGCACAATTTGAGTGTACATTTTTTGCGCTCACCGTGGGGCAAAATACTCTTGTTTTGTCTTTTTTATGCATTTTCATCAATTTTTTGTCATCATTTTTGCTTGTTGTTTCGGCTCTTTATTTTTCTAACAGATTATCATGTGATAGTCTTCCAGCATCATGCGATATTTTATTACATACCCATGCATACTTTTCCAGTAAAAGTATCATTCGGCCATACAGGTTTATGTCGCACGACCATACAGAACTTCATCATTTGGACATAGTGTGATCTGTCACACAGAGAGGAAGCATCACACTCCTATACTGCGAAGTCTCATGTGATCTCTTTTTCTGACAGACTATCGCCCAGACCTGTAGGTGACTATTTTGGTTTTTTTGGCTTGCAAGATTTGGATTTTTAGGTTTTTGGTTTGAATTGTTGTAGCTAAACAGATTTTTTACTTGCATATTATTTGATTTTTGATGTGCTAAACATTGTGGGGCTAACAAGTTATGCTTGTAGGTGTCTTCATTGCTTGAAATATTTTCTCAAAAGAACGCATGTCAAAGCTCCAAATGCACAAGGGCTACTAATTGTTTTTACAGGGCTACCCAAAGCATAAAAACAAATCAAGTGCTTGTTTATTGCTTTCATTTTTAAGTGTGGCATATACTAGTTGTTTCTTTTCATAGGCACTTAATATCTTGTTGTCGGAATCTTTTAGTGGTAGGAGAGTATGCTCTTCACCCTTGTGGTGAAATAAAAATCTTGACCCATCTTTGGATTTTGAAGGCAAGAGGGTAATTGAACCTTTGCTTGGTGTGTTTGGGAGAAATTTTTGACCTAGGAGAGTATGCTCTTCACCCTTGAGGTGAACAAAAAATCTTGAAACTCAAAGGTTGATCCACTTTTTGTTTAGTTTTAGAATCCTTTAGCGGGCCTGCTCTTGAGCAATCAAGAGGAATGACCCAAGTGGGGACAAGCCTATAGCCGGCTATTTCGACCCACTATAAACTCAAGGCTATCAAGGACACAAAACCTTGGTAGACGTAGTACTTGTCTTCATTTGGTGTGAGTACTTATGGGATTGTGACTATGAGGAAAATGCTAGACAAGAATGCTTAAGGTACTCTTGTGGCCACGAGGTCTGTTAGTTGCCGCAAGGTAAGGAGTCTCTTTGGGGAGCAAGAGGGGTATTACGAACGGAAGCCCTTACTAAGAACCATAGATAGAAGCTACCCTATTTTTTCGATTAGCATCTTGGTGCAAGGATTGATCCTAGTGGACTAACCCTGATCACCCCAAGATTACTCACCATCTTTGTTCCTTTGGTTTTGTCATTGACACTTCCATGACAAAGCCAATATCTATTGTGGGCAACCACTTTGTGTGAGGCAATGGGACATCAAGTGTGGGCCAAGTTGTTAAGTATTGAGCCTTTGTCTTTTTAGGCTAGTAAGTGCTTGAAGTGTTCTTGTTGTGATCTACCCATGCAAACGTTCTTAAATATTAAACATCATGATAGCAGTCATAGGATTTTCTTTGCTTTGATATCACAAGTGTTTGTCTTGGCAAGGTTGCTTTTGCCCTTGTGCAAGTGTCTTATGACATGTTTAATCACCTATTGTTTGCAAACTTGTCTGATTACTACTAGTATTGTGTTTGAAATCAAAAAATCCAACCATAAGATTGCAACTTTGACCAAATTACCCTCGAAAAATTGAAATTTAAACACTTAGTAGTCAAAAGTCATACGATCCTGAAATACAATCGCACATTGTACTGAGTTTTATCGTGTGATACTTCGTTGCTACACAACTGTCACACAGCTTGCCTGGATTTTATCTCACAGGCTGCCTAGAAACTGTCGCATAACCTCTGTAAGAAATATTGTCTGGCCAGCTTGTATCATCCCAGTATTCTATGAACTGTCGCACAGGGTAAATTTGTTATCTATCTGATTTATGCCATTTTCAGTCTTCCTTTGGTCGATCCAGATTTTAGTAGGTCTCATACCTTGCAGTTGGAAACCTTTTTGTACCTTGGGTTCCTATGTTTTGACCCCTTGAGTTAGTATTCTTTGATTTCACAAGTGATCTTGGTTGGAATCGGTAAGTTAGAAGTCATCCTTGTTGAAAAAGTAAACCTTTAGATTCTTTGGTAACACACTTGGAGAGTCTTAATAGTCTTTTGTCTAATTCACTTCCATCAAAAATCAATTTCATCTCAAATATAATTTGGTTAAATCCATCCTCCTGATCCATATGTGCTAGGATACTTATCCTTTGATTGGGCACCTCTATGGTAGTGTTGGTTTACACCTGTTGCAATTTACTATCTTACCATCTCTTTTTGGACAATTGAACACTTTTATTATCCTAGTTTGGTATCGACGTTTCGTAGGGTCATCTTATAACCAAGGGTCTTTTTCTTTCATGTCGGTTACGACAAGGTATCAAGTTAGTCAAGGAAAATGACCTCAAGTTGTCTTTGACCAGTTACCCTTAGTCCAAACTCGTCAAAAGTGAAAGGGAAAAGAGCCCATCTTTGATTAATCACCTAGGAGCGAGTCCAAAGCTTGGTTTGACCCAAAGAGCAATCCTAGTGAGTTGAGTACCTCTTTAGCACCTTCTCAATCAGATATGGACATGAGTTACACCATGACTAGAAAGGAGAGAGAAGCGATGGATCAAAATCTTGATGACATTTTTCAGAGACATAGGGATAACATGCTATTTGGTGATGACAATCAACCAGAATCACCCCCTATCAACTCAATATATTTAGATGCCCATCAAAGAGTTGAAAGGTATACAAGACGAGCTCACCAAGATGAACGGTCACAACATGAAGACCAAAACAATGAATCTTGTGATGCTCATGTGAATGCAGCATTTACTAATGACTTATTCAAACATTTGAGGCCCAAATCTCCACTCAAAACAACCTCAAGGTATGCGAATGAAAGGCTTAAAAGAATTGAACGCAAAAAGAAATCCTTTTTGGATGAACAAGCCGTTAAAGAAGAGAAGTTTAGACTCCTAGAGGCAAAGCAACAAGCCTTGTTAGAATTAAAAAGAAAAGTATTTCAAGAAGAACAAGATAGGCTTTTAGCCCAACAACTCAATGACCAATTCAACAACAGGGGTACCAACAATGGAAACAACTCTCCACCATCTACTCCCTCAAGAACCCCATGAAGCAGAAGGTATTCAAGAACCCCTTCAAGATCTCCTAGTCCTAGAGGAAGAAGGACTTCACAACATAGGAGACAAAAACCTCCTAGGAACTCAAGACAACCCTCCCAACGAGCTCATCATAGCTCCCAACATGGAGGAAGTAGTGCAAGTTTTGATGATCAAGACTTTATGAGGATGCAACAAGAACCACTATTCTAACAATATGTGGAGAAGTATCTAGATCAAAACAAGGATAAGTTCCTAGAGAACTTGATCAACAAGGGTGCCAGAGTCCCTTACAACTTTGATGTGGATAGAAAAATCAAGAAACAAGGTCCATCCCAAGAAGAGGAGATCAAACAACTCAAGCATATGATGGAAAAGGTGTTGGTACCTAAAATTTCCTTTTCACTTGACTCAAT
The DNA here is from genome assembly GCA_027943335.1 of Chamaecyparis obtusa. Classification (NCBI taxonomy): domain Eukaryota; kingdom Viridiplantae; phylum Streptophyta; class Pinopsida; order Cupressales; family Cupressaceae; genus Chamaecyparis; species Chamaecyparis obtusa. The sequence continues at coordinate 2,405,371 of BSBK01004178.1, read as the reverse complement.
ATGTCCCAATCCTTTCAACAAAAGTGTGAGTATGAAGGATTTTCCTAGAAAAGTTGAAATCCCCTAGTATGACAAGTATGATGGCAATGGCGACCCACATGATCATGTGCGTCAGTTCTACATCATGATTTTTGAATTTCACCAAGATGACTCCTATCTTATGAGATTGTTTTTGAGGAGTCTCAAGGGCCAAGCCATGGAGTGGTTTACCAACATAACCCCTCCCATCAAAACTTTCAAAGAACTTGTCCACAGATTTGTTCAACATTTTTCATACAACTTGTCAAGATTAGTCACTATGTTAGACTTGTGCAATTTGAAACAAAACCAAGGGGAATCCTTTGTTACCTTCTTACAAAGATGGAGACGATTGTGCTCTCGCTATTTTAGGACTATTCTTGAGCATGAAGGGATTGATATCATTGTTAGCAACTTGGTGCCTGAAATGTGGTATGAGGTTCGGACGATGGTCTTTGATTGCTTTGACACTATGGTCAAAACCACATGTCGAATTGAGGATGTCTTGAAAGAGCAAGGGATTTTGACCAAACATAACAATAACAACAATGGTCAAAATACTAACAACTCTAATAAGGACAAAGGAAAGAACTCGCACTTGAACAAGAACAAGCAAGTAGTCAACAACAGAGTTGTGGACTCTTCTCAACCCAAGGATCAAGCTGTCCTTCATTTGTCTAGTGCAGTTCAAGCTATGAAGCTAAATACATCCTCCAACCAACAAGAGCATAAACCAAAGTATCAAGATAAGCCTAAAAATGAGAGGCGACAATTTTCTAAACTGGGTGACTCATATGAGGATGTTTTCAAGACACTTATTGCCAATAACCTTGCACAACTACAAGATCCAACAAATTTCTGCATACCTGACGTTAAGCCACATTGGTGGAATGAAAAAGCTTTTTGCAAATTCCAAAATGGCATTGGACATGACATCGAACATTGCTGGAAACTTAAGCACATTATTCAGGATCTTATTGAGAGTGGAAAACTTCAGATTGATGGGTTGAACACCAATGCAGACCATAAGGCATTCAAGGATAATTTTCCTAAATATGAGAAGGGGGAAACCTCTAAACCAAAGAATGACAAGGCTGAAATCAACTATACCTACACAGCTATAGAAAACGTGGTCATTATGCTTGAGGTTGTGGAGGAAAGTGTCAACATGATGAGGGACAAGGATCCTTATGGTTATGATGTGGGCTCTCCTCCTATATTTGATGAAGAGCTAGTGGTGGTGCTTAGGGGTCCTCACTCTCAAAGGTCATCCCAAGTTCTTATCGCTGTCACAAGAAGTCAAAGTCAAGGTCCTGTGGTTATTAGAGGTCCTAGTTCCAACCAGTCCAGCAAACCCAAGCAAGTGACATCCAAGAATGTCACCACCAAATCAGTTGTGAGTCCTCAGCTGAATTATAACCTTGTTGATCAGCTACAAATAACACCAGCTCAGATTTCAATCTTTGAGCTTTTAGAATTGTCTGCAAGACATAAACAAATCCTTGAGGATGCTTTGCGTGCAGCAAATATTCCTAACAACATAGATGTTGACCAATTCCAAAACATGGTTAACCACCTTGCTAGCCCTCATTACCTAACATTCTCAAAAGAAGATGACAAAGCTTTGAGCCATTTGCATAATCTTACCCTTCATATTGAAGTCATGATTCACAAGACCCGTGTCAAGCGTGTGTTGATAGATGGGGGTGCTGGGCTCAACATTTTTTCTTTGAGTATGTTGAAGATACTGGGTTATTATCAGCAAGTTATTGATACCCAAAATAAAATTACCATTAAAGCCTATGATGAGGCAGAGAGAAGTTCTAAAGGGTTGGCCGTCCTTCCTGTCAAGATTGGTCCTGTTGAAAAGGATATTTTGTTCCAAATTGTTGATGTTGGTCCTCTAGCATACAATATCCTACTTGCTAGACCATGGATCCATGACATGCAAGTAGTGTCATCCACCTACCACCAATGTGTTAAGTTTCCCTATAATGGAGTAGAAGTCTGTATACCCAGGGATAGAACATTATCTGTAAATGTAATTTTAGCAGGGACTCATGTTCCTCTCAACAGGGAAGCAAAGGATTTCAATGCAACCCTAGCACAATGTAAGAATAAGTTCAAGTCTATAGACCTTGGTATGGGGGGGTATCAACTTGATTCCTTTACAAAAATGTTGGTCTCACCTAGGTCTTATGGCAAACCTTCACAAGAGATGCGATCTTCATCTTTAGCCATGACTTTGTTTGGTACATTCGTAGAATCCTCGGTGCCTATCCAAGATGAAAAAGAAGAGGTAGTTGTTAAGGACTGGATTTAAAGAGAAGATAAGTACATACACAATGAGAACTTCTCTCCCTCTCCTAAGGCATATGGAAGAGAGTACAGTCTTGCCAAAAATATGGGCTATCCAGGTGATGGTCCTCTCAGTCACAGATTAGATGCTAGAGCTGAACCTCTCGATCATGCTCTTTTTTGTCGTGGGTCTAAAAAAATAATTGGCCTAGGTTTTGAAAATCAAAACAAGAACCCTGTTCCTATCCTTGGTGAGATAGATAGTGAGGATGAAACAAAGTATATGCCCAATTTGACAAACCAGTAGGACATGTGTGAAGATTGGGTCCCTTCCACTAATCTCCTTTGGGGAGATTCAGATACTCCAATTGACCATACAATAGTTTCAGGCCCAGAACAAGAAGAATCCATTGTTGAAGATCCTATTCAATACATGAATGGCATTCAAGAAGGTGTTACCCTTGGTGACATTAGAGCTTCCACATCTAAAACTTTGTAAACATGCTTGGTGTAAACATCCCAGTCGGGATTCAGATACAGACTCACATGAGTATGAATGGGAATCTCTCTCTGACTCTTCCACAGTTGACATGGATGTTGATGTTGTCCATACATATAGTTCCCAACTTGAGGTAGCTAATGATTCAAGTGTAGGATTAGAGGATTCAAATCTGCAAGTTTCTTTAGTGGACGATGCTTCACTTGGTAGGATAAATCCTGATTTAGGTACCTTAGAGGGATACTTGATAGACCCTAACTCTGCAATCACCAGAGATGATACCATTCATATCCATAATACTGAACCCATCATTGACCTACCCCTTGCCAATCCCCACCTAATTGATTGGTCTCAATGCTATCAAGAGCCTCAACTCTTAACTTTCCAAAATAACTATGAGATAGCATGTTACCTAAATGCCCTTGAGCCCATAGTCTCTTCCACTAGCGAACCAACTACAAGCATGAAAAAACCAGATATCAAGTACCTTAGTTGCAAAATGAAAAGAAAAGAAAAAAAGAAAAAGAGTTATGATGGTGAAAACCAGTGTGTGGCGGTGTCAAAACCTAAAAAAGTAAAAATAAAGGATGTATCCAAGGGTGAAAACCTCTTCGAGGCACCTAAGGATGAGGTACTTGATCATCTCCCAAGTTACTTTCAAGATAAATCTTCAGTGCTTGTTGAGCCTACACAGCCAATTAATTTGGGTACAGAAGAGGCTCCATAAATAGTGCATTTGGCTCAGTCTCTATCAACACAGGAAAAAGAAGCATATACCAAGTTCCTACAAAGCAAGAAGATTAATTTTTCTTAGACTTAATCAAACATGCCAGGGTTGGACACTAATCTCATTATGCATCACTTGTCCATAGCTCCAGGTATAAAACCAATGAAACAAAAATTGAGAAAAATGCATCGTCACATAGCTCTTCTCGTCAAAGTAGAACTAGAAAAACTCCTCAGTGCAGGATTTATAAGAGCCATTGATTATATAGAATGGATATCCAATATTGTACCAGTTTCAAAACATGACAAGTCCATTCGCGTCTGCACAAATTTTAGGGATCTTAATAAAGCATGCCCAAAGGATGATTTTCCACTTCCTAACATAGACATGATAGTGGACATGACCGTGGGTTATGATATCTATTCCTTGATGGATGGTTTTTCTGGATATAATCATATTAAAATAGCTCTTGAAGATCAGGAAAAGACTGCATTCACTTGTGCATGGGGTACCTATTGCTAGAACATTATGCCATTTGGATTAAAGAATGCAAGAGCTACCTACCAAAGAGCTATGACAACTATCTTTCATGACATGATGCATAAGAATATGGAAGATTATGTGGATGACACCTTGGCTAAATCTAAGAAAAGGGATACACACTTAGGTGATTTGGAAGTCATTCTAGATCGCATGGAGCAGTTTCAACTAAGATTAAATCCAAAAAAATGTGGATTTGGTGTTACCTCTAGAAAATTTCTAGGGTTTATCATTTCAGCCAAATGAATAGAGGTGGACCCAGAGAAAGTTCAAGCAATCTTGGATAAGTCACCTCCTAAAAACATTAGCCAAATGAGGAGTCTTCAAGGATGCCTTCAATCTATCAAGAGGTTCATTTCACAACTAGAAGATAGAGCTCAACCCTTTAATAAGACATTGCATAAGGGGGTTAAATGTGTCTGGAATGAGGATTGTCAAAAGAGCATGGACCAAATCAAGCAATACTTGGCCAATCCTCCAATCTTAATGCCTCCTATCCCAGGAAAACCACTCATATTGTATGTTTTAGCAACAGAATCTTCCTTGGGGGCATTACTAGCTCAACTTGATGACACTGGAAAAGAAAGAGCTATATACTACATCAGTCGTACTCTCATGTCATATGAGGTTAATTACACTAGTATTGAGAAATCTTTCCTTGCAGTGGTGTTTGCTTCCCAAAAGTTGTGACATTACATGCTTGTGCATACAATACACCTCATTGCAAAGATTGATCCTCTCAAATATTTTCTTGGTAAGGCTGCTCTCACAGGTAGACTTGCTAAGTGGATGATGATCTTATCAGAATTTGACATAGAGTATGTTGAGCGTAAAGCTATAAAAGGACAAGCCATTGCAAATCAATTGGCTGATTTCCCAATTCAAGACAACATGCCTATTCAAGTTGAATTTCCAGATGAGCACATAATGTACATGACTGCAAGAACATGGAAAATGTTCTTTGATGGCTCTTTTATGCAAAATGATTTAGGAGCTGGAGTGTTATTTGTTTCTCCTCATGGGTACACAATTCCTAAGTCCTACAAACTATTGTTCCCATGTACAAATAACATTGTTGAGTATGAGGCTTTGACAAATAGACTAAAAATGGCAATAGAATGGAGAATCACAGAGCTGCATATCTATGGAGATTCACAATTAATAATCAACCAAGTTAATGAAGAATACCAAACAAAGGATGAAAAACTAGTACCCTACAAGAAAATGGTTGATTCATTGAGATGACATTTCACCTTTGTTACATTTCAGCAAATCCCTAGAGCAGAGAATAAAGCAGCTAATGCTATGGCTACATTGGCTTCACTTCTTCAGCTAGAACAACATGAGTCCAAATTCGAATTCCCGATGGAAGAGCTACACTATCCTATCTATTACTCCCAAGAAAGCCAAGTTGTCTGTACCCTTGTTGGCCACGAGTAATCTCGCTATGGTACCATTTACTCATATCTCTATGATGGCATTGTTCTCGAAACCTTCAATTATTTTGAACAAAGAAAATTAACTCGAAATGCCTCTCGCCACACTCTTATCTCTGGTGATTTGTATAGGAGGGGTTTAAATGGGACACTTCTTAGGTGCTTGGAAAAGGATGAGTTCGATCAAGCGTTAGCTGACATTCATAAGGGCATTTGTGGAGGACATTCCAATGGTCTTGCCATGGCCTGAAGGTTGCTTAGGGCTAGGTACTATTGGCCTACCATGCAGACAGATGCAATAGCTTTTGCTAAATCATGCGAAAAGTGTCAAAAACATGGTAACCTGATACATGCTCTAGGCAGGGAGCTTATTTCGTCTATATCTCATTGGCCATTTCAGCACTGGGCCTTTGATCTTGTTGGGCAGATTCATCCCAACTCATTAGGTGGACACAAATTTATCATCACTGCTAATGACTACTTTACTAAATGGGTAGAGACTGTCCCACTTTCTGTTGCCTTAGGCAAAATGGTCTCTCTGTTCATTTTAAACCATATCATCTGTCGGTATGGAGTGCCTTCTGAAATAATCACTGACAATGGAGGTCAGTTCAAAAACAAGGACCTTAAACAACTCTGCAAGAAGTTCAAGATAAAACAACATTGGTCTTCCATTTACTTCCCACAAGGAAATGGATAAGCAGAGGCTTCAAATAAAAACATTCTCAAAATTCTCCATAGAACAGTTCACAAGAATGGTAGAGATTGGCATCTACAGATAAATCTGACCTTGTGGGCCTATAGAATGAGTATTCGTACTCCAGCTGGGGCTACTCCTTTTTCCCTTACCTATGGTGTTGAAGTAGTGTTACCTTTAGAGGTTAAGATTCCTTCACTTAGAGTTTGCCTCAAAGGTCTAGTTATAGATGAAGACTACCACACCATGAGACTCCAAGAGCTAGAACTTTTAGATGAAAAGTGTAAAGCATCATTTGATCACATGAGGGTTTACCAAAAGCGTATGTCCAAAGCATTCAACAAAAAGGTTCGACCTAGAGAATTTCAAGTGGGAGATCTTGTCTTATGAGAAAACCCTAAGAACCAATAACATAGAGAGCAAAAGGGAAAATTTGAACCTAATTGGCTTGGACCATACATCATTACTGCTGCTTTTGGAACAGGTGCTTACTTGTTATCTACTAAAGAGGGATAACAACTCTCTAATCCTATCAATGTCTTGCACCTGAAGAAGTTCTATCCATGATGCCTGTTCTGTCTAGGGGCATCCTTTGTACATATTTATTGATCCTGAAAAAATTCCAAAAAAATTCATATATGATGCTAAAAAATCCTAAAAAGCATATAAAGTCCTGAAAAAATACAAAAATAAAAATAAAATCAAAACATTAAAAAAAATAGAAAAAGTGCCTTGGTGAAAACCTGGAAACAGGCGCCTTGGTAGCAAAATACAAAAAAATCAAAAAAATCAAAAAATCTCCAAGTGGTGAAAACCTGAAAATAGGCACTACTTGAGGCCTTTGCACCCTTGTTTCTTAGCATGCGTCCTCGACACTTAGCCTTTCTCCATCATGCCTTGACCTTGTGGCCTTGGTTTGGAATTGGTCTTTGTCTTTGTCTAGGGGGCATAACTATGTTAGCTTTAGGATGCATTCGTCTTTAGGACATCTTGCAAACAATGTTTTTCAACACCTCCCTAGCTATGTTTTTCAACACTACCCTAGTGTCAAGTGTTTCTCAACACTTATTAGATATCTTACCCGCAGTCTAGCATGATATGACATTTTCTACTGGTAGATGTGATACTCAAAGTTTGACTCTATGACCTACACACATGCACTTAAACACTCAACTCGCTGAGACTTGTTTGACTTTATTTCTTTGTGTGTTGTCTATGATGATTTCTTTGATGAGTGTTCTCTCCCTAATAGTTTTTGATGATGTTGAGCTAGAAGACTGGGGGCACGAGGACATGTTTTATTTGTTTTTTGCTTGTGGGTATATTTTGTTGGTCCTAACTATCATTAGCATTTATGCTTGTTCCACTTGACATTGGGGTCTACAAGGTATTATCCTTGACTGTTTTTGCAAGTGCCTGCTTATACTCATCTTGAATTTCTTGTGTCTCGATGGGAGTATAATCTTGCCATATTAAACTTAGGAAACCTCACTGCACTAGTCATCTTGACCTATATGTCTTTGATGCCTCGGTGGGATTCCCACATACCTATCTGATATAGATCATATTCAGATTCACATAGTTATACTAGTGTGCATTGTATGATCTTGCGACGCTACCAATAACGCTCGATGATGATTATTAGAGTCTAATAGCTTTGTAACCTTGCAAGTAAACCACTTTTCATAGTAGCTTGCATTTTTAGGTTCATGTTAGTTTAGTTTTGCATCCTACATATGGAGAGAGCTCTCCTTTCATCTTTCACAGACTTGTCAGTCAACTGCGCTCACCTTTCACTTTTTCTCGATCATGTCTTTCGCTCCTTGTCTTTCACATCACATCCTTTTCCTGTCATCACAAGGGGTTAATTTTGTCATCATATCTATATCATAAAGAGATCATTTTCAGAAACATGAGTCTATATCATCACATGAGGACTAAACATACATCTATGAGAGAGATTATACATGAGCATGTATCAGCATACATCATACATTTGAGCAATATAACAAGACAATAAAATTGAAACATCCATCACAAGTGGGAAAAATACACAAGATACATCACAAATCTAGTAAATCTCATATATATATGTATGTCATGATACAAAGTACAATGTGGGATCCAAAATCTGGATGATGTCCCAAGATATGACTCTATACATCTAAACACCCTAGACCTAAGTCTGACTCTCCCCATCACGTGGTGGTGGTGGAGCTGGTGTTGCCACTTTGTCTGGTACCATGTTGGATCTGCCTGCCCTCTTAGAGTAGAGTGGCGCTCTTTGTGCTGCAGGGATGGCTGTTATATACAGACCATGATAATAGGTCACTCGTGCCGCCTCTCTCTAGATCTCTGCAGCGTCAGCCTCTGCTTCCCTCTCTCACCGATCTATCTCGGCTTGTGCATCTGCTAGTTGCTGATCTCACACAACAATAGTAATCTTGAGTTGCTGGATCTCAGTCTCCAAAACCTACACTCTAGCCTTGAGATCCTCCCCTCCCCTCTCCGCAGGCTGGTCCTGTCCTGCGTCCACTCGTCGGTGAACTAGTCTCGTCGCATCATCTCCCTCATCATTAGAAACCTACCTCCGTGACCATTTTCGGCCACTTGATCTAGATCCTTGTCCCCTATCCACTCCTCTCCATCACTCCCATCACCACCCTATGTCGATGGCTGTGCATCAGGAACTGTAAACCATGGGAATGGCTGTCTCCACCGCTTTTCCCTGTAGGCTGCATCTGCACTTGCATCCACCATATCTGGAAGGTAATCCCATGTCTCCCTATGTATACCTGTGTTCTCCTGTGCTACCTGTTGGTAGTCCAACATTAGCAACCATCCCTATCCCCCCTCATCCCTGACCCAAGCATATGTGGTCATCTCTATAGGTACCCTCTGCTGTCATCCAAACTCCCTTCATACCCAGGAGATAACAAACCTCTCTACAATCTCAGAGTGGCGGCCTAATAGTGGTCGGCTACACAACATATATCCCATCTCCCACTCTTGATCGCTCCACTGCTCACAGGCCTTGTATAATCTCCACTCAAACGATGTGAGCTCATCTAGGAGCCTCCTATAGTATGTAAGGTCTCTGCTATGGGGCTGGCTGATGAATCCCATGTACTTGTACATATAGGGGCATCTCTGCTCCCTAGGCTGCACATGTGGGTGCACAACGACGATGTGCTCCCATGCCCATACCTGTGCTAGAACAACATTGCATACCCATGTCCTGCTATCCCTATAGACTATCTCATGGAGCTCATGATACATATTAGCTAGGATAGTTGGGTCCCATGCCATATGTCGAGGGTGTGCTACCAAGTCAGCAACTAACATGCCCCAACCCAATGGAAACCCTCTCTGGTTCCTATCTATGATCAAGGCATGTGCTACTATCGAGCACACTATGCATGGAACTGGAAAATCATGACCAAACTCCTCCATCAGCCAGTCCCAACTGAGGTGTCTATCAATGATGGTGACATCCTGGAACATGTCTTGGATGGCCTGTCGCCCCTCGTTCAGATCCTGATCATAGTATACCTGTGTCACCAGAAAAATCATGTCAATTTCTATCATATGGAAACTTTACATCTATCCACATTTAGAAACATGATTATACTCACTGGATCGCCATGGCTAGATACCTGGAGGATCCGATAGACATCCTCTAGGGTGATTGTCGCCTCCCCGATAGGCAGATGAAAGGTGTTGTGCTCACTATGCCATCTCTCGACCAATGCCGTCAGCAGCCCATGATCTACCCGAATATGGGGCATATCTAGTAGAAACCTGAATCCCATGTTGATGAGGTCCTCTCTCCCAGGAGTATCTAGATCTCTCACGTAGCGTAACCCGATCACTCTCAGCGCCCTAATGATCAGTGTTTAGAAAGCCTCTTGCAAGCCATAACCCCAAACCAGATGTCAGAACACATCATGATGGATGTCTAAAATCAGTACAAGAAATCTTAAATGCAAAAAATTGTCTAGACCCATGTTATTTTGCTCAAATTAACACTATGCGATATTTCTTATTTTACTCATGCGATACTATTTTTGGATATAGTATCGTGTGATACTTTCCTTAATAGCAGTGCGATACTATTTTTCTCTACGATAGTTCGCACAAGATCACGCGATATTTCATCTAGTATCGTGTGATACTGGATTGAACACCTGTGCGATGCTTTATGGACCCACAAACCATCGCACAATAAAAAGTATCGAGGTGTGTGATACTTTCAAAGTGTCATATGAACTTTCACACCAATGAAATTTGGAATATTTAAAAACATATTTTAAATGCCATAAATAGCTCATAAATGACTCAATAGGCGAGTTTTACTTACCAGGGCACCATACTGAGGAGGCCGATTGTGCAACCGACTGCGCTCGAATCGATGTGTGTGGACTAGAATCATTGCTTGCTTGGCCATTTCTCTCTTTGAGCTCTCAAAGTTCTCGGAATCACAAAAGACAAATAAATTTGAAAATGACCTTTTTACCCCTTTTATAGCATTTTGACTTTTTGACCTAATTTTCAACACATCTTAGAATTTTGCAAAAATTGCACCCCTAGCTAATTTCGACGTCTTGGATCTATTTTTGGGATCGAAATCAAAATTTGAGTTCATCTTGATAGTCAAAATTGCATTTCAAAATTTTCCCTTCTTCTGCGCAGTTGGCTGACCATTTGAGGCCTGATCCTTCGATCTTCGTTGGGGCATCTTCATTTCTTCATCCCCATCTCTTTCAACCTTCTAGTCTTTCATTCATTTTCATTCGATTCATCTCTTTGAGGTTTGACTTCATTTTTATCCTATATCTTTTTCAATCAAACCTAGTCAAACTGGGGCATATCTTCACTACTTGATGGTTATCCTATCTTTCTTTCATCTTTGATTATGATTTCTAGTGATTTGATCAAATTTATCAATTTTTTATTTTTCCTCTAGCTGATTTCGATTTCGATTCCGAGGGGGCAGTACCTATCAAACTTCAAACTTTGATTCAGCTTTATCAATCAAACCTTGCTTGAGATTCTTATCTCTTATTTGAGACTTGACAATTTCCTATTTACGGGTATGTTGGTCTTGTCTTTGTCAACTTATCTTTGTCCTGATGTGTTCCCATCCGTCGAACACATGTCGGTTGTTTTGTGATTCCAAATCAACCTCACATTTCAATTCCATTCTTTGACCACATGTGATCCCAAATCGATCTCACATTAGTAAAAGAGGGGCAAATGTATGCACCCTAAAATGGTCGCCTAGACTTTGGGCCCCCATTCAGCAATTTGTCAATTTCTTGAATCGGCATTTTCAATTCAATATCCATTTCCTTGATCAAATCCTAATTTTATCATTTATTCAATTTTATTCTATGGGCTAACCATTTTATCCAAAAGTCTTTATTTATTTAAAAGGAATTCCCTCCCCTTTTATTAAATAAAAAGCCCCCACTTTTCCTCTTATCCTAAGTTGCACAAATAAAGCATTATTCTTATTTTATAAAAAGAAGAAAAAGTATTTTTGTCTCATATGGGGTACAGTAGTCAACTCTTATTTTCTCATTGGAGGAGATTTGTGCACATGGATTGTTCCTCTTTCAAGCTCCACCGTTGATTAAATCTTTTGCCTCTTAATCTCCATGGTCCATTCATTTTCAATTCCTTTAAAAGGAGAGCTCTTTTCTCATTCTAGGATCCCAACTTTTGAATACTAATCTTATGCTGTAGGATTTCTTGGTGACTTTGGAGCTTTGAAGTTCTTCTTGCATTTTAGCTTTCATTCTTGCATCATAGCTTCATGTTTATGCTTTCTTAGTTTAGATTTCCTTTCAAGTTCTAGCTTAGCTCACATAGCTTAATTAGTAAGGCTTGTAATACTTTCATTTCAATAGCTTAGTTGCATTCTTGCATCTTCATTCTTAGCATAGTTGCATTGCATTTCCATCTTGATTCTTGAAGATATTGGCATTCTTGCCCTTGTCTCTTTGAATGTCCCATTGTGTGGTTTACTAGCAAGGTTGCATGCTTCAATAGCTCTAGCTGAGAGCACTATACACATCCTTGTGACTCCATGCCTAAGGAGCTCTAGGTCGCTTTCTCAAGGTTTCCCATTCATGGATTCTCTTGGAAGTAATGACATAGAGAAGTGCACAATTTGAGTGTACACCAACACTTCAGTCCTTCATTTATATTTTTTTTTGTTGTACATGTCATATGCTTATTTCACATTTTCTATTATTCTTTGTTATTTATTTTCTCCTAGTTGGAGTACCTTTCATTTTCCTATGTTTAGCTCCTATGCATTCTTATGTTAACTTTTTAGCTTCCATCTTTTGCCTATATGTCATGTGTGACTCCTATGTCCTATGTTTACCACTTATGCTTTCATATGTTCCTTTTATGTCTCTATGTTGCATGAATTTTTATGTTCCTATACAAAATTATATTACATACTTAGATTAACATGAAGCTCTAAATGTTTGTCCTCGTAATATCATTTTTACATGTTTTCACTTATAAGTTTACCATGTTTCTATCTTATGATACAAGTTACATGTAAATATGGCACTAAACATTTATCTCATGCTTTCATACTAATATGTTTAGGATCCTTGTCATGCTTATACCTTATGATATATGTTGATAATCATTATCATGCTTACATCTCACTTGTACCAATTAGAGATGGATATATATTTTTCTAACATCCTTTTTTTCAAATTATGTTTTAAAATGATATTCTTAAAGTCATTTACATGTTAAAGGGAGCTTTATCGACCTTTTCCTTGTTGGAATCCCACCACTCTTATGCTTAGCCAAAGCTTTTACAAAAAATTTCAAACATAATCTCGTAGCAATATCTCATATGAAACATGGGTCAATTAGTTTGACTCAAAAATTACACAGGTGAATTCTAATAGCAATATCACAATAATCTCTTAGTATTATCCTCTTTAATTTTTTAATTTTTTATATTTGTTGCTTATTTAAATTCTAACAAATGCTAAACATTGCATATATTTTTATTTTATAGGCTTTCAATGCAGTACTAATCACAAGGAGAATTCAAGAATGGTCAACTATATTTAATTATTTTGAGCATACCAATATCATTGAATATTTGAAAAGCCATTTAATTTCAATGTTGACTCCTATTTTTTAATTTTAGGAAGTATCCTCATAATAAAAATCATTCACATCAAAGTAGTGGGAGCAATTGTAATGGTGACAATTGCATACCCATGCCAAATTTATCCTTATGTTTTAGGCCCCAGTTAAATTAGAGTATCTTTAAAGCGCTCATCACAAAGAGAATTCAAGAATAATTACTTATTTTTAATTCATTTTGAGCATATCAATATCATTTGAATGTTTGAAAAGTCATTCAATTTCAATATTGAATACTTTTTTTTATGTTTTTTTGGTCATTGATTGTATCCCCATGAGCCCACCTCTCAATTTGAGGTGACTTGAGGTGAGACTAATCCCTTGGGGTATGGGTAAGTGGGCATACATTACAATAGTTCCTTATGAGATTATTTTAGCAAAAGTAGGAATGTTCCCAGTGGAGGCACCAACAATAGTTAATTTGCCAGGTTTTTTTTTAAAAAGTAAAGAACATTGATAAGAAACACTAGCCCAAAACAATTGTCGAGGAAGAATTAAAATAGAGGAAGAAAAATTGGATAGAGCGGAACAACAAATGGATCAACAAGTGGGACATTGATTTGCAAGATTGTCCCAACACAAATGAAGAGATACAAAAGTTTGTGTTGAAAAATTTAGAGCTGCCATGTGGACAAAGTAGGTTGGTAAAAAAACACATTATGTCAATGAGTTTAATCCTTTAAGCGAACATGATGAAAATCGCTATCAAAGAGCTACAATTAAGGGAAAGGCTATACTTTTGGTTGTGCAAATTAGAACTAGGTTACAACATCTTAGGTGTGAGATGGGTAGATGGATTATCCCTAATGAGGAGTGGGAGGAAAGAGCTTGCCTTTTCTGAAATGAAGGGGTGGTGGAAACTGAATGGCTCTTCATCTTTGAGTGTGTAGCATATGAGGATATTTGTGCAATATAATGACAATTTGAAGGTAGTCCAAATGAACTATTTGAGAAGACAAGACTTCACATAACTGTGAGCTTATTGGTCAAGATCCACAACAGAAGGGATACCAATGAAATGAACTTGAAATATTTTAATGATGTTGCTCCTAGTTCCATAGACAACTAGTCTCGTGGATGTCATATAAACTAATTCATTCGTTCATTCAAAGTCCATTACAATTTTTCACATGTACATCAAATAGTTAAAATTTTAATATTTAATTAGAAGAGTTGTACAAGTTTATTGGCAATTATAATGTGTGCATAGGTATTGGTAAAATTATTTATTAAATTATTACAATTATTTGTGGTAGTATTAATACATAATTTTTGGGGTGTCTATAAATAGGTATTGAGCATCACTTCTAAATTGCCACTTCTTGACCTATGTGCACACAATAAATCCTCTCACATTTATCATAACTATTGATGTAAATTGTGACTTTATCAAACTATAGAGATAGTCTTATGAACATTGATTATGTATAACTTAGGGACTTTTTAGTTTTTCATCTTACTTCATCTAGTTGAGACATGTGTACTCACTTTGTGAGACATATAGTGCATACACATTAGCCACTTGCTCACACACTTGTTAATTGTATTCACAAGTGCCCCATATTTGGAAGGGTAGTCAGTCATTGTCTCCTATCTTCTCTCATCATTCCATTTCCTATATATGTAAGTCTCTCTAAATATATTATGTACACTCTCATTGCAAATGATTGATATTGCTATTTTTCTTAATTTAGTTTTACTTGTAGAAGGTTGTTGAGCCTTTTTATTCTAGAAAATTCCAACATGGTATCAAATGTGACTCATATGCCCTTCTATGTTTACCACTTGTTCTTTCAAATGTTCCGTGTATGTCTCTATGTTGCATGATTTTTAATGTTACTATACAAACCTATATTACATACTTGTATTAACATGATGTTCTTAATGTTCATCCTTGTAACATCATTTTTACATGTTTTCACACTTACAAGTTTATTGTGTTTCTATCTTATGATACAAGTTACATGTAAATATGGCACTACACATTTATATCGTGCTTTCATACTAATATGTTTATGATCCTTGTCATGTGCCTACATCTTATGGTATATGTTGATAATCCTTATTGTGCTTACATCTCACTTGTACTTATGTGGTCCTTACCTAACATATACATCTATCACTTCCTTGTTATTTGTGTTCATTGGTAATACGATTGAGGACACCTTACCTTTCCATTATTATGTGTACTTTCTATGCACTTATATCTTTGCATTTTTATCACATGATGATATATATTTTACTATGATTATAGATTCTCTCCTTTCCTCCAATTCTTTACATTTTTTATCTACAACCAATTAGAGAGGGATATTTTTTTTTTTTCTAACATTGTTGATTATGTTTTAAAATGGCATTCTATACTCGTTTACATGTTCAAGGGAGCTTCATCTACCTTTTCCTTGTTGGAAAACCACCACTCTTCTTCTTAGCCAAAGCTAAATAACATTTTTTACTCAAACATAATCTCTAAGCAATATCTCAACACTACTCATGAAACAAGGGTCAATGAGTTGACTTGAAACTACATAATTCAATTTTGGTAGCAACATCACAATAATCTCTTAGTATTATCCTCTTTAATTTTATTATTTTATGTATTTGGTGCTTATTTTAAGTGTTTGATAAGTGCTACACATTGCATATATTTTTATTTTATAGGCTTTCAATGGAGTACTTGTCAAAAGGAGAATTCAAGAATGGTCAACCATAGTTAATTTTTTTATACCTATTTTAATTCTTTTGAGCATACCAATATCATTAGAATGTTTCAAAAGCCATTTAATTTCAATGTTGACTCTTGATTTTTTTATTTTGGGATGCATCCTCATAATAAAAAATTATTCACATCAAAGTAGGGGAAGCAATTGCAATGGTGACAATTGCATGCACATGTCAAGTTTATCCTTATGTTTTAGGCCCCACTTCAATTAGAGTGTCTTTAAAGCGCTCATCACAAAGAGAATTCAAGAACAATCGACTATTTTTAATTCATTTTGAGCATATCAATATCATTTGAATGGTTGAAAAGTCATTCAATTTCCATATTGACTCCTCATTTTAATTTTGGCATGCATTGTCAAAATAAAAAATTATATCCACATCAAAGTTGACAGGGGAGGAATTGTAATGGTGATAATTGCAGATCTGTGTCAAATTTATCCTTATGCTTTAGGCCTCACTTATATTAGTGTGTCTTTTAAGAACCCATCACAAGGAGAATTCATGAATGGTTAACTATATGTAATTCCTTTTGAGCATATCAATATCATTTGAATGTTTAAAAAGCTATTTAATTTCCATGTTGACTCCTAATTTTTTATTTTGGCATGCATCCTCAAAATAAAAAACTTATATTCATGTCAAAATGGGAGTGGGAAATGTAATGGTGACAATTGAATACCTATTTCAAATGTATCCTTGTGTTTTAGGTCACGCTTCAATAAGAGTGTCTTTTGTGTAATATCAATTCTAGAAGTACCTTAATCTTACATGATTTTTTCTCGAGGTGTTAAATCGTATTTTAATCAGAACATCACTTGTAATTAAAAACTAGTTGTAATCTCTACATCTTTTATTCACCACCTAGATCAAATTAGAGCATATATCAACATTATTAGAGCATTCTCTCAACAAACATTATTATTGACTTCCTACATGCTTGTCTATGATGTTTTAGCATTGCTCCAAAGTCATTTAATTAGTGTAGCTAGGGGCTAAGGAGAACACGTCGCTTGTTGAGTAGCTTCCCAAACTAAATTTGTAAACACATTTTTTTCCAAACTCGGATCTCAAACACAAAGGTGAATGGATTCCAACTATCAAATTTGGTAAGTTTTTTTTCCAACAATACAAGTTTAGTACCACACATTTGTTCATTTACATGTGTGTAAATCAATTATCCAAGTGTAGATCTAAGCCAAAGTAGAAGTATTTGTCTTCTGAAGACTTAAAATTCCATCACAATAATGAATAGATTCCCACCACCTTAAGATTTTACATTTAACTTCAGTATTATCCTAACAGAAATATGTAAATCTATAAAATAATGAATTAGTCTAAAAAAATGTGATTTATTCACATGCATACATTTAACTAGCCCAATTTGAAATACCCATAATCCAATTGGAGAAAATTGTTCATCTTAAAATTGAATTATTCACACACATACATTTAACTTGCCCAATTTGAAATACCCATAATCCAACCAAAGTCCATTAATTATTTTAAGATAGGCTCAAGTACTATGTTTTCCTAAGAAATTGACAGGTATTCCACTCCAAACCACAATGTGGTAGAACATGAGAGTGTTGAATGAATGAATGAAGACATTTAATAATGTCTGCAAGACTAAAGCAACTCTTAGGACTCAAAGCAACACGCAAGCCTATCACCAAAATCTTATAGAACTTGTAATATCCTCCTAAGATCAATGAATTCCTTGTAATCTACTCTTAAGATCAAATATTTTGCAATGTATTTTGATAATTAAATTTACAATTTTGTGGCCCCCAATCTAACCTTACCTTCCAGTCTGGTAGGAACTCATGGACATACTTGAAACTGCCATTGACCCACTTCCATAAGATGTCCTCTCTGTTCCCACTGAAGATGCAAGTGAATCCCAACGGCTTACAACGCTAGAGAAAGTAGACAAGGGTGTGCTTGGCAGAGGTAGAGGATGACCTGGACGATCAATGGACTCCAATTCGAACAAAACTTGTTGAATTGATGGCCGACACGCTGACCTAGCATCGACGCACTGCAATGCCAAAAAAACCACTCGCTCCATCATCTCTTTCCCCTCACCCTCCTGTCGAATCCTCTCCTCAATCACCTCCTCCACGTGTCCCGTCTGTGCCAACTCATATGCCCACTCGGACAATACATGGCTTTCCAGGCCCACCGTATCTAAGGCCCTCCGCCCACTCACAAGCTCTAACAACAAAATCCCAAAGCTATAAACATCACTCTTATCTGTCAAGTGACCATATAGAGCATATTCGGGCGCCACGTAGCCCAGTGTTCCCACTGCCCTTGTAGTATAATGCGTCTTATTTGATTCCTCCTCTTTAAACCTAGCCAACCCAAAATCTGCCACGAGGGCATTCAAATCCCTGTCCAACAGTACATTCGCCGCTTTCACATCTCGGTGAATAATCGCCGGCTTGGCATCGCCGTGCAAATAAGCAAGTCCACGTGCAATTCCGACGGCGATGCGGTGTCGCTGGGGCCACGTCAGCAAGGGTCTATTTGTGCCACGTCGGAAAAGATAATCCGCTAGGCTGCCGTTGGGCATGAGGTCGTAGACCAGGAAATGCTGGTGCCCGTGCCCGCGGGAGCTGACGTGGATGCAGTAGCCCTTGAGGGGCAGCAAATTCCGGTGCTTCACGCTGCTGATGACGTGGACCTCGTGCTTCAACACGTCATCGCCTTTTGTCGTCAGGTCGTTAAACCGCTTGACGGCGATCTCTGAGCCGTCGGGAAGAGTCCCCCGGAAAACCGTCCCGAAACCGCCTTCGCCAATCACGTTAGCTGCCGCGAAATTTCCCGTCGATTGCCGGATATCGGAATAGCGGAAGAACAGCAGACCGCTCTTGAGATCGACGCTCTCCCGCAGCAGCTGCGATTCTCTGCGACTCAGCACAAACTGCTTCAATCCACAAAATCTGCGCCTCGCGACGTAGATCCCGATGAAGATTAAGATCGCTGCAACCGGAATTAAAACCCTAAGTGCCAGGGTTTCTTTCTTCCTGCTGCGGGGATTCGAACCTCTGACCGTGGATGCCAAATCCGGCAAATTCTGCGCGCTGAGAAGACAGTAAGCCGCGTCCGGGCCAAGCTCTTCGTAGGCATTAATGGCTCCCCCGACATACACAATCACAAAGAGCTCGCAGTTATTGGAGGCTTTCGCGTCTTTTTCTTTTGCCGTCAATTGACGGAGAACTCCCACCATGGCGCGTATGCAGGCGTGACAGAAAAACCGGCTCTTGTAGCCGTCGCAGGATCTCTTGATTTCGGAAGTATTGACGGCATTTTCGAAGGCATTTCTGTTCTGAATACTGTGACAGTGTGTAGCGCCATTCACAAAATCTTGCGGTTGAATTTGGCAGCCATGAAATACATTATTCTGTGCGGGCACTCCTTGGTACTCAATTTGCCGTTGTATGGCGGCAATGCATGCCCTAGAAGTCTGAATGTCCTGCAAAAGAAATGAGCCGGTCCTGTGCATCCATGAAAAAAGCAGGATCCGCATTAAATCATCAATGGCCTCGCAGCAGTGCGTTCCTTCCTTACATTTTTGTACGATCCACGGATGAGAAGACAAATAACTCACATTTAACGGACAATTTAGGGTTTCCGCTGCCGCTGCCGCCGGGGAGATCTGATACGCCCCAGCTGAACTCAAAAACAATATCAGAAAACAAATCAAGGTAGTCCCACACATGGCTTCCCCTAAATCAATCTGCAAACATTCCAGCACAAACAATCCTTTAAATTACAGTTTTCTCTAGTTTAGTTGAGAAGATTCCCAGCATTCAGTTAATGCTTTCCAGCAAATGATCCTCAGATCGAACAACCATTTTTTGGAAAAGAAAGAATACTCAATTGAGCGTCATTGGAATCAGAATGAATTCACATGGTATGCATTCTCTAGCTTTGCTTATTAATGCAAGAAAAAATTGTATATTTCATAGAATAAATTGTTTAATTTCAAGTTGCAGAGCAAAACAGATAAGGCTGAGAATTAAAAATTGAAAAACTGTCAGATTATATTTTCCACGAGGCCGACAAGAACAGTCGCACATGTTCGCCATTGGAAAGGCCAAAGCTGAAGCACGCAAAACAAATTACAGTCAGAGGGCAGTTGTATAAAATTCGCTTTGGAACAAGCAGATAATACAAAATATACAAGTTTGAATCTTTAAATATAAAGAAGATGCTCAAATGCAAAGCATCTACTACACTGTACAGCCAAATTCCATGACATTATACTATCAAATAGCGTAAATAATTGCAATTGGCAAAGGGCAATGGTG
Source organism: Chamaecyparis obtusa (assembly GCA_027943335.1). Lineage (NCBI taxonomy): Eukaryota > Viridiplantae > Streptophyta > Pinopsida > Cupressales > Cupressaceae > Chamaecyparis > Chamaecyparis obtusa. Next base: position 2,384,928 of record BSBK01004178.1, on the reverse strand, counting down.
ACGACATTGAAGGATGATGTCAGGTAGTGATCGCCCAACAGCTTGAAATGAGAGGACTAATGAACTCTTCTAAATTACAGGTAAAGGAAAGATCGATGTGAAGCCCTACCAAGAGGGATTGCTTATATTTTAACACAATGTCTAAAATAATTAAATAAAAATGAGTTTTTTTTTAATTTTTAATTTACAAATTTTTCATTTAGTTATCTAATATGAAAGTACGAATCTTAGGTTCAAATTCTTTGGCCAAGAGTCAAGGATTGAGGAGTACTCATTCCGACAAATTTGTCTTGGGTATGATCCCGACCTTATCTCTTATAATGTCAAAGTTTTGCACTCAGCAAGACTTGGTCCTTGGTGGGCTCTTTAAGGACCTTTTAACTTCCCCAACAAACCAAGGACCCATTAACATGAAAATGAAATTTTGTTTTCAAACTCATGTAAATAATTATAAAAATTTTAAAATTCAATCATTTTCACATTTTTCATAATTATTAATCATAAAAAAAAAAATTGAATTCTAACCAATCATATATTTAATTAATTTTTTTCTAAAGACTGTAATATTATGAATATATAGTTGAGTTATAAGATAATAAGAATGTGATAATAAAATGGAGAAAGGTTTCATAGCAACCAATTGAATAGAGGTAAAATGGAATCACCTCTATTTAGATGTGTAATTGTATATGTGATGTGTGGGGGAAATATGAGATCCACTCCTAAATCTAAATTCCCAATGGAGAGATCCAATTTGATCAACCAAAAGGCTAATACACAATCGAATCAATCTATAGAGAATATGAAAGAGAGAGAGAAATCTTATATTTACTTATGGTAGAATTATGCTTGGAATTTGAAATAATTGAAATACAAATACTAACCTCAAAATAGGGAAAATCTGGAAAATGCCTATTTCTGATGTCTGTGTGTACTTTCAAGTAATTTTGCAACATGTTTCGGACTGGAAATGCTGAGACAGAGAAAACCCAAAATTTTTTTTCCAAGATGAGCTTAGGTTGACTTTGATCCTCATAAAAGGTCAAAGGCTAGATTCTTTATTTGAAGGTCGATTCTAATTTTGTTCGCGGATCTCATAAATTCGTCAAAAAGGGTATCCAAATCCGCTCTCAGATCTGAAATCTCACACCTGTACCTGCAAGAAAATGGGGGGTTTGCTTTGGTCAAACCCCAATTTAGGAATTAACCTTGAAATTGAATTGAAATGTAGCGTGCATAAATAAATAGTGTGCATAAACAAATTAATTGGAACAAATCACCTCGCTTATGTTGAAGTCCTTGTAGAGGATTCAAATCTTCAAATTCACAAGTAGGAATGCTTCAATGGATGTAGAATGAATGTAGGATGTCTCCAATCAATGACATTTGATCTTCAACACCAATTTTGAATTGATCTTTGCATATGAGGAGGCTTGGATGAATGTAGAAGGATAGATCTTCAAGGGGGCTCCAAAGAGATTGAATCCTTCAATGGCTAACAATGGATCTCCTTGATTCTTGAATGCTTGAACACTTGAATTCTTGAATTCTTGATTGCACTTGAGAGCTTGATGGAAAAAGAAGATGTGAATAATGGATCTCAATTGCTTGATTGTGGATGAAGAAAATGAGAGAGGAAGGCCTCCTTTTATAGTGAACTAGGGCACAATCTTCTAGAGGGGCCACCTTGGAGAATTAAATCTCAATTAGGTCATAACTTTTAGAAAATATACCTAGATTAAATGCAATTAGAGGATTTATCATTCGGAAACCCGAAATAGCGAACTCGGAGGCGGAAAAATAAATATCCCCAAAACCTGACACCCGAAAATCAAGGAATTTGAAATTTTGAAAGAGGGGGGCAAAATCGAGGTTGGGAATGACCTAGTCAGGTTTGAGATCGATCCAAACCTAGTCAGGATCAACCTCGAATTTGACCTTGGGCCCAGATCTAGTCAGAATCAGGACAGGAGGTCCCAGAGATGTCCGGAGACCTAGATATGATATCAGAATAGAACAAAATGCCAGGGATAAGCCCAAAATCCTATGATGACTGTGATGAAGGCCAGGAGGACCTATTTCTAAGTCCTACCTAGAAAATAGAGCCATGGAAGAGGGAAATTAAGGAGAATCCTCGAGATCCTAACCCTAATTTCACTTAGAATAAAGTAGAAAAGAAGTGGAAAGCGGGGAGAAAACCAAATACATGCAAAGACCCGATCAAGGCACTTAACATGACCCCAGACCACTTACTCAAAGGGCTAAATGCTCTTATCATGGAAGTGCTTCCATTTTAAGATGATACATTAAGCCCCCACTTTAGCAAGAGTATGGACTTGATGCGAACTCTTGGTAAAGGAGATCATAATGAAAATATAATCTTATCATAATCCAAGGGACAAAGGGAAACCTTAAGCCCCCAGGGACTCAAGTCTTCATCGACTCCTAGATCACAATAAGAGAGACATCTCTAGAGAGAGAAAAAAGGTGTGATTACCTCACCCAATGAGAACTTATGTCCCATTATGAACCACACAAGGAAGCAGTGCAACTGGAAAAATGGAATTGAACCACCTAGTGAATGTGGCTACTCACTAGTCAACCCATCAAGGATTCATGCTTAGAAATATTCTATTCCATAAGAATAAAACAAAAAAAAACAATAAAGAGATCCAGTCTTAAGGACACCTCCGACCTTAAGGGATCAAAATATATGTATATTTGAAACTGGAGGGATCAAGAGATCTTAAAATATAAATCCATGCTTTGAGGATTAGTTACTAATCCAAAAAGGGAGAAAAGTATCTTGAAAAATATGTGTGTATCGAAAAGTGCGTGTGTGCAATAGGTGAGCAGAGTGTATGCCCCCACATTAAAGTCATTGCTGACACTTTAACAGAAGCAATGGCTTTAACGGAAACATAAACAACTCCACTAATTATGTTTTCACATCGAGATGCCCCCAGACGAAGACAAATCAAGGGAAATATCATAGAAACATACAGAGAACACATAAGGGATCTACCTACTATGGGGTCAGTATGATCATAAGTTAATATATATATATGATATTATTGCAAATGAATTGACATCATTCCCCAAAGAAAGTAGAACTACGATCACAAAGGAAGAAAGATCACATAAGATATACGAAGGAGAATCTTTTCAGACCATGACATGGAGACCAAAAAGAATTAGTGCTACCATATCTCGAATCCAAGCAGATGACACAAGGAAACATTTACAAATAATAGCACAAGTACAACATAACATTGAACAACGCATAGAAGAATAGAGATACATATAGAAGAATTTGAACAATAGTTTTGATTTTTTCATCACCTTGCACCAACTGAGTAACAAGGATCGTATAAAAGAATCTAACAACATTTAGAAAACACATTACAGGAGAAGCACAGTACAGCAGGAAAACACACAACAAAGCTACCATGATAGACAAGCCGATCAAGTGTGCCGCCTACTTTCCCCATCTTGTTGTATATCATTTAGGGAAGGTGGGTAACTCGCAAGAGGGACTATATCCAATACAATAGGAATGATAGCTAGTTCCAAACAAGGATCCTCTTGAGAATCACAATGTTCGACACTAGGTGTAAGAGTTAATTGTGATGAAAGCATATTAGGTAAATCAATGTTAATGTCAATAGTCTCATATTCATCATTAACATCATCAGTATTATCAAGAGTATCTTCTTCATCCAAATTAATCAAAATAAGATCTAAGGTATGAATAGAATCATCATAATCATGCTTGTGAACATCATTATTAGTAACAACCTCTTCTAACACATCATGCATAGGTTTATCCGAGCAAGGTAGAGATCCTTGAAGAATATAATTACAAGCTTTAGCATGAGCACGATGCTTTTTATGACATTCATTAGTAGATTGATTACTTTTTGATTTATTTGAAATAGGTTGAGAACTAGAGGAACAATCACAGGTTCTTTAGGAAGATCAATAGAATTATTAACAATAAGAGAAACAATCACAAGATCTTTGATATGTTCGATAGAAGGAACTTGATTAACAGAACTAGAAGTCATAGTTAAAGGAGGTATAGAAGGTGTAGGCAAAAGACCACGATTAAGATCCATAGGAGGTATGCTTAATTCAAGAATCTTACGATGTTTATAGGCTTGATATGATCGAAAAAGATTATCAAGTTGAGGAGGACATGAATTAGGTAATGAAGGCCAAAAGAAATCAAGAGCAACACAATCTCTAGGCCTAGAAGGTTGATATAAACTATGATTAATCATCTTCACTTCTTCATATGAATGAACTTAAGACACTTATGGATAGGTGAAGAAACAACATGCATGGCAGTAAACCAAGGAAAGCCTAGCTTAACTTGAAATTGATCAGAAGTAGGAACCACAACAAAGGTAGTGTTCATAATTTTTCCACAAAGTTCAATCGGTAAAGTAATAGAACCAAATGATGGATAAAGAAAACCATTACAAGTTTGAATCCATACATCTGATGTATCATAAGAATCACATTGTAAGCTTTTCATAAAAAGATTTTCTTCAGTAATAACATTGACTAAGGATGTAGGATCAACAAGACAACCACGAGTAGGTATCTGAGAAACCCTAGCAGCAATGTAAAGGGGACCGTCAAGAGCCTTAATAGTCTCAGAGTCATCAAAGGTAATCAAAAGTTTCTGAGGTATTTTATTCTTAGGTTGTTGTCGAGGTTTAGGTTGAGTTTTCAGTTTAGGTTTAGGTTGAGTTTTCAGCTTAGGTTTAGGTTTTGGTCAAGGTTGAGATTGAACCTAAGGTTGAATCTGAGGTTGAGGTTGAGGTTGAGGTTGAGATATAGATTGACCAACATGCTCCACTTGATTAACAACATGATTGAGATCATCCATCTTTGAATCATACACAATTTCCATAGCAGATGGTTGAGCAATTGTATTAGTATCATGTGTAAGTAAAGGGTTCGTATAGATTTGAAGGTTTTGATTAGGAGGAGAGACAAATTCGTTCCTACTACCATCAAGATTATCAACAGATAAGGCATTAGAATCAATTAAGTCTTGAACCTTATATTTTAGAGAATAACATTTCTCAGTATCATGACAATTCTGACGATGATATTGACAAAAAGCATTTTGATCAAAAGATTTAGATGCAACTGTAATAGGTAAAAGAGGACGAATAGGAGGTAAAGTAATCATATTAGCAACTAACAACCTATTCATGATAGCATGTAAAGATTTAGAAAGAGGAGTAAACATATGATTTAATCAAAAAGAAGTGGCATTGTGAGATGCAACAACAACTTGATCAGCAACTGCATTCATTTTTTTGTTTATCTTGACATAATTGTTGAATTTTTGAAATTTGTTTGGATTAGGAGCATCATCACTCTTATCAACTGGAACAGGAGCCATTGGAGTTGTGCTCTCCAATTGACTCACTTGTAATTGATAATGATGAAGTGCTGCACAAAGTTGTTGAAAAGAGGTAAATTCAATAAGCAGAATCTTATCTCTAATATCCTTTTGCAAATTTGAAATAAACATACGTTGAATATCCATATCAAGAATAGGATAGGAAATCTGAGCATACAAATGCTTAAATCTACCAATAAATTCAATTAATTTTTTTTTAGCACTTTGTTTACAATGCATTAAATTAGTCAAAGACACTTGCGGGCCAATATTGTTTTGAAATTGTTGAATAAAGGCATTAGCAAGTTGTGGAAAGGAATCAATGGAATAAGGAGGCAAGGAACAATACCATTGTAAGGCCTTGTCATGGAAGGTTCTAGCAAACAGTTTGGCTAAAATCCTATGGTCATGAGCATAATCACTACAAAGGATTTGGAATATTTTAACATGATGAACAAGATCTCCTTTTTTGTTATAATTCTCAAGACGAGCATCTCACCTTGCTGAGGAACAGGAGTATGAATAATGTCTCAAGACAAGGGACTTCCCATGTCACATGTAGGAATACTAAACTTGTTTTGAGTTAAGGAAGCAAGTTGTTGTTGTAAGGATGATGCAGTCTAAGCCAAATTGATGATTGTTGAATCATTAGAGGAAATAGGAGTAGCAAAATTAGACACACTAGGTAAAGTGTAAGAAGCTGTAGGAATAGAAGACACAACTGGAGGAACATTAGGAACTACAGTTGGAAGTGAATTGGAATAAGTAAAAGGAACATTATGATATGAAGGTTGTGATGTAGGAAGGGACACAGGAGGAACACTCATAGGAACAGAGGGAATCGTCACAGTCACCAAAGGAGTATAGGTAGGAATACTAGGTAAAGGATTAGAAGGAGGCTCAACACTAGTGATAGGAGGAATCAACCCTAAATCTTGAGCTCATTGAGCTAAAGGTTTAACATTTGAATGCACAAGGTGAGTAATACCACGCAAGAGGTTAACACCTTGATCGCTATCACGGAGAAATTTCTTAAGAGCCTCTATAGCTTGAATGGAATCTTGATTATGGTTCTCTTGAATAAGCCAATTACCCATTTTATCAAGTTCAGTGGAAAGTTTTTGGACTTGTTCAGGAGGAACTCTTAAAGCGTCATCCTCATCATGAGATGAGTGAGAAGAGTTTTTCTCCATAGTAGGATTGGAATCATGAAGAATCAAGTTATCATCCAGGATCCTAAGGAAAGGAGAGGAAGATTCAAGATCAAAGGCACCCATGAGTCTAAGACTTCTTCTAACCGGAATGTTATAAGTAGGACTAGTGGTAGTAAAGCTCATAAACTAATGTAATGCAAATGAACTAAACTAAGAAAACATAAAGCATGAATATTTTTGTATTTTTGAAATCTAAGTAGCATGCAAGATCTAACACAAAGAAAAAATCTAATACTAACAAGATAAAAGGAAAGCACAATAAGGCATCCAATTCCACAAAAGCAAAGAGAGTGAGTATGTCAGGTTCACCAAAATGAATAGAGGTAAAATTGCTTCACCTCTATTTATAATGTGTGTGTAAGTGTGATGTGTGGGGGAAATATGAGATCCACTCCTAAATCCAAATTCTCAAAGGAGAGATCCAATTTGATCAACCAAAAGGCTAATGCACAATTGAATCAATCTATGGAGAATATGAAAGAGAGAGAGAAACCCTATATTTTCTTATGGTAGAATTATGCTTGGAATCTAAAATAATTGAAATACAAGTACTAACCTCAAAATAGGGAAAATCTAGAAAATATCAATTTCTGATGTCTATGTGTACTTTCGAGCAATTATGCAACCTGTTTTAGATTGGAAATGTCAAGACAGAGAAAACCCAAAAATCTTTTTCCAAGATGAGCTCAAGTCAACTTTGACCCTCATAAAAGGTCAAAGGCTAGATTCTTTATTTGAAGGTCGATTCTGGTTTTGTTTGTAGATCTCAAAAATTCACTGAAAAGGGTATCCAAATCCACTCTCAGATCCAAAATCCCACACTTGGACCTGCAAGAAAATGAGAATTTTTGTTTGTATGGGGGGTTTGCCTTGGTGAAACCCCAATTTAGGAATTAAACTTGAAATTGAATTGAAATGTAGTGTGCATAAACAAAGTAATTGGAACAAATCACCTTGCTTATGTTGAAGTCCTTGTAGAGGATTCGAATCCTCAAATCCACAAGTAGGAATGCTTCAATGGATGTAGAATGAATGTAGGATGTCTCCAATCAATGGCATTTGATCTTGAACACCAATATTGAATTGATCTTCACATATGAGGAGGCTTGGATGAATGTAGAAGGATGGATCTTCAAGGTGGCTCCAAAGAGATTGAATCCTTCAATGGCTAACAATAGATCTCCTTGATAGATGAATGCTTGAACACTTGAATGCTTGAAGGCTTGCTTGAATGCTTGAATTCTTGATTTTGATGGCAAAAGAAGATGTGAATAATGGATCACAATTGCTTGATTGTGGATGGAGAAAATGAGAGAGGAAGGCCTCCTTTTATAGTGAACTAGGGCAAAATCCTCTAGAGGGGCCACCTTGGAGAATTAAATCTCAATTAGGTCCTAAACTTTAGAAAATATACCTAAATTAAATGCAATTAGAGGATTTACCATTCCAAAACCCGAAATAGCGAACCCGAAGGCGAAAAAAATAAATATCCTCGAAACCCGACACCTAGAAATCAAGGAATTTGGAATTTTGAAAGAGGGGGAAAAAATCAAGTTTGGGACTGACCTAGTCAGGTTCGAGCTCAATCTTGACCTAGTCAGGATCAACCTCGAATTTGACCCCGGGCCTAGATCCAGTTAGAATCAAGACAGGAGGTCCCAGGGATGCCTGGAGACCTAGAAATGATATCAAAATATAACAGAATGCCAAGGATAGGAACAAAATCTTATGATGACTATGATGAAGGCTAGGAGGACCTATTTCTAAGTCCTACCTATGTGCTATAAAGTAGTCACACTTCTGTGAATCATTACATCCAAGAACACTCAACAATGAGGTCTCAAATAGCGATTCACAGCTCTCTATTTGTGGAGTGCAGGGGTTGTATATAAGGCCCTTAGATCAACCTTATTAAACCCATGCAAGTACACAAAGAAACAAGAGATTCAAGGATGAGAAGAAAGAGTACTAATCTCCATTGATCATCAAGTTATTGTATGTTAAATGAAACTAATCTAGATGATAACAATGCAAAGGAATAAACTATGCTATTGAAATGCAAGTTTTACTCTCCTTTACTAATTAACTATGTGAAGATTAAGCTAAAACAATGAAGGAAACTAAGCTAAGATGCTATGAAGATTAAGCTAATGTAAATATGAAAGCTAGAATGTAATAATCTTCAAAACTCCAAATATCGCCAAGAAAACCTGCAACATAACAACAGTATGAAAATTCAAGATCTGAAATGAGAAGGAGAGGGCTCCTTATATAAGAAAATGTGGAAGAGAATGCATCTCCAAGAGCAATGTGGGATAAATCGAAAAAGAGGAAACAAAGTTCATTTTTCTAGAAAGTGTGGAGAGAAAAGGAATTTTCTTTATTTTGTTTCCCTTTTTCATCACAAAAGAGCTTTAAGAGGATTATTTATTTATTTATTTAAAAGAATGATTCTCTTTTAATTAAATAAGATAACATTATATATTTAAAAGGGAGATATTATTTAAATAAGATAAAATCATTTAATTAAAAGGGATTTTAATTAAATAAAATTATTTTATTTAAAAGATATTTCTTTCAATTAAATAAGGCTATTTTATTTATTTAAGAGAGAAATTTCTTTTAATTAAATAAATTGATCAAACCTTAGGAAATATTGAAATGATTGAACTAATTAGGATTGATCAAAGGAATTGATTTGAATTTTTCAAAGTATTGATTCAAGAATTTGATAATTTAATAAATGGTGCCCAAAGTCTAGGCGACCATTTTAGGGTGTATACATTTGCCCCTCTTTGGGTAATGTGTGATCATTCTGGGAACATATGTAGCCAAAGAATGGAATTGAAGTGTGAGATTGATTTTGGATCACCAAACAACCCAAATGTGTGTTCGACGGATGGGAACACATCAAGACAAAGATAAATTGATTGAAAAAGACAAGGCCAACATCCTTGTAAGTAGGTAATTGTCAAGTCTCAAGCAAGGTTTGATTGATAGGTTTGATAAAGCTGAATCAAGGATTGAAGTTTGATAGGTACTGCTCCCTCATGATCAAAATCGAAATGAGATGGAAGAGAAACAGTGAATTGATAATTTTGATCAAATCAAACTAAAGATAAGGTTCTTGATGTAAGATGAAAGATATAAGGATCACAGAACCAAGGTAGATCATCAAGAAAGATTATGCCCCAAGGTTGAATTAGAAGAAAAGAAGTGGGGTGAAAGCAAATGGAAGAGAGAAGTTTGGAAGAAATGAAAAGAAATGGAGAGAAGAAAGAGAATTTGCCTCAAGAAAGAGCATGCCCCAAAATCAATCAATTGTTTAAGATAGGAAATTTTGATTGAGATCACAAAAGAAGATAAGAAAATGAAGATCAAAACGTGATCACAGTTGATTAAAATTCCACAAGAAAAATGAAGGAAAACCTTCTCAAACTCATAATGCAGCCTAAAAATGCAAATTAATCATGAAGTCTAACAATGCAAGCTACATGAAAATGCAAAGGTTTACTTGCAATAGGGCAATTGTAACATAGGATTTTATGTTCATCATTCATTAGAGAATGTAAAAAACTTATTTTCATCCTTGGGCCATTATTAATGGACATCAGAAAATCACACAATCATCACTAGTCACAAGCGCAACTATGAAGATGTGAATATGATTTATATCAGATTGGAATGTGGAAAGATTCTAACATGAGCATCAAAGACATAAGGGTCAAGATGACTTCAATGTTAGCTCACCCAATTTAATGTAGCAAAACCACTCTCGCATCAAGGCATAGATGTCAGGATGACCATAAGAACGGTTGTGTAAAATAAATAGTCAAGGATGATGCCTCAAATCTCCTAAGTGTGTCAAGGGAACAACAAGAGACACTCAAGAGCTTCAAGACCATACCCACAAGCAGAAAGCAAACAAAAACATGCCCCATGCTCCAAGTCCTCTAGCTATGCATCATGGAGAGACTTATTAGACAAGGACACTCAATGAAAATCAATAATAGTTAGCACAAAAAGAAAATATCATGACATAGCTCAAGTGTTGAGTGTTGTGTTTAAAAATTTAAGTGTGTTCACTGATACTGAGTTCCAAGAATAAGGATCAAATGCTTGCAAGTAGGTAAAATCTCATGACAAAACTAGATAAGACCAAACTAATAAGTGTTGAAAAACACTCGATGTCAAGGGTTGTGTTGAAAAACACAGTTGGGGTGGTGTTGAAAAACACCATTCATGAGGTTTCCTAAATATTGATGCATCCAAGAGACCAAAGCTAACACAGTTATGACCCCTAGACAAAGACAAAGACCAATTCCAAACCAAGGCAACAAGGAGAAGGCGTGATGGAGAAAGGCTAAGTGTCGAGGACACATGCTAAGAAACAAGGGTGCAAAGGCCTCAAGTAGCGCCCGTTTCCAAGTTTTCACTACTTGGATTTATTGTAATTTTTTCAGGGCTTTTAATATTTTTTTGTATTTTTGCTACCAAAGCGCCTGTTTCCAGGTTTCCACCAAGGCACTTTTTCTATTTTTTTTAAATTTTTAAATTTTTTGATTTTTTTGGTGAGACATCAAAGCACCTATTGCTAGGTTTTCACTAGGATGCTCTTTTTTTTTTAGGACATTTTCTGATTTTTAGAATTTTTTCAACATCATATATGAATTTTTTTTTGGTATTTTTTCAAGATCAATAAATATGTACAAAGGATGCCCCCCGACAAAATAGGCATCATGGATAGAACTTCTTCAGGTGCAAGATATTGATAGGCTCAGGGAGTTGCTCCCCCTCTTTAGTCGATAGTAAATAAGCACCTGTCCCAAAAGTTGTTGTGATGATGTAGGGTCCAAGCCAATTAGGTTCAAATTTTCCCTTTTGTTCTCTATGTTGTTGGTTCTTAAGATTTTCTTGTAAGACAAGATCTCCCACTTGGAATGCTCTAGTGGGAACCTTTTTGTTGAAGGCTTTGGACATCCGCTTTTGATAGACCCTCATATGGTCAAATGATGTTTTACGCTTCTCATCTAGAAGTTCTAACTCTTGTAGTCTCATGGCATGGTAGTCTTCATCTGCAACTAGACTTTTGAGAGAGACTTTAAGTGAAGGAATCTCAACCTCTAAAGGTAGCACTGCTTCAACACCATAAGTAAGGGAAAAAGGATTAGCCCCTATTGGAGTATGAATACTTGTTTTATAAGCCCATAAGGCTAGATTTATCTATAAATGCCAATCTCTACCATTCTTATGAACTATTCAATGGAGAATTTTGAGAATGGTTTTATTTGAAGCCTCTACTTGTCCATTTCCTTGTGGGAAGTAAATGGAGGACCAATGTTGTTTTATCTTGAATTTCTTGCAGAGTTGTGTAAGGTCCTTGTTTTTAAACTGACCTCCATTGTCAGTGATTATCTTAAATGGCACTCCATATCGACAGATGATATGGTTCAAGATAAACAAAGAAACTGTCTTGCCTGAGGCAACAAAAAGTGGAACAGCTTCTACCCATTTGGTAAAGTATTCAGTAGCAGTGATGATAAATTTATGTCCACCTGATGAGTTGGGATGAATCTGCCCAACAAGATCAAAGGCCCAGCACTGAAATGGCCAATGAGATATAGAAGGAATAAGCTCCCTACCTAGAGCATGTATCAATTGACCATGTTTTTGACATTTTTCGCATGATTTCGCAAAAGCTACCACATCCATTTGCATGGTAGGCCAATAGTACCCTTCCCTAAGCAACCTTCGAGCCATGGAAAGACCATTAGAATGTCCCCCACAGATGCCCTCATGAATATCAACTAGCACTTGATCGGATTCATCCTTTTCTAAGCACCTAAGAAGTGTCCCATCTAAACCCCTCCTATACAAATCACCAGAGATGAGGGAATGGTGAGAAGAGTTTTGGGTAAGGTTTCTTCTTTTAGATCGGTTAAATGTATCAAGGATGATGCCATCACGCAAGTATGAGTAAATGGCACCATATCAGGATGACTCATGACCAACAAGGGTACAGATGACGTGGCTTTCTTGGGAGTCATAGATGGGATAATGTAACTCTTCCACCAGAAATTCAAATCTAGACTCATGCTGCTCTAACTGAAGAAGCAAAACAAGTGTGGCCATAGCATCAGCTACTTTATTTTCTGCTCTGGGGACTTGCTGAAATGTGACGAATGTGAAATACCATCTCAATGAATCAACCATTTTCTTATAAGGTACTAGTTTCTCATCTTTGGTTTGATATTGTTCATTAACTTGGTTGACTATCAATTGTGAATCCCCATAGATGTGCAGTTCTGTGATATTCCATTCAATAGCCATCTTGAGTCCATTTGTCAAGGCTTCATATTCAGCAATGTTGTTTGTGCATGGGAACAATAGTTTGTAGGACTTAGGAATTGTGTACCCATGAGGAGAAACAAACAACACTCCAACTCCTGAACCATTCTATATAAAAGAGCCATCAAAGAACATCTTCCATGATCTCTTAGTCATGTACATTAGGTGCTCATCTGGAAATTCAACTTGAATAGGCATGCTATCTTGAATTGGGAAATCAGCCAATTAATCTGCAATGGCTTGGCCTTTTATAGCTTTGCGCTCAACATACTCTATGTCAAATTCTGAAAGAGCCATCATCCATTTAGCAAGTCTACCTGTGAGGGCAGCCTTACTGATAAAATACTTGAGAGAATCAATTTTTTCTATGAGGTGTATTGTATGCTCAAGCATGTAATGTCGCAACTTTTGGGAAGCAAACACCACAGCAAGGCAAGCTTTCTCAATACTAGTGTAATTGACCTCATATGCAACAAGGGTATGGTTGACGTAATATATGGCTCTTTCTTTCCCAGTGTTATCAAGTTGAGCTAATAATGTCCCCAAGGAAGATTCGGTTGCTGAAACATACAGTATGAGAGGTTTTCCTAGGATAGGAGGCATCAAAATTGGAGGATTTGCCAAGTATTCCTTAATCTGATCTATGCTCCTTTGACAATCCTCATTCCAGACACATTTGACCCCCTTATGCAAGTTCTTATTGAAGGGTTGAGCTCTATCTGCTAGTTGTGAAATGAACCTCCTGATGGATTGAAGGTGTCCCTGGAGACTCCTCATTTGGTTGATGTTTTTGGGAGGCGACATATCCAAGATTGCTTGAACTTTCTCTGGGTTCACCTCGATTCCTTTGGCTAAAATGATAAACCCTAGAAGTTTTCCAGAGGTGACTCCAAATGCACACTTTTTAGGATTTAATCTTAATTGAAACTGTTCCATACGATCTAGAATGACTTCTAAATCTCCTAGGTGTGTATCCCTTTTTTTAGATTTTGCCAAGGTTTCATCCACATAATCTTCCATATTCTTATGCATCATGTCATGGAAGATAGTTGTCATAGCTCTTTGATAAGTAGCTCCTACATTTTTTAATCCAAATGGCATGATGTTCCAGCAATGGGTACCCCATGTGAAAGTTAATGCAGTCTTTTCCTAGTCCTGAGGAGGTCTTTTAATTTGATTATATCCAGAAAAACCGTCCATCAAGGAATAGATCTCATAACCCGCCATCATGTACACTATCATGTCTATGTTAGGGAGTGGAAAATCATCCTTTGGGCATGCTTTATTGACATCTCTGAAATTTGTACAGATTCAAATGGATTTATCATGTTTTCAAACTGGTATAATGTTGGATATCCATTCTGCATAGTCAATAGCCCTTATAAATCATGCACTAAGGAGTTTTTCCAATTCTACTTTGACTAAAAGAGCAATGTGAGGATGCATTTTTCTCAACTTTTGTTTGATTGGTTTAACACCTGGAGCTATGGATAAGTGATGCATAATGAGATTAGTTTCCAACCCTGGCATGTCTGAATAAGTCCAAGCAAAGTTGACTTTCTTTCTTTGTAGGAACTCAGTGTAGGCTTCTTTCTCTTGAGATGACAAGGATTGAGTTAAATGTACAATCTATGGAACCTCTTCTGTACTCAAATTAACTGCTTGTGTAGGTTCAACAAGCACTGACGATCTATCCTGAAAATAATTGGGGAGATGATCAAGTACCTCATCCATAGGTGCCTCTCAGAGGTTTTCACCTTTGGATACATCATTTATTTTTACTTTTTCGGTTCTGACACCATCGCACATTGGTTTTTGCCATTAGAACTCCTATTCTTTTTATTTTCTTTTCTCTTTATTTTTTGATTGAGGTACTTGATGTCCGATTCAGTCATGCTGGTAGTTGGTTTGTTGGTGGAAGAAACTACAGGTTCAATGGCGTTTAGGTAACAAGTTATCTCATAGTCATTTTGGAAAGTTAAGAGCTCGGGCTCTTGATAACGTTTGGACCAATCAATGAGATGAGGATTAACAAGGGGCAAGTCAATGGCTAGTTCAATGTTCTGGATATGGATGGTATCATCTCTGGTGACCGCAGACTAGAGTCTATCAAGTATTCTTCTAAGTTACCCAAATCAGGATTTGACCTAACAAATGAAGAATCATCCACTAATGCAACATGCAAGTTCCAATCCTCTAGCCCTACATGTGACTCGTTAGCTAACTCAAGTTGAGAACTGTAGGAATGGATGACATTAACACCCATGTCAACTGTGGAACAATCAGAGAGAGAGTCCCACTCATACTCATGTGAGTCTATTTCTGAATCTCAGCTGGGATGTTTACACCAAAAAGGCTTGGGACACCTTGATGTAGAAGCTTCGATGTCATCAAGGGTAACACCTTCTCTTGATTCTATGGCTGATCCATCCTGTTCTATGCTTGCAACTGTTGCATGAGTGGTTAGATTATTTAAATCTCCCCAAAGGAGACTAGACGAAGGAATCCAATCATCACACATGTCTTGCTGATTTGTCAAATTTGGTATGTACTATGATTCATCCTCACTATCCGACTCATCAAGGATAGGAACAGTATTCTTGTTATTATTCAAAAAACCTAGGCCAACCATCTTCTTAGACCTGCGTCCAAAAAGAGCATGATTGAGAGGTTTGGCTCTAGCATATAATCTGTGACTGAGAGGGCCACGTCCAGGATAGCCCATTTGTTTGACCAACGTATATCCTCTCCCATAAGCCTTAGGAGAAGGAGAAAAGTTCTCATTGTGCATATACTTCTCCTCTTTTTAGATCTAATCTTTAACAACTACTTCTTTCTCATCCTGGATAGGCATTGAAGACTCAACAAATGTGTCAAACAAAGTCATGGCCGAAGAAGAAGGTCTCATCTCTTGAGAAGGCTTACCATAAGACCTAGGGGAAATAGACATCTTTGTAAAGGAGTTAAGTTGGTATCCCCCCATACCAAGGTCTATTGATTTGAACTTATCTTTGCACTGTGCTAGAGTTGCATTGAAATCCTTTGCTTCTTTGTTGAGGGGAACATGGGTCCCTGTCGAAATGGAGTTGATAGATAAGGTTCTATCCCCAGGTATACAAACTTCTACTCCATTGTAGGGGAACTTAACATATTGGTGGTAGGTGGATGGCACTGCTTGCATCTCATGGATCTAGGGCCTACCAAGCAAGATATTGTATGCTGGAGGACCAGCATCAATAATTTGGAACAAAATGTCTTTCTCAACGGGGCCAATCCTGACAGGAAGAACAACCAACCCCTTGGAACTCCTTTCTGCCTCATCATAGGCTTTTATAGTGATATTCTTTCTAGTATCGATCACTTCCTCAGAATAACCCAAAGTTTTTAACAGACTCAAAGAACAGATATTGAGCCTAGCACCCCCATCTATCAACACAGGCCTAACATGGGTTTTGTGAATCATGACTTCAATGTGAAGGGCCAGATTGTGTGGGTGGTTCAAGGCTTTGTCATCATCTTCTGAGAATGTAAGGTAGTGAGGACTAGTAATATGATTAACCATGCCTTGAAATTGGTTGACATCTAAATTGTTGGGAACATTGGCTGTGCGCAAAGCATCCTCAAGGACATGTATGTGTCTTGGGGACAACTCTAAAAGCTCCAAGATTGAAATCTGAGCTAGTGTTCTTTGTAACTGATCAATAAGGTTATAATTCGGCTTGGGGTTGACAGCTAGTTTTGTGGTGGCATTCTTGGATACCACTAGCTTTGGTTTATTGGGCTGACCTAAACTGGGCCCTCTAATGATGACACGGCCTTAACTTCTTGTGACAGCATTAAGAGCTTGGGATGACATCCTAGAGTGAGGACCCCTCAGCACCACAACAAGTTCTTCATCAAAGATAGGGGGAGAGTTCGCATAGGAGTCATAACCATAGGGATCCTTGTTCCACGTCATGTTGACATTTTCCTCCACAACTTTGAGCATGTTGACCACATTTTCCACAGGTGTGTAAGTATAATTGATTGTGGCCTTGCCATCCTTTGGTTTAGAGGTTTCCCCCTTCTTGTATTTGGGCAAGGGCTCTTTGAAAGCCTTATGGTCTGCATTGGTGTTCAGTCCATCTACCTTAAGCTTTCCATTCTCAATGAGATCTTGGATAATGTGCTTGAGTTTCAAACAATTCTCAATGGTATGCCCAATGCCATTATGAAACTTGCAGAAAGCTTTCTCATCCCACCAATGTGGCTTAATATCAGGTATGTAATGCTTTGTGGGATCTTGAGGATGTGCAAGATTGTTGGCAATAAGCATTTTGAAAACATCCTCATAGGAGTCACCAAGCTTTGAAAATTGTCACCTCTCTTTCTTGGGCTTTTCTTGATACCTTGGTTTATACTCTTATTGGTTGGATGTGTTGAGCTTCATAGCTTGCACAACACTGGACAAGTGAAGGACACCTTGATCCTTAGGTTGAGAAGAATCCACAACTTCATCATTAACCACTTGCTTGTTCTTGTTCCAATGTGAGTTCTTCCCCTTATCCCTATTAGCATTGTTATTATTTTGACCATTGTTGTTATTATTGCCATGTCTAGTCAAAATTCCTTGCTCTTTTAAAACATCCTCAATTCTGCATGCAGTGTCAACCATGTTATCGAAGGAATTGAATATCATCTTGTGAACCTCATACTGCATTTTAGGTTCCAAGTTGCTAACAAGGATGTCAATTTTCTCATCTTCATGAATGGTTCTAGGATAACAAGAGCATTGTTGCCTCCACCTTTGCAAGAATGAGACAAAGGATTCCCCTTGGTTTTGCTTTAGGTTACATACGTCCAACATAGTGATAGATCTTGAAAGATTGTATGCAAAGTGTTGAACAAATCTATGAACAAGCTCTTTGAAAGTCTTGACGGGGGGAGTTATGTTGGTAAACCATTCCATTGCTTTCCCCTTAAGACTCCTTGGGAATAACCTCATCAGATAGGAATCATCTTGGTGAAACTCAAAGCTCATAGTGTAAAATTGGTGCACATGATCATGTTGATCGCCACTACCATCATATTTGTCATATTGAGGGAGTTCAACCCTTCTGGGAAAATCCTTCATGCTCACACTCTTGTCGAAAGGATTAGGACAAATCGAGTCTAGTGAGAATGAACTCTTAGGTGCCAAAAGTTTTTCCATCATTTTCTTCATTTGTCATATTTCTTCTTCTTGTGATGGACTTTGTTTCTTAATTTTGTTATCCACATCAAAATTATAAGGGACTCTTGCACCCTTGTTGATTAGAATTTCGAGGAACTTATCTTTGTCTTGTTTCGAGTACTTCTCCACATATTGTTCAAAGAGCGGCTCTTGTTACATTCTCATGAAGTCCTGAGAATTAAGATCAAAGTCTGAGCTACTACCCCCATGTTGAGAACTATGATGGGCATGTTGCGAAGGTTGCCCCGAGTTCCTAGGAGGTGTTTGTCACCTATAATGGGCATGTTGTGAGGTCCTTCTTCTTCTAGGACTAGGAGATCTTGAAGGGGTTCTTGAACACCTTCTACCACATGGTTTTCACAAAGGAGTGGAGGAAGGAGAGTTGTTGCCACTATTGGCACCCCTAGTGTTGAATTGGGTATTAAGTTATTGGGCTAAAAGCCTACCTTGCTCTTCTTGAGAGGCTTTCCTTTCCAATTCTAACAAAGCTTGTCTCTCCACCTCAAGTTGTCTAACCTTTTCTTGCTTCGCAACTTGCTCATCTAGAAAGGCTTTCTTCTTTTGCTCAATCCTTTTAATCCTTTCACTTGTATACCTTGAGGTTGTTTGAAGTGGAGAGTTTGGCCTTGACTATTTGTACAAATCATTGGTGTACGTTGCATTGACATGAGCATCACTAGGTTCATTATCTTGGTCTTTGTGTTGTGACCATTGTTCTGGGTGAGCTCATCTCTCATGCCTTTCGGCTCTTTGATGCACATCTAGATACCTAGTATTGATGGGGGGTGAACCAAGTTGAGCATCATGAGAGGAATTACCAAACAGAATGTTGTCTCTATGTCTTTCGTAGAGGTCATCAAGGTTTTGATCCATAGCTTCCCTCTCCCACCGAGTCATGGTATAACTCATATCCATACCTGAATGGGAAGATACTAAGGGGGTCCTCAACTCAGTAGACGTGCTCCTAGGTGATTGGTCAAATATGGGTTCCTTTCCCTTATGCTTTTGATGAGTTTGGACTAGGGGTAATTGATTAAAGACAACCTGAGGTCATTTCCCTTGACTCACTTGATACCTTGTTGTAACCGACATGAAAGGAAAAGCACTCGGTGATAAGAAGACCCTAAGAAGCATTGGTATCAGACTAGGATAGTAAAAGTGTTCAATTGTCCAAAAGAGAGATGGTGAGATAGAAAATTGCAAAAGGTGTCAATCAACACTACCACAGAGGTGCCCAATCAATGGATAAGTATCCTAGCACATATGGATCAAGAGGATGATTTTAACCTAGTTATAACTGATTGAAATTGATTTTGGGTGGAAGTGAATTGGACAAGAGACTACTAAGACTCTCCAAGTATGTTATCAAAGAATCCAAGGGTGTATCTACTCAACAAAGACGATTTCTGACTTACCGATTCCAAGCAAGGTTACTTGTAAAATCAAAGGTCACTAATTCAAGAGGTAAAAAATACAAGAATCCCTAGTGAAAATAGGTTTCCAATAGTAGGGTGAGTCCAAAATTGAAATGTGGTTTATCAAAGCGATAAATCACTCAAGCCAAACACACAAGAGATTAATTTTATGCCCAAAACCAAGTGTTATAGAGATCAAAAAATTACCTTAGGTTCCAAGCAACGCAAGGTCACTAACGTGCCATCTCAAAGAATCAGAATCTGGAACAATCTTAGCAATCTGGAAAGGTCAGAAAATAGGAAATAGCAAGTAAAACTAGCAACTCTGGAATTCTAGGTCTCTACTGTCATGGAATTCCGCACGAGACAGTACCTGGGGTCACATGATAAAGTACCAAACCATGCGCAAGAAAGCACAAGCCCACGCAAGAACATATGAAGGCTCATGCAAGAAAGTACAAGAGCTCGCGCAAGAAAGAACATAGGCCCACGCGAGAAAACCCCTTTGTCGTGTGCAAAAATGCTAGTACCAGCAAAAATTTGCGTGATACAGTTAGAAACTTCGTGTGAGATTCCATAACAGTGATGCATGGAAGTATAGATAGAAAATTAAAAAAATCACAGTTTTGATAGAAAAAGTGCTAAAATTTTTTTTTTCTTTTTTGCAAGCAAAAAAGAAACAAAAAATAACATCCCACAGAGAATACCAGATCTAAAATAAAAAAAACTTGAAACCCTTAACCTCAAAAACTGCTTCAAAAACACTAGAACAGGCAGCAACAGGGGAGTTTTGATAGAGAAATGATAGAAGATTGATATAATAGAAGGGAAACCCATTTCAGGGCCCCACGGTGGGCACCAAAAATGTGTGCTAGAAAGTAGTCACACTTATGTGAATCATTACATCCAAGAACACTCAACAATGAGGTCTCAAATAGCGATTCACAACTCTCTATTTGTGGAGTGCAGGGGTTGTATATGAGGCCCTCAGATTGACCTTGTTAAACCCATGCAAGTACACCAAGAAACGAGAGATTCAAGGATGAGAAGCAAGAGTGCTAATCTCCATTGATCATCAAGTTATTGTATGTTAAATGAAACTAATCTAGATGATAACAATGCAAAGGAATAAACTATGCTATTGAAATGCAAGTTTTACTCTCCTTTACTAATTAACTATGTGAAGATTAAGCTAAAACAATGAAGGAAACCAAGCTAAGATGCTATGAAGATTAAGCTAATGTAAATATGAAAGCTAGAATGTAATAATCTTCAAAACTCCAAATATCACCAAGAAAACTTGCAACATAACAATAGTATGAAAATTCGGGATCCGAAATGAGAAGGAGGGGGCTCCTTATATAAGAAAATGTGGAAGAGAATGCATCTCCAAGAGCAATGTGGGATAAATCGAAAAAGAGGAAACAAAGTTCATTTTTTTAGAAAGTGTGGAAAGAAAAGGAATTTTCTTTATTTTGTTTCCCTTTTTCATCACAAAAGAGCTTTAAGAGGATTATTTATTTATTTATTTAAAAGAATGATTCTCTTTTAATTAAATAAGATAACATTATATATTTAAAAGGGAGATATTATTTTTGAAAAATGAAAACTAGTTGCAGCAGGGTGGGATTAAAACAGAGACCTTGGAAACTTGGCCAAGTTTGTAGAATAGGAAATTTTGGGCATCAGTTCCCCCCATCTTTTTAATCCTTCTGGCTCAGATAGCAGCTTTTAGTATTCGCCCTCCTCCTTCAGATTTGTCTTGGCTTTTTGGATTTATCACAGGCCTTGTAAATCTTAAACATTGGTAAAGATCTTTAGCATATCCATATCTTTAGAAGGTAATTCAAAGGCAGATATGTTAGCTAATCTTGGAGCTGATGGAGTCATAACCTAGATTTATCATGCTGAGTCAACATGGAAGAATAAATATATATTAGGCAATGGACAAGATTAGGCATATGTGATTTAATTTTAATAAGGATTTTCAATTATAATACCAACTGACCATTAGAAATGCAGTGGCTTAGAGTTGGTGCATTTAATATTAATCAACATTTATTCCTAAATAGGTTTGGTCAGATTAGGAACTTTTCTAGGACAAATTCAACAAATATTTACTATTCAGCTCTCCCCATTCCTAGTGCATTCTATGTGAAAGACTAGTGGTTAATATTGTATATAATTTATTAATAGAATATCGTCCACCTGGTTATCTTTTTACCTGCCTACTAATCCCCTCCCTTTCTCTCAGTCACCCCTCTTGAGGAAAGCATGATGTTTAGGCAGGGTTAGTTTATGGTTCTTCTCGCTTTAGTGTTTAAGATCTATTTTCTCCATCCTAGAGCTAGACTCATCGCATGATCACAAGAGCTCAAAGCCTTCATGCGATCATGTGACTAGCTTTTGAAAATTCTATCCTTGCCATGCAAGACACCTAGCTCACAAGATCTGCCAACTCAGTCCATCGTACAACAACACCATAGGAAATGCCCTCAAAATCCAATGGTGGTCGCATGATCGCATGGGATTGTAAGATCCCATGCGAACATGTGACCACCGTAGATCTTGCATCTATGGGGCCCATACTTCATCGCCGATTCCTATTTTACTTGACTGCTAGAGGCTTGTCGCATGGTCGCATGGGATCTGAAGATCCACATGCGATCATGCGACCAGCTGAAAGTTGCTACCTGTTGACTGCTTGGTGCTAACCACCAGACGTCTAGGCCCGCTAGACCTAATTTTAACCTTAACTCGACCTTCACCTTGGGTCCACTGCCGATCTTTGTTGATACCGTATCAACGGTTGTCGTATGATCTCATGGGGTCGAAAGATCCCATGAGATCATGCGACAGCCGTCGGATCTTCACTACGCTGGCACAACTTTGAAAAGTTGGGACCCACTTGGTCAGAGTTGCACACATTTGATCACCTCTAGAAAACAATCTAAAAGAGGAAATAATTCAGCTAGGAAATTTAAAATTAAGTTGGAACATTTAGCACAGGATACATGTATGATAAGAATTGGGGATGTATTGAGAAACAAATAAAGTTATTACTTGCTTTAATGGGCAACTTGCAATTGAATCATTTCCTTAATTGAGAATGTAGTATCAAGAGACAGGGGCATATGTTTTTATGGTATATATAAATATATATATACAGGTGTTTGTATATATATATTTATATATAAATTCTAGCTTCCTCGTATGAGTATTTCAAAAATGGCTTATATATAATAACTAACAGGGCTTCAAAGTATGCTTGGCTTAAGGTATTGGACATTCTTCTCTTTCCTGTTACTTTTATATATAAGAGTCATAAATATAGGTATACTAATGACAGTATACATATATTAATATATAGAACTTTGCAAATATATATTTATATATTGGATAAGCTCGGAAGATCTCACAGATCCGGTAAGCGTATGAACACATGGTTATATATACATAATCTACATATATATATAACCATATGTTCAAACTAATTATTTTTTGCCTTACAATTTGAGGAGATTGGAAATCATTGCAGCTTTTTCTGAATGATGTAAATATTAGAGGCCCATAATGAACTCTGATATTATCTGCGAAGTAGCGGATTAACCATTCTCCACCCGTCAACTTTAAGCGCTTACGTTAAAGCACATGCCGAATACTTTTGAAATAATAATCTTTTAATTGCTTTTCATTTGTGTGCTGGACACATGGCGAGATCCCGCTTCACCACAAAGGATCTTTCACACCATAGCGATAAAGCGGCACCCGTTGATGTAGTATCACAAACAAACTCTTTCCGGACCCACCAAGCTACGTGTCTTCATCCTGCCAAGCATCTTTGATGACTTACGTTGTCGCATGATTGCATGGTATTATTTTAATTCATGCGATCATGTGACCACCCTATGATTGGCTCACGTGGATCCAGCATGGCATAGTTACTTGACTTACATTGTCTTTTCATTGACTTTTCCCACCGCTCGGGCTTTCATCATCGCATCTACGCTATTGGCATAAGTGGGTCCCAGCAAAGCGCATTCACCGGCCTGAGTTTCCATTGTCCTACCAATTTAGAGTAATTAGTCAAAGCACTAGTATAGTACTAAGGAGTATATTTAGTTCTGCTGTAAATATGCCTAAAATGTTAAGACTCTTGAGGCAAGAATTGTTAATCTTTAGCGGTAAGGATTTTTAATCACAAGAGTATTTGTTTCTAGTATTATATTGTCAATAATAAAAGTGTTTAACTACAGGCTTCATAGTCAATATCAAATATTCTTAGATAGGTTATGTAGCCAAGATGTAGAATTTTTATCTTGATGCAGGTTAACCTTGGTCTCGGAGGAATTTTGTCTTGTTTTTTTTCAGGAAGGACTATCATTCGAATGTTCAACACATATACTTGACATAGTAGGAGGATTAGAAACTCTGCTTCAATTGTACAAATGATGTAATCCTTGTCTAATCGCCATTCTATGTATAATTCATGATTTTAAAAAAGCAATCTAGAGTTTTTTTGGGACGTGGGTATGCCTACGCAAAATATGTACAAATCTCGATAGGTATCGAGCCATGGGTATGCCTACGGAAAATATGTATTTTAACAAATCTCGATAATTATTGAGTCGTGGGTATGCCCATGTAAATTTTTGTATAAGGTCAGGACCTATAGTCCCGGGCAAGGCTGGAGGTTTTCTCAGCCCTGCTCTTTCCTACCAGCGCCTGCAATGAGCGGGGTCACATTGTAATATAACTATTTATATTAATAAAAATGTCTAGGGCTTCGGCCTTTTACCGATCAAAAAAAAGAAAAAAAGGGAGATATTATTTAAACAAGATAAAATCATTTAATTAAAAGGGATTTTAATTAAATAAAATTATTTTATATAAAAGATATTTCTTTCAATTAAATAAGGCTATTTTATTTATTTAAGAGAGAATATTTCTTTTAATTAAATAAATTGATCAAACCTTAGGAAATATTGAAATGATTGAACTAATTAGGATTGATCAAAGGAATTGATTTGAATTTTGCAAAGTATTGATTCAGAAATTTGATAATTTAATAAATGGGGCCCAAAGTCTAGGCAACCATTTTAGGGTGTATACACTACCTAGAAAATAGAGCCATGGAAGAGGGAAATTAAGGAGAATCCTTGAGATCCTAACCCTAATTTCACCTAGAATGAAGTAGAAAAGAAGTGGAAAGCGGGGAGAAAGCCAAATACATGCAAAGACCCGATCAAGGCGCTTAACATGACCCCAGACCACTTACTCAAAGGGCTAAACGCTCTTATCATGGAAGTGCTTCCATTTTAAGACGATACACCAATATCTATTGTTACATTATGATTTAAAATATAATTGATTGCAATCATTTGAAGACAAGTAAATATTAATTATTATGATAGAAAAATTGTAACATGATTGATAGTAACCAATTAAAGGAGTAGTAAAGCTTAATTGTTATAGTTATCATAGTAAAGATTAATTCTACATTTATTTTATAAGCTTTTTAGTAAAATACCAAATCTCAACCCACTCATTCAATTTACTACAATGTTTCCATTAAATCTTTAACCGATACATGTGAATTTCCTCACAATTTTATAGTTATGAGAATTGGCTACAAAAATATTAGAAGAAAGTTAAAATGTGTAAACCGTGTCAATGTATTTAATGACATCATAATCACGGTCCAAAACTAATCATGTGTAAAAGACCTCATTTAATAAGGTAGAGGGTTTTATAATAGTGCGCCCTTATTTTATAAATTGACATGGAAACATATTTATGTTGGTATTAAAAATTTGTGGATCGATAGTCAAGGATGGATGCAAACAAATTTTTATATTTCACCATCATTATGATCCATCTAATTTATGTTATCATAAAAAAAAACTGAGGTAGATCATGATAGATCAAGAAAAAGGCTCAAACAATAGTTATCTCATCAAAACCAATAATTCTACATTAGGAAAGAATGTTTGTGCAATAAATCATGTTTTGTTGGTGTGCCACTATGACACATGCACCTTAAATGTATAGTTACAATCACAACCACCTATACTTGTTCAAGTATTGGGCATTCTCCCCTATTCATATATTTCAAAATTTACTTACAGAAAAGTGACCACTACATTGTATAATGAGTATAATACAATGTAATTGAAAAGAATCTTATGTTAGAGTAAATTTTACTTGTTTCTACAGTATTTCCTAATTGATATTAGTGTGGTAGTAGCCTTTCTTTCTTTCATGCAAATATATATTTTCAACAAGGTTTTGTAAAACACGATTAGAGGGTCCAATGGTTGGATGGGTATTGGTAGTTGTGATAGTATTTGTAGATTTAAAGCTCAATATATTTTTATAGTATGGTACTATTAGTTGTAAAAAAAAAACCAAATAGTTGAATAGGTACTTCTAGTTGCGATAGTACTTGGATATTTGAAATTTAGTATTTTTCATAGTATAATGCAATTAGTTGTGAGAGAAGACTTGATCTAGTTGAAGACCATATAGTACCAAATAAATAAAATGTACCCAGTAGATCTAAAAAGTAGAAAACTATGTGATGCCGTATTGATACACTAACCAAACATGATTTAATGAACAACTATTGATTCTTATCATATAAATATTAGTCAAACCTTTTTTAGGATCTATTATGATACATGAAGAAAAACATGTTAATAGTATAAGTTTGATGGGTCATAATGACATGAAATAAAATATTTAAATTGTCCACATTATTAACTACTCTACAATGTAATTTTTTAAATTTTAATATTATACATTGCCATCTAAATGTTCAAGTAAAATTAAGATGCACCACTATTGAGCCCTCTCTACTAGATAACCCATATATTTATTTAAGGAAGGTGCCTTTGAAAATAATTGATGCTTGTAGAAGGCAAGATCCGTAATCTTATTTTGTAATCCTATTTTCAAAAAACTATTTTCTTTTGAACAATAAGTTGTAGAAGTGTTGATGGAGCATTGTTGGAAAAAGAGTAGAGGAGTTGGAGAGTTTGAGATTCATTCGTTTGTGGGTATTGCCGGATTCAAGTCAAGTCAAAACTCTTCCAGCCATGGCACCACTCAAACCTGAGGTCCCAATTCATTCCAAATGATGATGTATTTGATATAAATATTATTTGTGGACTATTTATGAATTGCATCTCTCAAATGAGTTTTGTTACTATTGCACACTTCAAATTTTTCAGAATGCGGGAGCATTGTTGTTTTATCAATTACAGGATTCGATTACACAATTGAATTGTTAGAAAATAACATAATCAGAAATGATGTTATACCTTGAACATGATCGACGACCAGTTGACAGGATGTTATACGCCGGTCCACTCACACCTTACACATGTGGCTATGTAGTCAACTAAAATATATGATATACAAGAATGAGTTTTAAAAAAAGATTATAAGCTATGTGTTTTAGTTTGTTGCATAAACGTTTCTCAAATCTTATAAATAGTTCAACCATATTACATCTTTGATGATGTGAGCTAGAAATGTGTTGTTATGATATTGACCTCTACCTTACAAATGAGTCACCAGAGTTGGCTAATACACCCTCATTACAAATATTGTACAACTAAGGAGAACAAGATCAAATTTATAGTTGTTTGAATATATACAAAACTATTGTATGAGAGAATCCAAGATAAGGACATTCCTTTGTAACCAATTTCACGACTTCTCCTCTCTATATTACAAAATGAACAAAATGTTTGTAATGAGGAAAGCATGAGACATAGCTGGATTATACGGATATATATATATATATATATATATATATATATATATATATATATATATATATATATATATATATATATATATATATATATATATATATATATATATATATATATATATATAATGGGGTGTGGACATCCTTACATCATACATTAAAAGGAAACTTAATAGGGTCATTCAGAATGGTTTTTCGACACATTAGACAACTAGTATTGTCATCTCCTTACTCAAAAGTAGCAATCTGAACAACCCATCAAACTACCACACTATAATGATCCCTCTCTTCTGCAAACTCTTTAGGAGGATGATAAAATGTTGATAATATTTAAGCAAAAAAAAAAGGAAAGAGGGAAAAAGGGAAAACGAGCTTGAATTCAAAGCATTCTATCGCTCAAAATACAAACTTGATGCTAAAGATACTCACACAATAAAATCTAGAAGCTTATTTTGTTAATTCTACTACTAATCAACAAATTATCCTCATACACCTAATTGAAAAGATTTAAGATTAATATGAAAGAAAAGTCTTTAGTTTTTTATTAAGGAAAATAGGTTTTAATGGGGCCCTGAAACCCTTACAGAGTTAAAATCTTAACAAAGATATAGCATTGAAAGTTTACAACAACAAAATAGCCATAGCAAAAAGAACAGCCATTCACAATCCTCCAGCAAAGCAATCAAAAGAACCAGAAATCAGAACCAGGGACAAAAATAGAAAACCAAGACAAAGACAAAGCCAGGAGAGAGGCTCAAGCAAACTCTTTGAGGATCTCCGTTGCATGAATCTCAAGCTCAGACGCCTTATTCACCGCCTCCTTAAGGTCAGCAAGATCTTTATCAGGTTCCTGGGTGTCCTTCTTCATAGTGTTGGATCTGGTTCTCTTCCTCGGACCATCCTCTGGAGATTTATCTTTACCGCTATTGGGAGACTCCTCCTTGCTACCCCTGTGTTCCTCTATTTTACTAATCAACACCTTTATGTTGTCGTTTGAAGCTTTGAAAATGTTGTAGCTTTGTTCAGCGATTTTCTGCGAGGTTCCCTCCACGCTCTGAACTCTTTTCTTCACTTCATCCATTTTATTTTCCATATCATTCTTCTCCTCAGTAAGCTTGATCTTGCTACAACTATCCTCCCTCTCCAACCTGCCCACCCTAAATTTTAACTCCTGGATTTCGTGGTAGGTCCATTTAGTAGTTCTATAGCTATCAATGACACTATTTTTGACATTGTTGAGCACATCCATCTGAGGGTTTTCTTTTGTGATGTCACTCAAAATAACCAGGGCAGGGTCAATAAGGTCCTCCATTTGAATTTTTCCCTCCTTATTCTCCTTAACCAAAGTTTTCATCATTTCCCTCTTTAAACCAATCCTGACAGAAACATTATGAAAATTTCTCCAGACCAAACTCTTCTCTTTATCTGTGATCTTGCAGGTGTATTGGTCAGTCCCATGATCATCACAGTCCTGCTCGTGGTCATCCTCTCTCCCCTGACTCTCCTCTTCCTCTTCACTATCCTTCCCCTCCTCTTGTCCTTCCTCGTTATTTTCTTCTTCAAAGTTCTTCCTTTTTCTCTGCTTCCTGACAGAATTGACATCAGGATCCTCTTCTCTGTTCCCAGGCATCTTAATTTTAATGTTTCTCTTTCCTTTCTTTTTCTCCTTAATTTCCTCCTCCTCCCCAAACATATCTTCCTCCTCGTTAGCACTTTCACCCTCTATTTCCATGCCCTCCGCCTCCTCATCATAATCTCTATCAGAAGAGATCTCAATGCTCTGCTTAAGTTCAGGTTTCTCCTTTTTCTCCAATTTCTCTTTTTTAATCTTCTTTTTCCCCTTTTTAGTGTGAGGGGTGGCCTCTGCATCCGTGTCTGAATGCATATCTTGGCTTTCCTCAGTATCAGAAGGGATATACTCTTCTTCTCTTGAGTCTAACTCCTCATCTAAGCCCTCCTTCCCCACTTTCCCCTACTTAATTTCTTTTCCTATAGTCCTAGCCTTGAAAAATTCGTAAATCAACAGCAAGAGCCCCTCATGGAAAGCAGGGTTGCCAATAGGCTTTCCCCTGGAAAGAAAAGTCTTTTGTTGCTTCGTTGACTTCAAAGAAAAAAAAATAACACTATTCCTAAAAACAAACTACGAAATAGAATAAAAAACTTAAAATTTATATAAAATTTAGGCCTAAATTAGAGCCAAGCAAGGACTCTCAGAATGTTTTAGAAATGACATTGAAATCAAGCAAAGTTTCCCTATTTGGGTTGCACATTGTTAGAGTTCATGGATAATTAAGTTTGGTGGTGGAAGTGTGCACTCAACTAGCTATGTAATAAAGCTATTGATATATGTTAGTGATCTTATTTTAATTGTAATATAACTATGTAAGAAAAAAAATTGTATATTTTCATTTGACAAATTGTTTAATTCCAAGTTGCAGAGCAAAACAGATAAAGCTGAGAATTAAAAAGTGAAGTACAGTCTAATTATATTTCCCACAAGGTTGGCAAGAATAGACGGACGTGTTCGCCACTGGAAAGGCCGAGGCTGAAGCACGCAAAACAAATTACAGTCAGATGGCATCTCTGTCGAAATTGTATATTTGCTTTGAAACAAACAGATAATACAAAATAAAGAAGCCCAATTCACCCATTGACGAGTTTGAATCTTTAAATATAAAGAAGATGCTCAAATACAAAACATCCAACTGCACTGTCCACCCAAATTCCATGACATTGACCAGAAAGATACCAAATAGCGTAAATAATTGCAACTGGCAACGACATTGAAGGATGGTGTCAAGTTGTGATCGACAACAGCATGAAATGAGAGGGATAATGATCTAGATTTCTAAGAAAATGTCTAAACTAATTTAATGAAATTGAGTTTTTTTCAAGATTTTTAATTCACAAAATCTTTTTTATTTATTAACTATTTGGCCCTATTTGCTAATAGGAATTAGCATTTTCTAATGTTGAATTAATAAAATACGTAGTTTTGGTAACATCAACCGATATTAGAATTTGACCATTTCAAATTCCCATTTTGGTCTATTTTGAGAATTTGAATATTCCACTTGAAAAGGTTCCAATTCCTCTTTTTTTTAGCCAAAATTAATAAAGTTTTCGGGTCCAGGCATGCTCCTTGGTAGAAATCAGGAACATTTTATTAAGTTTTCGGTTTCGTGTATGCTTATCATAATAATCAACAATTTGTTTTGTTTGTGTCTGTGTGTATGTTGGAGTAGGGTTTTCGACCATCTAATCATATACGTAGAGAATCTAATGGCCCATGGTTGCGCGACATTTTCATTTCATTATTTTGTTTACGTCTAGGGTTTTTGTTTGTCTGGTGGAGTATGGTTTGTGTCCTCTGCTGGAGATTGTTTCATCCGTCTGGTGGAGTTAGGTTTGTCGCTATGTCTTGTTGTTGTCGGACTTTGGTTTGCATTCGTCTGTTGATTTCTAATTCCAATTCCAAAAATGTGGAACCAAAGGCAGAAAATGCATCTTCTTGCTCATCTTCTGGGTCAGCCAAACAACTCAAACTATATTTCGAAAATGAGAAATCAGAATATCAAATTCTTGATTTGACCATTTCTAGCATTAGATCAAATTCAACCTTTTCTAATTCCTGCAAGAAAACGGGGCCTTAGAGTATGAGCCTTATCTTGAATTTTTTTGGCTAAGAGTTAAAGATTGAGAAGTACCTATTTTGTCAAATTCATTTAGAATATAATCCCTGGCCTCATTTCCTATGATAACAGAACATTGCACTCATAAAAAATTGATCTGTGGTGAGCTTTTTAAGATCCTTTCAACTTCACCAAGAGACCAATGGCCCATAACATGAATTCGACTATTTGCTTTAAAGCCCACACAGATAATTATAAGAGTTTTAAGACCTAATTATTTTCACAATTTCATGATGATCAATCATCAAAAGAGCAAATGAATTTTAACCATTTATATATTTAATTATTTATTCCCTAAAGATTATAATATTATGAATATATTATAGACTTGCAAGATAATAAGAATATGCTAATGAAATGGAGAAAACTAGCATAGCAACTAATATCTATTGTTATACAATGATTGAAAATATAATTGATTTCAATCATTTGAAGACAAGTAAATATTAATTATTAAGATACAAAAGTGGCAACATATTTATAGTAATCAATTAGAGGACTAATAGAGATTTTTTGTTGTAGTTATTGTAGTAAAGATTAACATTCTACATTTATCTTATATACTTTCACGGTAGAACACTATATCTCAACCCACTACTTATCGTTCAACTTATTACAACTTTTTCATTAAGGTTTTCAATGTAATAATATTATGAATATATTGCAGATTTACAAGATGGTAAGGATATTGATAATAAAATGGAGAAAGGTTGCATAGCAACTAATACGTATTGTTACAATATGATTGAAAATATATTTGCAATCATTTGAAGACAAGTATTTATATTAATTATTATTATGCAACATTATTTATAGTAATAATTAAAGGACTAGTAAAGATTCATTATTGTAGTTATCATAGCAAAGATTAATTCTACATTTATTTTATAAGCTCGTGATAGAACATCAAATCTCAACCCACCACTTATCATTCAATTTACTAAAATGTTTCTATTAAGTCTTTAAGTGATATATGCGAATGTCCTCACAATTTTATAGTTACAAGAATCAACTACAAAAATATTAGGAGAAAGTTAAAATGTGAAAGTGTCAATGTATTTAACGACATCATAATCATGGTCCAAAACTAATCATGTTTAAAAGACCTTATTTAACAAGGGAGTGTTTAACTTAGTAGTGCACCCTAATTTTATTAATTGACATGAAAACATATGTATGATCTTGGTATTAATAAATTGTGGTTCGGAAGTCAAGGATGTAGACAATTTAATTTTTTATTGAGCACAATCATCATGACCCATCAAATTTATGTCACTATTGTAATTTTTAAGAGGTAGATCGTGGTAGAAGAAGAAAAAGGCTCAACCAATAGTTGTACATTAGAAACCAATAATTGTAGAGTGGGAAAGAATACTTGTGCACATTAAATCATATTTTGTTGGTGTGCCAATGTGACACAAAAGCTCTAAATGTACAATTACAATCACAACTATCTATACTTGCTCAAATATTGGACCTTCTTCCCTATTCATATATTTTTAAATTACATTCACAAGAGTGGCTACTCCATCATTAAAATGTATTGTGTATTGAATAAATACACTAACCAAAAAAATCCATTGTTATAAATTTCACTTGTTTGTATAATATTGCCTAATTGACAAGTAGCAATGATATTCGTGGAGAGGGCCCAATAGTTAGATAGTAGGTGTCACAGTACTCGTACATTTAGTCTATAGATTATTAAAAATAAATTTTTAGATTAAACTATACATATTTATTTTTTTGACATTTGAAATCACACTTAATTATTCATCATCAAGAAAAAATGCACTCCAATCCAAAAATTGAAATTCACTTATTACATTTTTAATTTATTGTATTTAAATATTTAATTTCAACCGATTTTCACCAGAAATCCAAACTCTTTTTTTTTAAAATAATACAAACTCATTTTATTTAAATCAACTGTTTGCCAATCGGTCGCATACTCTGAATATTCAGTTCCCCTGTACACGGTTTCAAATTGAATTTTACACAAAATCGAGGAATTGCAGAAATGGTCGCTCCGCTAACCCGGGAATTTAATAAAAAATAAAGCAGAGAACACGATCCTGTTAAAAAATGGTCGACAAATCCGTCAACAAATCCGTCAAGTTTTAGACGCCGGAAGTCTAAATAACGTACATCGACACTGCAGATCCGGCGACCACCATTGATGGATGCCATGAGCTCTCTTAAAATCAGCCGACGGGCCCAAATTCATCGTCAATCTGGCCGACGGAATCAAATGCGAGGCCTTGGACTCCTTCCCAAACGCAGCCATAATCGATTCGTTAATCGAATGGCGAGCAGCAAAATCATCAATTCTGCCCACGCCGAATCCGATCCCGTGCAATTTCTCCCTGTTCCCGAAGTAACCAACATAACCAGAACTGATATCATCAGCCGGATTGACATACAGATTAGGAGTCCAGATGCTCAGAGCAGTAAAAGAATCGCGATCAGATGCTTCATGTGTTCTGCTTTTGACGGCCATGGCCAAACCGGCCGTCAAGACGCTGTGCGCGACATGAAACCCTAATTTCAATTTCTCGTTTTTTATTCTCTCGAGCGGCGCGGACGCAAATGGAGGATTGAACAGGTGGCTTTCCAAGACGAGACCTTCGTCTTCGCAAAGCTTTCGCGCAGCCAGCATTGCAAAGGCGGCGCCTAAAGAATGGCCGGCAACCCAGACTTTGCAGTGCCCGTGCTTTGCAATGGCGGATCTGACGGCGCCTAGGGCAAAATCAAACCTCGGTGTTTTGTGCAGGCCGTTGGTTATGAGAACCAGATCGAGTTTCAGATCTGTGCGCAAAGTCTCGTGCTTTAAAATCGATCCTCTGAAGGCCACCACGGATCGGGGAATGTTGTCTTGGGGTTTTGAATTTTCCGTTCGTTCGAAGACGGCCCCGAAGATCGAACCGTCGACCTTGTCGATCATAATTTGTACGGGATGGTAATGGAAAAAGGTCCACCAGGCGGGAGCTAGGGCATCCGACGGGCCCTGCCGTTTTTCTTGGCGATCTCTTTCCAGAACGTAAACTGCCTGCACCAGAGCGCCCGCTACGATTCGTCTGTGCGATGGATCGCTCCTGCGAAACAAATAATCAAAAATCGTGATTTTTTAAAGCTGCAAAATATAAGATTTAGGGATTCAAACAGGGGATTGTTTTAAACAGAGGATTTATTATGATTGAAATAGCGGATGGATTTAAATAGAGAATTTTTAAGGATTTCAGGATTGAAATAGAGGATAGTTTTCAACAGAGAACTTATAAGGATTTTGGGATTGAAACAGGAGATGGATTTAAACAGAGAACTTATAAGGATTTCAAGATTGAAATAGAAGATGGATTTGAACAGAGAATTTGTAAGGATTTCAGTATTGAATCAGGGAACGGTTTTAAACAAAGAATTTGTAAGGATTCGGGATTGAAACAGGGGATGGTTTGAAAAAATAGAATTTACCAGTCAGGATTGAGAAGATGACGGGGTCCCGACAGATCAAAATTATCGCGCCCGCTTGCCATTCAGTCGACAAATCGTTGAAGTTATTTGATCCCAATAAAATTTTTGCTGCATTTAAGATCTGCGCAGCGTTTAATACGACGGAAGAATTGCAAGAAGCCGCCGGCCGTCTGACTATGTCCGCGGATGTAGAGATTGCGTATTACGCGTTGGTCTGGGAGGTAATTTCTCGGATCGCCATTGTCGTCTGCGAAGTTTTCTCGTTGACCAGCAACATTTTAAATTTTTTCAACGTCGCTCTTGGAAACTTTCCCGCGTTAATCCGAATGCCAATACAACACGGTCCACTTTGTCAATTATGTTGATGTTGATGAAGAGTGCATTCACCTCATAATACCTAACATCCAATCAAATTTCGTTGTCCATAACTGCATTCCTTTTCATAGTATGATGTGGACTCAAAATATTTTATCATTGTTTATATCACTGATTCACTAGTATACCTATATTTTTAATTAAAACATTGGTAAAATAAGCTAAGAGATGTCAAATTTCAAAATGTCTAACATTCATAAATGTAAATAATTTATCAAATTTTGTATTAAGAAATAAAGAAGATTGTAAATAAATAAAAAATAAGGGCTCGCTCAAAAATTGGAATGTGCTAATTTTGCACACATCTAATAATTTTATTTGAAATGTTTGAAAAACTTTTAACTAGAACAAAATACATAGAAGTAAATGAATGTAATAAAATCTATAAATCAACAATTGAATCTAATAAAACTTTGATCTAATATGCATAGTCAAACTTTTCTAACCATTTGTTCATCATTATACGTCTCTTCTTTCACATGAACTTTGAATATGTATTTATTGAAAATGGCTTTCTATCATTTCCCCTAGTTTGACATCATCTTGGTCTTCATGCTTCAATGTGTGTAATTCCTTTGTTGCAACACCCATAATCTCTTGAGAAGTCTTTTTCCAAAAATAGTAACCCAAGTGAAAGTTGTATGGTGTTGGACTTTACATTGAAGCATATATATATAATCGCATTCAGGAAAACTCTTATCACATCTTTGACAGTACCAATTACCATTTTCATCATTGTTCACCTTCTTATTGCAATGCATAGATCTTCAAATTTTAAGGGGCAAGTTGTATAATAAAAATTGTTCACCTTTATAAAAAAATAAGGTAGCTTTTATCACCATCCAACAAGGTGCATTAGATCTACCAAGTCTCCCATCCTTAATTTGTGCCACAATTTTCAACATTTTAGCTAGTCCAACATATGAAATTGTCTTTCTAATAGAATGGGAAGCAAGATCTTTTCCTTCTATATCAAACCAAGATCTCAATTGATATATGCCTCTAGAAGATCTAAATTTATAAGAAGTTGGGTTGCGTTGATTGTCCCTATAGATTTTCCTCCAAAATCACTAATGCATCCAGCATTTATAGGAAGAATGCAAAAAGTTCCTAACTCAGATAGGTCTTGGAGTTGTTGGCCTTATTGCAAAAACCACCTCACATTGTCAACTCCACTATAAAAGCTAACCTCTCTTTCAATTGAAGAGTTTTTTTTTGAGTTTGTGTGGCATTCTTTTTTAATATAACATTTGATGGATCAACTGATAAAACAACACCAATGATATCAAATATAGAATTGTTTTCCATGCCATCAACTTTACTTATTGATATAAAATTAAAATATTATTTAGGTATAAAACTATCTTCCTCCATACACAACTCAACTGTGGAATTACTTTGTAATATAAATTCTCAATCATTCTTTAAATGGTTGATTTTTTTCTATGGAGGTTTGAGGATCCCATTTGAGATTGTAAGTTCACTTTCCCAATCTTTGTACAATCATAAAATTTATCTACAATAGAATTAGAACATGTTACTCTTATTTCAGCACCATCAAAATCAACTAGGTTGAAACTAAAATCTTTTCCATCTCCTCTTGCATTGTTGAGTTGACGAAATTAAGTCTTTGTAGTAACTCTAGCATTTATTGTCTATATTGCTCATATAAGGATGCAATGCTACAATAGAAATATTTTTTGTAACAACTTTATTTCTTTCAAAAATTAATTGATCATATGAATTGTTGGTAAAATCCATGCTTGTGTCATCATAACATAAATAAAATAATGGTCAATAAATTAGCAATAAGATACATCGAACACAATTCATTAAACACTAATAAGCACTACCGTAATGAAACTAAAAAACTAATTAACAACACACAAATTTAACAAATAAAATTAACAACTAACCAAACTTAGTTTTAAAAAAAGCTAACTAAATATGTAATAACAAAATTTTAAATTGACAATCTAATCCAATTAACAAAAATTAAACTAACTAAATTTACAAAATCTAACTAATTTTTAAAAAAAACTAAACTAATATAATCTAACAAAAATGATTAACATTAATCTAAATCTAAATAAAAAATTAAAATCTATTTAACAAAAACTAATTAAACTAATTTGTGTCTATATTTTTGGCAATTACTAGGTGACTAAGTCTGGTTTCTGGGATTCTGGTATCATGGGGGGTAAATTGAAAGGTGAGGAACTGACTGTGTGCAAATGGAAGAAGGAAGCCAAAGTCTGGGAAAAGCTCCAAGAAGGTGATGTCACACCCTATATGGAGAAATTACATGGCTACAACAAGGACATTTCCAAGGAATTTACCGACAACTGGGATAACGGTAAAGTTACCCTTTGTGGTAAAAATTTTAGCATTACTGAAAAACTTATCTCTAAGATTACGGGTCTTCAAATGTTTGGTTTAAAGTACTATAGAGGTAGGCTCATGGCCCAGAATGTGGCTAAAATGTACCCTAAGTCTGAAGGTGAGAAAGCCCTCCTTGTGAAACAATCTGGAGATTTTGTTCTTTGTAGTCAAATGAAACTGCTTTGAGCTAAACTTGTCAAAGCCCTTATGTAGTATTTTACTCTTGAGGGTCGGTCTACTAGAGTCTATAATTTTCATTTCATGCTGGTGAATCATTTTTGTTACAAAAGGAAAATCTCTTTTCCTTACCTTCTGTTGCAGTCCCTTGGTACTAACATTTTGGAAAACAAGAAGAACCCTGAGAAGCCTATTCTTCACGATGGGCTTATTTTTCTCATTTATGAGTATGCCAAGTCTAACCTCCAGGATGTAGCTTCGATCCCCCGGAAGCTTAAGGAGAATAAGGGTAAAAGATCCCTCCTAACTGACGGTAACACTCCCAAGAAGAAAAAGAAAGGTAACCCTACTGGTGAGTTGATAGTTCAGCGAAAAAATTCCTCACGGAAGAGGCTGGCATGAACACTAACGAAGACACTGACCTATATGAGAAGGAGATAATAACAATGACATGGCCGAAGCTTCCAAATTCCTCTCTGAGGAGGTGGGTATGGATACTGAGGAAGATACGGAGGTGTAGGAAGAGGATCATAATCTCAACGACTATCATGATGAGGAAGATCAAGTCCCTCAGGTTTCTACCTCTGAGCCTTCCTCAGATTCTGAGAGCGACAAAGCCAGTAGTGCCAAGAATGGGGATCTGAAGACCGAAGGCCCGGGTGATAACCATGTTCCTGAGGAGGCTACTGATATGGAGAAAAATGTCATGGGTGCTAGCCCTCAAGCTGTGGCTAGTTCTAATCCTCTTGGTTCTTTTTTTGGTGCTCATATTGAAGAGTGTTTCAACCCTATTACCCACACCTCCCCCATTCTTGTGTATTATGTCAAATCATCCTCTAAGGAGGAAATTATTTTCAGGGCTATCTCTGAGAAGGCCGAAGAGAAAAAAGAAGAGGGCAGTGACAAGAAGAACCCAGGGAAGAATATTGGGAACAACCAAGAGGAACACACTAATAAGGGTAAAGGGAATTTTGGGTTCATGCAGGTTCTCAAAGAGCGGGTTGGCATGGACATGCAAATGAACTCTTGGTTGTATGATGAAATACAAGATGTTACTATCAAGTATTCTGAGCGGGAAGACAAAGTAAACAAAATCACCCTATGGATGGCCAAGCCCACGATCACTCCCACTACTAATACTATGACGAGTGATGGCTCTATTGGCCAAGGCCTGATGGAGAAGATGGAACAAAAAATTAATACCATTGTCAACTACCACATGCAGACTACCTCCAGCAGTATCCTGAGCATTGAAGAAACCCTCAGTAGAATCATGAAACAGAACTTTGAGGGCATGAAGGTAACCACTAACAACCTGAGGGCCCTTCTCTCTATTCTAGAAGGGAATAACAACCCCATTATTATTGAAGATGAGGATACTAAAGGATCTACCCCAGTTGGCCCTAGTTCTTGCACTAGAGCGAGTACGAGGAAAAAGAAAGAAGACAATTCAAAGAAAATCATGGCTCTCCGGGAGTCCAACCAGTAATTTGATATGCTGAAGGAGGACACAACAAAATTTATGGAAAAAATGCCTTAAGTTGTGATGGTTGGTCAACACCCTACTTTTTTGGTGTGTGTCGGTCTGGTTTTGCTAGTTTCTAGTGCTGGGGGGTTTCTATTATTCTATGATGTTTCCCCCAGCTGTCTCTTTTTGTGTTGTGTTGATATTTCCTATCTTTCTCTCCTTTTTTAAAGGGTTATTGTTCCCTTCAAAAACTATTTTTACCTTAATCAAAAATAAAAACTAATTAATAATAATCTAAATCTAAACAACAAAAATCTAAATCTAATTAATAAAATCTTAATTAAGCCAATAGGCTTTTCATTGTGGGCATCACCCATTGACGGAAAAGTGTCAGCAACTAGAAAATTGTCTTATACCACCAAAAATATTTGATCAGTCAGGAGACATCGACAAAATGAGAGCTCACAAATTTTGGGATAACCTCATGTTGTTTGGGATATGTTTCTACATTTGGATAAGCTTGTCTATTTTTTGTTGTTCTGTTGGTTCCATGAGTGAATGTTGGATTTGAATGTCGCTGATGGAAAATTGTCTTATACTAGAAAAATTAACTATGGATTTTCCCTGAGAAATTTTCAAGAAATCTTTACTGAATTTACACAAAGATGCGAGAAGTTGAAGGAGGCAATGTTATTTCCACGTAGCCAAGTAGTTGCACCAAGAGGCCTCATTTTTCCATGTCTAGTAGAAATAATGTCAACCATCAGATGAAATCAGATCTAGCAGTGGTGGAAAACCCATGTTCTGAGCATCTAGATGCTTTGTCGTAACCAATTTGGGTTGTGGATTGGTTTGAGATTTTTTTTGTTTTTCCACATCATTGAGAATGTCGAGGAGAAAGGGTGGCCACATACAAAGTCCTCTTTACAAGCCAAATATTCCCAGTTAGTGCCTTATGCTCAATTTCTTTGTCAAGGAGCCATCTTACATTTTCTTGCTGCATAGGAAAAGTTTGAAGAATCTAAGCATAGGTCCTCAACCGACTACAAAGGAGGTGTAGACACTTTTTGATGATGTTTTATCGCTGAAACATAATGTTTTTTTTGTGTAGATTGAAAAGCTTGCGCTAGGATTGGAAGCCAACGAAGTGAAGCTTTTCTGGGTTCTAATTCGACAATTAAGGGCTTTTGATGCTTTCCACTCATATCTTTCTGAGATTGAACTTGGTCTTCTGCTCACATCCATCGTTCGCTAACCTACACAAATTTTAAAGATTCTGGTTTAGTTTGGTTGAACTGGTGAGCTCCTGCTATTGATTTCATAAATTTGAGATGATTAGGGTTTTAATTTAGCTGACGCAGCTATTTACCTGAGGGGACTTTGGTAGATTAATAATAACAAAGGATTGACAATTACATCCAATACCATAAGGTAAACATAATGATACAACATCCTCTACACAAGTCGTAGGGTATGTCACAAAAATCAAATACAAAGTATGTTACAATATTTGCAACTCTAAAGCAATGATACAAGATATAATTATTATAGACATCATAAGATAGATATGAACAAGCCTCCAATGAAGAATAAGAAGAAGGTAATAGAACCAAGAATCCTCAAGCACCGCTACATGAACATCAAAATCTCAAATGGTAAAAGAAAATACTACCAACCGACCTCGTGGAACCAAAGGTCCACTCCCACTATGCTGAGGAGATAACAACAAACCCCACTCGGATAACAAACTCAATAAAAAATAATTAGGAAAAGGGTCCTGAAGGCTTTCTAACTCAAAATGGTACCACCAGCTAATGATAAAGAAAAGATAATAAACATCAAAAGACCAACATGTAACAAAACACTAAATGGCAGAATATCGAACAAATACAAATCATCAAATAATATTGAAATAAAAGAGACACACCACTAGAGGAAAATGCAAAAAAAATAAGGAGGATACTTAGGCTACATACTATGGGAGTGTCATCACATGGCCATCTACTTGAGTTACACTAGACTGGTCACATTAGACCCTGGACCCTCAAGCATTGAGTTACCCTGAACTGACCTATCTGAGCCTTGGACCCTCAATACATCCCACACGGGACTAGAATACCCTGTCAAGAACATGAGGAATTCTAATCATACCTACTCTCTAGGTATCATCCCATTCCCATACTTAGCCTAAACAAGCGCTCAAGGCATAGGCAAGGCATAATCTCTATATTATATTTTTAATGAACTCTCCAAATTTTAATTACTATGTTATCATTTATTTGTATAAAACTTATGATAGGTTACCCTGGTACTGACCACTTTGGGTCTCATACCCCTATTGTAAGCCACTCCCCTAAGATGCACCTATTTAACCTCCCCTAGACTCACAAGTCACCAATAATCAAAGAAATCTCATAAAAGAATAACAGGGACACACAATGGTCCTTAAACTAAAACACCATAAACACACGGACAAGGAATTTCTCATAACCATAAGATTCCATAGAACAAGGTTGGGTAGACATAATCGAACTAATATAACATCATAATTCATAGCACAAGAATACATATACAACCATAGAAAACAACCCCCAAGCCTTTAGTGAACTAACTCCCAAGTCAACTTAAAACCCCCAATAATCAATACGGATATAACAAGGTCCAACAAAAATATTTCAAATAAAAAATTCAAACACTTACAAGAAAATATGATTCCCTTAAAGAAATCCAATTAATTTTAAAACATAACTAGTTCGACTATATTTGCATGTCTGTATAACCATGCAAGTAAACATATATGATTATGAATTCCAATTGACTAAAACAATCATCTTGTTGACTAAAGTACATTTGACTACAAAAACACTAATATAAATGTCTCATGCATAACTATCTATTTAAAAATAAAATCACATGCATATATACTTTTTAAATAAACGTTTAACTAAGATATTCATCCATATCAAAACACTATTTTTTCAATAATAAAATAATGTTATTAATTAACTAAATATAAATATAAATGAAAACATTAATATTAAAACCCGCATGTAAAAAAATTAATTAATATTTATTTATTAATTAACTTTAAAAAAATTAAATTAAAAAATTAATAAATAATAATAATAAAAATAATTTATTTA
This sequence comes from Chamaecyparis obtusa, assembly GCA_027943335.1. Taxonomy (NCBI): domain Eukaryota; kingdom Viridiplantae; phylum Streptophyta; class Pinopsida; order Cupressales; family Cupressaceae; genus Chamaecyparis; species Chamaecyparis obtusa. The sequence goes on along the minus strand of BSBK01004178.1, from coordinate 2,342,832 downwards.
TTTTTAATAATTTTTAGATCTAAAAATTAATAAATAATACAATTTTTATTTTTTAAATAAATTTTTAAATCTGAAAATTAATAAATAATAATAATAATAAATTCAAATAACATAAACCTTTTTTTTAAACACACACACACACACACACACATATATATATATATATTCTCAATTGATTTCTTTAATGGAAAACTAGGGTTTTAGGCAAAATTAATTTCTTTTGAATATGATTTCACATGCAATTTTAAATTTAATTTTCTATGCAAAATATATTGAGAGCAAAATATCAATCTTTTCTGGTTAAATACCCTAACTAAGAAAATTCACACAATTTCTTAAAATTTCATCCTAGGTTTTCAAACCACTAAACTAAATACCAAATCTAATTTAACATCAACTAATCCAAAATTTCACAAAAACAAAATTAATTTAAAACAGAAACCCGATTCCAATTTCATTCACATATACAATTCCAGACACAAAGCAAACAATATTTTAAAAGAAAGAATTTGACAGAAAGAAAGTTTCAAACTCTGCCTCAAACAATGCCTAAAAATTTGAAACCAAGAAAGATCTAATTCACCTTTCAAAATCCAAGCTTTCTAACAATCTCTAACAACGCCTAAAAACTCCAAGCTTTCCAAAAATCTTCCAAATTCATCCAAGAGAGCTCCTCCAAAACTTGATAGACGTAATTGAAAATAATATCCAGAAACCCCTCATAAAGAGGACCTATTCCTCCTAGGGTTTCTAAAACATGCAAACCCTAAAATAGAACTCAACTCTCTCTACCTAGTTTCTATAAATTCACTTTACATGATAAAATAACTCAATAATAAAATAATGCACTTTTTAATTATAATTTCTAACTCAACTTTTAACTTTAAATTCTAATTCAATTTTCACTTAAACCGAATGTGCAACTCATATTGCATATAATTACTTAATTAATGAGTAAATACTTTAGCACATAAATAACTATGCAAACTGATAAATTAAATATTAAATAAATCAACTATGTCTTAAATTTCATTTTTAGATTTAATAATTAATTAAACCCTTTTATTCCAAATTTAAACTTTAATTCAATCTTTTAATTAACAAAGGTATTTAATTAACCTTAAAAATTAAATATATTGTACATCTAATATTTCCACATTCATAAAATATAATGATTCTAATCTCATAATTACTCCTAATTTAATTATTTAAATCAAATAATTCACTCAAGTAAATCCACTTGACTCCCAAAACTCAAAAAACAACTAACTTAAACAATAAACAAACACCAAGGAAGGGCTCACGGATTCACGTCACCTTAACGAATTCAAATGGGTAGAAATAGATACTTTCCCATTATTTTTAGGACAATCAAGGGTTTGGATTTGGGTTTGGATTTGGATTTGTATGTTATCTCCCCTCTCTTACCATTGAGATATTGTGATAGGGCATACTCATCCTGATAATTTAGAAAAGTTGATGCCCAGTACTTGCAAACCTGCATAAAAGATGAGCATATACATATATGCATAAATATAAACAAGAAATGGTAGGGATTAGTCGATTGTGTGGATCTCGCAAGCAAGTAACTACGACTTTGTCCCTCAACCACATCAGGCACGTCAAACAGAAATACAAAACATACACATCAACCATACACATGCAAGTATGGGGTCAGTAAAACCATAAGCATAAATGATATTCTAACATATAATTCATCATCCTAAAATAACCATAACATATAAAAAATCAGACTATGAGAGGGGCATTACAGGTACATTGTCGTTTCTCACCAACAGCGGTTGGGTAAAGAGGTAAGCATCGCAACTGTCTAAGGATCACTGGGGGTAAGGGCGATCACCATGAAGGAGTGGCAGTTTGAGTCCTATATCACACACCATTTTTTCCCACCCAAATATCCCTTGGACTTCGTTATTCCTTCTTCTCAAAGCCAATTTTCTAAAGCATTTTAGACTAGGCAGGATCTAGATCAAGAAGCTCTAAATATCAGGGTGTCACTTTCTATAGATGCATGGGTCGATGGGAATCACATATCTGGTTAGTCTCATTCTATAAAAATCATTATTTTGTTCCTTGTTAACTACTTGTAGACTGTGTTGCTCAAGGAAAAAAATATGAAGTGTCGCGAATTTGTTGAATATTCATAAGATTTCATTAATGGGTTGTGAATGTCGGTATGTAGGGATTGCAGAAAGTAAGTCTACCTAGGTAAGTGGGAAATGCAATGATGTTTCATGAATTCCATCACCATGGGTGCTAGTTATCTCATTCTTTATCTGATTAGCTCGCTACACCAGAGCATAGGTGGATTTGATACTATAGATATAGCTCTCTGCTAAATTGATTTTCCCCCAACTCCAAGTATTGTTTGGTTGTGTTGCAGTATCTAGCCATGAATTGTTTGTTGGAATAATTTGAGTTTTGCCCAACCTTTCCACTTTCATGTCTACTCAACTCTGCCCCAAAACTCATCCCGAATCCACTGCTCTATGGACTGTTTATAGAATTTCCATTGCTAATGTCTTAAAAACTCAAAGATAAAGAGGTATTCAATTTCATAGCATTTGTTATCTTTGGAATTGTTGAGCCCATATTCTTAGGAAATCCCATCCCATGTGAAATGGTGATGATCTAAAGGCCTTTGGTTAAGGCTATCCATCAAGAATAGTGGTTGTTAAAACAAAAATGTAAATCCTTGCATGTGCTTTCAAATTTATCTTTGTTGGCAGAATTCCTCTTGTCACCAGTCACACTAGCAACACCAGAGCTTGAACTCATCAAAATTCATTACTCTTTCCCAAGTTTAAATTGAGGTCTTCACTCCTATTCTTGAATACTTGTCTATTATGTGTGGAATGTTTGTGGACTGTACATTAGATATGAATAGATGGCTGAAATTCCAATATTTGAATGTTTAAAGACCTAATAATGCAGATTGATCCTTATTCCAAAAAAGATGACAAAAGCATATGAACTGTTAAGAAACATAAGGAATAAGGAGTACTAATTTAAATTTTGGATTTTAATTCTAGGATTGCAATACAAACTATTTTGTGCAGTGGACAAAGTGTTGGAGATTTGCCAGCAAGCCAGTGCTGAGTGTATGTTTGTCATTGATGACAACATATGGTAAGTTGCATGTTTGGAGGACTTATGCAGTAAGCTTTGAGTATGAGTAGCATGGACATGTTATCAACATGATATCATGGACGCAGAGGTTAATTGTTAGTACAAACAGTTATATAGCAGCTTGTGTCAGTAGTGTTCCTGATAGAGTTACAGGTAGTGTTATGTGAGTAATTGTCCGTACAATCATCATGGAGCCTTGCACCCTTGGCTATGTGATGGAGACATGTTAGTGTTGTTACATTCATGGACGTAGAGTCTAATGTGTAGTAGAAGTAAAGTTATGTAATCGCTATTCACCAATAGCAGTTTCTTGTGTTTATTCAGAAGAGCTGACCGAGATTATGTTGGTACAGGAGTTGCGCCTATCATTCCGATATGCGTGCTTGGATTAGTAATTGGAAAAGAGTGGTTAAGAGCGCATAATGTAATTTAGCTTGAAGAGAAAGTTTCAGTTAATTTGGTAGAGCCGACAGTGTGTAGCGTGCATCTACACTTATTGATTTGGATAGGTCCCAGGTTATGTTGTGTGCTTAGTAGAGCCAACATAAATTTATTGGAGAGTGTTATTGTTTCTCTATTATGATTTCAAGATGGTTCTAACAGGCTAACTTGGTTATATCATTTAGAGAGAAGATATTTATAGGCATTCATTTGTGATTGCTAAGACATGGTTCAGAGTTGAATGTGAAGAGTAGAGCAGAGTGTGCGAAGTGTTGAGCCATTAGTAGAAGGTCTATGTGACCAAGTAAAGAGTTTATGCTATACATTAGAACTGATCTAGACAGCAGGTCAAAGTGTAGTTCACCAAGATCCAGATATAGTGTGTATCTATTAAATTCAGAAGGTTGTAGCCTCCACCCCTTTGAGCAGTGAGCTCTCGAATAGTGCGTCCTCACCCCTAACAGGGTTAATTGTAAAAGACTCCTAACAGGGTCCGACCCTTGACTAGGTCACTATACTAAATGCATTGTAAAGATAACTCCTAACAAGGTTGATCATAAAACACTAGTGCATATTATTAGTGGGTGCCAATTCCCACCGGGGTTTTTACCTATTTGGGTTTCCCCATAACCAAAATATTGGTGTTGTGTTCAAGTGTTCTTTCATTGTATTTTTGTTTAATGTTTAAGTATACTTTGGATAAAGAATTGAAACTTGTAGATAACTGATTCACCCCCCCCCCCCTCTCAGTTATCTCTGGGGACTATTCCTAACAATTGGTATCAGAGCCAAGTGCCTCAGAGAGAAATTTTAACAGCTTGAGGTTGATTAGATGGCATTCTTTAGAAAAGATAGTCCTAAGTTTGATGGAGAAAACTATCCTGATTGGAAGAACAAAATGGTGACACATTTGCAGTGCATTGCTTTTGAAGTTTTTGAAGTGGCTATCAAAGATATTAAGATCCCCTCTCTAGAAGACCTTGCAAAAGATGATGCTACTAGCAAGCAAGGGGATTTGTTCCATCAAAATGCAATAGCCAAAGAAGCACTTATCAACGCCTTATCTGATAGTGAGTTTTCAGAGTTAAAGAAAGTAGACACAGCCTACAAGATATGGAAGCACCTAGAAGACATGTTTGAAGGAGATACACAAGAAAAGAATGTGTGCAGAAAGACATGGAAGAAAAGATACAATTCATTAGAGATGCTACCTAAAGAAAACATCAGAGCTTACAACCAAAGGATTAATGAAGCAGTTGCCAGAATTAGGAACAATGGTGGAGAGATATCAGAGGAAGATATTATGGATAAATTGATGACTACTCTTACAATAGAGTATGAAAACAAGATCAACATCCTTGATGAGACCATTCAGCTTACAACAAATTTCAAGAGAGAGACCATTCAGCTTTTGAAATTTTAAGATTGAAGACAGAGCCTAAAAGTGAGACAACCTTCAAAGCATCAGTCCATGGTAAGAAATCTTCAGAAACTTCTGGTAATTTTGATGATGAAGATGAAGATAAAGAGATAGATGATATTATTTCTATGATTGCTAAGAAATAAAGAAAAGGAAAAGGAAAGTATGAAGGTCAGTTACCATTCAAATGTTTCTCATGTAATAAGATTGGTCACTTTGCATCCGAGTGTCCTACAAGAGTTAAGAAATTCAGAACTAACTACAAGCCTAAGTATACAAAATAATGTTACTATGTTGGTGATGGAGTTTCTAATGATGATTCAGTTGAAAATGAAATTAGATTCATTGCTATTATGGATAAGATGGATCATGAAGATAAGAAAAAGGAACAAGAGCTAGCATTGATTTCACAAGTTGACATAAGAATAGATTGGATTATAGATAGTGGTTGTTCACATCACATGACAGGTGATAAAGATAGATTTGTTCATCTGGACAAATACAATGGTGGTATGGTTAGATTTGGAAACAACACTCCTAAACCTATCATTGGTAGAGGAGCTATCACATTAGATGGAAAGAAAAACACTGATGATGTTCTTTATGTAGACGGTTTGCAGCATAACCTTCTTAGTGTTGGACAGTTGCTTGAAAAAGGTTATAGTTTGGAGTTCAAAGACAAAAAATGCATCATTAACAACAAGGATGGTGTAATGATTGCATCAGGTTCAAAGACCAAAGGTAATTTTTTCAGCTTAATTATGAAGCAAGTTGTTTTGTTGCTAAAGTAGATGACAGTTGGCTATGGCATAAAAGACTATGTCATATCAATTTTGATAACATAGTAAAGAAAAGAAATGTAAAGGCAGTAAGAGATATACCTAGCATAGCAAAGCCAGTTGATACTATTTGTAGGGAATGTGTGATGGGAAAACATGTGAGGAATTCATTCAAAAACAAGAATAATTCAACAGAGAACAAGTTGGATCTGATTCATACAGACCTATGTGGACCAACTCAAACAAGATCACACTATGGTGAAAGGTATTTCATTTTGTTTGTTGATGATTATTCTAGAATAATGTGGGTTGCATTCTTGAAAGATAAGTCAGAAGCATTTGATAAGTTCAAAATATTCAAAGCTAAGGTTGAGAATGAGTCTGGACTAAAGATAAAGTGTCTAAGATCGGATAGAGGAGGAGAATTCACCTCTGACAGATTCTATGAGTACTGCGAAGAACATGGCATAAAGAGACAATTAAGTGCACCTAGAACCCCTCAATAGAATGGGATTGCAGAGAGAAGGAATAGGATCATCCTTGATACAGTGCACACCATCATGATTGAAGGAAATGTTGCACACACTTATTAGAGAGATGCGGTCAATACAACAGTCTATACCATCAATAGAATACAATTGAGGCCTGGCACGGACAAGACACCATATGAGCTATGGTTTGGTAATGTTCCCACAGTGAAATACTTTAGAATCTTTGGAAGCAAGTGCTACATCAAGAGAGATGAAGTAATAGGCAAGTTTGATGCAAGAAGTGATGAAGGTATTTTTCTTGGTTACTCTACTAAAAGTAAAGCTTATAGATGTTTTAACTTGAGATTGAAGAAGATCATTGAAAGTGCTCATGTTAAGATTGATGAAAATTTTATGGTTCAAGAAAGATATCATGATTATGCACCGATGATTGAAGAAGAGCCCATTCCTTCCACTAGTAAGACAATTGTTGAAGAGATGTTTGACAGGTATTAATGTAATGTTCAATGACCCTAAAACACGTGAAGAAGAAACTCAGAAGGAAGATGAGTCTGTAACACCTAAAGTTCCAAAGTATACATCTAGATATCACTCTAAGGATGATATCATTGGAGATCAGAACAGTAAAGTCACAACAAGATCAAAAGAAAAGAGTTCAGCAAGCGATGAAGCGGTATGTTTACTATCTTAGATAGAACCTTTAAGTGTTGAAGATGCATGTAATGATTCAGATTGGCATGATGCTATGAAAGAAGAACTAGATTAGATTATCAAAAATGATACTTGGGAACTGGTCCCAAGACCTAGTGATAAGAATGTGATTGGAACAAAGTGGATATTTAGAAACAAGATGAATGAAGATGGTACAGTAGTAAGGAATAAAGCAAGGTTAGTATGTAAGGGATATGTACAAAGAGAAGGTATTGATTATTCAGACACATTTGCACCTGTGAGAAGATTAGAAGCTATTAAGTTGTTTCTAGCTTATGCAACATTCAAAAACTTCAAAGTTTATCAGATGGATGTTAAGTCAGCATTCTTGAATGGAGAGTTAAAGGAAGAAGTACACATTGAACAGCTAGAAGGATTCACCTTATCAGACAAACCTGATATGGTATGCAGATTGAAGAAAGCCCTCTATGGACTTAAGCAAACCCCTAGAGCTTGGTATGAGAGACTTGATGGATATCTAACAAAAATTGGATTAAAAAAGGGAGCAACATATTGTAATTTGTTTATCACAGAGACATCTAAAGGTTTACTACTTGTAGCTATATTTGTTGATGACATTATCTTTGGGGGTAATGACAAAATTAGTACAAAATTTGCTAAGGAAATGCAGAGTGAGTTCAAGATGAGCATGATTGGACCTATCAAATACTTTTTGGGATTGAATGTGCAGCAAATAGATAAAGGTATGTTCATAAATTAGACTAAATATGTGAAAGAGATCTTGAAGACATTCAAGATGGATGATTGCAAGCCAGTGGGTACACCTATGATAACAAGATGTAAGCTTACAAAAGAAGATGATTCACCAGCAGTAGATACAACATTGTATGAGTCTATGATTGAAAAACTCATATATCTTACTCAAACTAGACCTGATATTTCTAATGCATTTGGCATAGTTGGAAGATTTGCAACAGAGCCTAAAAAAACTCACCTCATGGTAGTAAAAAGAATATTCAGATACTTGCAAGGCACTATAGATTATGGTCTATGGTATCCCAACTTAGAGAATGTTGAGCTTCATGTATACACAGATGTAGATTGGGCAGGATGCGTTGATGATAGAAAGAGTACATATGGTGGAGAAGTGTTTCTTGGTGACAGACTTGTCACTTGGATAAGCAAAAAGCAGAATTGTATCTCTCAGTCAACAACAACCATAGAATATGGTGCAACAGCTTTGAATTATTCCACAATTATTTGGATCAAACATATGATAAAGGACTTTGGTATTCAGATTAATTATCCTATTTCTATTCATTGTGATAACACTAGCACTATCAATATGTCAAAAAATCATGTGATGCATGCAAAGAAAAAACACATAGAGATCAAGTATCACTTCCTTAGAGAGAAAGTGGCAGAGAAAGAAGTCAAATTGGATTATGTAAGTACAAAGGAACAACTAGCACATATATTCACAAAGCCTTTACCAGAGGATACTTTTGGGTATCTCAGGGAGAAGTTGGGATTAATTCCTTTCCCTGATTCTGCTTAGAGAAAGAAGAAAAAGCATTAGTCCTTAGTGACTAATGGAAGGTTGACTACTCTACTTCAAGAGTAGTACCAGAGCTAAAAAAAATTGGTGCCCTTTGCCATTGATGTCAAAGAGGGAGTAGTATATAGTCATGAAAAATGGTATCAAAGGGGGAGCACACACAGAAGCAAGAAGGAGTAGTATTCAGTTATGGAAGTAGTTCAGTTGAGAAAATGGAGAATGTTGAAGAATATTCCAGCAGATGGAGGATTCATCCTTGGGGGAGTTTTGATGAGGAAATAGAGAATGTTATAAAAGAATTGCTCATTTGGATTGGTGGTGTTTTTCATTCCATATGTTGCCATCAATGCCAAAGGGGGAGATTGTTGAAGATTTTCTAGCAAGCCAATGCTGACTGTATGTTTTTCATTGATGACAACATATGGTAAGTAGCATGCATGGAGGAATTATGCAGTAAGATTTGAGTATAAGTAGCACATACATGTTATCAACATGATATCATGGACACATAGGTTAATTGTTAGTACAGACAATTATATAGCAGCTTATGTCAGCAGTGTTCCTGACAGAGTTACAGGCAGTGTTCTGTGAATAATTGTCTGTACAATCATCATGGAGCCTTGCACCCTTGGATATGTGATGGAGACATGTTAGTGATGTTACATTCAAGGACGCAGAGTCTAATGTGCAGTAGAAGTAAAGTTATACAGTCACTATTCACCAATAGTAGTTTCCTATGTTTATTCAGAAGAGCCGAAAGAGATTATGTTGGTATAGGAGTTGCACCTATCATTCAAGTATGCGCGCTTGGATTAGTAATTGTCAAAGAGTTATGAATACTTGGTTAAGAATGCATAATGTAATTTAGCTTGAAGAGAAAGTTTCAGTTAATTTGGTAGAGTCGATAGTGTGTAGCGTGCATCTACACTTATTGATTTGGATAGGTCCCAAGTTGTGTTGTGTGCTTAGTAGAGCCAAGAGAAATGTTAATGGAGAGTGTTATTATTTCTCTATTATGATTTCAAGATGGTTCTAACAGTCCAACTTGATTATATCATTTAGAGAGAAGATATTTATAGGTAGTCATTTGTGATTGCTAAGACATGGTTCAGAGTTGAATGTGAAGAGTAGAGCAGAGTGTGCGAAGTGTTGAGCCATCAGTAGAAGGTCTATGTGACCAAGTAAAGAGTTTATGTATACATTGGAATTGATCTAGACAGCAGGTCAAAGTGCAGCTCACCAAGATCCAGATATAATGTGTATCTATTATTCAGAAGGTTGTAGCCTTCACCCCTTTGAGCAGTGAGCTCTTGGATAGTGCATCCTCGCCCCTAATAGGGTTAATTGTAAAATACTCCTAACAAGATCTGACCCTTGACCAGGTCAAGTTGTAATAAATTCATTGTAAAGATAACTCCTAACAGGGTTGAAGATCTTCTAACAAGGATCATAAAACACTAGTGCAGATTATTAGTGGGTGTCAATTCCTACTGGGGTTTTTACCTATTTGGGTTTCCCTGTAACCAAAATATTAGTGGTGTTCAAGTGTTCTTTCATTGTGTTTTTGTTTAATTTTTAAGTATACTTAATTGGATAAAGAATTAAAACTTGTAGATAACTGATTCACCACCACCCCCCCTCTCAGTTATATCTTGGGACTATTCCTAACAGAAAGATGGGGCCATCAAAGTGAATTCTGATAATTTACAATTGGCGTAACCCTTGCACCCGGCTGGTGCAAGTGCTAGTCTAAACTAAAAAATTAATATCCCTTCATATAATTAATGCATCTGATGAAAATTTTGGAGAGAGAGAGAGAGAGAGATGATTATGTTAGATTCATAAATTATATAAACTTTTAGACATTCATTCATATAATTTATGAATCTGACTATAATTTTCTCTTTGAAAAGAAGAAGAAGAAAATGTGACAAACCAATTTAACCAATTTACCAACAAAACATATAGGGGTGATCCCATTTAACCAATTTATCGGCAAAAGCTATAACACTGCAAAAATTAACATGTTTCTACTTTAGAAACACTTGTCATGTTTTATAGGCATCAAAGGCATAAGAAACACTATTTACCTCAGTCTAGAAATTATAGAAATACCACTCCTTGCAAATACATTCATTTTTGGCTACCACGATATTGAAACAGATGAAATAGTTTCTAAGGTTCGTAACTCCACAAATTTAGATGGAATATTATAACCGATCATGGAGATATATATACTATTTCTAGAATATTAAATAATTATGATCTTTATTATTTCATTATTCCATTATTCTACCAACTCATCTATAAGACGGGATAATGACAGTAAATTGTTTTTCAAAAGGTCAAACATTTATATTGAAGATTGATGCTACTATAGAAAGTCTCTCGACTCAATTGAGGTTCAAATATTTTGAAAATGCAATTGGATTTTGTTTAACTATTGGATGATTTATGGTAATTTAGTTAAAGGGTGGTTTCTAGTTTAGACAAATGCTCACTGACAATGTTGTAATATAGATTTCAATATGTATGTAATCCAATTATATATACACATAAAAGCTAACCAAATAAATTATAATGCACGCAAATTTAAAAAATTATCAATTTTTTTATAAGAGAGAAAAAATATCTATTCTTTGAAAAGACAAGGAACTATACTACATATATGTACAAGTGTGTGTGTGTGTGTGTGTGCGCACACACACACACACACACAAGTCACTTAAATACATAAAATAAGATATTTCATTTTTATTGTTATGAACATCAAATGTTTAATTTCATCATTTCAAATATGTATCTACCTAATATAATGATTAATCAACATACATTAGTGATCACAATTCATTTTTTCAAGTCTAAAATTGAAATGCACAATAAAATAACATAATTTAGAGGGTTACAAAAAATGAGGTGTAACACCAATTTTAAATTTTACATAAATGAACTCTAACACTTTTTAAATTGAAAATATCATAGTAGAGGGGCATTTATGTAAAGGTATTTCACTTTCTTTTCCCCAAGTTTATCAAGTTATTTTTATCCTAGTACAACCTGGGACTATTAGCATGGTAACAATCTTGAAATTTGTGTGCTATTAGGAAGCTAGAGGTGCCAAAGGATAATAAACACTCTATGTAAGTAACTCTATTTGTCATTGACAAGAGAATCCTTCAAATATTTCAAGTTTTGAGTTTTCATATTCAACTTTTATATGAAGTGCCAATTAATATCTTTTATACACATGCAATAAATTAGTGGGAGTGATAAAAATAAATTTGATTGGGAACAAATTCGTGTACATACACTATAGCTTAATAAGTTGCCAAGTTACTAAAGATAGAATAGATTTTTTTTTACTCCCACAAGGCCAAAGATAATTTATGAGGCAATAGACCCTAGATTTTTATTTTATGAAGTGTTGAACTTATGCTATGCAATTTCATAATGAACTCTACTTTCTCAACCATCTCCTCATTGAAAATATCTTATAATGAAATTTTCAAGTTAAATTAATTGTGTACTTAACGTGTATGTCATTGTAAACTTTACATTCAAAATTAAAGTGATTTTTGTTTTTTCCACTATTCTAGAAAAATTTAATAGTAAAAAACAATTGATATGGAGTGTAGTCTATTTTTTTAACCATCTCATTGTTGAAAATATATTATAATAAAGTTGCCTCTAAATTGCTTGTGTACTAGACTTGGATGTTAGCATAAGCTTTACATTCCAATTTTTTTTAAAAAAAAATTTAGTTTCCACCACCCCAAACTTTCTAATGAAAAATAATGGATATAGATTTTAAGCAAAAATAAATGAATGTTTCCCATATTGTAGTTTCTCAAAGCATATTTGATTATAACCTATACTACTTGGTACCACAAATGATAGGTTATGTCATGACTTGAGTGTAGCTCTATAATTTTAAGTCTTCACAATTAATCTAAAATGAGGACTCAACATTTGATCTTTTGTATAGTAAAACCTATCAAAGGGTCATGTTATTTCCACATCTCAAGAAAGAAATTGGGTTTCTCTTTCTTAGTGAAACTCTATTGTCAATTCAAAGATATATGAGATATTGAATAGGGAAAAGACAAATAAAGAAAATAAAATAATTACATAAATCCTACCCAATGGTATAAAATTATTAATCATTTATGGTAAGCATGATGGAACCAAAGAAATCTTGGTTTAAATTGCTTTTTTTGTTAAAGAAGCTCTCATTGTCCATTCATAATGCTAACTTCTATGCATTGTTTATAGTGCTTGAAACTGTTAAGTACGTATATTCTTTAATTATTTTTTTGTTAAAGAGGTCTCATCCATTTTCCCATCTAGGTTATATTCTTGTGCTACTAATAAGAGTCATTGTATGCTTGGAAATTTGTTAAGATGCATTAAAGGTCTTGACAAATTTTATAATCTTTGTTGGCTTGTTTTATAAGTTGATATTCTTTGGATTTTGAAAAAGTATAGAAATGAATAATGGTATTAAGGCGGGAAGAGAAAGCTTACCAAGTCTTCTAGAAGTCTCACATTTAATGTTGTCTTAATGCAAGTTACCATTAGTCTGGAAATTTCTATGGAGAGGTCCCAAGAGTCGAGGGATATTGCCTACACCATTTTCAACACATAAGAAATCAAGTATGCCAAATATTAGCCAAAGATAACTTGAAAGGTAATGAAGAGTTTCTAAGGAGCTATCTTGAATTCTAAAAGAAATACAATAAGAAGTACCAAGCCACTCTCATGGATGATCTAGGCTTCAAAGATTATCATTAGGGCAATGTATCAAACAATGATGCTTTCATTCCTCGATTTGTGAGATCCAATGAATACACCTCTACCACTAAGCCACATATAGGGTGGGATAACATATATACCTACAATAAAAGCTTTTCTTGAAATTTCTATACATAGTGTTTTTCCTTTTTTATAGTACAATGACAACTCATTTAATGACAAAGATTTATAATATTTTATGGAATTTGTGCATCATTATAGTGGCTCTTTGGTTTTGCAACATGTAATATTCAATAGTATCTGCCTTTTTGTATTTTTTGGGTGTATGTGACAAACTTTGCTTGTAACAGTGGATAAATCCTTCAAGTTTGGTAGTGTATGATATTATGTCTGGATGTAATATGTTATAGTTTCTCCTTCCACTATTATGTATTCCTAATCTAAGATAATGTCTCTATTTCTTTGGCTTTGGGCATCTTTTTTACTAGTGACTCTTATTGTATCCTCTAAGATCTTGGTAATATTTTATCAATTCAAAAAAATAACATAATATATTAAAAAAATATGTATGTTTAATTATTACTACTTGTCATTAGATAGTCCTATTACAATTATTATTTTTAAATGGGTTATTATTAATCATAATTGACAACCATTTAGAAGCTATTATTTTCTGTATTCAAGAAATATTTCTCTTTTTTAATGTAGAGATACACATTTTATAATTAAAAATATTTTTAAAATGAATTATTTTCAATCTTATCAGCTAAAAAATCACTCCTTATTAGTGATTAAATAAGAATTGCCAAACACATTCAAGATAAGCTTAAATTTATTATTCAACCAAAATAAAGTTTATAAATTGATATTAAAACATATTTAAAAGCTATTCTAAAGAATGAAAAATGTATATTTTATCATTTTAAAAAGATTCTAAATAATTATGCATTTCTTTATTATTATTATTTTAAAATAATACATGTAATACTCTTTTTTTGGCAAAGGGCTAACACCAAAATAGAGTTAAAATACAATCCTAATTTACCTGCATTCCAAGTATCCCAATGCTTGATTTAAGTCTGATTGCTTTTATCCATACCTTAGTAGAGAAGTGTATTAATGCATACATGTAGGTTGCTCATCCTTCCTATTTTGATCCCTTATGACATTGAATTCAACATTGTTATGTTGCATATTAACAATACTATAGAAGCTTTCATCATATTGTTAGTACACATTAAAATTTATAAGCATATTTATCCTTCCATGGTGATCCTATTTATTTCTCAATAGCTTTTCATCAAAATGACATACTTGTTGACTTGGTGGTCAGCACCTCCTTGGGGACTCATGACATGGCTTAACCGCCTGCCATAGGTTGAGTTAAATCGGGCATTTGTATCGTGCGTTGATAGTTTGAGCTTTTGATGCAATGACAAATGATTCCAACATTTGGTAATAGAGCCTTGGGTCACGGGTTCGAGTCCCCCTTTAGTGGGTGATGAAGGCTCGGTTGGTGCTGAGGGGGAGATTGTTGAATTGGTGGTCAACACCTCCTTGGGGACTCGTGACATGGCTTAACCACATCACATGAGTTGGGTTAAATCTGGTGTTTGTATCAAGCATTGATAGTTTGAGCTTTTGAAGCAATGACAAATTATTCCAACAATACCCTCTTAAATTAGGTAGCCTTACTAATTGCTTGATCTTATGAAGTTACTTTACAGAGCCATTATTTTCTTTTCAGAGCCATTATTTTCTTTTCATTATTTGTTATGATATATATTATATAATTATCAAAGATCTAAAATTATAAAGTAGAGTGAAGTATCTACCTATTCTTATTTGCAAATAGTTATCTTATTTGATGGGAAATTGTACTCAGAATGCTCTGATCCTTTAGAATTTTTAACTATCAATTATCTTATGAAACCATACAATTTATATGATTTCCCATAGTAGGAGAAATATAAAAGAAAAATCTTTACAAATAACCTAACTTCATATGTTAGAGATTGCTACCAATCTGAAAAAAATAGAGATTCCACTAATATATCAATGTGAACCCCTCGGATCGATAAAAAACCATACAATATCATAAGGGGAAACCCAGGAAGATCATATCATAATATTATTATTATCAATCCTTATAAGTTAAGTAACAAAGAATATCGTATAGAATTAAGTGTCTATTTAAAGATAACTCAACTACTATACATAACCATTATATTTGCCCAACCTTTGCATACTTGTCTATAGAACCAACTGCTAGAAGGGTATACCATTATTAACAATGATAGCAAGATGTCATGTTAATTGGCATGCAGTAGTTATTTCTTCTCTGTGAAAGGCTAACAATGTTATAATTATTAAGCTTTAGGATTATGATGACAAGGTAAGTATCCATAAACTTCTTGACACTCTCAACCAATTGGATACTTAACATGACAATGTGTTAATTTCCATCTCCACCCCCCACCACTTCAACGAATCCATTACAAGATAAGATAGAACCTTGGAGATATATTTAGATAGGTAATAGGATGTCATTTCTAGCGAGAGTGCTCATTTGGAATGTGGTTGATCTGAATGAGCACCTATATACCGATTATATTGATATTCAAAAATGTTGAACATTTTATGTATAAATATCTTATGAAGAAAGATATATTACATAAATAGAATGTATATCCACATGGATATTAATTTTTTCTATGTGTGTGTGTGTGTGTGTGTGTGTGTGTGTGTGTGTGTGTATAATTATGTGATTATATATGAGAAAATGTAGTTCATACTACAAATGTATAGAAGGCTCTCATTCTCGATTCAATACTTTGTTTCTCATATTCTTCTAGCCTATATATGTAGTGATTCAACCCATATCTACCATTGTTGACTTCATTTCTCATTTAGCTGAATATTCAATTCTGATCTTCTCAATATTTGTTGTATATACACTTCTTTTCCTAAGTTTGTTTATACTCCTTCAACTAATTTCTATTGATCAAAATTGACATTTCTCTTCTCAACTTGTTATTCTAAAGTGTTTGCTGAATATCAAGAATCCTCTTAATGAAGATCATTCATATTTGTTGACTTTTTTAAAATTTTGGTGAACTCTCTCTAATCACCAATCCTTTCGATCCATACTCTATTTGCCCCAATATTGGCTAGCTCGTCATATTTTTTATTTCCTTCTCTATATATGTGGTTAATGGTGATTTCATCAAATAATTCTAGCAATTCTAGTGTTCTACCTAGCTTGGAATTCAACTTCCAATCAGGGGTTTATTTGGTTCGTGATGCGTTCACCACTATTTGTGAGTCCCCTTAAATGGCCACCTTTTTAATCCCTAAGTTTTTACACATGCAAACCTACTATTATTGCTTCTATTTCGACGATGTTGCTTGTCTCCATGCCTATTGGTCATGTCATTTGTGCACATACAAAACCATCCCAATGATGGATTATGCAACCTATTCCACCAATTTTGAGATTTCCCCGAGAAGCTCCATCAAATTTTAGTTTATGTCACCCATTCTCCAGTTGCATCCATTTGTATTGTTCTCTCTTATTGTTTTTTTTTTTTATCATTATCCCCAAAGTGTAGTGGGGTACTTAAACCGAACCAAGACTTTCTTATCCTACTAGCCCATATTGTGAATTTGTGATCCTTCAAGTTGCCATGTTTTATCTTATTTTTTGTGACTTAGATACTATTGCACCCTCTATTTTGTTTAGCAGGTTGGTCATGTCCATCTTTTGATTCTTGAAAATCCTCTTATTCCTTTCCTTCCAAATTTTCTAGGCTAATATCGAAGGGGAGATTCTCCATAACACTCTATATAAGATATTATGGCATATCTTAGACCATCCCTTCATCATATCCTTGAGGTTGTCTGGTAGTGCTATTTTCCAACCTAATTGGTTACATAGCCATTTCCATCATTCAAAGGTGTAAGAGAAGTTCACCAAATTATGTGTTCTACTGACTCTTCCACTGCTTCACATAACATACATTTAGATGGACCAACAAATCTCACCTTCTTGAACTAGTCAATCGTCATGATTCTATTTTGCATTATTGCCCAAAGAAATATTCTTGCATTTGGTAGGCATAATTTGTCCCAACATATGTGGGTTGGTAAGTCTATTTTATCTCCTTGTTAAGTTTTTATTAAATTAGAACCTTGCTAGATAAGTTTATAATCTCCCTTTTTTGGTGTTATATTTCTAGTTGCTAAAGCATTCCTTAATTCTTTCATTTTATCCCTTGACAGGGGTAAACCTTAAAAAGAATTCCATTTCCATCCCAGTGTCAAGCCCCTGCTGGGAACTTCTATGTACTCTTTCACAAATTTGCCTACATGTTCTTCTCTAGTATTCCTTTCATTCTATGATAGTTGGGGTTATTATCCAAGATAGTGTATCGTCCCCAAGAGTCGCTCCAGAATAAAGTTTTACTTTCATCTACAATATCCCATATAAGCTTATCAAAGATGACCTCTTTGTTGTCAAGTAAAAAATTCCATATTTTGGATCCACGAGGAGGGTGGTTTTTTCTAAATATGCTTTTTGGGTTTGTGTTTGCCAAATATTTCTTATGTAATATTTTAACCCATTTATTATTTGGGTCCTTTTAGAATCTCCATACCAGCTAGGTACATAGTGCCTTATTTTTCCATTTCAAGTTTTTTATACCAATTCCTCCATCTTCTATTGGTCTGCATATCCTATCCCACCCAATCAATGCATTTTTTTTTCTCTGTGATCCCTTGCTAGAAGAAGGTCCTCATTTTCTTGTCTAGTGTGTTTTTAGCCTCTTTAGGAAGGGGAAGACACAACATAGGATCTGATATGTAGGTAGGGAAAAGGGAACAATTTTTAACATTGTGACTCTTCTTGTATTTGAGAGCCATCTGCCTTTCTAGGATTCTATCTTCTATTCCATTTTCCTTCCTATGTAATTCCACATGGTATTAGTTCTAGTTCCTTTATCCAAAAGTAATCCTAGGTATTTTCCTAGTAGGTTCCCTTTCTTGAAGCCCAAGATGTTGTAGATATTTACCTCCTCTCTCTCTTCTGTATTGAAGAAATAAATTTTAGATTTTTCTTCACTAATCACTTGCTTAAACGCTTTGGAATATTTGTATAAAATTTGCTTGAAATTAATTATTTTCCATGTACTACTTCTTCCATTCAATAGTGTGTCACCAGCTAATTGTTGAGGGGTGAGATCACGGAGGCCGTTTGCAACTCTAATTCCATTAATCTCTTCTAGCTCTTGCGCTCTCCTAATAGCCCTATACCTAAGGCTTTAACCATGATTATAAATAAGAAAGGAGAAATCACAATACATAATACTTTTAATATACTTTTAGTTTAGTAATGATTTGAATTTGAAGTGTCATATATCTAATTATATATTAGATGTTAATTTTTTATATTACTAGCACTTGTATCGAAAGAAAGTGCAATGGTTACACCAACTATAATTTATATAGAGTTATAAATTTGGCAAGAGGTCAATATTTTCAATAACCTACAAGACCAAACTTATATTGTAGGACCAATGAAATAATAACAAATACTTTTGGTTGGTAGAAAAATGATAGTATTGATGTTAGTAATAACAATGGCCAAGGATCTTGGAGTGGAAAATTTTGGAGAGATATTAGATATGCTATCATTTTTGTAATGTACATCTGATTAAAAAATAATTTCCATGGATATCACTTACATCTATGTATAAAAGTAATACATTTTGTTCACATATTTTAGATGGATCAAGTGATTTGTGAGCATGAATGAGTTGAAGGTTGAAGAGAAGTAGGAAGAACTACATGTTGAGGTGGGTTAGCTATCTACAACTAGATCTTAAAAGAGACAAAAATACTCTAGAAGAAGAGTGTTTGATCATGGAACTATAGAGTACTCAATGGGATTATAGATTTGAAAATTAGATTCTTCTAAATATTTTGTCTATGATCACTAATTATTATAATCTATATAGACATTGGACTAATAAACCACCAACAATTTGGTTCAACAAATTCAAAATATATTCAATTTTCTATATTATTATTCTTAATAATTATTGATTATAAACTTTTATTAGTGTATGAACTCGCATGCAAAGACAAGGTACGTCATTTGAGAAAATGGTGTACACCACGTGCTTGAAATGGGAGATTCAACCAATATTTGTTTCACTCTGCCGAGGTAGGTTCTCCCATTTGAGCTTTTGGCGGCAGTTATTTCCAAACAGAGAAGCCGTTACAACTCAAACAGAATACCAAACAGAGCCTGAAGCAGCTTTATAATGTTCTGTTTATTCCTACAGCGAGCCATTGCTCCTGCACATCTTCCTCCTCTTCCAACGTCCTTGCCCTAAACAAAGACTAGAAGAAGAGGAGGAAGCCCAAAGGCTTTTACTACTCTTCCTCTCTTCTTTAACTTCGTATAACAAATGGGGAGGAGAGGCGAAAGTAGAAGTAGAAGCAGGGGCAGGAGTTACAGTCTGAGCCCAAGCCCAAGCCCCCCGCCTCGTCACAGATGCAGCTATGGCAGCAGAAACAGGTTCAGGTTCAGAGATCGACGATTGCCTTTTCCCACTACGCTCCTTCTGCGAAATATTGCTCGTGAAACTAGGTTCGTCTCATTTTCCTTCACTTGAAATGTATTGTATTGCTGCATTGGGCTTCTAGGAATTGAATGAATTAATCGCAAAATGCCTCAGTTATTTCGGGATTCGCTTTGATTACATGAGCAGAAATCAGAAACATCCATATCCAATTTCATTTAATTGGACGCATTCTTGCAACGGGGTTTTACGATTTGTGTAGTTGAAACGCTCAATATTTTTGGGTTTGTTTTGATCACAGCAATAAAATTAAAAATGTGTACATTTTCATTCAATTAAATGTATTCCTGCGTTGTTTATGTTTGTTTTGATCACATTAACAGAAATATGAATCGCCCTAATGAAATTTCATTTAATTAAATGTTTTGTCTTTGGAGTTTTAGGATTTGTGTTACGATTACGAACGTATGAGGTCTGTGTTTTTTCTTTAATTATCGTATGAACAGAAATTAACATCAGAATTCAATTCTATTACATTCGTGCCCCGTTTAACTTTTAGGACTGAGTGAATTAAATATTGCCTTTTTATGAAGATAAATCGTAAACAGCATACACTGTTTTTTTCCCATTTTAAAGTCAGAAGGTCCAATGCTTACGGGATTTTGGAACTTGCTTGGGTTGGATTTTAATTTGTTTTTTTATTGTTAGTGTTCAGCGATCAAGTTTTGATTTCATTGTCTTATGGACTCCTACAATAGCCTTTTTGAATACGGTTTAACTTTTGTGCAGTCGTATACGAGATACCATTATCTGCGTTTGTTTACGAGTCCAGAAGACTATGTGATGTAGCCATTGTATAATAAGAATATCATGACCTTGATACTATGAACATTGCATTTGGAGTTGTTTGGATGCGGCAAAAGTTCTACATGGGGATTAAGGAAAACCTAATGATACCTGAGGATTAGTTTAAATTCTCTACAGCGTACAATGTAAATGTTCCATAGACGGACACATTACATGCTTAACACTAATGTTTGGATACCATTTAGATATTATGGAAACTTATTCTATCTCCGATTTGTAAGGGTTAATAGTAGAGGAATACAATGTTATGTAATTAGATTTCCATAGACTGTCTTGGCTTTATTGTCTATGACTCTATAGTAGTTTTTTCTTAAAAATATTGGTATTTGATGATCCCGATTCTCAATGACATTGGCTGGATGTGAACTACTCATCAAAAAGTTAAAAAATTAAATGCCAATGCGTAATGATATCAGCAGGATGTGAACTATCTATCAAAAACTTAAATGCCAATGCTCAATGATATTAGGTGGATTTAAACTGTAAAGTAATAAAGTACAATTTACTTAGATAGAATCTTATCCAACTAATATTTTGCCCTTATGAATACTACACTATTTTACTATACAGCATGATTGAACAGCCTCTGTATCACCAGATTCATTTGGAAGTGGTAATGTATTGAAGCCCCCTCTCAGTATTTTGATTAGTGTAACCACATGCTTGTACTGTTACAAGTAGATGGGTACTCTGTCATGTGATGCATCTGAAACTAACCACAACATCTGAAACAACCATAAAAAATGAAACAAATTTGATCCAACCCGCAACATGTCTTTCCCACTTCATTTTGGATGAGGGTGTCTAAAATACGTTGGACCTCTGAGTGATGACGTGCGGAATAAATTGTGAAACATCTAAGTAACCAATCATGATGGCTGTCCTCTTGGTTGACATGCTTGACTTCCTGTGAACACTCACGTATGTTTCTACTTTCTTTATAGATTATAGTTACATACTTAGTTGCAGGATGCGTGCCCTGCAATGCCCCCTGCGCATCTAGTCGGAAAGCCAATCAGTTCGGATGTGTCATCTAGTTGCGTATGGATGTGTCCAGGATGTGCATCCTGGACTGTATATTTATTTATTTCTTTCTTTCTTTTTCTTTCCTTTCTTTTTTTTATATTTGACGTTTGATATTGATAGAATATCATACTATTAACTGATTTAGTTTTACAAATCTGTATATTTCTTTAATTATATATATATACTCCAAGGTCCCATCCACATACTTGATTCTCGTACTCGAATCCAAACCGGTAACTAAGGTTACATAGATTCTAAATAATTATTTAGTTTGTCAGTTTACAGCCTTGCACTCACCACGATGCTTATATGTAAAGCACATTGAAACAGAAGCTCCCATCCACATACTTGATTCTCGTACTCGAATCCAAACCGGTAACTAAGGTTACATAGATTCTAAATAATTATTTAGTTTGTCAGTTTACAGCCTTGCACTCACCACGATGCTTATATGTAAAGCACATTGAAACAGAAGCATGAGGTTGAACCATATGATTTCATTTTCTTTTAGGTTGTATATAGCTCAAACCTCTTTTCTTTGTATTATTCATGTGGAGATAGTCAAGACATATGCCCTTTGCTAACTTGTCTAAACAAGTTTCTAAGGTGGAATGAAGGATTGTGAGAACAACAGATTGTGAATATGCAATGGAAAGGATTGCACATAAAGATCTAGATATTGAAGGCATATGTGTCTTCTAGATTAAAGTTCTAAGTAGTTTATTGCTAAACCTTTAATGCAATGCATGTGAATCTGCTCTCTACCGGTGCTTTTTCATTGTCACAATCTAAATTTAAGTTTTATATAATGCTTTGGTCAATTTGAAATTATTCTTGAAGGAACGTAAGATTATATCTGTTAAATTCAATCACTTGGCCTTCTCCAGGTAGCATGCAATTTGGAAGGATTTATGTGGTATTTCATTATTTGACGTTTTTGAAGTGATCATGTTTACTCTAAAACTGATGCGACTGCAATGCTAGTTTAATTTGTGAAGTCGTTTTCACTTGAAAATTGTGTTGCTCGTAATGATGTGGAATCTTTGGTGTGAGGATGTGTGACACCTAATTTGAGCGGGTTTTCTTCAAAGAAAAGCTATTGATGCGTGAGTTACTAGCTCTTTGTACTCTCCACCTCTACAAAATTGGAAGGACATCAATCTCTAATCAAGCTTGTGCTATATCTCTGATATTGGTTCTCCATGGACATATGATATACTTTAGGAAGCTATCATTTGTTAGAGATTCAGAATCATAATCTGTAAGTCAAAGATAATTTGTAAGTCGGGCTTTGACTAACAGAATCTGGTACAAATGGAGAGTAGATTTTTGCAGTCCTAATTTCAAGTAATTGAAACTTGCATAGTCAATGGTATATCTGTATTAGTGGAACTTAGTGTTGTAGTGCATGTTATCTACGATGACCAATTTCTTTGATTACTCATTTCTTCAAGACTTTTCACTATTGTCCCAGGATAACAGTCACAGGGCAAGGAATCCACCAAACACGTAAGAACATCTAAGCATTTTTGTACTGAAGAGGAGCATATTAGGGTATTAGCCCATGGACTTTACCGAAGTTTTGCTTCTGGATGAGCTATCTTTATATTGTGTCCTTAACTTGCAATATTCAAAATTGATCCTCGCGGCAACTCTCTAAAGGAGTACTATGTCATAAACTGAGATGCAAGATGATGATGGATGACAAGAATCACCACAAAATTTTATTGTCTGTGCTTTCTCGCCAGGAATCATGGAATGTATAGCAAACTAGTAATGTCAAGTCCTATTGAAGATGTTGAAACACTGACACAATGAAATCTGTGATCTTGTGTCGGGTAGTTTAAAGCCTCATTGTAAATCAACATTTGATCACCTTGATTCCTTTCTTTAACACTCCACCTTTTCATATAACACAATGTACTGCTGGTATGGATAAAGAGGTAAAATTCAATGTAATAAGTTTTAGAGACGACTATATGTTCAAGAAACGCACCTAAAGTGAGCTAACGTTTACAACGCTGAGAGATTCTACTTAAATTATTTTAGGAACATGGAGACTTTATCTTATCTTATTTGTATATAAATTCAAAATATTTGTTGGTATTTAAATTCCTGAAAAACTTCAAAGCATTTTATTAGGAAAGTTAGAATGATTCATAGATTCAGCTAACTTATTTAAACTCTATAGAAGTATCAACATAGAAAGCAGTTACTGTCGAATGCTGAACAGAAGAAGACTTTTAGCTTTCAAACCGCTTATTCCCTCCACATCTCACCAGCTAACCTCAGCTTTTTTCCACTTGCTTGCCTTTTCTTAATGTAAAAAGATCTTTTCTTATTTTGCATTTGCTTTCCTAAAAAATAATCTATGACTGTACTCTGTCCTTTGTTTGATACAAAAGCTGAACATGTATCAAAATACCAAACAAAATTATGTTGCCTTCTTTTATGTTGATATTTTTACCGCTTAAATTTAATGTTTTAAATTTCTTTGAATTAATGTTTGATTTCTTACTTACTTTTATTCTCAATAACCTTTTTGCCTATTGTAGGCCAGAGGATCTTCGAATTCCATTTGAACAGTTTGGGATGGTAAAAGACGTTTATCTTCCAAGAAATTATTATACAGGGTGCGTTTTCTTAAATCGTAAATCTATTTTAGCAGTACTTCAAACTTCTAAAATGCAGTTTTGGTATATGTGGCAGACATTATTAGCTTTACGAAAGACTAATTAATTAGTTTTCTAGATATTTAAAAGTGAATAGCCATAGTAGAGGAGTATCTTATAGTTATCGGGCAAATCTTGTATTCAATTAGGTTTTCTGAGCTCTTTTTTTTTGGTTGCTTGTTTCAATCTAGATGGCAGCAATTATGTAGTTTCTGCAAAATTTGAGCAATTCTGCTTGTGTTTTATATTCCTTCTGTCGGCATTGGGTAGGCATATAAATTTATAATCCAAAAACTAATAGTTTCTAGGTGCTGAATATGCAGCGAGAGATTGTTTAGTTTCGTTTATTTCTTCTTTTTATAGGACAATAGGTCTCGATCAGGGATATTTTCAATTTCCTATTTTTCTTTTATTGTGTTTTCAAAGACCAATCAAGTCGACCTAGCTATTTCTATGTTAGTCTTTTCATTTTCTACAAATTAGGTTATCTCACTTCAGTTATGTTCACTAGATGAAGCCGATTCTAACTCATTCTGCCAAGTGTTTTATCTGTTAACATGTCAATAATGCCATCCCAAGTGCATTGTAGCTGACCTGAAATTGGTATATTTTTAGTCTTAATTTTATTACTACAAACCTTATATAGTTTAGAAACAAGGACAAGCTCGAGAGAGGGCCAACACAAGAAATGCCTAATTACACTGAAAGCAAAATTTAGCTTTGTTTAATTATTGGAGAATATTTGGACGAATGATGTCAAGAATTTGAGAAAATGAAAGCACTTTATCTTCTGTTGGTTTCATTGAAGAAACATTATGGCAGCGCAGATTCTTTCAGTTGGAGTACTTTAATTGTTAAAGGTAACGATGGTGCGTTCCTTCTTATAAATAACTTTATCATATCTGGATTCTGAAGCCAAAAACAGGAATTGGAGAAATAGCAAGGAATCTGAAGCAGACAATGATTTTGGGCTCTCCGAAATTAAACCTATACAGCATCTCTATGAAACATTGCCCTCCATTTGATTCTGTGGTATGCATGTCAAAAATGTAAGCTAATGTTGTGCTGCCTGATCTGTGATCTATTCTTTGTGCAGAGAGCCACGAGGGTTTGGATTTGTCAAATATGCAAACCGTGATGATGCTGCAGAAGCCAAACATTACATGAATCATCAAGTAATTAATGATCGCGAGATTAATATTGTCTATGCTGAAGAGAACAGGAAAAATCCAGATGAGATGCGTTTAAAATCCAGAAAAAGGTGCGTGTTTGAGTTAAAAACTTTTGTCAGGTCTGTTAGCTTACTTCCATAGATGCGATTTCTTTAAGCACTGAGCATTCTTATTTTGTCCTATTGTATGCCAGAAGTAGATACGGTGGAGGTGGTTACCGTTGGCATACACCTCCACGCTCTCCAGGGTGGAGACGATGTAAGTATGCTGATGATATGGTCAATTCTGAGGCCAAAAGATAGTTCTTGAGAAAATGTTTCTAACTTCCCCTTGTTCGGAATGAAAAATAATTCTTTTCATGTGTTTATATTTTGGCAGCATACTCACACTCAGAGTCACCTCCATACAGATCCACGAGCATATCCTGTGACAGTAACTCCCATTCACCCATTAGCAGGTCCCATTATTCTCCTTCATTTATAAATAGGTCCCGTGACTCTTTTTCCCCCAGGGGCAGAACATATGACAGTCCTCCATCCAGAAGAATTTTCCGTAACTTCTCTCCACCCAGAGATAGGCTCTGTAATTATTCTCCACCAAGGAGCGAGTCCTGTGATTCTCTTCCATCTAGGAATGGGTACTGTGGCTCGCCTCCACCCAGGGATAGGCTCCATGATTCCTTTTCCTCCAAACTCATGCCTACCGAAAGTTCTCCGATACATAGAGCACAGGACAGTCCAGCAAGAAGAACTTTACATGTTTCCCCTCCATTTTGGGGCAATCCGGGTGATTCTTCTCTGCTCAAAAGCAGGCCTTATCATTCTAATTTATTTTCTATCCAGGAGCAGATCTCTTGAATGCTCTTTAACATGGTGCACATTATACAAGTCTCTTCCCCTGAGTTGTGGGTCACCAGAGCCCTCTGCTTCACCTATGTATGGATCCAGGTGATTCGTTTTGTTTTTCTCATGTTATGAATATTTCTCTTATACAACAATTTGACCATGAAGCATCACTTCGATGAATAATGTTTCCCAGAATCCTTCTACTTTATTATTATATTGGATAGATTGATAAATGTATTGACATTGCATCTGTTTTGACACTGCCTTTCTTGAAGGCTTATACAATATTGCATGGATTAGTAACTAAAAGTATTCTGACATTGTATTTTTTTAGCGCCACTCTACTGTTAGCTTTTTCTGATTGTGTTTGATTTTTAACCTTCATAATACTACATTTTTTCTTTCCTTTTTTGCTGCTTACAGCAACAAATTTACTTTTTGTATTGAAAAGTTTCCTGTATCCAATCTTAATGTAAGAAGCTTTCTATATGCCATTTCACTGGTTCTTCCGCTAAATTATCTGCAAATAATATATTTAAATTCTATTTTTGTTTGTTTGAACTTTGAACTGTGAAATTGAAATCCCTTACATGTTTTTATCTTGTTTCTATATCTCATCTGCAGTACATTTCTCTTCAAACTTCCTTGATCAGTTTTCTGCTTCCGCTCTTTTCGACCATATATTGAGCTCTTCTGATTTGTGTTGCCCACTTACAGCAACAACATTTTGAAACACCTTGAAAATATGAATTTGTCAATAAACCCCTCAAGCTTGTTTTTTTTTCTATTTTTTTTGCACTTTCAGGCAGCAGGCAAACAAGAAAATCGATTCTACGCAGGTTTCTCCAGTTTTTTTGCTGTTTATTTATGGGTGTTTTAGCATCTTTTAATTTTCCAATCTTTTTCCTGTCATTAATCTGTATAATTGAATTCTATTTATACTCAGTTTGTAGTACAGCTGCTGTGTAATAATAGTGTGACTATGGATTAAAATGCTTTTAGTGCAAAAAGGAATTGACAATAGGCGGACAAATATCATGGGAAATGCCAAAATTTACATTTTTAAAAATGGTTTTTCAACATTTGGTACACTCAGCAACTTAACAAAGTCATTTTCTCTGGTTGCTTGTTTGATACTGCTGAGTGGCTTACATCATGTCTGATTCAAGGAACAATTCTTTTAGTTGATTTCTGAAAAGTTGTTTTGTTTGCAGTGGATGAAATTCCAATTAATCTCATCAGGACTGTACTTTTCGTTACTCGGTCGTTTACTCGTTATGGAAGCTTCAAGGAGTCTTCTATTTAAGTTTTGTAATTCGAGGCTAACTCTGTTCTTGGTCTGGAGAATCTAGGAGTTATGTGATGAAGCCATTCTGTTTGGGTTGGTAAGTATTTGAGATTGCTGAAAGCTTCATTGTTCAAGGGTAACTGTGACCTGTATTTGCATATGCTGGTGTAGCACCAGTTCACTTTCTTCACGCAGTTATGAATTTTACTACTATAAGTCACACCTCGAGTATATGCAAAGGTGTAAGCGTGTTAAATGAAGGGCTACTCTTGTAATGAAGATTTTACATACGTTTGTTATGAGTATAATAATAAAAATAATAAGATTAAAGGATTAGCAACAACTTATTAAAAGATTGGTATCTATCCAAAAAAACTTATTAAAAGATCGGCGTTTTTAATTTTTTTCCAGGAATAATATTCTTTTAATAAGAATAAGTTTTATAAAGATTGACCTATTTTTTCAGGAATAAAATTCTTTTAATATAAATTTTATAAAGATTGACATATTTTTTTTCTTTGAATCTTGTTCGTAGTTTGGATGTATGTATATTCATATTGTTGTAATGTATGCTGATATATATCCATCAAAAAATAAATAAAAATGATAAAAATGGTCTAATTTAAAGTATAATTATTGTATCGTTTTTAATTGAAAAGCAACGAGGACAATTTAAAAATAGTATTGAGCTTATAAGAATTTTGATGAAAATTTGAATGATCAAAATTAAAATTTACATAATGATATTCAAGCATATAATTGTATTGGTGAAATATTCATATTTCCGTAAAAAAATAAATAAAAATTATGAAGATGGTCTTATTTAAAGTATAATTATTGTATTCTTTTTAATTAAAGAACAATGAGGACAATTTAAAAATCACATATTGAGCTTATAAGGATTTTGATGAAAATTTGAATGATATCCAAGCATATAATTGTAATGGTGCAATATTCATATTATTCATTTAATTTTGTTTAATCTTAGAAAATGATTTAATATATTTGTAAGTTAGAATTGTGTAATTTTGTTGCAAACTTGAAGGTCTTCTATATTAATGCATTTTTTTAACTACTTATCTTCTACTTTATCTATAATATGCACAGAGTAATATATTCCCTCAATTCATGCATTGCTTATATGTATCTCCATATATATCCTATACACTTGCTCTTTATCTTAAATTAAGTCCTTTATAAAACTAGGTTAACATGTGCCTATTTGTATGCATCTTATCGATTAGCCTAGATTAAGCATGATTAGGTATTTTCCTCCATATTTTTGGAGAGCCTTTGACCTTAGGACTATGTCTTCTGTTAGACTATGATTTTATTATATAGTTTAAATTTCTTATGATTTGATCTATATTATGCATATTTACTATGGTTAGGACTTAGGTATCCATTCACCATCATGCCTTGACATTTTATCATTGTGGCTCATTTTAGGTCATTTTCCTTTGATTTTATTATATAGTTTAAATTTCTTATGATTTGATCTATATTATGCATATTTACTATGGTTAGGACTTAGGTATCCATTCACCATCATGCCCTGACATTTTATCATTGTGGCTCATTTTAGGTCATTTTCCTTATTTTTGCATACATACATTTTAGATTTTGACAAGTTCTTATCTTTCATCACATGCCAATTTCTATCCTTGATATTCTTCTGACACATTATACTAATATTAGGGAAAAGTCTTCTTGTAGTTGACCCATGCTTCTTATATAGACTTATTTATCCACAAGCCATATTTTGATCATATAAATTATGATAGTGATATATACCTTGTAACACACTTTATATGATAGCCTTCTAGTTATGCATGACATGATTACATCTCTTGATAATAAATCCCATATGTCATGATAGCATTCTACATAAATTAATGTGCTTTGAATGTGACATTTTATATAAATGATGATGATTGTAGTGCTAATTATTCTTCTACATCTCATTTAGATAACCTTTCATATTGTGTCCTTTTATTAACACCACATTATCTTCAGGTCTGCAACCCTTAGTCGTAGAATTGCACATATAGGACTATTAAAAAAAAAACATCATCACTATGGCGTTGTAACATTCCCTTACTATGATTATAGGTAAATAAGTATAGCAATCCAAAGGTCTGTTATATTTCATTTAGACATTAAGTTCATTGTAAATAGTTGTAAATGAGATCAGGGGGTTTATGTTGCAGTACTAAGTCTATGAGACTTTAGTCTCTATCGTACTCATGTACGTGTGTATTCATGTTTTCATTGTCTGTAGGAGACAGCAATTCTTCTCAGCTTTCTTATAAGATTACACTCAGAGTTATGTCGA
This sequence comes from Chamaecyparis obtusa, assembly GCA_027943335.1. Taxonomy (NCBI): domain Eukaryota; kingdom Viridiplantae; phylum Streptophyta; class Pinopsida; order Cupressales; family Cupressaceae; genus Chamaecyparis; species Chamaecyparis obtusa. Next base: position 2,312,780 of record BSBK01004178.1, on the reverse strand, counting down.
AGGGAAAACAAGGAAATGTTGGGAACATTACTTGATGTTTTAAAATGTTTCAATTTAGATTGAAATCATGGAAATCATTGCATTTGTCGATATCAAAAAAATGTTATGGTTGACACAATAAAAGGTTTTAACTAGAACATAGAAAGTGAGTTTTATTGCGAAAGGAAAAAAAAACAAAAAAAAAACAGACATACTAGGGATCTATAAACATATGTTTTTGTGAAAATTCAAATGACTATGACAGTAAATGGGTGAAAAGAGGATGCCTGGCAGTTTTGAATTAGATCAGATTATATGGATATATGGGTTCGTTTCAATAAGCTTGGTATCATGATATATATATGTCTGACCATGGCCGGGGGCAGACATGTACGTATTTAGGTAGTTATTTTATTTCAAGGGATTATATATATATATATATATATATATATATATATATATATATATATATATATATATATATATATTCATAGTGGTTTTGCTTACTTCGAACTGTCAATTAATTTTAGTTAGATCGTTAGGGAAATAAAACTTGGTCTACTGTTCAGAATATGGACTAATAGATGAATATTGTTTGCAGTACAAACTAAAACTCTAGGTTTTACTTAAAATAAATATCAAGATATTGTAGTTGATCTAAATGTTATTTTCGGTTGATACAAGATGCTACAGTAGTTGTTTAACTGATTGAAGAATTTGAAAGTTATACATTCAGTTGTGAATGTGAAATGCAGACTCGAGCAATTTTATTTATGATTACTTGTTCAGTTGGTTAGTTCATTTCTGTCAAGTATGCTCATTCTGTTTTCATGAATATATGGTTACAAGAATATCTTGTGTAATTCAGCATTGAAATTTGGTATATGACTTTTAAGTTCAGTATTAGGTTTGAAATTAAATTTATAAGAAACTTTGAAATTATGATGTAACAGTTTAATTTTATTGTTGGAAGTTGTCAATTTGTAATATAGTATTTGAATTTGGCATTGATAATTCTTGCTATAATTTTTAATATTATATTATATTTGGTATCAGAGCCCTGGTTTGAACACTAGGGGCTCGGGGTTTAGAAAAAGGGGTTATATCTCTTTGCTTCCGTTAATGTTTTTATTTCTCTTTTATTTATTAAGGTCTTGAGCATGCCTCCTGTCACAAGAGGTGCCCATGGGCGTGGTGACCCAGTTGATGCCGGTGTTGGCAGAGGTAGGGGCAGACGTCTAGGACGTGGCCGTGGAAGAGGGCAAGGTCACCAAGGAGGGCTTGGAGCTGATCAAGGTGATCAAGGAGAACCTCAAGCTGAAGTCCTCCAACGGATACTTGATAGACTTGATGATATAGAAGCAAGGAACAATGTTCTTGGTGGGGGAGAAAATGCTAATGTTGTTCAAGTTCCTAATGCAAACCCGGTTGTAGCTGAGGATCCTGTCACAAGGGCTCAGTTGAAGGATCTTTCCAAGTTCAAAGGACCTATGGAACTAAGGAAGGTACAGCTACTGAAGCATGGCTACTAAACATCAAAATATGTTTCATACTCCATGATTATCAAAGTAATGTTAGAGTTCGTTGGACTTTCATGTAGCTCAGATCCTTTGCTTCCATATGGTGGAACATGGAACTTGAGCGTCTTGGAGTCAATATCTCTCAAGTTACTTGGGAATTGTTCATTGAAAGGTTCCTTAAGAGGTTCATGTTAGAATACTGGCAGCAGGCCAGATGTGAGGAATTTTTCAATATCTCTCAAGGTAATGCTACAGTGGATATGTATGAGAGGAGATTCTTTGAGTTGAAGAAGTACTCCGGTTGGGCTGAACATGAAAAGCCATTAGTACAGCATTTTATTAGGGGATTAAATCCCAAAATTGAAGAAGAAGTGCGTACTTTCAAGCCTAAAACCGTGCAAGAAGCCTCGAATCAAGCTAAATTGACTGAGATGAAGTCAGGTTTTAGGATCTAAGGTGGAAACAGGGTTAGTGGTTGTAGATTGTAAGATACGACTTAAGGCTTTTACTACTTCAGTTAGCCTTAGAGTTATTCTTTTGGGTTCGTATGATGTTATTTTAGGAATGGATTGGCTGGATCAGCATTCAGCTATCATTGATTGCAGAGAAAAGATCATTACTTGATAGTTATGAATATTTAGATGATATTTTATTGGTCCATAAGTTTAAATTATATTTTTCAATAAAATTACATTTTTTCTTCGAATATCAAGAGGGCTAGAGGCTAAAGTACAAGAAGATGCAAGGCAACAAGAAAAGAAAGTAACAAAAAAAGAGGAAAACTACAACTTATTTTAGGGTCATTTTTGGATTTGACATCAGAAAGTTGATTGTGTTGGGTCAAGGGCATGGAACAACATGATAGAGCCACTAATGAATTTGACAAGAAACGTCCTTAATATCATGCACCAAGGTACATAGATTATTTTGAGTATCTTCCAAAGATATCTAGTTGGAATTGATGGCATTTACAATCTCAACTTGATTGTTAAGAGTTTTTGTATTCACATCTACCTATAATTAAAAAATATGATAATCCATGTTATCCAAGAAATCTAAGATTCATTTATTCTATTTAAGTTTCTTAGATGTGGCTATTGCTCATAGTTTTAAAATTTTGGAGAATGAGAATATAGTCTGAAACTCATGATGTGTAGTCATATGGGATATGAGATGTGAAGTTGTATTCAAAATTATAGTAGGAGGGTTTAACAACAGACTTTCCAAATGTGTAGTCAACTACAAAAACTACACATGAACTAGAAACTCACAACCACGTGAAGAACTTGTCCCTTTTTTCCTTCACCTCTAGAATACTAATTTGATGTGCTCTAGATGGTCCTCTTTGGTCTTACTTGATGCAGGAGCATCCTAGGATTCTTGGCAATCCTGTATCAACCAAAAATATGTTTGTCTTTGAGGTAGATTGTTAGTTTTGATCTTGGTTTGGTGGAGTACTTGCTCAGTTTGGGAGACTAGTTGCTCGATTTCAGTGTTTATCGGGGTGCTCAGTTTCTGAAGATTGCTCGGTAACTGAAGGCATCAGTTCACTGGCACTCAACAATAACTATGTTGCTCGGTCATGCTTGGCGTGGTCGGTTGACTGGTGTTCGATTATTTCCTCTGTTGCTTGGTGTTCTTGCTTACCGACTTGGTTCGTTTGGTTGGATCGGCTTGGCCAACTGGTTCCGTTGATTTGGGTCGCGCTCCTCAAGTTATGGATTGACCATTGGGCATGAGAAGACTTAGATCTAGCATGTTGCATTCTTCTATGTGGATCTGATGACTGTTTGGGGCCATCTTGGAGAGTTTATTTTATTTGTAAAGCTATTTGAGAGCTGACTGATGTTTTAGCATTTAATATTTTTTTGTAAGGGTTTATTGTTTCATCAGCCGACTTGTGGCTGGGAATCGATATTTATAGGATGCTTGGGTAGTTGTTTAGGCATCAGATAGTTGGAAGGAAAGTTAGTAGCCTGCGAGCTTAGGAATAGGAAGATTGCTTGGAAGTTTAAGTACAAGTTTAGATCTCTCCTGGATGCCTACTAGTGTGCTGCGTGTTGTAGACCTGGGCTAGTTGCATACTGATGTTGTAGAGAAGATTTGGATCCTATGAGATCTTGTAGACTATTACTTGCTTTGTATCTAGCCGTAATCGGGAAGGCCTTACAGCCCGACACATTGCATGTAATCGGTGATTTGATGAATAAAGACTTCTGTTTTATTTCAGATTTCTTGTTGTTATTGTGTATTTCTGCTACATATTGGTTTGGCTGCAAGGTCGGTCAGTCCTTAATTGGATCCACCAACCTTGACTCCATTAAGTGGTATTAGAACGAAGTTGGTTCCTGTTTGAGAAAAGTTTGTTCCTGTTGGAGCTGAGTGGATCTTGTGTGTTCATGTCTGGATCTTGATTTGAAGATGCCTCCGAGGAGAAATCGTGAGATCTTAGAGGAAGAGGAAGCTACTAAAGAATTTAGTCTTGATGATTTTAGGGCTTTGCGGAAACAAGTGCAAGACCTACAAGAAGAATTGAGAAAGAAGAAGCCTACCTTGAAAGAGGATAGTGATGATGAATCTGAGGAAGATCATTTTGAAGAAGCTGTAGAAGAAGCTAGAGATCCTGAGGAGAATCGAATTCTAAAAGCTATGTCTAAGATTGGGGAAAGACCTAAGATTGAAGTTTATGAATTTGTTGGAAGCCTTAGGCCAGAAGAGTTGATTGATTAGATTAATGAGATGGATGAGTACTTTGACTATGAAGAAATAGAAGATCCTGATAGAGTTAGATTTGCAAAGACTAAGTTGAAAGGTCATGCAAATATCTGGTGGAGAGAAGTTCAGTTGGAAAGAGGTAGGAGAGGAAAAGAAAAGATCACTAAGTGGAACCAAATGGTTGACAAGTTGAAGAAGCAATTCATTACGGTGGATTGTGAATTGGACATGTTTAAGAAGATGCAAGCTTTGAAGCAGACTAACAAATTGGTACAGGAGTATACTGAGGAGTTTTATAGAATCCTAATTAGGACTGGTCATTCTGAAGCTGATAAAGAGAAGGTTACTGGGTATGTCTATGGTTTGAGACCTAGTATTCAGGAAGAATTACTTATTGTGTGGATGACAACAATCGGTGATGCTTATCAGATGGCATTAAAGATTGAAGAGAAGTTGAATAAGAAGTTTGAAGGTAGACATAATAGTAGGAACCGAGGTGGTAAAACTAGTGAGACAGTTGCTGAAAGTAATGTGACAGAGAATCCTAAGTTTGATGTGGGATCTAGCAGTGGTCAAGTTACTAAGAATGTTGGACAGAGAGGAAGGTGGAAGAATGAGTTCACTGGTACTTGTTATAATTGTGGTGAAGCTGGTCATAGAAGTTTTTATTCTCCTAAGAAAAGAGTTGCACTAACTGCTGAAGAAGATATTGTGAATGTTGCGGCAAAAGGTGAGACACTTATCACTAGGAGATTAGCTTCATGTGTTCATGAACCAGTGCACAAAAGGAATTTATTTAGAACTAGATGTAAGTGCAAGGATAAGGTATGTAATGTCATAGTTGATGGTGGCAGTTCTGAGAACTTTGTTTCAGATGAAATGGTTAGTAAGTTGAGTTTGGAAAGAAGGAAACATCCTAATCCTTATCAGATTAGTTGGATACAAGATGTTTCTAAGGTTAGGATTGAAGAACAATGCTTGGTTGATTTTTAGATTGGATCTTACCAAGATGAGATATTGTGTGATATATTGCCTATGGATGCTTGTCATCTATTTCTCGGTAGACCTGTTTCTCGGTAGACCTTGGCAATTTGATAGGAATGTTTTGTTTGATGGTCGTGCTAATACCTATGTGGTTAGGCATTAAAGAACTCGGCATAAGCTGACACCTTTACAAGAAATAGGGGTTAAGGGATGTGGAGTTATCAGGTGTTGTCCTTATGACAAACCTTAGGAGCAGAAGGTTGATGAACCTATTCCTGCAAAGTCTAGTTTGAAGGAGAAGGAGAATGATATATCTGAAGATTTTGTTGAGATTAAGAGGTAGATGGTCTTACTGACAAAGATGGTACAGAAGATGATGACATTTGTGACATGAAGAGATGCGGATGATGTCAAGTTGATTGAGGAGTCCAGAGAGGATGAACCTTACCGAGGCACTGATGTGATCAGTAGTGGTTAGAGTCAGTTGCTATTAGTTATCGACCAGAAGGATAAGAAAGGTGGAAAGAAGAAGAACTTGCTGCAGGGAGAAATGAATGAAGTGAAGACTACTTGGGATGAAGGACAAGAGGAGATATGGGTGAAGAACAAATTCAGCATACATGTTCTGATTTCCTTGAGACGTTCCTGATTTCCTTATGAGAAAATATTTCTTACGTGGGGTGTCTGATGTAGGAGCATCCTAGGATTCTTGGCAATCCTGTATCAACCAAAAATATGTTTGTCTTTGAGGTAGATTATTAGTTTTGATCTTGGTTTGGTGGAGTACTTTCTCAATTTGGGAGACTAGTTGCTCAGTTTCAGTGTTTACTGAGGTGCTCGGTCTCTAAAGATCGCTCGGTAACTGAAGGCATCGGTTCACTGGCGCTCAGCGATAACTGCATAGCTCAGTCATGCTTGGCCTGGTCGGTTGACTGGTGCTCAATTATTTCCTCTGTTGCTCAATGTTCTTGCTTACCGACTTGGTTCGTTTGGTTGGATCGGCTTGGCCGACTAGTTCCGTTGCTTTGCATCGCACTCCTTGAGTTATGGATTGACCATTGGGCATGAGAGGACCTAGATCTGGCGTGTTGCATTCTTCTATGCAGATCTGTTGATTGTTTGGGGCCATCTTGGAGAGTTATTTTATTTGTAAGGCTATTTGACAACCGACTAATGTTTTAGCATTTAATATTTGTTTGTAAGGGTTTATTGTTTCATTAGCCAACTTGTGGCTGGGAATCAATATTTATAGGATGCTTGGGTAGTTGTTTAGGCATCAGATAGTTGGAAGGAAAGTTAGTAGCTTGCGAGATTAGGAACGGGAAGATTTCTTGGAATTTTGAGTACAAGTTTAGATCTCTCATGGATGCCTACTAGTGTGCTGCATGTTGTAGACCTGGGCTAGCTGAATACTAATGTTGTAGAGAAGATTTGGATCCTGTGAGATCTTGTAGACTATTACTTGCTTTGTATCTAGCCATAACCGGGAAGGCCTTACAACCCGACACATTGCATGTAATCGATGATTTGATGAATAAAGACTTTTGTTTTATTTTAGATTTCTTGTTGTTGTTGTGTATTTCTGCTGCATATTGGTTTGGCTGCAAGGTTGGTCGGTCCTTAATTGGATCCACCAACCTTGACTGCATTATTACTAAAAAGTTAAATATCATTCAAATAAAATTTTTACAAATTTATCCACAAATTTACTTTAATAATTTTTTCATCAACTACATAAACATGCTTGGAGCATTGGTTAGCTCAAAAGGTATATAAGGTCAATACTATTGAAATACTTAGGCAGTTCATGGTATCTGATGAGACTAAAATTGGTCTTTGTTTTATGATATTTTATGTTTTTCTCCTAAACATTCCTAAGACATTTGTGTGACTTTTTAAGTGCTTAAGTTTGTATATATGTCATAAGTACAGTTATATGCCAATACTATATATACATAATGCAGTATTTCATATAGCTATTTTAATGTGTGTTTTAATATTTGGATGAAATTGATTAAGTTGAATATATGAATGTGTATGCATATACTACTAATCAGCCAGGAATGAAGGAGCAGCAGGAAAACAAATCACGGGATATGCTTGCAGAATTGAAGGAATGCATGCTTCAGGGAATATAGGGGAGCACAATCATGCTAAATCTCCTCTATAATTAATATTTGGTTAAGATGGTTGTCTGATCTTTATGATCTTCTATTATTGATTGACGTGTTCTCCTTCTTTCATGGATGAATCAGTCAAAGTGTATTTGAATGTTTGAATGTAATTCTCTATATATAGGGAGATGATCGATGGAAATCTAGTTAGACAAAATAATGATGTTATTGTTATATTGAGAAGCAAGTTGTTCTGATTGTAATTTATTTTTTTGAATATATGAAATGAAGGAATAATTTGAGTTATCTTCTGTGTTTGTAGTTAGTTGAAACCAACCAAGGAGGGCCCACTTGGGAGGTGAAGTAGACTAGAGTAGAGAAGAGTAGTTTAATTGTTTTCAACATTTAAGGTAGTATTCAATATTTGTTCTTGCAACATTGTATTTGTTTTGTTCCTACAGCATATGTAGAGATAGCCATAGTTCATGCATTAGAATGGCAAAATGAGCTGGAGTTAGATTTAAGGTTGTTTACATTAGTTTATTTGTTCAGCTATGTGTTTTACCTTCCTGTAGCAATAGCTTTGTTCTTTCTATGCATTTTCCTTTCCTGCAGTAGTTTAAGTAAGATGACTCTATGAGAAGCTTAGTGCACAAACTATGTTGTACCATTTCAAGTATACGTCCCTAGGTTGACAATTTAAATGCACTTTGTGATAGGAAAAATAATACCTAGTTTAAATATACTATTCCTAGGGAAGGCTTTGGCGTAGTTATTATTACCTATGATGAGGTTGTTCATTTTTGGCACTGTTGCCGAGGATGGTGTCAAGCTGAGAATCTCATTGAGTCATTCTAGATAGTTTCTTGTTTTCTAGGAGTAGTTTTTAAAGTTTGAACTCACGTCACAAGTTCATTTAATCACTTGTATGCATCAAAGGGGAAGAAGAAGAGATGTCCATGGCAGATTTCTCCCAAGAGAACCACCAAATTTAAATGAAGAATCTACAAAAACTGAATTACCTTTTGTTGATGCGAGTCCAGAATTTCCTCCATCCACTTCATTAGTAGAGGACCCATTTGATCCATCTGACCTTTGGCCTTTTGCTGAGATTTTGGCCAATTTTCTTGCACACTCCACTCTAAGCTCAGCAAATGCTAATAGTACACCACTAAGTATAAAAAATCATCAATAACAATTTCAAGTTCAAATACCAGCAGTAATGGCTCAGCCTACATTTCCATTTCCACTTCCTAGCCTTATCAACAATGCTAATCTTAAAAACATCCCCACTACTGCGTTACCAAAGTTTTATGGCCTAATAACTAAAGACCCTGACACTTTCTTATTTGAGTTCGACATTCTTTATCAAAGCTTTGACTATAACATTGATAGTCATAAACTCAAATTGTTTCCAACTACATTAAAGGAATCAGTCTTAAGATGGTTTATGGGACTGGGGGAAAATGCAGCAACTGACTAGGATGGGATGAGAGACCTATTTCTACAAAAATATAATGAATACTACAAAGGAGGTGATTGGAGAGGAGATGATATCTTTCGAATGTCACAAAAAGAAGATGAGACTCTAGAAGACTACATCTCATGCTTCTTATACAATCTACAGAAGAATCCTCAACATGTAGTGCAGGAGGATTCACAAATACTCATCTTTTTGAGAGGAGTGAATGATAACTATCTGGAAGCACTGGAACTTATGGTTGGAGGAGATATATCTCAGTCTTCTTGGGATGATCTCAAGAAAATTTGTTTGAACTATTCAAGATTAGTAGTAAAGAAGGGTGGAGGATTTTGTCCAACACTTGCAAAAGGAAGTAGTTATGGTATATCAAAGATGGAAATCTCAAACTTACTGTCAGATTTCAAGCAAGACATTATCAATGATGTTGCCACCCACTTGGATACAATGCAATCCAAAAAGAAGCATGAAGAAGCTGAGTTAAAGTTAGCAGAGTACTGCCCACATTGTCAACAACAAAAGAAGCACTATAGATGCAAGCTGGTAGAAAATTTGGAAACACATCATGTTCCAACTGAGTTCAGGTAGATAGAGGGGGAGGATGAGTAAGTATTCTTTGTTGCTCAATGCCACCCATGGGCTCCATGACAAGGTATGCCTTAGGACCCATTATAATCTTTCAATAATTATAATAGTCAGTGGCAAACCCAAAATTCCCAATATCCTTCACAATCTTTCCAACCTATGTGGAATAATGCATGGCCAAATACTCAGTCGAACCAATGGTATAGCTCCCAATAACCCCAATGGCCATAACCGCAACCTCAAAATCAATGGCAACCACCACAGGGAAATTGGCAACAATATAACCAATGGAGGGGACCTTAATAGTGTCCTAATCAGAATCCTGGCTATCAACCATTACCACCTCCAGTTCCTCAACCAGCACTCATGCCACCTCCTGTAGCCACAAGTTCTCCTCCATGACCAACAAAATTATCGGCTCAACCATAGCCAAATCCTAACAATAAGCAAAAGCAACTAGTCTACAGTACTGAAGCACAACAATACCCTACTTATGCATTGGACATCATTGATATCCACCTAAGATCTGGTACTACTCTACCAACACCAGAACCACCTATTATAACAGAAGTACCAGATACTCCTGTAGCATTAACACAACAACCAAAAGTTACTTTGCCAAATCCAACCTTACCAACTAAGATACCAGACCAGAATGATCCTAAAATTCAAACTAAACCTCCATTTCCTTAGAGGCTTATGATGGATAAGCCTACACTCCAAGAAGAAGCACCATTTGATATCCTTGACTAGTTAAAGAACATGCACATCCAAATTCCACTATTTCAGGCTATCAAAGATGTTCCACTCTATGGAAAATCCATCAAAGAAGCATGTCTTAAGAAACTTGGAAGAAAGAAAAAGGATCCCCAAATAGTGCATGTAATAGGTCAATTGGCTAATGTAATGTTGGGAAAGATTGTGATTCCTAAATACTCTGATCCAGGAAGCCCAGTTGTTGATGTAATAATTAATGACCAGTTAGTAAAGAATGCTTTGATAGACCTAGGTGCTGCTATAAATGTTATGACCAAGGATACTATGCATAGGTTGAGTATAGAGAGATTAAGGACAACTCCAACAGTTTTACAACTTGTAGATAGTTCCACAGTTGCTCCAGATGGTATGGTTGAAGACATAGTAGTCACATTGGACTCTTGGGAATACCCTGCTGATTTTATGATACTGTCACCTAAAGTAACCCTTGCTGGTTATCCAGTAATCCTTGGATAGCAATAGTAGATGCTAATATTAGTTTTAGATCAAGAAATATGATCATCTTTGATGGCCAAACTATCAATAAATTAGCACTGTATCCTCTAGCCCAACCACAAGAAGATCTAAACAATCATATTTGGCCAAACTTGGGAGATGAGGAAGAAGAAATAAAATATATTGCTCAGATGATGATGTTGCATAGATAATCATTTTACAAGAAGATGGTGATATACTCCAAATTATCCTTACAAATGATTTTGTTACAACAAGAGACATTTCTCAAAGCTTAATTTTGCAATTGACTACCTATGAAAATTGTATCCTGCCAATAGAGCCTGAAATCATACATCAATTATTACCTTGTGAGATATCAACCAACCTTGTATCAGAAGCCTCAATGCTAGAGCTAACCACTACTGTGCAACTCTCACCTAGCCATAATATTCATGTTAACAATAAATTATCTCAGCAACAATTGAAATTGTTAACACAACTCCTATGTAAGCATGAAAAGGCTTTTGCTTGGGAATATGGGGACATGAAGGGATTGAGTCCAAAACTATGTACCCATAGAATATACATCAATGAAGGTAGTCTACCTCTACATCAGCCATAGAGAAGGATCAACCTAGGCCTCAGGAAAATTGTGAAGAATGAGCTGTAGAAACTGCTAAATGCTGGTTTCATATATCCAATCTCAGATAGTAAGTGGGTTTCACCTCTTGTGATGGTACCTAAGAAGGGGGTAAGTGGAGAATATGTGTAGATTATAGAGAGCTTAATAATGCAACAAAGAAGGACCATTTTCCATTACCATTAATTGATCAGGTGCTAGATACATTAGCAGGCAAAAAGTACTTCTCATTTCTTGATGCTTATAGTGGCTACAATCAAATTAGCATTGCACCTGAGGACCAAGAAAATACAACATTCACATGTCCTTGGGGAACATACACCTACTCTGTTCTGCCATTTGGGTTATGTAATGCTCTTGCAACCTTTCAGAGGGCTGTGATCAGTATATTTGCTGACATCTCACATGACTGCATGGAGATTTATATGGATGACTTCACTACATTCAAAGTCACATTTGAAGAAGCATTGAAGAATTTGGATAAAGTTCTGATCAGGTGCAAGGAGCATAACCTATTACTTAATAGTAAGAAGTATTTTATGATGATGCAGGAAGGAGTTGTTTTGGGACACTTCATCTTAGAAGCTGGCATACAAGTGGATCCAACAAAGATAGAGGTAATTCTAACATTGCCCTAGATCCTACTATGCAAAAAGAGGTTAGATCATTTCTAGGACATGTTGGATACTATAGACATTTTATTTAAAACTTTAGTCAAATAGAAAGTCCACTATACACTTTTCTTACAAAAGAGGCCGAATTCACATGGACCCCAGCTTGTGAAGAGTCATTCCTGCAGCTTAAGAACCTTCTTACAAAAGCACCAGTACTAAAAGGCCCTGATTTGACTTTATCATTTCACATACATACTGATGCATCTGATTATGCAATAGTAGCTTTCTTAGGCCAGAAGTTTGAAAACCTTGAAAATTCTATTTACTACATTAGTAAAAGTCTACATGGTCCAGAGTTAAACTACACAGTCACAAAAAAAGAATTATTAGTAGTAGTCTATGCTCTAAACAAGTTCTGACACTATGTAACAAGATATCCCATATTTGTTCATACTGGCCATGCTACAATAAAATATCTCATGAACAAACCTGCCATTTCAGGTAGATTAGCTAGATGGCTACTTTTGTTATAGGAATTTGATCTCATAATAATAGATAAGCCAGGAAGAGCCAATGTAGTAGCAGACTATTTGTCTAGATTACAACATGCAGATATAGATACCTCATTGATAGATGACACATTTCTAGATGAGCATCTATTTCACGTAGCTATCAAGACTTTATGGTATGCTGATATAGCAAATTATCTTGTAGCCAACAAGATGCCTGGACACTTTTCTCCAAAGGACAGGAAATCGCTGGTAGAAAGGAGCTTTTAGTACCCATGGATTGATGATACATTATTTTACACAAGCCTAGACTAGGTCATGAGAAGATGTGTCTGAGAAGATGAGACCTATGATATTTTGCATGCATGCCATAATGAACCCTGTGGAGAACACTTTGCAGCAAAAAGAACAACAGTGAAGGTGTTAACAACAGGCTGCTATTGGCCAACACTTCACAAAGATGTAGCCAATTACACCAGAAAATGTGACAAGTGCCAAAGAATGGGACATCCAACAAAATCAGATGAAATGCCTCTCAACCCACAAGTAGTTGTCACACCATTTGATAAGTGGGGAATGGATTTTATCGGTCCTATAGACCCACCATCAAATGGAAAATCATATATCTTGGTATGCATAGATTATGTAACAAAATGGGTAGAAGTGAAGGCAATGAAGCATGCCCGTGACACTGAAGTGACAACCTTCCTATATGAAGAAATATTTACTCACTATGGAGTACCAAGAGAGCTAGTGACTGATCAAGGGGCACAATTTACATCAAATCTAATAATAGAACTCATGAATGAATATAACATCAGACATAGGAAGTCCATTCCATACCACCCACAGGCCAATGGTCAAGTGGAAGTCACCAACAGGGAAATTGAAGCAATACTTACAAAAATAGTTCAACTCAACCGAAGAGACTAGAGCAGTCATCTAGCATAAGTAGTATGGGCATACAGAATCACATGGAAAACCACAACTGGATTGACTCCATTTGAACTACTCTATAGAAAAACAACAATGCTACCAATTGAGTTTGAACAAAAAACACTAAGGACTGCTTTGAAGCTGAATATAGACCTTCCTGCAGCTCAGTGTGAATGCTTACTGAATCTCAACTCTTTGGATGAGATGCGGAAATCTGCATTGGAGTGTACAAAAATAGTCCAAAAACAAAGAAAGAAATGGCATGACTCCCACATCAAGAATAGGTAATTCAAAGTAGGTGATTGGGCACTATTGTTTGATTCCAGGTATCAAGAAACACAAGGCAAATTACAAACGAGATGGCTAGGGCCATATGAGATAACACATGTTTTTACAAATGGAGCGATTCAACTGACAATAATTGACCCAGTACAATTCAAATTGTTGGTCAATGGCCATAGACTCCATCTATATCATTAGCCACAAACCAAGACAGAGTTCTTGTAGAAATTCCAAGAAGACGAGCCAAAGGTAACATAGGTAATCACTCCTGCAGTAGAAGGTGACAACCTTCTTCCTGCAGCTTCACCCTAGCATACAAGCAAGTACGTCCATAATAAAACTTCATTTTCAATGAAGTCTCATTCCACATTCACTTTCTTAAATTCTCTTTCCAACACACCTCATTTATTTACCTTCCACCCATACAAATTCCATGTCACCCACTTTGCTCAATTTTCTAAGCTTTTAATAAATTTCACGTCAGCACATAAATCCATTCAGGGACAATCAATTTCAAGGCACAACCGATTCTCGTCCTTCAAGTGCATACAAAAATATAATGACAGGTGCATGTATTCAATTTATTTCCACTTTTAAAACATAGATTTCAACAATTATATTTAGTATTGCATGTGTCTATATATTATAGCATTATGCCAGTTTTCTCTCCCCTATGTAGGAGGACAAGTGTGGACACTTGCCATTCTTTTGTATGGGGGAAAAAGGTGTATTAATTCCCAAGTTTCTATTTCTTGTACCTCTCATTTCAAACCAAATTGCATGTCAACCAAATCAGTACTTATGTGATGTGTCATTAAGTCCTCGTAATGTTTACACAAATTGTCATACTTAATTACTCAGATTATTCTTGATTCCTACCCTAGGTGACGTAATCAAATTTGTGTAAGGATTAACTACACTTAAAAGAAACATAATTCCCCATCGTCAAGTGTCATTATCATTTGTATTGACCAATTTTCAAAAATTATACAACATAAATATTGAAGGGAATTTAAGTGAAGTGTAGTTATGAGCTAAATAAAAGGGGTTTTTCAAAGGAATTTAGAATATTTGGGGTTTCAGAGAAAACAAAAGTTGTGAAATTGCAGACTGAGAAAGAATTTGAGAAAGAATTTTGGAGCAAGTTTGAAGGCAGAATTTAGCGTAATGGAGGACAGCTGATGAGGCATGAACCTGTGGTTCATACCATTTTATTGACTGATGTAGAAGCCATTTGAAGATTTCATACCTTCAGATGGCTAGGTTACTTCTTGAAATTAATGGAGTTTGACGAAGAAGTGGAAGCAAAGTTCATGAATACATTCGAAGAAGGCCAAGAAATTGTGTGGTGAGTGACTGTTCTAGCAACAAAGGAAATAATTGTAGAGGTGACGGGCTTGCCAGCAGTTGGGGAGCATTACCCCAATGAGCATGATACTAGGTCGGCACGAGCTCAATTCACCCAACCTTCTGAACCTCCGCTAGAAGTAAATAAGTAAGGATGCAAGAGAACATCATTACATGTTCCATACAACAAGCTGGCTACACATATCATCAGGTATTTCACATGTGAAGGGAAATTTCCCCATTTACATGTGCATCATTCTAAGTTACTTAGTTGTATCAGGAATAATCTTCAAGTAAATATTCCAAACTTTCTGTACAACATGCTAAGTATCAGTGTTGAGGAAACTCAAAAGGGTAAAATGAATTCCATTTCCCATCATGCCCTAATCAAAATTCTAGTTGAAAGATCCCTTAGGGATGTATCTCCTCTGAAATGAAAAAAAATTGTTAATAACAAAACCTTGCAGCCCTAGAATGAGCCTGTTGAGCAGCCAATTCCTGGAAATGAAATACCCCCTAACCCAATTGAAATACCCCAAGAAAAAGGGTCTGAGAATATTGAAGAGAAGGAACCTTCTTTTATCCTGAGTGATAATGTACCTACCCTATCTCAAAGGAAAGGGAAATGAAAGGCTGATGAAGGAACCTCAATTCCTAAAGTGAAACCCTAGAAACCTACAGCCTCAAAAAGTAGAAAGAGGAAATCAGTTCTTGTAGTAGAAAGGATGAAGAAAGATAGTAAAAAGAAAATGGTGGAAGAAAAAGAAACCCCTTTGAGAAGAAGTACTAGGATGAGGGGACAAGTCCCTCAAGTTACCCCAGTAAGTCAAGATGTCCCATTAGAGATACCTATTGCAGATTCTCATGTTGACTATGTCACAATTGATTCTCCAATTCACCCAACCTGCCCAGATCCTCCACATAACATAAGTAATTTATCTCTTGATGAGCCTCCCTCACAACAAAAAAATGATGATCCTGAGGAAAACACACAAACAATTCAAGAGGACCTGCAGTTTCCTAAGTCACCAGTCTGCTCACATACCCACAATGCCATAGTACCTTTCAAAAGGACTTGGTATATAGATTATTTAGAATAGGCTCACATTGCAAAAAAAAGATATAGAAATCAATTAGAGGAGCCTGGTCTACCTACTTTGCAATCAATTATGTTTAGTTTATACACCTAGCTTGTTTTCAAGAACACTATGTGGAGAGAGGAGAAGAAAAAGATGAAAAAGCAAATTAATGAGCAGAAGGAAGAGATTGAACACCTAAAGGAACAAATAGACAATAGATCATGCCCTCAAGCTGGCTAACCAGATTATAGCCTATAGGCCACCCCCAAGGTTTTATGCTATTTGTTTAAAAGAACAGTTCCTTATATTTCAACTCATGATGACCATTCAAAATAAGGATTCAGAGTTCAAAACAGCTGAAGATTTTTATGGTCTATATCAAACACTTCCTACTTGGGAATAGAATCTGCTCCGTGAATTGTACATTCATAATTTCATTATTCCTGATGAAATTGATTGGAATCCTCTACTCTATATAGGAGATGTATATTTAAAAGCATTAATGTCCTAAATGCAAAATGAAGCCAACTATGACAGGCAACTGGATAATTATAGAGATCATGAAAAATCTAAGTTGAATCCAATAAACCAGATATTCTCTTAAGAGATTGGTTAACACTCACTTATGGAAAGACAAAACCTAAATTCAGGGACAAGATCTTTGCTCTCAGAGATAGAGTCTACAAGTAATATCAGGGACTACCTTATTTTACATTCTAAAGGTTCCTAACTGGAGTGAGGAGTAGATGGAATAGACTACCTGAGATTTTTTAGAAATTTGAACCGCATAGTCCAATTAATTTTGAGGCAGCTGTGAATAGGATAATGAAGTACATGCATCTAGGGAGATAGATCAAAAGAGATCTTTGGTTTCCTCTAACTTTCTAGCCACCTATGCTCCTATGGCCATTATATGACATTAACACTACCAGACTAGACCAGTTGCAGGAGGATCATAGAATGGAATACTGGGAGTGGACCAGAGGATTTTATTATACCTTCAAGAGTAAAAGGAGAGGCAAAATAGAGGTTGGAGAATTCAGAAGAGTCACCAAGAAGTGTAATGCTTGAGGACAAGCATTACACTTGTTGGGGGGAAAATGATGATACTAAAATTGGTCTTTGTTTTATGATATTTTATGTTTTGATCCTAAGCATTCCTTAGACATTTGTGTGAATTTTTAAGTGCTTAAGTTTGTATATATGCCATAAGTACAGTTATATCCTCAAATTTTTGGGTAGGAAATAGTATACACACCTTGCCAATACTATATATATACATAATGCAGTATTTCATATAGTTGTTTTAATGTGTGTTTTAATATTTGGATGAAATTGATTAAGTTAAATATATGAATGTGTATGCATATACTACTAATCTGCCAGGAATGAAGGAGCAGCTGGAAAACAAATCAGTTACATCAATGAAAGAGTGAAGATGTTTTGATCACGATCAAAAGACCCATTAAGACAACTGCGGGATATGCATGCAGAATTAAAGTAATGAATGCTTCAAGGAATATAGGGGAGCACGATGATGCTAAATCTCCTCCATAATTAATATTCCGTTAAGATGGTTGTTTGATCTTTATGATCTTTTGTTATTGATTGACGTGTTCTCCTTCTTTCATAGATGAATCAGTCAAAGTGTATCTAAATGTTTGAATGTAATTCTCTATATATAGGGAGATGATTGATGGGAATCTAGTTAGACAAAATAATGATGTTACTGTTAAATTGACAAGCAAGTTGTTTCGATTGTAATCCATTTTTCTGAATATATGAAATGAAGGAATAATTTGAGTTATCTTCTGTGTTTGTAGTTAGTCGAAACCAACCAAGGAGGGCCCACTTGGGAGGTGGAGTAGACTAGAGTAGAGAAGAGTAGTTTAATTATTTTTAGCTTTTAAGGTAGTGTTCATTGTTTGTTCCTGCAACATTGTAGATGTGTTTGTTCCTGCAGCATATGTCAAGATAGCCATAGTTCATGCATTAGAATGGCAGAATGAGCTGGAGTTAGATTTATGGTTGTTTACATTAGTTTATTTGTTCAGCTGTGTGTTTTACCTTCCTGGAGCAATAGCTTTGTTCTTTCTATGCATTTTCCTTTCCTGCAACAGTTTAAGTAAGATGATTCTATGAGAAGCTTAGTGCACAAACTATGTTGTGCCATTTCAAGTATACATCCTTGGATTGACAATATAAATGCACTTTGTGATAGGAAAAATAATACCTAGTTTGAATATACTATTCCTAGGGAAGGCTTTGGCATAGTTATTATTACCTATTATGAGGTTGTTCAGTATCATCCACCCTTGGCAGTAAAAAACATTTATCTTACATTAATTTTATTCATTACTTTGGAATTAGTATACTTTCTCCACCAATCTTTCTTGGGTGGAATTTTTCATACCTAATTTGTTTCTCATCATAAAAGAATATGCTTTATAACATATAAAGATGGATTTCACATAAAAAAGATAAATTTATATTACAAAGTTCTCAGTCCTTCTTATGGATTAGGACTAGTTATTAAGAACGTGTAGTTCAAATGGTAATTCAATTTAAATTTACTCATCAAAATGCATATCATTAATAAAATTTGATTTCATATCATCTTTCCAATGTTCTAATCCACTTAATATAGATATTTATTTTTATAACAAAACAATTAGATAAATTAATTTTTTAAAATCAAATAGCATATAATCAATACAATTCAAAAAAAATTATGATACAACAATCAAAAGAAGAAAATATTAGAGATTCCTTTCCATTTCAATACCATTAGAAAGTTGGATCTTTAATAACTTGATTAAATATCATATAGTTTTTACAATGACATGTTTACACAATATAAGAGTTGAATACAAATAACTTAATGAGCTCATATTTGTATATGCTAAATATGGGCCTCTTCTTTAGCCATACACTTCAACATAGTCATTATTCATCAGATACATACAAGAATGAATGTAGAATCATTCATCCTACATGCCTGGATGATTCGACTTGTTGATGTAGTCAAGGATGGAGGATCCCATTAAGGACTATCCAACCTTGCAGCCAAACCATTACACATCAAAATTACACAACTTAAACACAAGATCTGATATAAAACTGGAATCTTTATTCATAAATTCACTGATTACATGCAATGTGCTAGGCTATAAGGCCTTCCTGGTTACGGCTAATTACAAAGAAAGTAACAGTCTACAAAATCTCATAGGATCCAAATCTTTCCACAACTTCACCACTCAACTAGCCCAGGTCTGTAACATGACAAGACACTTGTAGGGATCCCAGGAAAGATCTAAACTTGTACTCACAACTTCCAAGAAATCTTCCTATGCCTAAGCTCTCAAGCTACTAACTCCCCCTTCCTCCTGATGCCTAAACAACTACCCAAACATCCTATAAATACTCATCCTCAGCCACAAGTTGGCTAGATGAAACAATTAACTCCTACGAACAATTATTAAATGCCAAAACATTAGTCGGCTTACAAATAGCCTTACAATAAATAAATTCTCCAAGATGGCCCCCGGTCATCAGATTTGCATAGAAGAATGCAAAACACCAGATCTAGGTCCTCTCACATCCAATGGTCAATCCATAACTCGAGGAACATGACCCAAATTAAATGCACTAGTTGGCCAAGCAAGAACATTAGTTGGTAAGACCGATTACCGAGCAGTAGAGAAATAACTGAGTGCCAGTGAACCGACCATGCCAAGCATCACTGAGCAACGCAGTTATCACCGAGTGCCAGGAATAACCGACACCTTCAGTTACCGAGCGTTCTTCAAAGACCAAGAAACCCAGTGAACACTGGAACCGAGAAACCAAACTCCAAAACTGATCAAAATACTTCACTAACTAAGATCAACTCAAACATATTTTTGGTTGACACAGGATTGCCAAGAATCCTAGGATGCTCCTACATCAGACACCCCAAGTAAAGAAGATTTTCTCATAAGGAAATCAGGAACATCTTAAGGGAATCAGAACGGGTATGCCATATCTATTATTAACCCATATCTCCTCTTGTCCATCATCCCAAGTTGTCTTTACTTCATCCACTATCTCTTGCAGCAAGTTTTCCTACTTCCCACTTCTCTTATCGTTCCTGTTTGCAACTGACAACAACTGACTCTGACCATTCCTTTCACTATTGATCACGTTAGTACCTCAGTAAATACCATCCTCTCTGGACTCTTCAATCAACTCGGAATCATCCACATCTCTCTGTGTCACAAATGTCATCATCTATTATACTACCTCTATCAGAAAGAGCATCTACCTCTTAATCTCAACAAACTCTTTAGATATATCATTCTCCTTCTCTTTCAAACTAATCTTTGTAGGAAAAGGTTCATCAATCCCCTGCTCCTGATATTTTTCATAAGGAAACCACTTGATAACTCCACATCCCTTAATCCCTGTCTCTTGTAAAGGTAACAGCTTATGCCTAGATCCTTCATGCCTAACCACATAGGTGTTTGCACGACCATCAAACAAAATATTTTTGTTAAATTGCCATGGCTGACCAAGAAACAGATGAAAAGCATCCATAGGCAATATATCACACAATATTTCATCATGATAAGATCCAATCTAAAAATTAACCAAGCATTGTTCTTCAATCCTAACCTTAGACACATCTTGTATCCAACTAATCTGATAAGGATTAGGATGCTTCTTTCTTTCCAAATTCAACTTACTAACCATCTCTTCTTAAACAAAGTTCTCAGAACTGCCACCATCAACTATAACATTACATACCTTATCCTTGCACTTACATTTGGTTCTGAACAAATTTATTCTTTGCACTAGTTCCTAGACACATGTAGCCAACCTCCTAGTGATCAAAAATTCACCTTTCTCTACAACATTCTCAATGTCTTCCTTGGTAGTTAGTGCAACCCTTTTCTTAGGACATTGAAAAATTTTATGACCCGCTTCACCACATTGATAACAAGTACTAGTGAACTCATTTTTCCACCTTCTTCTCTATCTAGTATTGAAATTCTTAGTGATTTGACGACTACCAGATCCCACATCAATATTCTTAGGATTCTCTACCACATTACTTTTAGCAACTATTTCACTAGCCTTACCACCTTAGTTCCTATTGTTTTGTCTTCCTTCAAACTTCTTATTCAACTTTTCTTCAATCTTTAATGCCATCTGATAAGCATCTCCTATTGTTGTCATCCAAACAGTAAGTAACTCTTCTTGAATACTAGGTCTCAAACCATATACATACCTAGCAACCTTCTCTTTATTAGCTTTAGAATGACCAGTCCTAATCAGGATTCTGTAAAACTCCTTAGTGTACTCCTACACTAATTTGTTAGTCTTCTTCAAGGCTTGCATCTTCTTAAAAATGTCTAACTCATAATCCACCGAAATGAATTGCTTCTTCATCTTGTCAACCATTCGGTTCCATTTAGTGATCTTTTCCTTTCCTCTCCTACTTCTTTCCATCTGAACTTCCCTCCACCAAATATTTGCATGACCCTTCAGCTTAGCCTTTGTAAATCTAACCCTATCAGGATCTTCTATTTCTTCATACTCAAAGTATTCATCTATCTCATTAATCCAATCAATCAACTCTTTTGGCCTAAGGCTTCCATAAAATGTAGAAACTTCAATCTTAGGTCTTTTCCCAATTTTATACATAGCTTTTAGGATTCTATTTTCTTCTGGATCTCTAGCTTCTTCTACAGCTTCTTCAAAATGATCTTCTTCCTCAGATTCATCATCACTATCTTCTTTCGATGTAATCTTCTTCTTTCTCAATTCCTCTTGCAGATCTTGCACTTGTTTCTGCAAAGCCCTAAAATCATCAAGACCGAATTCTCTAGTAGCTTCCTCCTCTGAGATCTCATGAGCTCTCCTCAGAGGCATCTTCAATCCAAGATCCTAGTGCAAACTGCCTCTCCTTCAGTGATCTGTCCATACATTCAAGATCAACTCGCTCTGATACCACTTGATGCAGTCAAGGATGGAGAATCCAATTAAGGACTGTTTGACCTTGCAACCAAACCATTACACAGTAGAATTACACAACTTAAACACAAGATCATATATAAAACTAGAATCTTTATTCATAAATTCATTGATTACATACAATGTGTCAGGTTGTAAGGCCTTCCCGATTATAGCCAATTACAAAGCAAGTAACAGTCTACAAGATCTCGCAGGATCCAAATCTTTCCACAACTTCACCACTCAGCTAGCCCAGGTCTACAACATGACAGGACACTCGTAGGGATCTCAGGAAAGATCTAAACTTGTACTCACAACTTCCAAGCAATCTTCCTATGCCTAAGCTCACAAGCTACTAACTCCCCCTTCCTCTTGATGCCTAAACAACTACCCAAACATACTATAAATACTCATCCTCAGCCACAAGTTGGCTAGATGAAACAATTAACTCCTACAGACAATTATTAAATGCCAAAACATCAGTCAGCTTACAAATAGCCTTACAATAAATAAATTCTCCAAGATGGCCCCAATGATCATTAGATTCACATAGAAGAATGCAACACACCAGATCTAGGTCCTCTCACACCCAACAGTCAATTCATAACTCAAGAAACATGACCCAAATTAAATGCACTAGTTGGCCAAGCAAGAACATCAGTCGGTAAGACCGATTACCAAGCAACAGAGAAATAACCGAGCACCAGTGAACTGACCACACCAAGCATCACCGAGTAATGCAGTTATCACCAAGCGCCAGGAATAACCAATGCCTTCAATTACCGAGCATTCTTCAGAGACCAAGCAACCCGGTGAACACTGAAACCAAGCAACCAAACTCCAAAATTGAGCAAAATACTTCACCAACTAATATCAACTCAAACATATTTTTGGTTGACACAGGATTGCCAAGAATCCTAGGATGCTCCTGCATCACTTGTTGCCTCCTATCTAGGTAGGGTTTTGAATAGCTCTCAGAATCGAGAGTCCAACAACCATAGACTAGCTCTACAATGGAGGATTCAAGCTAACCTGCAAATGCAATTATTCTAGAATTGAAAGTACAAGGTTAATCTAAAGTAATAAGAAATGAATAGTAATCTAAGAACAATGAAAGTAAACTAAGTTAAGATGAAGTGCATTTTTAATCTAAGAGTGGTATTAATCTAGAAATGATACTAAGATAAACAATGAAAACTTGAATGCACACAACTTGAGGTAATAGTTCGATAGAGGTTCGATACTCAAAAGTTGCATCCCCTTGAATGAGAAACAAGAGGGTTCTTTTATAGAGTCCCAGAATCAATCGACGGTGGAGATTAAACGAGATGAACAGTGGAGATCGAAAGGAAGCTTAGTTCAAAATGGTAAGTTTCCTATTGAGAGATAGTCAATTGTTTTCCTTTTGAGTGAGTGGAGCAGTTAACTGGCTTGTTGCACTTTTGGATTTCCAGTTAACTCAAAGTTTCCTTTTCTGAACTGAAGAGAGGATTTTGGAGAGAACATTTGATTAAATAAATATAATATGACCTCATAAATGAACTTTCTCAATTATTTGAATAATGAAATTCAATTATTGAAATGAGGATATTTATTTAAAAACCAAATATTATTTAATTCATTTTTATGTGATTTAGCTAAAAGAGGTGGATTTAATTTAATTAGAGTACTAGGACTTTGTAATTAAATTAATCGATCATTAGGTTTATTTAGCTAATTATAGTCGATATTTAGGAATTATGTATAACATGTGATTGATGCAGATTTAGGGTTTTCTGCATTTGACACTAAGTCAAGTAGGGTCGATTAGGAAGATAGAATTGCCTAGGACAATAGGACTTCGATGATTCAGAAAGATTGATAGAATGAGACTAAATACAACAAAATTGGTTAGGGTTGCAAGATGCTAATTTTGGGGTATTACATTTTGCCCCTTTTTGAATTGATGTGCAAGTAGCGCATTGATTCAAAGAATAGTCTAATGTGATGATTGATGAGAGTTTTAGGATTATCTTTAGAACAAAGCTTAACCCTCAGAAGTTTATGTTAGATTGCCAATACACCAGTCAGATTATCACCTTTTATAAGACTGTCCCCAGAATGAGGCTCAATCTTTAGGAGTTAGGGTTAGATTGCCCCAATACACATCTATCGGATGATAATTGATACAGATTTTAGGACTATCTCTAGAATGAAGCTTAGCCTTCTGAAATCTAGGTTAGATTGCCTAGATACCAGTTAAAAAGAGCTTTTGAGAGCCATCTTTAGAAAAAAGCTTGACTTTCGGGGATCGAGGTTAGATTGCTCCGATACCTAGTAGTGAGATTTCGAGAACCATCTCCAGAATGAAGCTTGATCCCCAGGGATCTTAGTTAGATTGCTCAGATACCTAATAGTAAGATGACACGATGTAAGGAACAAAGATGCCCCTAGTGATTCAAGATGCCCCTAGCGATGAGGACTTTTGAGTTGAGATTAGATTGATTCTAGAATTGATTCAGTGATTCAATGATGCAATCATCCTGCCCCCTTGGGAGTGAAATTGAAAGATGACACATCATAAAGATGATTGACAACAATAGGTTGCAGATATAAAGAGGATCAAATATCTGAAGAATTCAAAACAGATTATGGAAGATTCAAGAAGATTTGGAAGTGATTGGGAGTGATTATGAGGTCTGGTTGACCAAGGTTGACTAGGGTTGACTTTGAATGAAAATGTTGAAGATGTTGAGAAAATGTCGATGTAAGATGAGTCTGAGAAGAAAGTGATGTCAGACGGTTGACTGCACAAGCATCCGATCACGTCGGTCCCAGAAATTTTAAAATGCGATTTTAAGCTATATAAAAGTGCCAAATTTCGATTTCAATCCCAAAAATGGATTCAGAGCGGTCGATTTAGCCAAGGGTGCAATTTTCACGCAAAACGGAGTACTTTTGAAAATTAGGTCAAAACCTATATAAGGCCCAAAAGGGTCATTTTCAATTCATTTGAAACCTTTGACTTTTGGTGAATAGAGCTCTGAGCGAAAATGGTGGGAGTCCCCATGAGATCACATCAATTCGAGCGTTCGAGACATCACAGTCGGTCGTCGACGTATGACCCACCAATGAGTAGTCGAGAACTTTGCCAGCATTTCAAATTTTTATGCATTTTAGTAGATTTATGAGATTTTTAGCACGTTTTTAGATTTCAACTCGTGGGTTCTCATGTGAGAAAAGAGTTTCTTCGCGCAGGTTGGCAAAGATCCTCGCACGAGGAAGTGCAGTAAAGCACTTTCTCGTGGGAGCCTCTCCATAGGCTCGCGCATGGGATACCCAGAATTCGCGCAAGAAACCCTCGAAAGGGCAGTTTCCTCACGCGACCTTATGGGGAAACTCACATCACTATGGAACTTCATGCAAGACCCATACTTCCTTGCATGACCTCATGGGGAAACTCACATTGCTATGGAACTTCGTGCAAGACCCGTACTTCCTCGTGCGAGATTGTGCCTGAAAAGAAAACCTTCGCATGGGAAAAAGGGTTAGTTTGGGAACCTTGCGAGTTGATTTTGTGTCGAATGAGAAAAGTTGATCGTTTGATAGCCATGTTTAGGATAGCTGCATAAATTTCAAATTCTATTTTGCATTGATTGGCATCATTCTTTCAGTCGACTACTGATCGTGTGTTGTCATTTGCATTGTAGGTTGATTTCCCAAACATTGTGTTCCGGTCTCATCATCCAGTGATTGGTGAGCTAGTTAGACAGTTAGATGATGGAGAGTTGACATAGATAGACGCATTAGGATTTTCACATCTTCGTGATGTACTCGACATTCGGGTTAATCATGGGCTATTGGGTGCACTGGTCGAGTGTTTCCATTCAAAGACGAACACCTTCCATCTTCCATAGGGTGAGATGATAGTGACACCCAAGGATATCTACCGAATATTGCGGATACCATTCCACGGGCCACACATGGAGTAAGATGTGCAACCGCGGGTAGGGACAACTACATTGAGAGAGATATTTTAGGATGAGCTTGTCATGGTTCGGGCGATCCCCTGGGAGGAGCTGATCAAAGATTATGGTCCTAGTCACAAGTTGGTAGTTGTGTTAGCAACATTCTTGGGTTGTTATTTGATGCCGGATCGGGGGCAGGATGGGCTAGAGTGTGGATGGGGTCAGATGCTACAGAAGATGCTTGGGTAGCTTGTTCATTATGGGTGGGGTTAGTGTATGCTGGCCCACATATCATGAGATGCATGAGATCATGTATCGCAAGGCGAGGAGCATGGCAGCAGGGGTATTTGTACTACATGTATGGACCTAGGAGCACCTCCCTATATGTAGGCTAATTTTTAATGATACACAGCAGCCCCTCGAGCCTTACATTTATAAATATAGAGGATAGATGACCCAACCCACACTGGGTAAGACAGAGCAATGGAGGGCACAACTTGATGATATGGTCATCGTAGTATGGCGACCATGGAGAGATATAGAGGTCTGGGATGATGCCAGGACTCAGCTGGGCTATATATTGTGCTCGCAAGTACTAATTGACCATGCTATTGCAGTTATTGAGTGGTTCCCTTTGACACGGGTGTGGCGGCAGTTTGGCCAACCATAGGATATATCTCAGGAGTATTGTTCATACGCCCACTTCATCGATGAGGTGAAGAAGGGCTGGTCAGCCATATTAGATTCCAAGCACTCGATGATCGATGCCAAAGTAGCACCCGCCCGATGGGATTATATGGTCGAGGTGGAAGATGGTGGTATGGCACTATCATACTAAGATTACCTAGCCAACCATTTGTTCCCCTGCTTCACTGATCCGGTAGGGATGGGGATACCAGCATAGGTGGTGCAGCAGTAGGAACCCCAGCAGCAGGCACCTAGACAGAGGACTACATAGATACCCATCCCTGCGTGGAAGATGAGGACAGACCCAACTGTTGGTTGTAGTGGATCATAGGAGAGAGCCTCACAATAGAGGAAAGATGATCCACTACCAGAACAACTAGAGATAGAGGCATAGGTCCAGGGCGGTGATGAGGATATGTAGGACCAACCTGTGCAGGGTCCTATTCCTGGGGACATAGTATCACAGCTACATGAGGCATTGCGGAGGATCTGAGAGAGGGTGTGAACTGCTTAGAGGTAGTTAGGGGACTTCCATATATAGGTTGCTATCAAGGATGCTCGACTGGTGGATAGAGACCAGGAGGTTAGGCAGTTGCAGGAGGAGTTAGTGAGGGCTTGGGTAGAGACCTGATACAAGGTTGTGCAAGCATTGTATTAATATGCAACATATATCAGTGTGGTTTCTGAGGTAGTAGAGAAAGTTTCAAGATTCATTGAGTATGCAGGAGCTCTTGATGTTCCACAGGTGCCTTCACGACTTGACATGCCGCCTCCTCCACCTCCTCTAGGGGGGAAAGGCCAGAGCTAAACTTGGATGACATTGATTTTGATTTAGTGTAGCATGATGTATCTGATGCGTAGGCATCCATGTATTATACCATTCTTTTGATAGACTGTGCTCGAGTAGCACCCATTTTTGTATATTGACACTCTGATATATATAGATATGAGCTTGGCTTTTAGTATCATTGCATATGTCATTCTTTGCTTTTAATGTTTATGCTTTCTGAGATGTTTCCTAGATGAGCCGATGTAAAATGTATGAAATGTATGGATATATAGATGAATATGCACATGTTTTATGTTATGTATGTATGCAATGTAAATGCTTTCCATTATGGATGAATGAAATGTAAATGGTTTCTTTTATGTATGGATGAGATGCACATGTGTATATGCAGATGTAGATGTAGATATCGATGTAGATGTATGCAAATGATTTATGATAATGCACCTTTGTGAATGAGATATATAAATGCAATGGATATGGTACTAGCATCTCATGCATGATATGACAGATACTAACCAAAAGGACTTTATTGGAGATCAAGAGCGAGGATCGAACACTTGTGTAGTCACGATGAAGCTAGGATATGAAATGAGAACCTTCAATGTACAAATCCAAGAGAATGCAAGGAAATGATCATCGAACACTATCGCAATGCAAATCTAGAATGAAAATGCAAGCCTAAGCTAGATACAATCCCTAGGACTTGGTTGTTGGACCCGTTAGATACTTTTCATCACAAAGATTTTATTATAGGATGGTCATGAGATGTCATACAACTCTCACTGACATTGCAATCATGAGAATATAAATATGACATCAGTCTTAGGTTTGCCAGAATAAGGTGTAAGCATTAAGGCACAAGGAGCCAGAATGTCTAGAACACCTATTCCTTTTGATTTAGCGAGTGAACATAAGCATCAAAGCACATTTGCGAGGATGACCAGAATTTTTCTTGTGTGAAAACACATCAGACACGTGAGAGTTTCATCTTTTGCTAAGTGATTGAGAAGTATATTAAGGATACTCATGGTGACCCTTACGTTCACTTCACAGGACAAGCGTAGAGATTTCACTTGTAGCAGAAAGAAGTTACTCAAATAGACAAGGAGAAGAACCAACCTCACCAAAGTTTTCATATAAAAGGAGTCGAGGTACACATGGCCATCTAACATGAGATAGAGGCTCTCATAGTGGACACCTTGCTTATATGGATCCTTTAGATCATTGGGACTAAACCAACAAACAAAAAGAAAAGAAAATGATCATGCCTCCAGTCTTAGCATCTCTCAAGAGAAAAGACAAGAAAATAAAAGAAAAGATCAGCATGTCTCAGAGAGTTTCAAATTCAGTTTCAGTTTTAGTTTAAGCGGATTGATGTGAGATCAAAAATATGTCATTCGCAAGAAGTCTTAGTAGTACAATGATAGTAGATGAATGAAGTGAGAACCACTGGTGACTAATGCGAGGGAGATCCTCAAGGAGAGAGATCTCAGTGATAGCTAGGCATCAGTAGGCATACGCTATAAGAACCACTGGTGACTAATGCAAGAGAGATCTCTGAAAGTGACAAGATGGTGCCTCCTAGACTAGAAAGGTTGTCCCTAGAGTATGACCAGTTTCAATCCATGTAGATCCGAGTAGAGTCTCGAAGGTAGCTGAGAGTAAGTGCATGATCTAGAAAACTAAAAGTAGGAAAGCGGGAAAGCAAAGAGCAACTATACAGAGCCAAGCGGTGTTGCGATAGGTATAGCAGTGCAGAACAAGAGGTGCTTGTTTACTAGGTTTTCACCATCTTGGCAGAGATTTATTTATTTTTGCTACCATGATGCTTGTTCGCCATGTTTTCATCAATGGTACCTTTTTCTTTTTCAATTTTTTGTGTTTTTCAAAATTTTTTGTATTATTAAGGCACCTGTTTACTAGGTTTTCACCAAGATAATAGATTTTTTCAGGACATTTTGCAATTTTTAGGATTTTTTCAGAGTTTATGTATGTACATAGAGCATTTTGAAGATGTCTTAGCTGTAGAATCATTTCAAGTGCAGAGCATTGATTGACTCCTTAAGTTGTTCTCCTTCAGTGGGGGAGAGTTGATAGGCGTCAGACCCAAACATTGTAGTAACAATATATGGACCAAGCTAATTTGGCTCAAATTTTCCCTTCTAGATCCATTGTTGTTGATTCTTAGGGTTCTCTCTCAAAATGAGATCACCCACTTGGAAGTCCCTTGGTCTAACTTTCTTGTTATAGCTCTTGGACATCCTCTTCTAATATGCTTGAAGGTGATCAAATGCCACTTGTTGATGTTCATCCAATAGTTCTAGCTCTTGTAGCTGAGATATCCTATTATCATCATTAGTGATGAGGCCCTTTAGAGAGACTCATAGAGTAAGAATCTCGACCTCAATCGGTAGTACAACATCCACTCCATAAACCAAATCAAAGGGAGTGGCCCCTGTTGGTGTCCATATAATTGTGCGATAAGCCCATAGAGCTGGATTGATCTGGAGATGCCAGTCTCATCCAGATTTGTCAACTGTGCAATGCAGGATCTGAAGGATCACCTTGTTTGATGCTTCCGCTTGCCCATTACCTTGGGGATAATAGATGGAAGACTAGTACTGCGTGATTTTGAACTTAGAGCAGAGCTCTTTCAAATCCTTATTCTTAAATTTCCCCTTGTTGTTAGTGATTATAGAGGATGGTACACCATACCTGCAAATGATGTAATTCAGTATGAGCATGGCTACAAATTTTCCATTGGCTATGGTCAGAGGTACTACGTCGAACCACTTAGTGAAATAATTTGTAGCAGTGATGATGAACTTGTGTCCATTTGATGAAGATGGATGAATCTGACCCACCAAATCAAAGGCCCATTACTGAAATGGCCAAAAAGTGATAAAGGGAATAAGCTCCTTGGTGGGAGTGTGAATTAGATTTCTCTGTAGTTGACACTATTTACAATACTTGGCATACTGTGTAGCTTCCCTTTCTATATCTAGCCAATAGTAGCCAGCTCTAATAAGCTTACGGTCCAATGTCAGGCTACTCAAGTGAGATCCATAGATGCCTTCATGCACCTCAGCTAATGCACGCTTAGACTCATCGGGTTCTAAACACCTAAGGAGGGTACTGTTTGGACCTTGCCTATACAAGTAATTATCTATGATGACATACTATGAAGCACTGTAGATTAGGTGACATTTCTCATTCTAGGTGTAAGTATCCAAAACAATCTGGTCACAGAGGTAGGAGTAGATGTGATGGTAGCGGGATGAATCATGTCCAATGACTGAACACATCATCTGAGATTCACGGGCATCATAGGCTGGGTAGAGTAACATTTCCACCAGGAATTCATGTCAGAAGTTGTTCTTTGGCATCTGTAGCATAGAAGAAAGAGTAGCCATTGCAGCAATCACTTTGTTGTCTACCCTTGGAATCTGTTGGAAGGTGATATGTGCAAAGTAGTTTCTTAGATCATCGACCATCTGTTTGTAAGGCACCAATTTTTCATCCTTTGTTTGATAGATGTGATTGACCTGATTGATGACCAATTGTGAGTCTCCAAAGACTTTGAGTTCATCCACTCACCATTCGATGGCTATCTTCATGCCATTGATTAGAGCTTTGTACTCACTGATGTTGTTTGTACAAGGAAAGAACATCTTGTATGCTTTGGGTAAAGAGTACCTTTGTGGCGTGATGAACAGTATCCCAACATTTGACCCCTATTGGGTGAGTGATTCATCAAAGAACATGGTCCATGATTGATGTGTGAGAAGCATTATGGACTCATCTAAGAATTCAATGCTTAATGGTTGATGATCTGTGAGAGGTGCCTCTACCAACTAATCTGTGATCGTCTTCCCTTTGATGGTTTTTCTTTTGACATACTCGATGTCAAACTCACTGAGTATCATGACCCACTTTGCTAATCTACCTGCGAGGGAATCTTTATTGAGAAAGTTTTTTAATGGATCAATCTTGGCAATGAGATGTGTAGTGTGAGCAAGCATGTAGTGTCACAATTTTTTTGAAGAAAACACCACTACTAAGCAAGCCTTCTCTATTATAGAGTAGTCACTTCATAGGAGACCAGTATCCTACTGATGTAATAAATAGCTCTTTCCTTCTTATTATGATCTTCTTGAGCTAATAGGACACCTAGTGATGTATCCATAGAAAAGATTTAAAGAATGAGTGGCTTCCCAGGAATAGGAGGCATCAGTATTGGTGGATTTGCAAGGTATTTCTTGATTTGTGTGAGCCCTTTATCACAATCTTCATCCCATTTGTAAGTCACCCCTTTGTGTAAAGTCTTGGTAAAGGGTTGTGACTTGTCAGCTAGTTGTGAGATGAAGCATCAGATAGACTGATGTGTGGTGGAGGCATTTCCATGATGACTTGGACTTTCTCAGGATCCACTTCGATACCCTTTGCCGAGATGATGTAGCCAATTAGCTTTCCAGATGTGACTCTGAATGCACACTTTTTTAGGTTGAACCTTAGACTGAATTGTTCCATTTGATCCAGTGTAGGACCTAGAGCTATGAGATGTGCCTTATCTTGCATGCTCTTGACTTGTTGGCTAGTTGTAAGATGAATCACCGGATATATTGATGTTGTGCGATGGAGGCATTTCTATGATGGTTTAGACTTTCTCAGGATCCACTTTGATACCCTTTGTGGAGATGATGTAGCCAAGTAGCTTTCTAGATGTGACTCTGAATGCACACTTTTTTGCGTTGAGCCTTAGACTGAATTGTTCCATTTGATCTAGTATAGGACCTAGATCTGTGAGATGTTCCTTCTGTTGCATGGTCTTAGCTAAGGTGTCATCCACATAGTCTTCTATCATCTTATGCATCATGTCATGAAAGATAGTGGTTGTATGCACCCTAAAATGGTCACCTAGACTTTGGGCCCCCATTCAGCAATTTATCAAATCCCTGAATCAATATTTTCAAAAATCAGCATTTTATCAATTATATCAATTTCCTTAATCAAATCCTATTTTATCATTTTCGATTATTTGCCTTGGGCTAACCATTTTATCCTAAGTCTTTATTTATTTAAAAGGAATTTCCTCTCCTTTTATTAAATAAAGAAGCCCCCACTTTTCCTCTTATCCTAAGTTGCACAAATAAAGCATTATTCTTATTTTATAAAAAGAAGAAAAGCACTTTTTGTCTCATATGGACACAAAAGTCAACTCTTATTTTCTCATTGGAGGATATTTGTGCACATGGATTGCTCCTCTTTGATGCTCCACCCTTAATTAAATCTTTTTCCTCTTAATCTCCATGGTCTCATTTCTTATAAAAGGAGAGCTCTCTTCTCATTTTTAGGATCCCAACTTTTTATGCTAATCTTATGCTGTAGGATTTCTTGGAGACTTTGGAGCTTTTGGAGATCATTTCTTGCATTCTAGTTTCTTTCTTGCATCATAGCTTTCATGGAATCTAGCTTAGTTTCATTTATGATTGCTAGTAAATCACACAATGGGAGATTCAAAGAGACAAGGGCAAGAGTGCCAATATCCTCAAAAATCAACAATGGAAATGCAATGCAAGCTATGCTAAGAATGAAGATGCAAGCTAAGCTATGAAAGGAAAGTATTACAAACCCTTGATAATTAATCTATGTGAGCTAATCTAAAGCATAAAGGAAACTAAGCTAGATGCCATGAAAGCTATGATGCAAGAAAGAAACTAGAATGCAAGAAATGATCTCCAAAAGCTCCAAAGTCTCCAAGAAATCCTGTAGCATAAGATTAGCATAAAAAGTTCGAACACATGTCTAGATTGTTTTGTGATCCCAAATCAATCTCACATTTCAATTCCATTCTTTGACCACATGTGATCCCAAATCGATCTAACATTAGTCAAAGAGGGGCAAATGTATGCACCCTAAAATGGTCGCCTAGACTTTGGGCCCCCATTCAGCAATTTATCAAATCCCTAAATCAATATTTTCAAAAATCAGCATTTTATCAATTATATCAATTTCCTTGATCAAATCCTATTTTATCATTTTTGATTATTTGCCTTGGACTAACCATTTTATCCGAAGTCTACTTTCCTTTCATAGCTTAGCTTGCATCTTAATTCTTAGCATAGCTTTCATTGCATTGCATTTCTATTGTTGATTCTTGAGGATATTAGCACTCTTGCCCTTGTCTCTTTGAATCTCCCATTGTGTGGTTTACTAGCAAGGTTGCATGCTTCCATAGCTCTAGCGGAGAGCACCATCAACATCCTTGTGACTCCATGCCTACGGAGCTCTAGTTCACTTTCTCAAGGTTTCCCATCCATGGATTCCCTTGGAAGTATGAGAATGCAATGCAATGCAAGCTAAGCTAAGAATGAAGATGCAAGCTAAGCTATGAAAGGAAAGTATTACAAACCCTTGCTAATTAAGCTATGTGAGCTAATCTAAAGCATAAAGGAAACTAAGCTAAATGTCATGAAAGCTATGATGCAAGAAATGAAACTAGAATGCAAGAATGATCTCGAAAAGCTCCAAAGTCTCCAAGCAATCCTATAGCATAAGGTTATTATTCAAAAGATGGGTCCTAAAAATGAGAAGAGAGCTCTCCTTTTATAAGAAATGAGAAAGAATGGACCATGGAGATTAAGAGGAAAAATATTTAATCAAGGGTGGAGCATCAAAGAGGAGCAATCTCTGAATCAATATTTTCAAAAATCAACATTTTATCAATTATATCAATTTCCTTGATCAAATCCTATTTTATCATTTTCAATTATTTGCCTTGGGCCAACCATTTTATCCTAAGTCTTTATTTATTTAAAAGGAATTTCCTCCCCTTTTATTAAATAAAGAAGCCCTCACTTTTTCTCTTATCCTAAGTTGCACAAATAAAGCATTATTCTTATTTTATAAAAAGAAGAAAAGCACTTTTTGTCTCATATGGACACAAAAGTCAACTCTTATTTTTTCATTGGAGGATATTTGTCACATGGATTGCTCCTCTTTGATGCTCCACCCTTGATTAAATCTTTTTCCTCTTAATCTCCATGGTCCATTCTTTCTCATTTCTTATAAAAGGAGAGCTCTCTTCTCATTTTTAGGATCCCAACTTTTTATGTTAATCTTATGCTGCAAGATTTCTTGGAGACTTTGGAGCTTTTGGAGATCATTTCTTGCATTCTAGTTTCTTTCTTGCATCATAGCTTTCATGGCATCTAGCTTAGTTTCCTTTATGCTTTAGATTAGCTCACATAGATTAATTAGAAAAGGTTTGTAATACTTTCCTTTCATAGCTTAGCTTGCATCTTCATTCTTAGCATAGCTTGCATTCCATTGCATTTCCATTGTTGATTCTTGAGGATATTGGCACTCTTTCCCTTGTCTCTTTGAATCTCCCATTGTGTGGTTTACTAGCAAGGTGGCATGCTTCCATAGCTCTAACTGAGAGCACCATCAACATCCTTGTGACTCCATGCCTAGGGAGCTCTAGGTCGCTTTCTCAAGGTTTCCCATCCATAGATTCCCTTGGAAGTAATGACTTAGAGAAGTGCACTATTTAGTGTGTACATTTTTGGTGCCCACTGTGGGGTAGAACACTCTTGTTTTGTCTTTTGTTTTTATGCATTTTCACACTTTTTTTCATCACTTTTTAGCTTACTATTTTCGGTAGATTTTTACTTCTTTTTGGAAGATTATCATACAATACTTCACCAGTGTCGTGCGATAATTCATCCTATACTGGTGTGATACTTTACAAGTTAAAGTATCGCGCTTTGTGAGAGATTCTATCGCACTAGTATTCTATATTCTGTCGCCTGTAGGTAACGCAAACTATCACATAGAAGGAAACTATCGTACGATATTTCTGGTAACTGTACTATCACCTGTGCCTGGCAGAGAGTTGTTTATTAGCTTTTTCTTGCCGAGTTTTTATCTAATTAGCTTGCTAGTTTAGTTTTTTGTGGTTAGGTAGAGTTTATTTGCAGATTTCATTTGGTTTTTGATGTAGGGCTAACAAGTGGTGCTTGTAGGTGCTCCTATTGCTTGATTATTTGCTTAAAAGAATGCATGTCAAAGCTTCAAATGCACAAGGGCTACTAATAGTTTTTGTAGGGATGCCCAAAGCATAAAAACAAATCAAGTGCTTGTTTAATTACTTTTGTTTTGAGTGTGGCATATGCTAGTTGTTTCATTTAGTAGGCACTTAATATCTTGTTGTAGGAATCTTTGGGTGGTAGGAGAAGTATGTTCTTCACCCTTGTGGTGAACCAGAAAATCTTGACCCATCTTTAGATTTTGAAAGCAAGAGAGTAATTGAACCTTTGCTTGGTGTGTTTGGGAGATATTTTTGAGCTAGGAGATTATGCTCTTCACCCTTGAGGTGAAACAGAAATCCTGACACTCAAAGGTAGATCCAGTCTTTGTTTAGCTTTTAGAATCCTTTAGTGGGCCTGCTCTTGAGCAATCAAGAGGAATGACCCAAGTGGGGACAAGCCTTTTGCTGGGTATTCCGACCCACTATAAACTCAAGGCTATCAAGGACACAAAACCTTGGTAGATGTAGTACTTGTCTTAGCTTAATGTGAGTATTTGTGGGATTGTGACCATGAGGAAAATGTTGAGTAAGAATGCTTAAGGTACTCTTGTAGCCGCGAGGTCTATTACTTGCCACAAGGTAAAGAGTCCCTTTGGGGAGCAAGAGGGGTATTACAAATGGAAGCCCTTACTAAGAACCATAGATAAAAGCCACCCTATTTTTCCACTTAGCTTCTTGGTGCAAGGATTGATCCTAGTGGACTAACCCGGATCACCCCAAGATTACTCACCATCTGTGTTCCTTTGGTTGTGTCATTGGCACTTCCACGACAAAGCCAATATCTATTATGGACAACCACTTTGTGTGAGGCGATGGGACATCAAGTGTGGGCCAAGTTGTTAAGTATTGAGCCTTTGTCCTTCTAGGCTAGTAAGTGCTTGAAGTGTTCTCGTTGTGATCTACCTGTGTAAACATTCTCAAACATCAAACATCACAGTAGCATTCATAGGATTTTTTGCTTTGATATCACAATTGCTTGTCTTGGCAAAGTTGCTTTCACCCTTGTGTAGGTGTTTTATGACATGTTTGATCACCTACTATTTGCAAACTTGTCTGATTACTGCTAAGTACTGTGTTTGGAGTTGAAAAATTGAACCATCAAATTGAAACATTGACCAAATTGCCTTCAAAACTGAGGTTTTTTATGTTCACTGGTCAAGAGTCATATGATACTGGAAAACCATCGCACACCCTCCTGAGAAATATCATGCAATACTTCATCGCTGATGTTGTATCACTTGCCTATTATACATTTTGTCACACTAGCTGTCTAGAAACTGTCGTACTTGTAATACCCCAAAAATGGGCTATAAGTTCATTAATCTCCTACATCTTCAATATCGAATGAAATCGACATCAAAGTCCTAATCTAAGGCACATCTAAACATCATCAAATCTAATTGATTATCTTAAATTCTGCATCAGAGAATATTCCTAGTAATATTCTTAATTATCTTAATTATCTTTAATTTTATGATTATTTGGCGATAAATCACATTTATCCTAAAGTTTGATTAATTGAATATTTTCATATTTAATTAATTAGATTTAATATTTGCCACTTAATTGTTTAATTAAATTTAATTGTATCTATTATTAATTGTATTATTTAATTTTGACAATCAATCCAATATCCCATGAATAATTGATTAAATTCTTATTTAATTAATTAAAGCATGTTGTCATTATTTAATAATATAATTTTTAATAAAAGTTTGATAAAATAGTTAATTAACCCATAAATTAATTATTTTATTTCAAAAATCAGTTAAGTTGGAAATAAATCACTTTATTATTAAATTAATTCATAAATAAAACATGCATAATTATAAAAGCAGACAACTATCAATTATCAATTAAAAATAAACTCTATTTTGAGTTAAAGCTTAGCTTTTGCATGTTTTTGTGACTTAATTATCTGTTATTATCAGATAACTCAAAAATCAAGCTGAGTTAATCTGAGTGATTTATGGCTTTTATCCATGCACCTCCAAAGCCCTGGATTTCCATAAAAATAAGGCTCAGCTCTTCATAATTCATCTCATATTTTTGCATAATCACACCGGAGAATTGGAATTGAAGAATCAAAGCTCTTGCGAATCGACATCTTTGTGAGATCAATCTTATTTTTACATTCATATTGCATATCATTGTTAGATTAGCATTGCATATCAATTTTCAATAGCATTCATAGCATATCAATTTCATCTAGCATAGATTCATATCAAGTTTTCATTCCTTATTGCATAGAAAATTCAAAAAAATAGCTTAATTGCATTCATATTTCATATCTAGAATTGCATTCAAAATCCTTCATTTAGGTGTCGTCTAGGTCACTGATCTCGATTACAATCTGAGAACATCAATCTCGCACCTATTAGAAGGCAGTAAATCACTTGGTTATATTAGATTTCAATTTTGCACGATTTTGATTATAACTAACCTCTAATGTTTTACTGAGTGTTGTGTCTATAGATCAGGTACAATTTTTACACACACATTTCTGGCACCCACTGTCGTACGACATTATATTGGATCGAGGCTCATCTCATCACATACCCACTATCATTTGGGAGCTCAACTGTCATATGGTAGCATACCCAGTGTCGTACGAGTTTCTGGACTGTCGTCTGGGAGCATACCCACTGTCGTACGAGTTTTGGTACCAAATTTCAATTGTCATTTCATTTTTGTAGACAGTTTGTCAAATTTGATTTTTGGATTTTGACTGACAGCTACCCCTAACAATTGAAATTTACTGTTTCTAATTGATTTCTGCTGATTTTGATTGGGAAAAGTGCAAGAATTGCTAAAAATCAGGTAAAATCTACTAAGCGCATTGCAAGGATCACAAGGTATTCTCCTTGTTCTGAAAATATTTCAATTTGGACTTAAAATAAATCTCTCACATGTCAAGCTTGTGTGCATATTTTCATGCTTTTGATCTATTTCTACACACTTGCATAATTTGATACTAGGTTGTGATCCCTTAAGGATTCATTAAGTAGTCTTAGAATACTTGTGATTGATCTTGATTGCTATTTTGGGTTATTGGACTCGCTAATCCACCGGCCCCTCATTTCCGCCCCGTGGTTGCAATCTCAGCGCCATAAAGGGGAGGGGTCAACAGGACAGAAGCGTTAAGTGTTCCACTTGGCAACCCTTTTGTGCTTTTAGGAACTCACTTATTTTCTAAGTTGGGGACTCATTTTCAGCTTGTGTGAGGTGTTAAGTGTTCCACCTTGTGGACTCATCTCATATTTTCTTTAAGCGTTAAGTGTTCCTCTTTCTACTTTTTGGATGCTTTTGGTAG
The DNA here is from genome assembly GCA_027943335.1 of Chamaecyparis obtusa. NCBI lineage: Eukaryota > Viridiplantae > Streptophyta > Pinopsida > Cupressales > Cupressaceae > Chamaecyparis > Chamaecyparis obtusa. Next base: position 2,273,961 of record BSBK01004178.1, on the reverse strand, counting down.
ATTTGCTTTCGGGAATATATCTATGCTCACATAGTAATTAGGCCCTATGAACACTATTCATGATTCTTGAGAGATTGGATTCCTAGCAAAATCTTTCTTGATGATAGAATCCTTGTAGGTAGGGAGGATACTTAGTGCGTTTCACATTCAACTTGGTTAGTGCATCTTCTCTTATTAATCGACACATTCTCTCTCCGGAGAGGTTGATAGATCAGGTGGGGTTGATATCATGAGCTTTGGTGAATCAAAATTGGTTAGTGTGTCTTCTCTTATTGATTGATACATTCTCTCCCCAGAGAGGTTGATAGATCACGTGGAGTTGATATCACAGACCTTGGTGGAACAAAACTTTGTCTTAGCGTGTTAGATTAATCTGCTTGCTTTGTTTGGGTTAAAAGTGAAAAGGTGTCAAAAACCTTGGATCTGGAGCCAAGTCCTCTTATGGTATAAATCTGTGAGTCACCTTTAGAGAGGGTTAACCATAGCGGAAAATCCCTTCATAGGGCAAACTGCGTTAACAGAACCTCAAGCGGTAATAGCCATTTTCGCCATGGTAGTGATAGCTGCTATATAAATATCCTTGTGGAAGAAATCTCCACGGGTATGGTTCATTGTTGGGTTGTCAGATCTCCCTAGCAACTCTTGAAGATTAAGTTCTCAGACTGTGTCAAAACCCTGGTGCACTAGGATTGGAGTTCACCCCTTTGAATCATAAAAGTTGCAGAGTCAAACCATTACTAAAAACCCTAGAGAGGCCAATTTTTCATTTTCAAGTATCTGTGTGTTATTGCAAAACTTTTCAGAACATACATAATTAGTACTCTCAGGGATTAGCACAATTCGGTCACTTGATTGTTTATGCGCAAGGTTTCTTTTGCCCTTGTTCATTGTTTTCAGACATGCTTGGAATCACTTGCTTGCTTTTTTGCGTGCTTTTTTATCTACTTGGCTATTAAAAAGGATCAAATCAGGTATAACCTTCAAAATCTAGACAGTACAATTTGCAAACAATTCAAAACTGAAGACCTTAAATTTTTCAAAAATTGACGTAAAATCTTTCTGGAGTCAAAAGTCATTTCAAGAAGTCAAAAGTCGTACGAGTTTTGTTAAGTGTCATTTCAGTATTACCCATCTATCGTACGATTGAGAAACCCAATGTCGTATGAGTTTTCAAACCAACAAATTCAAGAAAGTCAAAACCTTGTTAGCAACTGTCGTACAAGTTTCATCAACTGTCATTTCATTGCTACCCAACTGTCGTACGAGTTTAGAAACTGTCATTTCATAGACTACCCAGTGTTGTACGAGTCTGCAGAGTGTCATTTGGAAAAATTTGAGAGAGTTGTCAGAAATTGTCAAATTGCAAGATATCCAATGTTTCCAGCCTAGTTCCAGAATCTGTCAAAAATATCATTGTGTCAGGAGCAGAGCAGTAGCTATTGAGCATTCTACCATTTTTTTGAGATTGATCTTTTGAATCTGATCTAGCCTTCTGTTTGATCAATTTGAGTCCTTTTTATCTCGTGCCAAAACCTTGTCATAACTATCAATCTTCAATCAATCTTCAAAAATAGACTAAGTGTTGGGAGCTCGTGTTCGCTATCTTTTGGGTGATCTATCCCATACATCTAGGGCACAGTTTCCTTCACCCACATCTCATCAGATCTTCAAAACTATCATAATCTTGACAAGGTTGAGTCATCCTATTTTCTCGAATCAAATTGTTCTTCAATTGTCTTCATCATTTTCTTCTGTTTCATTCAAAGTTAATGGTGGAGACCAGAGCTTCTTCACACAAGAAATTAGAAGAAACATCTCAGAACTTACTTTTGACCAATACCCCGGGTCCAACTCTTGAACAACTCATCAAGTCAGGTATCTATGAAGATGATGGTCTCGGTAACTTTCGATTGAAAACTGGTTACATACCTCCTTTATCAACTCACAGAGGTAATCAACAAACTCCTCCTCAATCTATTCCAGAGAGTCCAAAAAATCCTATCATGTCTCAAGCAGGGACACACCACGGTTCTCTAGGAGGAGGATCCCAGGGACACCATTCTCAACATAATGCCGATCAAGAACCTACACCCTCTGAAATCCATCGATGTCAGAATGATGATGAATTCAAGAGAATGATGAGGCATTTCTTGAAAGTGGATAGAGAGGCATAATTTTTTCAATTAGCCCAGGAAGGAGCTAAACTTCCTCCTCACTTCAATGTCGAAGATATCATCACGCATGAGGAAGAAACTCCGATGAGGTCCATAATGAACCAGCTGCACGCTATGCAGGTCAAAATGAATAAAATTGAGAAAGAGAAGGAACCCAAGGAATTTTCCATGGAGGCCCTTTGTCCTTTCCCTTTTGACAAAGACTTGTATATGCCTCCATTCCCAAAAAGAGTGGAGATCCCAAAGTACAACAAATATGACGGACACTCTGATCCTCAAGATCATGTTAGAGAGTTATGTATGCACTCCATGGAATTCATGCATGAACCAACCTATCTGATGCGTATTTTTCCTAGATCCTTGGGAGGAGCATCCATTCAATGGTTTTCGAGATTACCTTCTATGATCAAAACTTTTGAGGAATTGATTAAATTGTTTTATCAACAATATTCCTACAACATTCAAGATCCAGTCACCATGATTGATATCTGTAACCTCAAGCAATATCCAGGGGAATCATTCCTAACTTTTCTCAAGAGGTGGCAAAAGAAGTTTTCTCTATATGCTAGACCAATTCCCGAAATGGAGAAACTTGAAATCTTTATCAATAACCTTGTTCCAGAGCTCAACTATCCATTACAAATGCAAGATCATGTATCTTTTGATAAAATGGTGGATAATGCAATCAAGATTGAGAAAGTACTTGTCAAGAAAGGAGAAATCACACTTCAGAAGGACAAGTCTGAATCTGGATCTAGCTCAAAAGATAAAAACAAGAGCTAGAATAGAAACAAAGGTATCATCTCTGATGGTGTTGTTGACACTATCCGCACCCCATCAAAGGCACCGGCCTACAATCTCACCCTTGCCACCAAAGCCATTGAAGCTTCAGAGTAAAAATCTGTTGAACCATCTCCAAAGAAGCCATTCAAACAATGGGATAATAAATGAAAGTTTACTCCCCTGGGAGAATCTTTAGAATCTACCCTGAGAACCTTGATAGTTGATAACATGATCTCTTTACTACCAATCCGAAACCCTGATCCAGATCCAAAACCATATTGGTGGAAAGATAATGAATTTTGTGCTTTCCATCAGACTAAAGGCCACAAAACTAATGGATGCTTCCACTTGAAGCATACTATTCAAGACTTGATAGATCAAGGGGACATCACAATCGATAATCCTACCAGCAATAATGATCACACAGGATTTATAGAACCATTTCCACAACATGGCAAGGGAGTTTCCACTTCTCAGCCTAACATGGGGGCAAAAGTCAACTATGCCTACCCTGGAAACAATGCTGTCATCAATATGGTTGAACCATGTCTCTCTGAGAGCTACAATGTCATCATAATTATACGAAGAGATAGAAATCATTCCTCAGCTAATGAGGTTACCAGATCACAAGCTCAGGCTCATCTAAAAGGACAAACACCAAGTTCATCTAATGTCCCTAAGATACCTTTCAATCTCACATCTGCTTCTAAACAGAAGGCTGCCTTGAAATCTTCCAATCCAAAGGATACAAGACCTACATCTTACAGCATCTTCCAACAACTCCAGCATACCATGCCAAAATCTCTATGTTTGAGTTACTTCGAATATCTCCAGCTCATAGAGATATCCTAGACAAAGCTTTGCTCAGCTCTAATGTTCCTGATGATCTAGATCTAGACAAGTTCCAGACTATGGTTGGTCATCTAACGTCTCCGCAATATATCTCCTTTTCAAAGGAAGATGACAACTCCCTAAGTCACCCACATAATCAGCCCTTGCATGTAGAAGTCTTGATCCAGAACCATCGAGTCAAACATGTGTTGATAGATGGGGGCGCAGGCCTCAACATTTGTTCTTACAACTTAATCACACGGTTGGGATTCTCAAAGATGGCTATTGATCCTCGAAAGAAGATCACCATAAAAGCCTATGATGAAGAAGAAAGAGCTTCTAAAGGCACCATTGTCTTACCCATCCGAGTGGGTCCGGTCATCAAAGATACCACATGTCAGGTGCTTGATCTACCATTAGCTTACAATATCCTTCTAGGGAGACCCTGGATCCATGAAATGCAAGCCATTCCTTCTACGTACCATCAATGCTTGAAATTTCCCTATGAAGGAGTGGAGGTTACTATCCCAACAAATCTGAGTACAACTTGCAATACATTGAATGAAAGTGCCGATAAGCTTGTTCCCAATAACAGAGAATCTTCCATCAAGCAACAAAATGTGGCTTCCACATCCAAGATGGAAGACATTGCTAAAGAGATCAATATCAAAGAAAATGGGATGGGAGAATACACTATAGAGCCAGTCTTGTCTCTGACATCTCTCCCAATCTCACCTAAGTTGTATGGACAATCCTTGAAGCAGTCTAAATCAGAACCTAAGGAACCTATGGAAGCATACAAAAGAAATTTTGTGGCGGAGCAAGTATCCAAACAAGAATTTGAAGAGGATGAAGTTGTGCTGGCATGGCTATACAAAGAGGATTCTGAATCTAAAATTGTTCAAACTAGCAAATATGTAGCACCTACAATCCCTTCTAATTCATATGGTCCAGGGAACAAATTGATAGCCAAGATGGGATATCCCAGTCAAGGACCTCTAGGAATCAGAGGAAAGGGTCTTGTGACACCCATTTCACATATTGGTAGAGACAACAAAGATACTGGTGGCTTAGGCTTTAAGAAGAAACCCTATCATCTCAAAGGTGGTTGTTCTCATGTCATAGAACAAATTGCACCAGGAGAACCCCTTCTCAAGAAAGAAGAGACAGAACCCTCAAATAGTGATTCAGATAGTTCAGAATTCATCCCCTATGAAAAATTGCCTAAAGAGGTCAAAGATCTTCTTGATGATAAAGATGATCCTATCAAAAGAATTAATGTAGTAGAAACACAAGAACCTACTATAGCGCAAGAGATGGTTGCACCACAAGAACCAGCCAATCTCGAAGGTGATCAAACTAATCCAGAAGTAGAGAGTAGTTATTCTGACACTGATTCCCATGAATATGAATTCAAGTAAGAGACTAAGGGTAATCCTTCTTGGGGTATTCATCCTGATTTCACACATTTTCTAAGATTTCCTAGAGATCTTGAATCAGAAGCTAAGTCAAAAGACTATGAATGGGGTGCCATTCCAGAAGAAGATGAGCTTATAACAGAGAAATATATTGATGTTATTCACCAATATGTATCTCAACCCAATGTAGGTCTAGAGCGAAACAATGAACTTAACATGTCCGATCCACCTATGGCCGAAGAGGACTCCCATGATGATGTTGAGCCTATTCACGAATTGAACATTTTGAGCTGTAATATCACCTTTGAACTTGAGCGTCGGGTTAGGACCAATGATGACATATCCACATCTGTGAACACCATATCCCAAACCTTTCCCGCTTTGACTATCCAATGCCCTGATCTTATCGACCAAACTTCCACAAACCCAAGCCATGGTGTTTACACCTTTTCTAGTGACTATGCCCTTGCTTGTTACCTCAATGTAGTCGAGCCTATGAGGACTTCCATCAGCAAACTGAGCGTCAGCATGACCAAGTCAGACATCAAATATCTTAGTCAAAAAAATAAAAATAAAAAGAAAAAGAGTTCTGAGGGTGAAAACCACTTTGTGGCAGTCTCAGAACCTATAAAAGTAAAAAGAAAAGATGTATCTAAAGGTGAAAACCTCTCTGAGGCACCTAAGGATGAGATATTTGATATCCTTCTGAGTCATTTACAGGATAGATCTCCAGTTCTGATTGAGCCAACTCAATCCATCAATTTGGGTACAATAGAGGAACCACAATTGGTACATGTAGCACAATCCTTATCAGAAGAAGAGAAACAGAAATTCACTACATTCTTATCAGAAAAAAAGATCAACTTTGCATGGAAATATTCAGATATGCCAGGATTGGATCCCAATCTCATTATGCACCATCTATCCATTGCTCCTGGAGTAAAACCAATCAAGTAAAAATTGAGAAAGATGCATCCTCATGTTGCACTCTTAGTCAAAGTAGAACTAGAAAAACTCCTAAAAGCTAGATTCATCCATGTCATAGACTATGTTGAGTGGATCTCCAACATTGTACCTATTTCAAAACTAGATGGTTCAATCAGAGTGTGCACAAACTTTAGAGATGTGAACAAAGCATGCCCTAAGGATGATTTTCCACTACCTAACATTGATATGATAGTGGACATGACTGCGGGCTATGAAATGTATTCCTTAATGGATGGCTTTTTTGGGTACGACCAAATCAAAATTGCTCCAGAAGATCAAGAGAAAATAGCTTTCACATGTGCGTGGGGAACCTTCTATTGGAATGTTATGCCATTCAGACTCAAAAATGCTGGAGCTACATATCAAAGAGCAATGACATCTATTTTTCATGATATGATGCATAGAACAATGTAGGATTACGTGGATGATACCTTGGCAAAATCCATGATTAGAACTGAACATCTAACAGACTTGAGCATGATCCTTGATAGAATGGAAAAATTTAGTCTTCGACTAAATCCTAAAAAGTGTGCTTTTGGAGTCACTTCTGGAAAGCTCCTAGGATACATCGTCTCCAAGAAAGGTATTGAGGTCGATCTGGCTAAAGTCAAGGCTATAATAGAGATGCAACCTCCCACAAATATCAGTCAAATGAGGATGTTGCAAGGCAGAGTTCAATCTATCAGAAGATTCATATCACAGCTAGTGGACATATCACAGCCTTTTACAAAAACATTACATAAAGGTGTGACCTTTGCATGGAATGAAGAATGCGAGAATAATTTTAACCATATCAAGAAGTATCTATCAAATCCACCTATATTGATGCCTCCTATTCATGGGAAGCCATTAATATTATATGTCTCCGCAACAGATACATCGCTGGGGGCATTGCTAGCGCAACATGATGAAGACAAGAAGGAAAGAGCCATCTACTATATCAGCAGAACCTTAGTGGCCTATGAGAAGAACTACTCAATGATAGAGAAGGCATGTCTAGCTATGATCTTTGCATCGCAGAAATTGAGACACTACATGTTAGCTCATACTACTCATTTGGTAGCTAAAATTGATCCATTGAAATATCTCCTAAGCAAAGCTGCCCTCACAGGTAGACTAGCTAAATGGGTCATGCTCTTGAGCGAATTTGACATTGAATATGTTGAAAGAAAAGCTATCAAGGGACAGGTCATTGTTGATCAATTAGCTGAAGCACCACTATTTGATAATACACCCATGCAAATGGAATTTCCTAATTCCTCTATCATGCACCTCTCTTCTAGAGAATGGCAGTTATTCTTTGATGGCTCCTACACACAGAATGGATCTGGAGCAGGCATATTGTTCATCACTCCTCAAGGATACTCGATACCAAAAGCATTCAGATTAAATTTTCCTTGCACAAACAATATTACAGAATATGAGGCACTTCTCAATGGTATGAAAATAGCAATTGAATGGAGAGTAATAGAGCTACACATTCATGGAGACTCACAATTGGTTATCCACCAAGTCAATGATGTGTACCAAACCAAAGATGAAAAGCTCATTCCTTACGAGAGAATGGTAGATGATTTAAAGAAATACTTCATCTCTATCACATTTGAGAAAATACCCAGAATGGAGAATAAGGCCGCCGATGCAATGGTGACACTATCTACTCTCTTACAGTAGCCTAAACATGAGCTACGCTACGAGTTCCTGGTGGAAGCACTATCCTATCCTGCATATGACTCCCTTGAAACCCGCATGATCTGCACCATTGTAGGTTATGATTCATCCCGCTACAAAAATCTGTTCTCTTATCTCCATGACCAAATCATCTTTGAGTCCTTTAACCATTTTGAGAAATGAAACATTATCCGATCCGCATCCCGATATGTCATCATTGGTAATGACCTATACAAACGAGGTCTAGATGGTACACTTCTTAGATGTTTAGAATGGGAAGAGTCTCAACGTGCATTAGAGGAAGTCCACGAGGGTATATGTGGGTCACACTTGAACGGTTTAACGTTAGCTTGAAAACTTATTAGGGTTGGGTACTATTGGCCTGAAATGGAGAAAGAAGCTATTAAATTTGCTAAAAACTGTCAACAGTGTCAAGTACATGGCAACTTGATTCATGCTCCAGGGAGAGATCTAATTCCCTTTACTACACAATGGCCTTTTCAACAATGGGTATTTGATCTCATAGGCACTATCCATCCACACTCTTCTAATGGACATACCCATATAATCACAGCTACAGATTATTTTACAAAATGGGTAGAAGCAGTTCCTCTAACACAAGCAACGGGGAAATAGATCTCTATGTTCATCCTGAACTACATCATTTACACATATGGGATCCCTCACTCTATAATCACAGATAACGGGGGACAATTCAAAAACAAGGACCTAGATGACTTATGTGCCAAATTCAAGATTACTCAACATTGGTCATCTATCTACTATCCTCAAGGGAATGGACAAGCTGAAGCTTCAAACAAAAATCTCTTGAAAATCTTGCACAGAACAGTGAATAAAATAGGAAGAGACTGGCATCTCATGATCAATCCAGCTCTCTAGGCATACAGAACTAGTATCAGAATGCCTACAGGGGCTACACCTTTCGCTTTAGTTTATGGGTCTGAAGCGGTACTGCCTATTGAGGTTGAAATCCTATCACTCAGAATCAAAATGCATGGACTTGTCACTGATGAAGACTACAGAGTGTCTAGGTTACAAGAACTTGAATTACTAGACGAGTGCAGGCAAGTAGTGTATGATCATCTCAGAGTATATCATAAAAGAATGTCTAGAGGCTACAACAAGAAAGTCAAACACAGAGAATTTCAAGTTGGTGATCTAGTCTTGAGAGAAAATCCTAAAAATCAATCACATCGAGAACGCAAGGGGAAGTTCAAACCCAATTGGCTGGGTCTCTTTGTTATCACTGCTACTTTTGGCTCTAGTGCCTATCAACTCTCAATGACTGAAGGAGAACAGCTCCGAGAACCAATCAACGTTCTCCATCTGAAGAAATTCTATGCCTAAGGCATTCAGTGCTTAGTAAATGTCCTGAAAAAATCTTAAAAATTAGAAAAAGTCCTAAAAAATGAACATCTTGGTGAAAACCTAGCAATAGGCTCATTGATGATTCACAAAACAAATCAAAAAATATCAAAAGTACAAAAAAATTGAAAAATGAAAAATACAAAAAAAAAAAAAAAAGTGCCTTGGTAAAAACCTAGAAACAGGTGCCTTGGTAGCAAAAATAGAATCTCTGCCAAGATGGTGAAAACTCAGCAAACGGGCGCCACTTGTTTAAAATGCTCCATCTATCAGCACAATCTTGGTCTTTCCCAGCTTTCAGTCTTGCTTTAGTTTGTACATATCTCCCGGTTTGTTTCTACATTTCCAGTTTTCAATAAGTCGGTCTGTACACCACTTAGCTCAAGCGTCTGTATCCTATCAATGTTTAACACTTGAGGGCACTCAATGTCATATCCTATGGTCTTCAGTGTATCTTAGATGGATCATATCTGGTCAAAGTCCTTTGAAGCTTCATGTGAGTCAATCAGTCAGTCTTGTCTCCAGAAAGGATTTTGCATCTACAACAACACAATCAAACACTAAAATAAACTGAAAACAATCTGTGCTTCATGCTTTTATCTCCTTGTATGCTTACTAATTCGCATGAGATTTTTGCATATTGTGTCCCTTCGAGCTCTTTGATGATGTCCTTTATAGGATTTAGAGGGTGATGACTGGGGGCATAATCTTTTCTTTGTCTTCTGCTTGTATGTGAAAATCTAACACCTTTGGAAATTCCAGATTGAAATGGTGTCTGACTATAAGAGCCTCTATCTCGAATTGGATGGCCATGCATACCTCAACCATTGATACCCAGAAAATTCAAGGACATTTGATCTAACTATTATCTTTTTGAAGTAAATTCTTTCTCCTCCTGTGAAACGCGATCTTGCCTAAGGAGGTGAACGATAAAGGGTCACTACGGGTAATTCACACTAGATTTAGAATGATTTTTTGATTGTTTAATGTGTATGTTAAATGCAAGGCGCATTCAGGTCATCACAACATTTATGTTTTGATGCTTGTACAAATTGCTATATCAAAATGGACATGATATTCAGGTCATCCTGGCATTTGTGCCTTGGTGCTTATATCTAATCCAACATTCTGAAAACAAATCAATATTCATATGTCCATGGTTGTATATCCAGTGGGTGTTGTATAGATTCTTGCACATACAAATCGATATTCATATGTCTATGGTTTCATGGCTAGTGGGCATTATATTGATTTATCCGATTACCTAAAAGTTCAATGATGATACAAAATTGACACATGATCAGTGAGTAGGTCCTAGGTCTTAGGTTGCATTTCATTTTGCATGTCTCTTTGCATTTTGCATGTTTGCATGATCTCACAATGATTAAATGAACTTCAATGCTTAAACAATTCTTCAAATCTAACAAGAGCTGAACCTAACTCAAAGGTCTCTTCACAGAACCGCAAGCAATGATCCTCCTGGGTTAACCATCTTTTTGACATAAGACTGAGTACTTGTCTTCATCAACCTGCAAAACATATCATGTATATCATTGCATTTACATATCATATCATAAACGTTTATTACATTACATTTACATCCATTGCATAAACATACATATTTCCATAATCATTCCATCTGCATAACATTCATACATATGAAAGAAATCATTGCATTGCATTGATCCATACATACATTCTACACTACTCATAGCATTAACATCACATGATATCATCATACATAACAAAAATGACAAGTACACATGATGTCACAACCAAAAATATCGATCTCATCTATATATCAAAAATCTCAAATAGTCAGGGGTGCACTACTGGCACAGGGTACAAACGAATGAGCTCCGTAGAGCTATCAGACACAATAATGTATCAATGAGAAAGTAATAGATGAGAAGAGAAATCAACTGTCAGCATGCTCCTCTGCATCTGGTGGAGGAAGAGGTGGTGCATCTGGTATCACCTCCACTCTCGGTGCCCTAGCTCCCTCTGATGCTGCCATGTACTGAGAATAGGTGGGCACTCTCTGTGCAGCAGGGACACTGCATAGTAAGCATAAACATAATATGAGGCCCGCGCGGTCTGATGAATCACCTCTACCTGTAATCTCTACATCTTTGCGCGCTACTCTGTACGCTACCTATCTGCCTCTCGATGCCTCTCCTCTAATATGGCCTTCTCTATCTTCAGGTCCCGAACCTGGACTCTAAGCCATCTGATAATCTCGGCCGAAGTAAGAGGAACTACAGGCTCTACATCAGCTGCTGGCATATCTGTGTCCTGTGCTGGCTGTGCTGGCTGATCTTCCTATGAAGAAGTGCTAACCCTGTGCGCCTTACGGTGTCTAACCTGAGCACCCAAATCAAATGTGTCATCCACATCTGTACCACCTGCAAACTGCTCAGCTCCTAGAACATCATCTGCAGATCCTACTCCGCCCAGTGTACCACTCTCACCTCTGCTCCGTCTTTGTGTCCCAGAAAATGTACCCACTGTAGATGTAGAAGGACGCGGAGGCCTCGCATGTCCTGGTGCTCTCTGTGAGGGAGCCATGGCTCTCTGTCTCGAAGGAGTAGGGTGTACCACTTGTGGTCTCAGTCCTACTCTCATAGGAGCCCCTGTAACATCCATAGCCTCCTCCATGGAGGGTATCAGCTCTGTAGGATCAAAAAATTAGTGAATCCAGTGAACAGCAAGCCACGCCACATATGCATCTATAACCCCTGCATCCACCACCTCTGGGTGATACTCCCAATCTCTCCCAATGATACGACTGTACTCATCAGTACATAGAGCATAACTAAGCCGTGGTGTCCATCTGAGCCCTATCTCACGCACAATGCGGGCATAAGCAGTATACTCCTGAGGGACATCCTGAATATGTCTATACTGACACCAAACTCTAGTAATCAAAAATCTCTCCAAGACGGTGGAGGTCCGTCCTATCAGTATCCTGCTCTGGAAAAAGAATGAAAATTGCTCTCTTGCAGTAGGCCAGGCCTCTATCTATAAATATGGCCTCCAGATCACGAAGGTCATATCATCTAAACACTGGTGGAAGTACTCAGTGTGTCCCATGCGAACCTGTGTGACATAGCCGGCATAAGCATAAATGACAGGGTCATGTGGCTGCCTCTGCGTCTGAAAAACTGGCCTCAAAACTGGGATATGCTCCTAAGCCCATATCTGCAGTACCAACGCTCCTAAAGCAAATGTCTTGCAGTCCTGATACATGACCTCGTGCATCTCGGAATACAAGTGAGCCAGCAGACACTGACCCCAAGCAAGCTCAGTGGGTGTAGCCATCAAAAGTGCTACCATAGGTGCCCATCCCATCAAAAGGTCATTCTGCTAACAGCTAGGCATAATCAACTCTCCAATCATCCCCGCAATGATACACTCTAGATGATGTGTTTGCCCATATCTCTACATGACTATCTCCCAGGATATAGACCCAGTCAGCTGGGTATCATCACCGAACAGTCATCTGAAAGCATGCAGACCAGTAGATCCTCTGCTCACATACTCAGGCCAACGAGGACTATGAAATGGAATATGAAGGATCCTATACACGTCCTATGGTGTAACAGTGATCTCTCCGGTAGGCAGGTGAAAGGTCTGTGTCTCAGAATGGTATCGCTCTATCAGCACAGTCAGTAGGCCGTGATTTACCCTAATCTCGGGTAAATGTATCAAGTGCTCAAAACCACATGTAGCAAGATGAACCCTCATAGGGTCTGGCAAGGCGACACACAATCTCTAGGTGGCCGGATAAGAATGGAAAACATGTACATCAGGATATGTGACCTAAATCATAAAGAAACAAGGTGTTTTATCAGAAATTCAGTTCAAAATCAGGCCAAAAGTATTAGAATGACACAGTTTTTGAAGTTTCAGAAAGTGGGGCAAAGTGTTCGCAATCAGGCAAAAGGATCAGAAAAGTTAGATTTTTGACCTAAGAATGAGTTTTTAACACTCTATTTTTCAAATGACATTCCAGACTGGCATCAAATGTCATACGACATTCCACAATAGACCAAACGACAATCCATAGTCATACGACACTTCACCTGGATTCATACGAGTTTTGAGGGACCTAATAAAATGTCGTACGACACAAGGGTCCCTATCATACGACACTTGGGCATGGTTGAAACGAAAATATAAATTCAAATGAAATGTCGTACGAGTCTGGACTGGGACTCGTACGAGTTTCTACACATGCAAAATTCTAAAGCTAAAAACGCATATGAAAAATTTTTAAAATGCTATAAATCATCAAAAACATGCATTTTTCAGAGGGGAACAAAGGTCCACCTACCGGATGTCCATACTGTCGAGGTCTATCATGTCTCCGGCTACGCTCAAAATGGTGCAAACTCACAAGTACCTTCAGTTCTTGCTGGTCTACCATTTTTCTCGCTCAGAGGGCTCCACAGAATCTATAAAGTCAAAGGGTTGAAATGAATTGAAAATGACCCTTCTGGCCTTATATAGCTTTCGACCTAATTTTTAAAAGTGCTCCATTTTCCATGAAAATTGCACCCCTGGCTAATTTCGACGCTCTGAATCTATTTTCGAGATCAAAATTGAAATCTGAGATCATTTATTATGTCAAAATTACGATTTAAAATTTTGGGGACCAAGACGGTCTACTGCTTGCATAATCAACCTTTCATCATCACAAAAATCCAGTATTCAACTTAACTGATTAGCTTACATCAAACTATCAAAATTTCAACTTGGTCAACTCATGGTTTAAGCTAGTCAAATTCGGTCTCCAGGACCTCCAAACGATGCAGAATGTGTTCTCGGACGTGTATAACCACTTCTCAAATCAATTAACATGCTTCTAAACTATAACACTGACTTTTCTTGTCAGATTTCAATTTTAATCCCGAAGGGGGCATGGTATTGCACATCATTCAAAGTCTGTAAATCAAATTCTATTAATCAAATCTATCAATATCTTTCATCAGTGATCAAGACAAACAATCACGTCTAGTCGCTGATTCATCAAAAGTCCTCATCGCTCGAGGCAAATCTATCATCACTTGGGGCATATCAGATTCATCAATCCATATCAATCTGGTATTCTCCTAATCCTGTAAACTGTATTAGTTTTTGCAACCATCAGATCATAATGTTCTTTCCTTGGTTCTTCGGCAACTGAAGGGTTTGGATGTGATACCTGCTAGTTCTGCTAAGACAATCGAGTCTAGAACGGGTCACTCACTTCTTATCAATCCTAAGGTTTGGAATCAGGCGTTTTGACACTTTTTCGCAATCATAGGTTCATTTGTTGTTATAGTAAACATTATCTTTGGTCATTTAGGACCTATTATCTCCATATCAATTCAATATCAATCAACTCATATCTCAATATCTTTCAATCGGTTTCTATCTTGAGATCGGTTTATCTTTTGGATCAGTTTCATATCTTTATCAAACACAGACTATCTTTGAACCACTGCGCTTCGCACAGTAATTCAAAGAGGGGCAAAATGTAATACCCCAAAAATGGGCTATAAGTTCATTAATCTCCTACATCTTCAATATCGAATGAAATCGACATCAAAGTCCTAATCTAAGGCACATCTAAACATCATTAAATCTAATTGATTATCTTAAATTCTGCATCAGGGAATATTCCTAGTAATATTCTTAATTATCTTAATTATCTTTAATTTTATGATTATTTGGTGATAAATCACATTTATCCTAAAGTTTGATTAATTGAATATTTTCATATTTAATTAATTAGATTTAATATTTGCCACTTAATTGTTTAATTAAATTTAATTCTATCTATTATTAATTGTATTATTTAATTTTGACAATAAATCCAATATCCTATGAATAATTGATTAAATTCTTATTTAATTAATTAAAGCATGTTGTCATTATTTAATAATATAATTTTTAATAAAAGTTTGATAAAATAGTTAATTAACCCATAAATTAATTATTTTATTTCAAAAATCAATTAAGTTGGAAATAAATCACTTTATTATTAAATTAATTCATAAATAAAACATGCACAATCATAAAAGCAGACAACTATCAATTATCAATTAAAGCTAAACTCTATTTTGAGTTAAAGCTTAGCTTTTGCATATTTTTGTGACTTAATTATCTGTTATTATCAGATAACTCAAAAATCAAGCTGAGTTAATCTGAGTGATTTATGGCTTTTATCCATGCACCTCCAAAGCCCTGGATTTCTATAAAAATAAGGCTCAGCTCTTCATAATTCATCTCATATTTTTGCACAATCACGCTGGAGAATTGGAATTGAAGAATCAAAGCTCTTGCGAATCGACATCTTTGTGAGATCAATCTTATTTTTGCATTCATATTGCATATCATTGTTAGATTAGCATTGCATATCAATTTTCAATAGCATTCATAGCATATCAATTTCATCTAGCATAGATTCATATCAAGTTTTCATTCCTTATTGCATAGAAAATTCAAAAAAATAGCTTAATTGCATTCATATTTCATATCTAGAATTGCATTCAAAATCTTTCATTTAGGTGTCGTCTAGGTCACTGATCTCAATTACAATCTGAGAACATCAATCTCGCACCTATTAGAAGGCAGTAAATCGCTTGGTTAGATTAGATTTCAATTTTGCAGGATTTTGATTATAGCTAACCTCTAATGTTTTACTGAGTGTTGTGTCTATAGATCAGGTATAATTTTCACACACACAGTACTATCTTATGTGAAATATCACCTCGAGAAATTATATCGCTCTATTAGCCTGGAAACTATCGCATAGAGTCCTTTTGTTGTCTCACTATTGCTCGCAATCTAAAGTTGATTTGTGTCACTTACAGTCTTCCTTGGTCAGTCCAAATCTCAAATCTTAGGTGTTGTGACATGTCGCTCAATATCCAAATGAATTCCAATGGTATCAGAGTGCAAAAAATTACTCTTACTCTTCTTTCTTTTGCTTCTTCCATGTCTTCCTAGTCTTCCATTTTCATCCTTTCTCTTCTTTCTTCATGATTCTTCCTAAACTCTTCATGTCTTCTTGATTCTTTTCCTCTCATTTTCTAGTCTACCTTCTTCTATTCATCAACTCTTTCACTTCCATGCTTGATTCCTTCTCTTCTACAACCATGAATTTCAACTACCTTGTTATGGAACCTCTCTTGAGAATGGATGATCTCGAACTCATTGCTCAATTCAAAGAATTTTATTCCTCCAATAGTCCTTCTGGATATCTCATGGGTGACAAACTTAAAGCAAAAATAAAAGAAAAGATGATTGAATCAGATGCCTTTTCTAGGATCATAGACATGATCATATCATGACCTCCTTCTTCCAAACATTCTTCATCTTCTAAGTCTTCACTTTCCTCTTCTTCACGATCTCGTTCATCTTCTACTTCTCCCAAGAGTCTTACTCCTCAATATGAGCAATATAGTAATCCTTGTGATACCTCTTCCATGAAGAGTGACACACCCATCTTTGATGACTATGATGACTATGATGATGGACAATGTAGTGATACCTATGACACCTTTATTCCTAAGAGTTCTCCTAGTCATGTGCTCATGCTTACTAGAAATGGGTCATCACATTGGATAGATCGTGATGGTGATCCATATGACTCTGATTTTGAAAGAGACTATGATGCTTGTTGTGAACAATATGATACATCTACTTCTATTGAGGAAGAGAAAGCTTTCTGTGCTGATTATAAACGTAGATACTATGAGCATTTCTCCTCTAAGAACTCTCATGCTGAAAATAAAGATTACACTCTCGAGCAAGATCATGTTGATGATAGACCTTTTTCTTGTGATGGTTCCCTTCCATCCCCTACTTCTTCCAATACCCATACATTTCTTAAAGCTTCCAAGTCTTCCAAATCTTTCACAAATCCTTCATCCAACAAAGATCCTAATACTTTTCATGCGATTCCCTATAGTTATCCTCAAGGGCTATCTCTTAAAGAAACTCAAGCTAACCTTCACTTGGCTGCAAATACTTTCAATAATGCTAAACCTAAAGAGCCTAATCCTTTATGTGCTACAATGCCTACTTCAGCTAGTCCTTCACTATTTCTTCCAAAGTCTTCCATGCAATCCCAACATGCTTCATTGTCCTTAGAAGTGGCTTCATGTTAAGAGGACTCTAAAAATAAAGAAAAGAACATAAATAAATATCAAGAACCCTCCATGTCACCCAATCCTTTTCATGATGTCTCTCCTTCATCTCTTGGTTCTTTTGATCCTCTACACACTTCTACCTTCATTCCACCATGTCCTGAGTCTTTTCCTAAGCAAGATCAAGATACTACTTATGCCATTGGGCTTATTGACAATCAAGATGACCTTACTCCCATTGAGGTTATTGAAAATAGTGATGTTATTTCCAATGCTAAACCTATTGAAAATTTAAAAAAAATGATGTGTTTATGCTATCCAAAGCAACTTGTCAAGATCAAAGTCTTCCATCTTCTTGTTCTACCATTCCATGTTCACTTCCACTTTCTACTCTTTCTAAATATTCGCAAGCTCCGAACCATCCTAGCAAAGAAGTTGCTCCTATTCAACATGTTAATGATCCTATTGCAAATCTTAATGCTCACTCTAAAGATGTTGATGTCCTTGGTTGTTATATAAATGTTGATGAACTTATTGATTATCCTTCTTTATCTTCCACATCCATCCTTGGAACTCCTCCACCAATGATAAGGGCTTCACATCTTCCTTCCATCTTGGACCCTTATGTCCCTTCACTTTCCCCTCCTAACTCTTCTAATTTGTCATCCATCTTGGGTCCTTACATCCCTCCATCTCCTATCTTTCCTCAAGATCAACATAAATGCATGCCCTTGAATCATTTTCATCCACCCACCCATCTAAACCAGTCATATCCTCATTTTTCCACAAGTACCAAGTCTTTTGAAAGAAACTTGAATGTTCAATATAAGAAAAAGAAGCAATACAAGAATCCATCAAAAAAAAAGATCACCATGTCTCCTCTAATCGACATGGATACATAAAGTCAAAAGAGATATCTAAGAAGAAAACTACAAAACAAGTATGGGTTCCAAAATTCATCATTGAAGATATTCTCTCTAAATCATCAAAAATAAATGAAAAGCCTAAGGCTATATGGATTCTAAAGTCTCTCTTGAAAGAGTCTACTATTGAGCAACAAGTGAAGTTGACATTCAAGCTTCCAAAGGCTTCCACTTCATCTTCTTCCAAAAACATTCTTCCATTCCATGTGTTTGAACCGCAACCTCTACTAAACATTCACCATATTCCTTCTCATATTCCTTCATTCACATTTTCTCCATCCTCTTGCCACCTTTCAAGGTGTGTCTTGACATTGATCTTGTCTTCCTTTCCATCTACCCTTTCACAATCCTTCCATTCATTATCCTTCTACCTTCTATCATTTTTCCTCATTTGCCTATTCCTCCTATCTTCCAACCTCATTCGCTTTACATAAAACCTTATCCTCCATTTTTCTCTTCCATATTCCTTTCCCTATCAGCATCTTTGAGCATATCATTTTGAATCCTTGGTATATAATGGTTTATCTTTTCAAGGAGAATTATCTCAAAGCTTGCCTTCTTCTAGAAAAAAAATTTGAAAATGTGCCTTGGTGGAAACCTGGAAACAGGCACCTTGGTAGAAAAAGTAAAGAGAAATAAATTCATCCTATGGTGAAAACCACTGTCTTGTGGCACCTTGGATAAGTACCATGATGAAAACTTAGCAATCAGGCATCATGCGTAGTTCTTCTACATATTTCACCCATTCCATCTTCTCTCTTTGATCTTGGCAATGTTGACCTATACATGAACATTTGGCTATCTTGTGAGCTATCTTATGATGATCTTGCTTTCATTCCATTCATGTTTTGCCTTCATATTTATTTTCCTCCATTCATTCTATCATTTCGCTACCCTTTTCCCCTTTGGTCTTGATCTAATAAAAAAGAGTAAAACATGATGCTATGAAGCCTCTTGACATGTCTACTCCTTTGGACTACATCCTTTCCTTCTTTTTCATTACACTTTTGTGACTTATCCTATGATGGCCTTTCATTTCTTGTCCAAATGTGCTTTACATGATAATTTTTCCCTAGCTTGGGTACTCTTGAGGAGTTTGCCTTTGAGGATTTCTTCTTTTCATTCTCCTTCATTCTCTTGTCTTTCATCTCTTCCACCAGCTTGTTAATCCTTCTTGTCCTCCACCTTGCTAGACATTGGGACTACATGATCTGATCTTGCTTGGGAGTTTAATGCCCATTCTATCTAGGGGCATCCTTTGTACATACTTATTGATCCTAAAAAAAACCTAAAAAAATGATATATTGTTAAAAATTCTAAAAATTGGAAAATGTCCTGAAAAAATGATCATCTTAGTGGAAACCTAGCAATAGGCACTTTGATATATCTCCAAAAAAATTATATATTTCAAAAATACCAAAAAATCAAAAAATTCAAAATCTCAAAAAATAGTCACACTTACCCAACTATGTTTTTCAACACTCCCCTAGCGTCAAATGTTTCTCAACACTTATCAAATATCTTACCCGCAGTCTAGCATGATATGATATTTTCCACTGGTAGATGTGATACTCAAAGTTTGACTCTATGACCTACACACATGCAACTCGACTCACTGAGACTTGTTTGACTTTATTTTTTTGTGTGCTATCTATGATGATTTCTTTGATGAGTATTCTCTTCCTAATAGTTTTTGATGATGCCGAGCTAGAAGACTGGGGGCATGAGGACATGTTTTATTTCTTTTTCTGCCTGTGGGTATATTTTGTTAATCCTAACTATCATGAGCACTCGTGCTTGATCCACTTGACACTAAGGATCTACAAGGTATTATCCTTGACTATTTTTCACAAGTGCATGCTTTCTGTCATTTTGACTTTCTTGTGTCTCAATGCGAGCATAATCTTGCTATACTAAACTTAGGGAACCTCACTACACTAGTCATCTTGACCTATATGTCTTTGGTGCCTAGGTGAGATTTCCACATTTCTATCTGATATAGATCATATTCATATACTCATAGTTATACTAGTGTGTATTGTATGATCTTGCGACGTTGCCAATAAAACTCGATGATGATTATTAGAGTCTAATGGCTTTGTGACCTTGCAAGTAAACCACTTTTCATATAGCTTTCATTTTTAGACTTCATGTTAATTTGCATTTTTAGGCTGCATTATGCATTGGAGAGAGTTTTTCTTTCATCTTTCCTTTGGACTTTTAATCAAACTGTGATCACATTTTGATCTTCATTTCCTTATCTTCTTTCGTGATCTCAATCAAAATTTCCTATCTTAAACAGTTGATTGATTTGGGGCATCCTCTTTTTTGAGGCAAAATCTCTTTCTTCTCTCCATTTCTTTTCACCTCTTCCAAACTTCTATCTTCCATTTTCTTTCACCCCACTTCTTTTCTTCTAATTCAACCTTGGGGCATAACCTTTCATGCTTAATGATCTACCTTAGTTTTGTGATCCTTATATCTTTCATCTTACATCAAGAACCTTATCTTTAGTGATTTGATCAAATTTATCAATTTTCTATTTCTCCTCTATCTCATTTCAATTTCGTTCATGAGGGGGTAGTACTTATCAAACTTCAATCCTTGATTCAGCTTATCAATTGAACCTTGAGATTCTTATCTCTTATCTTTGACTTGACAATTACCTATTTACAATGGTGTTGGCCTTGTCTTTTTCAATCAGCTTACCGTTGTCCTAATATGTTCCCATCCATCGAACACATGCCTGGATTGTTTTGTGATCCCAAATCAATCTCACATTTCAATTCCATTCTTTGACCACATGTGATCCCAAATCAATCTCACATTAGTCAAAGAGGGGCAAATTTATGAACCCTAAAATGGTCGCCTAGACTTTGGGCCCCCATTCAGCAATTTATCAAATCCCTGAATCGATATTTTAAAAAATCAGCATTTTATCAATTATATCAATTTCCTTGATCAAATCTTATTTTATCATTTTCAATTATTTGCCTTGGGCTAACCATTTTATCCTAAGTCTTTATTTATTTAAAAGAAGTTTCCTCCCCTTTAATTAAATAAAGAAGCCCCCACTTTTCCTCTTATCCTAAGTTGCACAAATAAAGTATTATTCTTATTTTATAAAAAGAAGAAAAGCACTTTTTGTCTCATATGGACACAAAAGTCAACTCTTATTTTCTCATTGGAGGATATTTGTGCACATGGATTGCTCATTTTTGATGCTCCACCCTTGATTAAATCTTTTTCCTCTTAATCTTCATGGTCCATTCTTTCTCATTTCTTATAAAAGGAGAGCTCTCTTCTCATTTTTAGGATCCCAACTTTTTATGCTAATCTTATGCTGCAAGATTTCTTGGAGACTTTGGAGCTTTTGGAGATCATTTCTTGCATTCTAGTTTATTTCTTACATCATAGCTTTCATGGCATCTAGCTTAGTTTCCTTTATGCTTTAGATTAGCTCACATAGATTAATTGGCAAGGGTTTGTAATACTTTTCTTTCATAGCTTAGCTTGCATCTTCATTCTTAGCATAGCTTGCATTGCATTGCATTTCCATTCTTGATTCTTGAGGATATTGGCATTCTTTCCCTTGTCTCTTTGAATCTCCCATTGCGTGGTTTACTAGTAAGGTTGCATGCTTCCATAGCTCTAGCTGAGAGCACCATTAACATCTTTGTGACTCCATGCCTAAGGAGATCTAGGTTGCTTTCTCAAGGTTTCCCATCCATGGATTCCCTTGGAAGTAATGACTTAGAGAAGTGCACTATTTAGTGTGTATAGTGGTGATAGCTCTTTGATATGTAGCTCCAGCATTTTTAAGTCTGAAGGGCATGACATTCCAACAAAAAGTTCCCCAGGAACATGTGAAGGCAGTCTTCTCTTAATCTTCTAGTGCGATCTTTATCTGGTTGTAGCCAGAGAATCCGTCCATCAGTGAGTTCATTTCATAACTAGTCATCATGTCCACAATCATGTCAATGTTGGGTAATGTGAAGTCATCTTTAGGACATGTCTTGTTCAAGTCTTGGAAATCTGTGTAGACTCGAATAGATTTATCATGTTTAGACACTAGAACGATGTTGGAAATCCATTTCACATAGTTAATTGCTCTGATGAAGCCAACTTTGAGAAGTTTTTCCAATTCAGCCTTGACTAGTAACACCACATGCAGATGCATCTTATAGATCTTTTGTTTAAAAGGCTTAATGCCTGGTGCAATGGACAAGTGATGCATGATCAGATTAGGGTCCAATCCAAGCATGTCAAAATATGTCCATGCAAAATTGATTTTCTTTCTCTGAAAGAAACTGATGAATTCCTCTTTCTCTTGTATAGATAATGACTGTGCCAAATGAATGATCTGAGGTTCAGCTTCTGTGCCCAAGTTCAAAGGTTGAGTTAGCTCAATTAGTACTGATGACCTTTCTTGAAAATGACTTGGAAGTGTATCAAGTATCCCATCCTTGGGTGCCTCAGAGAGGTTTTCACCCTCGGATACGTCTTTTATTTTTACTTTATTCGGCTCTGATATTGCCACAATGTGGTTTTCACCATCAGAGTGCCTATTCTTTTTTATTTTAATTTTGTGACTAAGATACTTGATATCAGCCTCAGTCATGTTGACACTATCTTCACTGGTGGAGGATGTTACCGGTTCGATAATGTTAAGGTAGCAGGCAAGAGTATAGTCATTCTGGAACATAAGGACTTCACTTGATGGGGAGGAAGAGTTCCAATTTATGAGCTTGGGATGGTGGAGTGGAAGAGAAGTGACAAGTTCTAGTGTGTTCATGGTATAATCATCAAAATCGCAGACAAGCAAGTCGACACCTAAAGTGATCTCATCCAGAGATGCGTTTGAATTCCTTCAAGTCCTCACATCTGTAGTGGATGGTATGTTAACATCAGTGGAATCATGCTTGTTTGTCCTCATACTAGACCCTTCACCTACTTCGAGAAGGTTTTCATATATATGCACACTATCTACATCCTTATCAGAGGTTCCATCAGATAGAGAATCAAACTCATACTTGTGCGAGTCAGTGATACTTGAGATGGGTACTTGGTCATAACTTGCAGTACCATCATATTCTTGTTCATCCCTCACAGCATGGATTGTCCATTGGATCTATTCTTGTTTGACCCCCTCTTGGAAAGGTGATGGCATGTACAATTCACATTGATAGTTAGGATGAGTAGTTTTCATTTTCCTCAACCGCTTGCATGTCAGCGGAGTGACTGAGGCAGTGTCATCAGAGTCACTGTTAGTTTCTTCCTTATTGACATGTGGTATAAGATCATATGGCTCTGCAAAGAGTGCGATAAGATCTGGAGGAATAGGATAAGGAAAGGTATCCTCATTAGAGCTTTCCTCTGAGTTTTTAGTTGTAGTAGTGTCTTCAAGTTCCAGATGGTATTTCGGTTCCAGTAAAAAATTGTTAATCCCTACATGAAATGGGATCTTCTTGAAGCCTAAACTAGCAATTTCCTTTCTTCGACGGTCTATAGCTTCAAGTGGTTCAAGGAATCCTTTTTTATTTACCCCTATAGGGCCATTCCCTTTTTAATAAAATCATTTCATGAGCTCGAAGACTGTGCCATACTGTTTTGGGTCTATTTCATGAGTGGGAGTGACATGCTCATATGTGTCCTCCTCTTTGTAAATCAAAGCTACAATAGCTTTGTTTTTGTCCTTGTCCTCTAGTGGCTTTGTGACATGTACAAAGGTGCCATCATAGATTGTTTGAGGAGAGACGGCATAAGGTTTCTTTCTCATAGAGGGTCTCCCATAGGAGCATAGAGATGGTGATAGAGCTGCTAATAACAACACATGTTCAATCCGATACTCCCCCATACTAGTATCGTTGAGCTTTAGAGTCTATTCCATTTCCTTGAGTTTGGCATCAAATAATTTAGTAGAATCTCTATTGGTTGGGACAAAGTTGTCAGCAGATTGTGTGAGCATATTGTAAGAATAGCTTGTATTAGCAGGTATTGTTACTTCTGCTCTGTGGAATGAGAACTTTATACACTGATGATAGGTGGAAGGAACCACCTACATATCATGGATCCACGGTCTTCCCAATAGTATATTGTATGTTAGGGGAATGTCGAGAACCTGACAGATGACATCCCTCTCAATAGGTCTAACCTGGATTGGCAACATAACTAGCCCTTTAGATTTTTGTTCCTCTTCATCATATGCCTTAATGGTGATCTTTTTACGAGCATCTATGCAATCTTCACCATAGCCTAATTGGGTGAGAAAGCTAGCAGAGCATATGTTAAGTTCGACACCATTATCAATAAGGACACAACGGACGTGGGGTTGATCATGACTTCAATATGCAGAGGGTTATTGTGTGGATGGCTCAAACAATGATCATCTTCCTCAGAGAAAGACAAGTAATGAGGTGAGGTCAGGTGACCTACCATGGATTGAAACTAGTCCAGATCAAGATCTTTTCGAATATTTACCTCAGCAAGGGCTTTATCAAGAATCTACCTATGAGCAGGCGAGATTTTCAACAGGTCAAAGATAGTAATCTGAGCATTGGTTCGTTGCAGTTGGTCCAGGATGTTGTAATTAGCATTTTTGGACGTGGTGACCAATTTCAAATTCTTGTTGGTAGGGCCAACAACAGTTTTATCGATAGGTTGTTTTGGTGCAAATGTAGAAGGCTCGGGGCCTTTGAGAATGATCTTTGCACAAGATTGAGTAATAGCGTTCACACAAACCTGAGACTATTCTTGTTCAAAGGATTGAGGCACGGGGCCTCGCAGGATGAATAAAACCTTGGGTCTAGGGGCATCCTCACTCCCTTTGATGGTGATCACATCATAGTATTCAACATTGACATGCTCAACCATATTAATGACATTGTCATTGGTACTGTATGTATAGTTGACCTTTGCGTTGGCATTTTTGGCTTTGGAAGATTCACCCTTCTCATGAGGAGGAAAGGGGTCTTTGAATGCTTGGTGATCTGAGTTCTTGTTGTGGTTTCCCACAACAACATCGCCATTGTTGATAAGATCCTAGATCTTATGTGGCAGTTGGATGCAAGTAGTTGTTTTGTGACCTTTGTTCTGATGGTAATCATAGTATGCAGACTCGTTCCACCAAGAGGGTCACAGTTGTAGATCATAAGGATGTGAATTATCCAGAGGAGTGAGTATTTGGTTTTGCAAGAGAGTCTTCTAAACAATGTCAATAGGCTCCCGTAGGGGAGTGTACTCATGCTTGGGTCGAGGAGCCCAAGGTTTGTGTCTAGAATACTTCGAAGGCGGGTGAGTTTTTGTCATAGCCTTTTCAGTGGCTTTGGCTGCCTACATGTTGGAGGTTGTACACACTAAAATGGTGCACTTCTATGAACCATTACATGCAAGGTTGCTCAAGAATGAGGCCTCACAAAGCGGCTCATAGCTCTCTATGCATGGAGTTGCAAGGGACTATGATGTATTTGCTCTCAGCTAGAGCTACAAGCTTGTGACCTTGCTAGTCAACCACACAATGAGAGATTCAAATGAGGACAAGGGAAAGAGTGCCAATCTCCTCAAGAATCACTATGAAAATGCAATGCAAGCTAGTCTATGGAAATGAAAATGCAATGCAACTAAGCTATGAAATGGAAAGAACAAGTGTTACAAATCCCTCCTATTAAGCTATGTGAAGTTATGCTAAAGCTTGAAAGTGAAATCTAAGGTATGAAAGCATAAACATGAACTACTATGCAAGAATGGAAACTAAATTATGAAGCAAATCAAGAACTCTAAAGTGCAATGCAACAATGATCTCCAAAAAGCTCCAAAGAATTCCTGCAGCATAAAGTTAGCATAAAAACATGATATATGCAAATGAAGGAGAGAGCTTTCCTTTTATAAGAAATGAGGTGAAATGGACCATTGAGATTAAGAGGCAAAAAGTCTTAATCAGTGGTGGAGCTTGAAAGAGGAGCAATCCATGTGCACAAGTATCCTCCAATAGAAAAATAGGAGTTGACTTTATGTCCATATGAGACAAAAAGTGTTTTTCTCCATTTTATAAAATAAGAATAATACTTTATTTGTGCAACTTAGGATAAGAGGCAAAGTGGGGATTTTTATTTAATCAAAAGGGGAGGAAATATTCCTTTTAATTAAATAAAGACTTTAGGATAAAATGGTTAGCCCATAGGATAAAAATCCAATATATGATCAAATTTAAGATTTAATCAAGAAATTGATAATGTTGAAAATATTGATTATTGATAAAATTGATTCAGGATCAATAAATCGAATAAATGGGGCCCAAAGTCTAGGCGACCATTTTTGGGTGCATACATTTGCCCCTCTTTGACTAATGTGTGATCGATTTGGGAACACATGTAGTCAAAGAATGAAGTTGAAATGTGAGATCGATCTGGGATCACAAAACAACTCAGATGTGAGGTCGATTCGGGATCACATCTGAACAAAGCATAAACAACAGCCTTTGAACATGAGGTCAATTCGGGATCACATTCAAAGTAAGAGATGAGAATCTCAAATTTGAGCAAAAGCTCACAAAAGATTTCTAAATCAGGAAAATCAAGAGAATCAGGGATGAGAATCCCATAGGGACTGCCCCCTCAGAATCGAAATCGAAATCAAGTAGAGGAGAGACAGCAAATCGATAAGGCTGATCAAATCATAATTGAATGTATAGGTCAATAGGGTAACCTTTAGGTGGTGAAACATGCCCCAGTGAGGAAGTAGAAGAATAGAAATAGAAGACTAGAAATAGAGTGAATGAAAGACTAGAAAATATGAGAGACATGGAAGGAAAAAATTCCACCAAAGATTGAAGAATTATGCCTCAAAAGGTCAGTCAACTGCGTAGAAGAAGGAGAAAATGTGGAAACATGACTCAGATTTTGATTTTGAGTCTAAAAATGGATAGAAAATGATGTGATATGAAAGACCAGAAATGAAAGATATGATCAAGAAGAATCAAAAAATGAGCACAGTTGACCAACTAGTCCGTAGATGATAAAAAGGAGAGCTCTCTCCATATGCAAGATGTGAAAACTAAGCTATGATGAACCTAAGAATGCAAGCTACTATGAAAGTGGTTGACTTGCAAGGTCACAACGCCTATAGACATCTAATAATCATCATCGAGCTTTATTGGTAGTGTCGCAAGATCATACAATACACACTAGCATAACTATGTGGATATGAATATGATCTTTAACAGATAGAAATGTGGAAATCTCACCTAGGCATCAAAGACATGGAGGTCAAGATGACTAATGCAGTGAGATTACCTAAGTTTGATATGGTGAGATTATGCTTGTATCAAGACACATGAAAGTCAGGATAACTAGAAGCATGCACTCACAAAACAGTCAAGGATAATACCTTGTCAATCCATAGTGTCAAGTAAGACCAACATAAATGCTCATGACAGTTAGGATCAACAAAATATACCCACAAGCAGATAAAGAAATAAAACATGTTCTCATACCCTCAGTCTTCTAGCTATGCATCATCAAAAACTTCTCAAGGAGAGACCACTCATCAAAGAAATCTGCATAGACAGCACACAAAGGAAAAGAAAGTCAACATATCTCAAGCAAGTTGATTGTTTAAGTGCGTGTGTGTTGGTCATAGAGTCAGACTCTGGTTATCATATCTGCTAATGAGAAATATCACATCATACTTAGACTATTGGGAAGGACATCTGATAAGTGTTAAGAAACACTCAACGCAAGGGTAGTGTTGAAAAACACTGTTTGGGGTGGTGTTGAAAAACTCTTGTTTGTGAAATGCCCCAAGAGACAAATGCACCTAAAGGACCTATGCTAACAGTTATTCCCCTTAGACAAAGATAAAGACCAATTCTAGACCAAGTCAAATAAGGTCAAGGCATGATGGAGAAAGGCTAAGTGTCGAGAGCGCATGCTAAAAGACAAGGGTGCAAAGGCCTCAAGTAGCGCTTGTTTCCAGGTTTTCACCACTTGGATTTATTGCAATTTTTTCTCTTTTTTCTTTTTTCTTTTTTTTTTCTTTTTTTCTTTTTTTTTTTTGTATTTTTTTAGGACTTTTTATGCTTTCTAGGATTTTTTCAGCATCATATATCAATTTTTTTGGTATTTTTTCAGGATCATAAAATATGTACAAAAGATGCCCCCAGACAGAAATGGGCATCAAGAATAGAACTTCTTGAGGTGCAAAATGTTGATGGGATCAGGGAGCTATTCTCCATCGGGATCTGATAGTAAATATGCACCGGTACCAAAAGCAGCTGTAATAACATATGGTCCAAGCCAGTTAGGTTCAAACTTACCCTTTTGTTCTCTATTCTGTTGGTTCTTAGGGTTCTCTCGCAAAACAAGATCACCTATTTGAAACTCTCTAGGGTGAACCTTCTTGTTGAATGCCTTGGACATACGCTTCTAATACACTCTCATATGGTCAAAGGAAGCCTTACGCTTCTCATCTAAAAGTTCTAGTTCCTGTAACCTCATGGCGTGGTAATCCTCATCTGTTATCAATCCTTTGAGTGAGACTCTGAGTGATGGGATCTCTACTTCTAAAGGTAATACCGCTTCAATGCCATAGGTAAGGGCAAAAGGAGTAGCTCCTGTAGGTGTACGTATGCTAGTTCTATAAGCCCATAGTGCTGGATTGATTTGCAAGTGTCAATCCCTACCATTCTTGTGCACTGTCTTATGAAGGATCTTAAGAATGGTTTTGTTGGAGGCTTCTGCCTATCCGTTTCCCTGTGGAAAATAGATGGAGGACCAATGTTGCTTAATTTTAAACTTCTTGCATAAATGCTTTAGGTCCTTGTTCTTGAATTGACCTTCGTTATCAGTGATAATCTCAGAAGGCACTTCAAATCGGCAAATAATATGATTCAAGATGAACAAAGAGATAGTCTTCCCTGAAGCAACAGAAAGTGGCACAGCTTCCACCCATTTTGTGAAGTAGTCAGTGGTAGTAATAATGAACTTATGTCCACCTGATGATTTGGGATGAATTTTCCCAACTAGATCAAAGGCCCAGCGCTGAAATGGCCAATGAGAAACAGAAGGAATCAGCTCCCTACCTAGAGCATGAATCAGGTTTCTATGTTTCTGACATTTTTCACAAGACTTAGCAAAGGCTACTGCATCTATTTGCATCATGGGCCAATAATACCCTTCCCTAAGCAACCTTCGGGCCATGGCAAGACCATTAGAATGTCCACCACAAATGCCCTCGTGGATGTCAACTAACGCCTGGTCGGATTCCTCCTTTTCCAAGCACCTAAGGAGCGTCCCATCTAAACCCCTCCTATATAAATCACCAAAGATAAGGGTGTGGCGAGAGGCATTATGGATGAGGTTTCGACATTCAGAATGGTTGAATGTGTCAGGGATGATGCCATCGCGAAGATATGAATAGATAGCACCATATCGGGAAGATTCATGTGTGACGAGGGTACAAATGACATGACTTTCAGATGAGTCAAATATGGGATGGTGTAGCTCTTCCACCAGGAATTTGAATCTTGATTCATGTGTTTCCAACTGAAGGAGTGAAGCTAATGTGGCCATAGCATCCATAGCTTTGTTCTCCATCCTAGGGATCTGTTGAAATGTCACAAATGTAAAGTAGCATCTCAATGAGTCAACCATCTTTTTGTAGGGTATCAATTTATCATCTTTGGTTTGATACTCCTCATTGACTTGGTTGATGATTAACTGAGAATCCCCAAAGACATGTAACTCTGTTATGTTCCATTCTATAGCCATTCTCAATCCATTGGTTAAAGCTTCATATTCTGCAATATTATTCGTACATGGGAATAAAAGTTTGTAAGACTTTGGAATATTGTACCCATGTGGAGAGACAAATAATACTCTAGCACCTGATCCATTTTGCATGTGGGAACCATCAAAGAACATTTTCCAAGTGCGAGTAGTCATATATAGGATGTGTTCATCTGGGAATTCCACTTGAACAAGCATACTATCCTTAATTGGGAAATTAGCTAATTGATCGGCAATAGCTTGCCCCTTTATGGCCTTTCTCTCAACGTACTCTATATCAAATTCAGTCAAAACCATCATCCACTTAGCAAGTCTACCCATGAGAGCAGCCTTACTAAGCAAGTACTTAAGAGGATCAATTTTTGCAACCAAATGTATAGTATGAGCAAGCATATAGTGTCGCAACTTTTGAGAAGCAAACACCACTGCAAGACAAGACTTCTCAATGTAATTATAATTGATCTCATAGGAGACCAGAGTACGGCTGATATAGTATATGGCCCTTTCTTTCCCAGTATCATCTAATTGAGCCAACAATGCCCCCAAGGAAGACTCTGTTGCTGAAATGTATAAAATCAATGGTCTCCCAGGAATAGGCGGCATCAAAATTGGAGGATTAGCTAAATACTATTTTATTTGATCAAGGCTCTTTTGGCAATCCTCATTCCATACACAAGAAGCAACCTTATGCAACATCTTATTAAAGGGTTGTGCTCTATTTTCCAGCTGTGAGATAAACCTCCTAATTGACTGGAGTCGGCCCTGAAGACTTCTCATTTGACTAATGTTTATTGGAGGTGGCATATCTAAAATTGCTTGGACCTTTTCGGGATCAACCTCTATACCTTTTGCTGATATTATAAATCCTAAAAGTTTGCCTGAGGTGACATCAAATGCGCACTTCTTTGGATTCAATCTGAGTTGAAACTGTTCCATGCAATCGAGAATTACTTCCAAATTGGGAAGGTGTGCATCCCTTTTTCTTGATTTAGCCAAAGTATCATCCACATAATCTTCCATGTTCTTATGCATCATATCATGAAAAATTGTGGTCATAGCTCATTGGTATGTTGCTCCTGCATTCTTTAACCTAAATGGCATGACGTTCCAGCAATAGGTTCCCCATGCACATGTGAACGTTGTTTTCTCTTGGTCTTCGAGAGCTATTTTAATTTGATTATATCCTGAGAAACCATCCATTAGAGAGTATATTTCATAGCCCGCTATCATGTCCACTATCATGTCAATGTTTGGAAGTGGAAAATCATCATTTGGGCATGCTTTGTTTAAATCTCTAAAATCTGTGCATACACGAATGGACCCATCATGTTTGGAAACTGGTACTATGTTTGAGATCCATTCTGCATAATCGATGGCTCTGATGAATCCAGCTCTCAAAAGTTTTTCTAATTCTGCTTTGACAAGGAGAGCTACATGTGGATGCATTTTTCTGAGTCTCTGTTTCACTAGTTTGACTCCTGGAGCTATGGATAAGTGATGCATTATAAGATTTGTGTCAAGCCCTGGCATGTCTGAATAGGTCCATGCAAAATTAATTTTTTTCTTTTGTAAGAATTGTATATATGTCTTGGTTTCTTCTTCTGATAAAGACTGAGCAAGATGAACTATTTAAGGAGCTTCTTATGCGTTCAAATTAACTAGTTTTGTTGGCTCAATCAATACTGATGATCTGTCCTGAAAATAACTCGGCAAGTTATTAAGTACCCCATCCTTAGGCACCTCAAAGAGGTTTTCACCCTCAGATACGTCATCTCTTTTTACTATTTTTGGTTCTGATATCGCCACAAAGTGGTTTTCACCATCAGACCTATTTTTCTTTCTTTCTTTTTCTTTTATTTTTAGATTGAGGTACTTAATATCAGGCTCCGTCATACTTGTTGTCGATTCACTGGTGGAAGAAGCCATGGGTTCAAAAGCGTTCAGATAGCAGGCAAGTTCATAGTCATTCTGAAAAGTGAGGAATCTAGGCTCTTGATGGCGCTGAGACCAGTCAATTAGGTCATAGTGAACAAGGGGTAGGTCAATGACTGGTTCAATGTTATTTATGTGAAAGGTGTTATCTCTGATGACCATACAATCGGGATTCATCAAGTCCCCTCTGAGGATACTCGAGTCAGGATTTGTCCTACCAAATGAAGCGTCAGCCAATAAGGCAATTTGAGGAGTACAATCCTCTAGTCCTACACTAAGCTCATTGGTCACATCAGGTTGGGTACTATAAGTATGGACAACATCCATGTCCAAATCAACTGTTGCATCTAAAAGTGAGTCCCATTCGTACTCATGTGAGTCTGTGTCTGAATCATCATTTGGGCCTCGTGATGTAGAAGCCTCAAGGTTAGGAAAGGTTTCCCCTTCTCTAATGCTAGCATTGTTACTATCCATAGTAGCTAGGATAGCAACATGTTCCATTGTCAATCTAGCATTCATATAGTCACTATCCATCGCAGCTGGGATAGTAGGACCGTCAAGTATCAAATCTTTTGATTCTCCCCAAAGAATATTTGTTGAAGGAACCCAATCATCAGACATGTCTTGTTGATTAGAAAGATCAGGTGTGTAGTCTGAATCACTGTCACTGTTCATCGCAGCTGGGACAAGGACACCTTTCTTCTTCTTATTTTCAAAACCTAAGCCAACCGTTGACTTATTCTTTCATCCAAAAAGGGTATGGTTAAGAGGCTCAGCTTTAGCATCCAACCTATGGCTAAGGGGACCATATCCTGGATAACCCATATTCTTAACCAATGTATACCCTCACCCATAAGCTGTAGGTGAAGGAGAAAAGTTCTCATTGTGTTGGTATTTTTCCTCATGATAGATCCAGTCTCTTATGGCAACTTCCTCTTTCTCTTCCTGAATAGGAACTGAAGACTCAATAAATTTTCCAAATAATGTCATTGCTGATAATGAAGGTTTCATATGTGGGGATGGTTTCCCATAAGACCAAGGAGAGATTGGCATTTTTGTAAAAGAATCAATTTTATAATCTCCCATCCCAAGATCTATGGTCTTAAACTTTTGCTGGCATTGTTCAAGTGAGATACTAGAACTGTTAGCTTCCCTATTCAAAGGTACATGTGATCCAGCAGAGATATTATTAACGGACAAAGCACTATCTCCAGGTATGAAAATTTTGACACCATTATGGGGAAACTTAACACACTGGTAATACATTGATGGGACTACTTGCATTTCGTGAATCCATGGCCTACCTAGCAAAATGTTGTAGGCTAAAGGTCCAACATCAACAATTTGAAATAAGATATCCTTTTCTACTAGACCAATGCGAATAGGCAAAATGGCCAATCCCTTAGAACTTCTTTCTGCTTCATCATATGTCTTGATTGTGATATTTTTCCTTGTGTCAATGACGTCTTTGAAATATCCTAGAGCCTTCAACAAACTCATGGTACAAATATTGAGCCCCGCACCCCCATCTATCAATACACGCCTGACACGGGTTTTATGAATCATGACTTCGATGTGTAAGGCCAAGTTATGTGGGTGACTAATGGATTTGTCGTCTTCTTCTGAGAAAGTGAGGTAGTGAGGGCTAGCCAAATGGTTGACCATATTCTGGAATTGATCAATATCTAAGTTGTTAGGGACACTGGCTGCTCGCAAAGCATCCTCAAGGACACGCTTATGCTTAGGGGACAATTCTAAAAGTTCAAAAATATATATCTACACTGGTGTACATTGTAATTGGTTAATAAGGTTATAATTGGAATCAGGACCAACAGCAGATTTAGGAAGAACACCCTTGGACATGGGCTGCTTAGACTTGCTAGAGCTAGGACCTCTGATAATAATGGGAGCTTGAGCCTGACCCCTAGTGACAGCATTGAGGGATTGGGGCATCCTTTGTGAGTGAGGACCTCTTAGCACCACAATGGGTCCTTCATCAGACCTTGGAGTTGAATCCACATCATATCCATAAGGATCTTTCCCTCTCATCATGTTGATATTATGATCAGCCACTTCAAGCATATTAATAACATTTTCAGCATTGGTGTAGGCATAGTTGATAGCAGCTTTGCCCTGCTTGTTGTTAGAATTTTCTCCTTTCTCATATTTGGGCAAGGGTTCTTTAAAAGCCTTATGATCCGCATTGGTAGTTAAACCATCAACTTGTAATCACCCACTTTCAATGAGGTCTTGGACAAGACGTTTAAGCCTAAAATTTTTTTCTATATCATGTCCAATTCCATTGTGGAAGACACAAAAGGCTTTCTCATCCCACCAATGAGGTTTAGGATTGGGTATGTGGTGCTTGGCAGGATCCTGAGGTTGCGCCAAATTATGAGCAATTAGTGTCTTGAAAATGTCTACATAGGAGTCCCCAAGTTTGGTGAATTGTCTCTTTTCCTTCTTAGGTTTCCCTTGATACTTGGGTTTATTCTCTTGTTGTCCTGAGGATGCTTGCAGCTTCATGGCTTGCACCGCATTGGAGAGATTAAGAACTCCTTCATTCTTAGGTTGTGGTGAGTCAAAAACTTCGTCATTGACTACCTATTTATTCTTATTCCAATAGGAGTTCTTTTTGTCCTTATAACCATAATTGTTGTTGTTTTGGCCATTGTTGTTATTAGTTGATTTAGCCAAAATTCCTTGTTCTTTTAGGACATCTTCTATGCAACATGCCACGTCTACCATGGTATCAAAAGAATTAAATGGTATCTTTCTTACCTCATACCTTAATTCTGGCACTAAGTTACTCACAATGATGTCGATTCTTTCCTCCTTGGGAATTGTCCTTGGATATTTTGAGCATAAACGTCTCCATCTTTGTAGGAAAGTGACAAAAGGTTCTCCTTGATTTTGTTTAAGCTTGCACAAATCAAGCATTGTGACCGACCTTGATAGATTATAAGCAAAATGCTAAACAAATCTTTGGATGAGTTCTTTAAATGTCTTTACTGGAGGAGTAAGGTTGGTGAACCACTCCATGGCTTGACCTTTGAGACTCCTCGGAAATAATCTCATCAAGTAGGAGTCTTCATGATGAAAAGAAAAGCTCATTATGTAGAACTGTTGAACATGGTCATGAGGGTCACCAACGCCGTCATATTTGTCATAGGTTGGAAACTCAACTTTCTTAGGGAACTCAACCAACACCACACTCTTGTCAATTGGGTTGGGACATATGGAGTCCAAATTAAATGTGCTCTTAGGAGCCCTCATCCTTTCTATGTCCTTCTGCATTTGCATGATCACCTCGTTGGTTGAAGGATTCTATTTCTTAATCTTTTGGTGGACGTCAAAATCATATGGAACTTTAGCACCTTTGTTGATAAGGCTTTCTAGGAATTGATCCTTGTTTTGTTCCACATATCGTTCCACATATGCTTGAAAGGAAGGTTCTTGTTGCATAGTCATAAAATCCATATGGTCAAATTTGGCATAACTTCCTCCATGTTGTGAGCCATGATGTGCTCATTGGGAGGGTTGCTTTGAATGTTTATGAGGTGATCGTCTCCTATGAGGATCATATCTTGAAACCCTTCTTCCTCTAGGACTTGGGGATCGTGAGGGTGTCCTTGATCTTCTTCTAGGAATTGGCGAAGGGGTAGATGGGGGTGAGTTGGTCCCACTATTGGTTCCCCTCTTGTTGAATCAGCTTTGGAGTTGTTGTGCGTAGAGTCTATCTTCTTCTTCTTGGGTGACTCTCTTCTTTGTGTCCAATAACGCACGTTCCTCTTCTTCTAGTTGTCTAAATTTCTCCTTTTTAGCAGCTTGTTCATCCAAATAGGCTTGCTTCTCCCTCTCAATGCTTTTCAATCTTGTATTTGCATATTGAGAGGTATCTTTAAGTGGAGAGGATGGTCTCGAATGCCTTATTGCATTGGCTGTGTTTATGTGGTGATCACTAGATTCATTGTGCTGGTCCTCATGTTGTGAC
The DNA here is from genome assembly GCA_027943335.1 of Chamaecyparis obtusa. Taxonomy (NCBI): domain Eukaryota; kingdom Viridiplantae; phylum Streptophyta; class Pinopsida; order Cupressales; family Cupressaceae; genus Chamaecyparis; species Chamaecyparis obtusa. The sequence goes on along the minus strand of BSBK01004178.1, from coordinate 2,237,941 downwards.
CCTGAATCTGAGTGAGCTTGCTTATGATGTCTCTCGGCTCGTTGGTGAGCATCAAAATACCTCACGTTGTTGGGAGGTGACCCGGGTGGACTAGCATGAGAAGAACCACCGTACTCTCTTCTATGTCGTTGGAAGATATCCTCAAGAGTTTGATTCATGGCTTCTCTTTGTTGTCGAGTGAAAGTGTAACTCATGTCTATGCTTGATGAAAGTGGTACAAAAGAGGTGCTCACTTCACTAGGATTAGCTTTTGGATTAAAACAAACCTCAGATTCACTCTTAGGTGATTGATCAAAAAGGGGTCCTTTTCCCTTATGCTGTCGACGAGTCTTAATGGGTGGTAACTGGCTAAAGGCAATAGGGGGTCGCTTCCCTTGATTGACTTGGTACCTTGTTGTAACTGACATGAAAGAAAGATACTCTCAATGATAAGGTGACCTCTCAAAGTGTTTGCACCAAACTAGGATAATCAAAGTCCTCTATTGTCCAAAGAGAAATGAAAAGATAGAAAAGGGGCTTTACCAACACTGTCAAAGAGGTGCTTCAAATCAAAGGGTGACTACCCTTGCACTTTTGAACCAGGAGGTTGGACTAGGCCAAAAATATAATTGAAATTGAGATTTAAATGAAAGCGATTTGGACAATAAGAGCACTAAAATTTTCCAAGAATGTAGCTAACAATCCTAGAGATGAACCTTGTCACCAAGAATGGCCTTCTAATTTGACAATTATTCCCAAAGTAATTTCGTAAATCAGATGATGCTATCCCAGAGGACTAAAACCAAAAATTTAGAGTCAAGACAGGTATCGAACAATAGAGCAAGAAGCCTACTCCAAGACCTAACCTGACTAATAGCAATTGAAACTGATCAAATTGAAAGCACGACAGAAACTACCCAGGTGATAGACTCCAAGCAAACTGGGTGATATAGTCTAGTGCAAACTGTCGTATGATATTTCTCTTTTAAGCAGGCAATACCGATACAGTTTTTGACCAAATATGTGCAAAATTTTGAGTTTTAAGGTCTAATCTTGGACTTTCTGATTGTTAGGGTGAAAATGTCTTTTCAATCACAAATTTAATAGCATTTGGATAGGTTTGCAAACAGTAGGGGATCAAACATGTCTTCAAACACTTGAAACAAGGGCAAAAGCAACCTTGCCAAGACAAACACTTATGATATCAAAATTGAAAAAGCACCCTATGAATGCTACCGATTGTTTCTATGTTGAGAACATTTACACTGGTATCACACAACTGAAGACAATTCAAGCAAATCTATCCTAAAAAGGCAAGGCTCAATGCGTACCAACTTAGCCCACAACTTGATGCCCCCTTGCCTCACACCAAGTGGTTACCCACAAGAGATATTGGCTTTGTCATGGAAGTGTCAAACGACACAACCAAAGGGACACATATGGTGAGTATCTTAAGGTGATCCGGGTAAACCACTTGGATCAATCCTTGCACTAAGAAGATAAGCAGCTAAACAAGGTGGCTTCTATCTAATGGTTCTTAATAAGGATTTTCGTTCACAACACCTATCTTGCTCCTCATAAAGGACTAGGACCTCGCGGCCTCAAGAGTACCTTAAACATTCTTGTTCAATGTTTTCCCCATGGTCGCAATCCCATGAGCTACTCACATCAAATGAAGATAAGTGTTATGTCTACCAAGGTTTTGTGTCCTCGATAGCCTTGAGATTATAGTGAGATGGAATCACTCGCCACCAAGGAAAATGATGACAAGGTTGTCCCCACTTGGGTCGTTCCTCTTGATTGCTCAAGAGCAAGCCCGCTAAAGGATTTCTAAACTAAACAAAAATGGATAATTTTTGAGGTTCAAGGTTTTTGGTTCACCACAAGGGTGAAGAGCATACTCCCCTATCTCAAAAACTTCTCCCAAACACACCAAGCAAAATTTAATTACCCCCTTGCTTTCAAAATCCCAAGATGGGTCAAGATTTCTGTTTCACCACAAGGGTGAAGAGCATACTCTCCTACCACCTCAAAATTCCTACAACAAGGTATTAAGGTTCCTAATAAATGAAACAACTAGTTTTTGTCACACTTAAAAGGAAAGCAAATAAACAAGCAAGATTTTTTTTTTGTTTTTATGCATGGCCAGCCCTACAAAAACCATTAGTAGCCCTCTTTGACATGCGATTTTGACAAAATATTCAAGCAAGAGGTACCTACAACCACAACTTGTTAGCTCCACAATGGTTAGCAAAATCCAAAATCTAACAATGGTTAGCACATGAAAAATCAGATAATCTGCAAAAATAACTAATCAAATGACAAAATCTGAAAATGAAACCATCATGGTTGGATTAGGCTTGGAAAGACCTTTCCAATGATATATAACACTTAAAATTTTGATATCATTTGCAAAAATTTCTCAAAAATGGGCACCCGTTTTCTAGAGTGGCACGGATTTGAAAAGACTGAAATTTTCAAACGGATTTGAAAACACTGAAATTTTCAAAAAAAATGAAAATAGCAAATAAACTAGCAAAATTCAACAGACAATACTAGGCGACATTTAATAGCTAAAACACGACATTTAAAAGTTGGCAGGCATGATTAAAATGTGCACAAATGACAATAGAACCTGCAAAGGTGACAAAATATTTTCCAGACGCACAAGCAGAACCTGCAAAAGTGACAACAGAACCTACAAAAGCGACAACAAAATGTTCAGACATGCAAAAAGAACCTACAGAGGCGACCAAAGAACATGCATAGGCAACAACAAAATATCCAAACGCGCAAGCAAAATGCTCAAAAGCGTCAATAGACTGTGCAGAGGTAGAAAAAGATTTCTCGCAGGCCGGCGTGAACGAAATGCTCACAGGCGTGAAAAGAATGCTCAAAGGCGGGAACAAAATGCTCGCAGGCATGAACAAAATGCTCAAAGGCGTGAATAGATTTCCCGTAAGCGGCGTTTCTCCTGTTTGCGCAAAAATGACAGAAAAGTGACGCTGAAAAATATACGAAACTTGATAAAAATGTAGAGGATGAGGCTTACAGCCCCATGGTGGGCACCAAAAATGTACACACTAAAATAGTGCACTTCTATGAACCATTACATGCAAGGTTGCTCAAGAATGAGGCCTCACAAAGCGGCTCATAGCTCTCTATGCATGGAGTTGCAAGGGACTATGATGTATTTGCTCTCAGCTAGAGCTACAAGCTTGTGACCTTGCTAGTCAACCACACAACGAGAGATTCAAATGAGGACAAGGGCAAGAGTGCCAATCTCCTCAAGAATCACTATGAAAATGCAATGCAAGCTAGTCTATGGAAATGAAAATGCAATGCAACTAAGCTATGAAATGGAAAGAACAAGTGTTACAAATCCCTCCTATTAAGCTATGTGAAGTTATGCTAAAGCTTGAAAGTGAAATCTAAGGTATGAAAGCATAAACATGAACTACTATGCAAGAATGGAAACTAAATTATGAAGAAAATGAAGAACACTAAAGTGCAATGCAACAATGATCTCCGAAAAGCTCCAAAAAATTCCTACAGCATAGAGTTAGCATAAAAATGTGATATATGCAAATGAAGGAGAGAGCTTTCCTTTTATAAGAAATGAGGTGAAATGGACCATTGAGATTAAGAGGCAAAAAGTCTTAATCAACGGTGGAGCTTGAAAGAGGAGCAATTCATGTGCACAAGTATCCTCCAATAGAAAAATAGGAGTTGACTTTATGTCCATATGAGACAAAAAGTGATTTTCTCCTTTTTATAAAATAAGAATAATACTTTATTTGTGCAACTTAGGATAAGAGGCAAAGTGGGGCTTTTTATTTAATCAAAAGGGGAGGAAATATTCTTTTTAATTAAACAAAGACTTTAGGATAAAATGGTTAGCCCATAGGATAAAAATCCAATATATGATCGAATTTAAGATTTAATCAAGAAATTGATAATGTTGAAAATATTGATTATTGATAAAATTGATTCAGGATCAATAAATCGAATAAATGGGGCCCAAAGTCTAGGCGACCATTTTTGGGTGCATACAGAGGTAAGGTTTAACACAGCCTTTGGAGGCTTTAGAGTCACGTTGTCAACAACTCCATCATTCAAAACATCTCAGTTTTTGTTGACAAATTTAGGTTTGTCTTTGCTCGAGGACCCCTATTTGTTATCCTTGTATAGGGTCAGTTCTCCTTTCTTGACCATGAATGTTTCTATTCTCATAGCTTGTTTAATCATTTCATCAAAGTTCAAAGGACCTTGCAGCCGTACCTGGTACCTAAAATTGGGAAGAAGATTTTCTAAAAAGATGTTGAGCTTTTTAGATTCAGGAATCTTGCAAGAATATTTTGTATACAGTTGTCTCCATCTTTGGAGAAACATCAAGAAAGGTTCCCTGTGTTGTTGTTTCAAGTTGCAAAGATCACAGATGTTAATCGAGTGTTGGATGTTGTGTGAATAGTGTTGGAGGAACAAATTAGCAATTTCATCGAAAGACTTGATGTCAGTAGGTAACCGAGAGAACCACTCCATAGAAGACCCTCCCAAGCTACGTGGGAAGAGATGCATGAGGTAAGTTTGATCATGTATAAACTCCATAGATAGAGCACCAAACTCTCTCAAGTGATCTTGAGGATCAGAGCTACCCAAATATTTGTCATATTTGGGAAGTTCTACTCCGTTAGGGAAAGGAGGCATGCAAAGACTCTTATCGAATGGGAATAGACAAATGCTATCTAGGGTGAACTATTTTGTTGGTTTGTCCTTGTCCTTCATGATTTGACTAATTTGGTCTTGCATGTCTTGAACTAACTTTTGCAGTCTAGTAGTCTCAGTTTCCTCTTCTTTGACAACAAGAGTCTCAACGTTGTAGTTCGGAGGTAACTTGGCCCCTTGGTTGGCTAGTTCGAGAAAGTATTTCTCCTTCTCATCTTTCATGAGGATCTCCATCATCTTGAGGAGGCCTTTGTTAGCTCAGGTAGCCTCTATGTCTTATTAAGTTATCTCCTCATCGTCATTACCAAGAATGTCAAAAATGATTTGACCATGATATCTATCTCTATCATTATGAGATTGATCATGACCTTTGTTGTGTTCACCCTCTTGGTTTTGATCTACCATCTTGCTAGAGTGCAAGTGTGTAGTGTGTGCAAACTTAGTGCGAGGTTGGGTAGTATGTCAAGAGGTCATGGCTAAGGAAAGATTTTTTGTTTCAATAGGGTCAAATTCAGATGACAACCCTTTAGAGTTTTTATGTCCTTGAAACAATGGGTTCCAGACCTAACTAAAATCTACAAGGAATGAACGTTGAACATAAGGTCGAATGATAGGAGAGGGAGATCAAGATGACCCCTCTCTAGATGTAGCTGGCGAGGAGGAATGTGAAGACCCTCTACAACACTCAAATTGTGTGACAGGTTTGGAATGACCTCTTCCTCGGTTTTGAGGTCTACCTCTACCTCGTCTAGTAAGGTGTAAAGGGAATACGTTACTACTTCGAGTTGCAATAGTCATAGACAAAGATTGTGTAATGAGAGAAAACTAGGACTATGCTTGGAACTATGTCTCGAGATAAGTGAAAAGAGTGACAAAGGTGAAATATAATCGGCATGAGTCATTGAGAGTAATTCTAGAACAATCGAGAGATGACTATCATGTCGCAAGGTATGATAACACAACAAAATGAGTAGATAGCAGAGAGACAAGGTAAGTTCAAGTGATCATCACATAGGTCTCAATCTGAGACATCTAGTTTTAGACTATGTATAGGTAGGAAGACATGCAGATAGACCCCAAACATAGAGCAGACCAGGTAGAAAGACAACTAGGAGATGGAAATAGCTCATTGTTCTGACAAAAATAGTATAGTGTCGTGTGAGGAAATACAGTCCCGCATGAAGATATTTTAGGCTCGCACAAAGAAGCACTAGAAGTGGTGCAAAGATGTGTTGTCTCACATGAACAATCTGATAGGAGTCTGAAGAAAATCTAACAAAGATAGGGTATAACCTCACGCGAAGATCCAGAATCTCACGTGAAAAGGTGTAGAACAATGAAAAATCTTGTGCAAAACTATGTAGAAAAGTAGGTGAGGAAGCACAGAGACTGACAGTCCAAATCATTTTTCAAGATAAAAACAGGTTATGAGACATAGCTTGGACTGTTCTTTGACAGAGTGTTTAGTTTATAGATCAGTTTTGGACTTTTTTTTAACAAATCTCAGTTTGAATGTACGGGAATCAGTCATTTAACATGCACATAAGTTTGGACTTTCAAGCAGGTGTGATACAATTAGTAGTCAAAAATAGTTCCACTGAGGACAAAGCAACTCAAAAGTATCATGGGAGTCTTGACAAGTTTAAACATGTTGGATGTTTTAAGACTTGAAACAAACACTCATTTATCCCTACAAAGAAAATGGTAGAGAAGACAAAATCCGTGCCTCACAACTTATGCGCATGTGTTCACCTCACACAGCTGTGTCACCCCCTAGAGGGTGCTCATGTTTTTGGTGTTTCCAAGGACTCAATAATATATGTTCAAAGGTTACCCTTGAAGTAGGGGCCAGTGTCATATACCACCTTCAAATGTCCAGGTGCATGCCTATGGTGAGAATCTATGAGATATATTCTTCTCTCTCCCTGCACAAAGATTATGCCCCCTTTCAGAGATGAACCGGGTAGGCCATTAGCTTAAAAAAAAATTAATAGGCTCTCATTCACATTAACCTCTATTTCCCTCACAAGAAAGGTTGTGGCCTATAGCCACACCAACACCCACAAGTGTACACCCCCAACAAGCAGGGCTAGGAGCAGCATCACTCAATAGAACAGATAGGGCTTCCTCAAGATGTTCAACATCATGGATCAAGAGGAAGAAATTGATATGGCTTTAGAGTCTTTCGCTCAACAATGCAACTTTATTATAGTGTGGTGGAATCATTGGCAAAAGGTGTGTACCCACTTGGGTCATTCCCGGAGGTTCAACTTCCGGTAGGCCCACTAAAGGTGACTCAAACTTGGTTTGGATTTAAGGGTCAGAGTTTCTAATTCTCTCAAAGAGAGAAGAGCATAATCCTCTACCTCTACACCTTACCCAAACACGCTAGACAAGTTCATCACTGAGCTAACTCCTCTCTCAACAAATCCAAGAGCTTCTGGGTTTCTGATTCTCTCAAAGAGAGAAGAGCATAGTCTCCTCACTAGTGGATGTGTCAATTGATTTGTTACCTTTCCTTTCTCCCCCAAGTATCTATCCTTCTAGCAGCATCTAGGTCTCAGGTTCATTCATGGTCATCACTTCCATGTAATGAAGAGCCTAATACCCTATTCTACTATCAAGACCCTTAACAGATTTTAACAAGGCCCTAATTAGACTATATAAAGAAAGCATGAAAGCAGACATAATGTTTTTGTGGGTTTGAAATTCTCTTACAAGCGTACTACAATCAAACAGTCAGTAAGTGTGCATATTCATGTTTTAAGGGAGTCTTCGACGTACGTCCTACAACCCACTATTAAGCTGTATCAGAAAATAATATTAAGAAATCACAGTGAACAAAAAGATATCATTAAACAAAAAATTGAAGTACAAAACTGCATCTTGCAAATCTTTGGTGTTAAAGTTTGTGTGAGAAAATGTAGGGATTCACACAAGAAAGTGCCTTTAACGCCCGAGGAAAATCTTGTACAAGCACAACTTCATGCAATACAACATGAAACTTCATGCAAGAATTCATAGCAGAGGCGTACAGACATAATGTTAAATTTGACCCCCCCCCAAAAAAAGAAAAAGATATGAGGCCAAAAATTGAATATCCCACCCCACAGTGGGTGCCATAAATGTATATGCTAAATTTGGGCATCTTCTTTAGCCATACACTTCAACATAGTCATTATTCATCAGATACATACAAGAATGAAGGTGGGATCATTCATCCTGCATGCCTGGATGATTTGACCTATTGCCTCCTATCTAGGTAGGGTTTTGAGTAGCTCTTAGAATCAAGAGTCCAACAACCATAGAGTAGCTCTAGAATGGAGGATTTAAGTTAACATGCAAATGCAATTATTCTATAATTGAAAGTACAAGGTTACTCTAGAGTAATGAGAGATGAATAGTAATCTAAGAACAATAAAAGTAAACTAAGTTAAGATGAAGTGCATTTTTAATCTAAGAGTGATATTAATCTAGAAATGATACTAAGATAAGCAATGAAAACTTGAATGCACACAACTTGAGGTAATAGTTTGACATAGGTTTGATACTCAAAAGTTGCATCCCCTTGAATGAGAAACAAGAGGGTTCTTTTATAGAATCCCGAAATCAATTGACGGTCGAGATTGAACGAGACGAATGGTGGAGATTGAAAGGAAGCTCAGTTCAAAATGATAAGTTTCCTATTGAGAGACAGTCAACTATTTTCCTTTTGAGTGAGTGGAGCAGTTAATTGTCTTGTTGTACTTTTGGATTTCCAGTTAACTCAAAGTTTCCTTTTCTGAACTGAAGAGAGGATTTTGGAGAGAATATCTAATTAAATAAATATAATATGACCTCATAAATGAACTTTCTCAATTATTTGAATAATTAAATTCAATTATTGAAATGAGGATATTTATTTAAAAACCAAATATTATTTAATTCTTTTTTATGTGATTTAGCTAAAAGGGGTGGATTTAATTTAATTAAAGTAAGTTAGGACTTTGTAATTAAATTAATCGATCATTAGGTTTATTTTAGCCAATTATAGTCGATATTTAGGAATTAAATATAACATGTGATTGATGTAGATTTAGGATTTTCTACATTTGACACTAAGTCAAGTAGGGTCAATTAGGAAGATAGAATTGCCTAGGACAATAGGACTTCAATGATTCAGAAAGATTGATAGAATGAGACTAAATGCAACAAAATTGCTTAGGGTTGCAAGATGCCAATTTTGGGGTATTACAATATTAAGATCATCATCATACAAAACCAAACCAAATCATTAATCCAACTATCCATTTAAGTTAATAAACTTGCAACAATAAAATTTAAACAATGGAGAAGAAAGTAACAATAGATGCATAGAAAATTAGGCCTTACATTTCCCACCTCTTAGATTAAACTTCCTCTTAGAAGTCACTATGGTTCAAGGATGTAATATTATCATTTTAATAGACATTAATGGGGATTTAATTACAATACTGGTGAGAATTTCATGACTATAAGTCAAATTTATGTTTAAAATTTTCTCCCACAAGATAATAACCATAAGTTTTGGCAACAAAACTTACAATCAAATGTTTTACCCATCAAAAGACAACACAAGGGTGCCAACATTAGACACATAGCTACTAAATTAACCATGCACATTTAGGACATGGTCACACAATTTTATACTAGACCCATATTCATACTTTTATCATTTATCATTTTAATTGTTTTTAGTAATAGCTATCATTATAATTATTATATCAACTAATTACATTCTTAAGAAAATATTTCACTCATCAACTATCATGATCTCTAATAGGACAATCTCAAAGAGGTCTATTTAATCTTTATTTTATTTTCTATAAACATTTATCACTTAGTTCACAATTACTACATATCACATCCACTTGTAACAAGAACATATAATTCTACATAATTTATATCACAAGGCTCACATAATAGGAATTGTGAGGATAAAAGATGTTGAAACCATTTAAGACACAGAAAATTGTATTATTGTATCTTTTGTAAGTAAAATACTATATAGTTGCATAACTACTTTTCCACTACTAAGTAGCCATAGACCACATAACCATGAATTCATTAGGAAATATGGTCTCAAGGCCTTTTTTTAGGACTACTTCATACATTTCCTATTACCTTCCTTTTGTTTATGTACTTGGATTTAGCCTCCAAAAGGAAGGTACACAAGAAGTCACTCCCAATAGAAGTAGGAGACAAACACCTAATCATTTCTAACATTGATAGAAAATAAATTCCCCCCTTGTAAATAATTAATTTTTTAGCAAATTAAAAATTTAAGGGATAATTTTCCTAATTTTTTTTCTCACTATCTTTCTTGGGTGTAATCACTACATATGGCCTCAAATTCTCTTGGATTAGACCTTTCCTTAAAAGTCCATGTACTTGTTTATTTCTTTCCTTTTCCTTTATTGATATCATTTTGTATAGCATTTCATTTAGTAAATTAGCTCCCAAAAATAGATACATGCAATGAGTGATATTCATCACTAGTGGCAACCATTTTGGCATATTGTTAGATATGATTGTAGCATCATAAATTACATCCCTATGTGATTTATTTCTCATCTAGTTCCTATTTTTAGTATGTATAGCCTCCTGCATTTGGTCCCACTTCCCTAGCTCAATTGTATATTTAATTTTGACTTCATTTCCCCAAATAGGACCTCAGGTCCCAATTGAGGCCATATTGGGGAAACCAGTGTGCCTTTCTCCCTGATGATTGGGTCCAAATTGAACCCACTCAATAATTAAATTGTTCAAGTGGTAATTTTAAACTCACATCAACAATCATCAAGTTTTACACCTCAAAATGGTTGGGAGAGGTATAAAAGAAAGCTACCCTCCCTTATTTTAATATATCTCAAGTTCAATTGGAGCTCTCAACTACAATTTCACATCTAATTATTCAAGGACCATGTTTTCAACACTCAAGGCATTTCATGTCACCATATTCTTCACTGCGGAAATCTTCAACAACCTTCATGAAAACATTTATTTTATGATTTCATTTTAGGTTTTTATGGAGTTGTGTTATTGCATCAACACTTGTGATTACATTCAAAGAGCATTGCATCATCAAGGTATAAGACATTCAAATTCTCAGATCTAACATATATTTCATTTCAATTTCAAGGTTAATTCCTAAGGTAGGGTTTGAATTAGGCAAACCTCTTTCTACACAACCTTTTCCCTCTTTTATATGTGCAAGTACAAGTGATGAATTCACATAAAAAGTTATAGATGGATTAGGTGAAGAGCTACATTTTGTAACTTGTTGAGACTAAAATTTTGGGGAGCAAGTCAAGTAGGGCACCTTGTTGGTGTAATTAAGACATTTTATGTTGGTTATTTCTCACCCAAGTACTAATTACACTTTAATTAAGTTTTCTTAAGGACCACATAGGAGCTTTTCCACTTTAGGTTATGTTATTAGATATCACATTCCATTTTATGTGGTGAATCCACCTTTAGTGCACTTATCACTTTATCACTCTCCACTTTGTTGCACAAACTTGATTACACTTTGGAGGATGATCCACCTCTAGTGGACATGTGATTACACCTTGGTTGGCTGACAAGTTGTCTCTTGATTATCATGTAATGAGACAATGACATTTTTCATTGTCTCATTCACTCCTTTGTACTCACCTTGGCTATATAACTAAGGGATATCCTATGTATTACATCCATTGTATTGATTTGTATTGCATTATTGGTGAGAATACAATTTATTCTTATCATATTCATTCTTTCTTGGTATTGTGCTTTCCATTTGTCTTCTAGATCTTGGGTGGCTACCTTCATAGCCAAATATTACATTGTATTAGAGCCCATAGAGTGTTATTAGAGATATTTTTGTGTAATTTGGGGTTTTGCATTTTGTGACTTTCTATTGTAGGTCAAAATGGGAGCTTCTTGGGTTAGAAATTTGGTCACCATTAGATTCAAGAGGTTTGAGATAGTCAAAATTGCCTTTTATATCATCCAAACCCAACATCTAAGGCTAAATCTTCAGTCATTTGAAGGTGGAGGGCAGTTACCAGTACCATGAGTGATTTGTAATTTTGGAGTACTTTGGGCCAAAATTGACCTCACCATCATACTCAAAAGGCCCAAAAACCTTGAAATCAACTATCAATTCATCGAAATTGAAGCAGTTGACCCCAGGGCATTAAAAAAAATCCTTCTAGTTGGCAGTACAGACATCATTATTGTACATTCAGTACAAATTTTTAAAAATAGTCTTCAATATTTCTACATTTTATAGGGAAAATTTGTTTGAGAATTTTTTTTATTATGTTTAGCATTTTTGTTATTGTAAAGAGAAAAATCTTTAGGTGTACTAGTGCACAGTACTTGTACAAATAGGTACTATATATGTTGCATGCAGATAGGTACTATGTTGCGCACATAAAGTATCTACAAATAGGTGTAAACATGGGCCTTCGACCTTGTTAGAATAACTAAGAGGGGGGTGAATCAGTTATCCACTGTCCCAAATACAAAATGTATATCCAAAAACAATTTAAACAAATTTTTGTAGCTCGGTAACAAATAATAGTAAATTGTCTATACTTTTACCAATTATCAGTCAATAACATATAGTAACTACCGATCAAATCCAATATGAAATATGTAAAGTATGATAAAAAAAACAATCAACAAAATCAACACATAACATAAGAGATTTAACGTGGAAACCCTGTAAAGGGAATAACCACCTGGGACCGGCAACCCAAAAATTATTCACTCCTCTGAAGTGAGGTCGGTGAAGACCCAACCCTGTTAAAGGTTACAAAACACACTATAAGGTGTGACCTTGTTAGAGGATTTAACACTAACCGTTATCTTCCAACCAGCACTCACTATGGGGTTGATAGGATAACAAATGTGCATTCTATGAATGACATTACAAGACTTTCAAGTCTACTCATTTAAGAGATTTATCTGATTACAATGGTTAAACTGTAACAATAGGTGATCTGATTACAATACAACTTGATTTGTAGATGTGCAGAACTATATTATGCTCATTCAAATCTCTGATCAATATATCAATTCTATTTCAACAATATTCAGTAACTTACTGTCTCTCGGTTATAGCTTTCTAATGCTCGGTAATCTCTGCAGTTTGGTTCTCCTTAACCAGTTTGATCAGGCATGCATGAAGCTTGTTCATGTGATATCTCTGTAGTATCCTTTCCTCTAGCATAAGTTTCATAATGAAACCCTAATCTCTTAAATAAACAAGTAAACCATTTTCTTTTCATCCATCAGATTTTTCCGCTTAATCTCCTTCATTGGTTTTGCCACTTAAACCTTCCTCGGCTGATGTGTCAGTAACACATTTCAAATCTATCCTTTAGATCTTCCTTGAATTTTGCTAGTCGTTGATCTCATAACAAACTTTATCATTCACTCCGATCACGAGGTACTTTCCATCTCATCAACTTCTGTCAGCTAAACAAATAATTTAGTTCTTTTGTTCATTCTCGATTAACAAAGAAATGTGTCGGTGAACACAAGCTTGGTTTATACTGTGCTCGGTATACACTGCACTACTCAATGTATACTGGAATGCTTCATTAACTGACAACACTTCTTTGTAACATTTTGCTCCCAATTCCATAATAGATTAATATAACATAATCAAGTCAATAATATGAAGTCATAGACTCATCAATAAGTTACCAAAGGTATTCCTTATCCTCATCTGTCATATCCATCTTTCTCAATGTAGATATCTTAGTTCTTCATCTTTCTCTTTTCTTCAACAGATGTGTTAGATGTTTGCAACTCCATGATAAGTACTGTCAAAGCTATTTAACATCATTGACAACATAAAACCAATTCAATTATCTTACATAACAATTCAGTGTTCAGTGATCTCTAATCACTTGAAGTTCTTCAATCAGGTTCTCAATCAGTTATAGTTCATCAATCTCTCCCTTTGGCATTGATGGCAACTCAAGCAATATGAAGTATACCATACACATACCAAACATGTATTCTACAACTCTATAAACAAATGTTGTAGCTTGGTAAGCTCTCCCTAGCTTAATATGTTTAATCACTATGTTACATAACATCATTGCAATGTGCAGACTATCTTCTGTAGATATGATCTATAGCAGCTCTCAGATTGTCTCTCCCTTATATAGATGTTCTAGTATTCTCCTTAGTTATCATATTGTTTATCTCTCCCTTTGACAACAATGCCAAAGAAACAAATAAACCATACAACTCTGTAGTAGCCATGTAACTCTTTGTTGTCCGGTGCATTCACTGTATCTCTATATATTGATTATGCAAATTTGTTCCAGTTCTTCACAACTTTAGATAGAAATCCAAAGTGTGAACTATGTTGCATCAACATGAATGATCTTCTGATAAGATTAGGCTGATGCAACCTCCATATCACATTAGTGACCGGTAGACAAGGGACATACCCCAAGTCTAGTCCTCAAGTATTCAAATGTATCTTTCAGTAGAGGCTTTTTAAATATGTCTGCAAGTTGCTCTTTAGATGTAACAAATTCCAGCTTCACTTGCTTTTCTTTCACTTGTTCTCTTAAGTAGTGATACTTGATAGATATGTTCTTTGTTTTAGAGTGCATCACTGGATTCTTTGAAATGTTTATAGCACTAGTGTTATCACAATATATAATCACCGGCTCAGTGATTATCTCATTCATTCCTTCTAACACTTGCTTGATATATGCAATATTTGAACAATTTGTAGCAACAACGACATACTCTACTTTAGTTGTAGACTAGGAAATACAAGACTGTTTCTTACTTGTCCAGGTAACAAGTCTTTCACTGAAGAAAAATGCTCCTCTGATTGTGCTTTTTCTATCATCCACATTTCCAGCCCAATCAGCGTCGGTGTATACTTTAAGTTCAAACTTGCCTTCCTTATGATACCATAACCCATAATCCTCTATTTTCTTCAAGTATCTTAAGATTCTCTTTGTAGCAATCATGTGTGACTCCTTAGGATTTGAAGAAAATCTTGCAACAATCCCTACAGCATGTGCTATATCTGGTCTACTATGTACTACATACATTAACTTACCAATCATTGATCGGTACAGTGTCTGGTTCACCTTTGTAGTTTTATCCTCTTTAGTCAATTTTCAGCCTGTGACCATTGGTGTTCCAATTGGTTTAGCATCTTCCATGCCAAATGTTTTCAGTACTTCCTTTATATACTTTGATTGTGTGATGAATATCCCATCACTCTGTTGAATAACCTGCACTCCTAGAAAGAACTTAATCTCTCCAAACATAGACATTTCAAACTCTTTTCTCAACTCATCAGCAAAGGATTTACATATGTGATCTTGACCTCCAAAGATAATATCATCCACAAATATTTCAACAATTATAATAGTATCATCAGTATCTCCTTTCATGTACAAATTGTTGTTCTCACTAGTTCTAACAAATCCAATACTTAACAAATAAGTATGCAACCTTTCATACCAGGCTCTTAGTGCTTTCTTCAAACCATACAAAGTTTTATGTAATCTACATACCATGTCTTTCTTCTCGGGATCAACAAACCCTTCTGGTTGTTCTATGTAGACTTCTTCTTCAAGTATCCCATTCAAAAATGCAGACTTAGCGTCCATTTGATAAACTTTAAGTTTCTTATGTGTTGCATAAGCCAGTAACATTCAAACTCCTTCTAGTCTAGCAATAGGTGCAAAGGTCTCACCATAGTCAATTCCTTCCTCTTGTGCATACCCCTTGCAAACTAGTCTAGCTTTATTCCTTGTAACCTCTCCATTTTCATTCAGCTTGTTTCTGAAGATCCACTTAGTAACGATAACATTCTTATCCTTAGGTCTAGGTACTAAGGTCCATGTTTTTTTTTTCTCTCTTTGTTCAATCTCTTCATTCATTGCATTAATCCATTCTTCATTCTCCAATGCAAATTTAACATTCTTCAATTCATATTCACAAACTAAGCATGTACCTTGTCTTGGATTACTTCTCATTTGTATGCCAGCTTGTTTGTCGCCAATAATTTGGTTCTCAGGATGATGTCTTTTGACAAATCTTTCTAGTATCCGATCTCTTCTTTCTTGTTCATCCTGTTTAGGTTCATTTTCCTACTCGGTAGGTCCTTCATGCTTGTTGGTTCCTCTTTCCTGTTCCTCGGTATTGTTTTCCTGCTGATCGGTTGTCACTGTCTGTGGCTTCGGTAGATACTCTAGATGCTCAATGTATGTGAATCTACCATATTCTTCTAGTTCCTTTGTGCTTTCTTTTGCATTCTTGTCATCAAACTCATCAACCCTGACATTAGCACTTTCTATCATTTTATTAGTAACTTTATTTAGACACTTATATGCTTTGCTTTTAGTGGAATATCCAAGAAATATCCCTTCATCACCTTTTGAGTCAAACTTTCCATTTCTTTCATCTTTCAGAATAAAGCATTTACTTCCAAAAATTTTGAAATAATTTACAGTGGGTTTGTGTCCAAACCATAACTCATAGGGTGTTTTGTTAGTGTCCTTTAATTGTACTCGGTTCAAAACATTAACAACTGTGCTAACTGCCTCTCTCCTGTATGTATGTACAACATTTTTCTCTATCATCAGTGTTCTTGCATAGTCAACTATTGACCTATTCCTCCTTTCAGCAATTTCATTCTGCTGAGGTGTCCTCGGTGTAGAGACCTATCTTTTAATACCATGCTCATTACAAAAGTTAGTAAACTCATCAAAAATAAATTCACCTCCTTTATCAGATCTTAAGCATTTCAATTCTTTACCAGTCTCTTTCTCTACTTTTTCTTTATACCACTTGAATATCTTAAATGCCTCTAATTTTTCTTTCAAGAACATGACAGTCATCAATCTAGTATAGTCATCAATAAAAAGAATGAAATATCTATCACCATAATAACTCTGAGTTCTCATGGGACCACATAGGTCAGTGTGAACTAACTCAAGTATTTTCTTTGTTGAATAATCTTTTCTTTTGAAACTAGATTTTGTTATTTTACCTTTTTGACACTCATGACACATAACATGATTAGGCTTAGATAAGTTAGGCAGACCTCTAACTTTTTTCTTTTTACTAATCTTAATCATGTTATCAAAGTTTACATGACATAACCTTTTATGCCATAACCAAGCATCTTCATTTTTCATCATTAAGCAAGAAGACTCATCATTGTTAAGATAAAACAAGTTGCCTTTTGATTGTGCCCTTGTTCCAACAAGTCTTCCTCCATCATCAAATATTTTTACTTTCTTACTCTCAAAAGCAACTTGGTGACCTGAATTGTTCAGTTGTGCCACACTTAGCAAATTATAATTTAGTCCTTCTACCCAATAAGCATTATCACATTGGATTCTATCATTTATCAACAAGGATCCCTTTCCTCTAACCATGCAAGGTGTATCATTACCCATTTTTATAGATCCTCCATTATATTGCTCAAGATGATTAAATTTTTCTTCATCACCAGTCATGTGATTTGTACAGCCACTATCTATGATCCATGTATCATTTTTATTAACCTTAGAAATTAGTGTTGTTTCTACATACTTTTCTTCTTCCTCAGAATCATCCTTCATAGCAACAAATACTACTTCTACATCATCATCTGAATTAGAATCAGATTCATTTTCTTATGCAATGTAACATACCTTTTTGCCTTAATCACTGTTGTCTCGGTTGTCTCTATTGTAGTGTCGGTAACTTCTGTTTCCTCTTCTCCCATAGCTTCCTTCACCAGATCGGTCCTTGTTTCTGTCATCTTCCTTCCTATTTGGACATCTAGCAGCAATATGACCAACTTCTTTACAGTTAAAACATGCTAAAGGTAATTTGCCTCTATATCTATCTTTTCCTTTAGGTAATCTCCTAGCCATAAGAGCTTCAAGCTCATCAAGTTCATCATCAGTATTTCTATCACTATCATCCTTATTATTTCTACTACTAGACTTACCAATCTTTAGAGAAGTCATAAAAGCAAATTCAACAGTCGGTACAACACTATTATCATAGTTGTTCAGTTCAAATATTGTTAGCTTTCCAATCAGATTATCAAGAGTGAGAGTACTGTTAGGTGCTGACCTATTTTCATGAATTACAGATGTTTTGATGGCATAAATAGGCAATAAAGTCCTTAGAATTTTTCTTACCACAATGTCTTCATCAATAACACCATTAGATGCTCTGATAACGTGAACTACCTCCTTTATTCTGTTTGTGTATTGCACAATTTTTTCTCCTTTCATCTTCGTATCATTGAATCTTCCTCCTTTTGGCTCTGGCTCTCTTGACATTTGTATCACCACTATAAACTTGAGCAAGTTTATCCCACATATCTTTAGCAGTAGTGCAATCTTTAATATCTTCAAACTCGGCATCAGTCATAGAATCAACAATCTCCATCATAGTAATGTTATGCTCGTGTCTATCTCTTAGTTGATCTAGAGTCAAAGGTCTAGTGGGCGGTGCAATGTAGCCATTCTCTAATAGTGTGAGGGTAGAATTCCCAATTCTAGATATATGCAGTTTCATTTAGCTTTTCCATATTGTAAAGTTGTCCTTGTTCAACTTTGGCACATCCCTCTTATACATTTTGTTATCTTTATACTGAAGTCCTCAAAACTCTGTTCCAAGCAACAAATACACTCTGATACCAATTGTTAGAATAACTGATAGAAGGGTGAATCAGTTATCCACTATCCCAAATACAAAATGTATATCCAAAAACAATTTAAATAAATTTTTGCAACTCGGTAACATATAATAGTAAACTGTCTGTGCTTTTACCGATTACCAGTCAATAACATATAGTAACTACCGATCAGATCCAATATGCAATATGTAAAGTATGATAACAAATAATCACCACAATCAACACATAACACAAGAGATTTAACATGGAAACCCTGTAAAGGGAAAAACCACTTGGGACCAGCAACCCAAAAATTGTTCACTCTTCTAAAGTGAGTTTGGTGAAGACCCAACCCTGTTAAAGGTTACAAAACACAATGTAAGGTGTGACCTTGTTAGAGGATTTAACACTAACCGTTATCGTCCAACCAGCATTCACTATGGGGTTGACAGGATAACAAATGTGCATTCTATGAATGACATTACAAGACTTTCAAGTCTACTCATTTAAGAGATTTATTTGATTACAATGGTTAAACTGTAATAGCAGGTGATTTGATTATAATACAACTTGATTTGCAGATGTACATATCATATTATGCTCATTCAAATCTCTGATCAATATATCAATTTTGTTTCAACAATATTCAGTAACTTACTGTCTCTTGGTTATAGCTTTCTAACGCTCGGTAATATCTATAGTTCGGTTCTCCTTAACCAGTTTGATCAGGCATGCATGAAGATTGTTCACACGATATCTCTGCAGTATCCTTTCCTCCGACATAAGTTTCATAATGAAACCCTAATCTCTTATAAAAAACAAGTAAACCATTTTCTTTTCATCTATCAGATTTTGCTGCTTAATCTCCTTCATTGGTTTTGCCGCTTAAACCTTCCTCGGCTGATGTGTCAGTAACATGTTTCAAATATGTCCTTTAGATCTTCCTTGAATTTTTCTATCCATTGATCTTGTAACAAACTTTATCATTCACTCCAATCACAAGGTACTTTCCATCTCATCAACTTCTATTGGCTAAACAAATCATTTACTTCTTTTGTTCATTCTCAGTTAACAAAGAAATGCGTCAATGAACACAAGCTCGGTTTATACTGTGCTCGGTATACACTACACTACTCGGTGTATACTGGAATGCTTCATTAACCAACAACACTTCTTTGTAACATTTTGCTCCCAATTCCATAACAGATTAATATAACATAATCAAGTCAACAATATGAAGTCATAGACTCATCAATAAGTTACCAAAGGTATTCCTTATCCTCATCTGTCATATCCATCTTTCTCAATGTAGATATCTTGGTTCTTCATCTTTCTCTTTTCTTCTACAGATGTGTTAGATGTTTGCAACTCCATGATAAGTACTATCAAAACTAGTTGACATCAATGACAACATAAAACTAATTCAATTATCTTACATAACAGTTCAGTGTTCGGTGATCTCTAATCACTTGAAGTTCTTCAATCAGGTTCTCAATCAGTTGTAATTCATCAGACCTACCATGTTGTACAATCACATTATGACATGCTAGCATATATGTAGTCAATATAATCCTTGTTAGTAGTGCCACATCAATAATCTTAGTGACATGTCATCTACTTGTCACATCATCTATATGCTATGTCAGCACAAAATTCAATAAAGTCAAAACTTACAAGATGCCACAACACCTTCCACATGTCAACATCAGGTTGGCAAAATTGTACACATTCAACATCATTGAGTGACACTTCCTCATATGTCAGCAGTTGTTCAAATTATACATACATAAGAACTTGTGTATACTACCACACTAATTGTATTATTATTGTTATACATTTTCATATATAAAAATAAAAATTATATGCCACACAATGAATGTGGGATATATATGTTTCCATACCTCCTCACTGTTTACATATGCAGACTTGGATGCAATTTTCAAATTGTCATAACTTGGTCATATGGCATCTTTTTTGAGTGTTTTTTTTTTTTAAATTTGGGGTAGAATCTATTCTCTTCTTAGTGATATAGATATTTTTTTATTTTTATGTATGGATTTTTTGAAATATTTTGTTTTCCATAGTTGTAGTTGAGTAATCCTCATTTTTGCAACTTTGGAGGCTTTGTTCAGACTCATACATACTCTTTTTTAGGTGCCATTTTTTAAAAAATTGCATAATTTTTTGTATACTTTTCAAATCTACTATTATTTTGTAGGCATTTTGGGTATAAATATCACTTTTAGAACTTGGTCATTTTTTGTTAGTTTTGACAATTGTAATGCTAGGATCTCAATTTGGTCTTTAGCATCAATAATTTGAGTCTACTATAGCCTCAATAAGGTAGTTGCAAACATCAAAATCAGAAGTCCACTTAGTTCATATTTGGCAAGTGGCAATTGTACACACACAAAGTATAAAGTGCCAAACTTATCTTTTTTGCTTTTTTGCTTTTTTTTTGTGGGGGGGGTGTTCTTTGATTGAGTGAATTGGGAGTGAGGGGGGCAGTGTCTTGTGTGCTAGTGTCTTTCTCTCTTTGGTGCTCTTTTCATTTTCAGTTATGGGTTCTCTTAAATTTCCACTTTTTACTCCACATATTATACATGGAAAGATAGTGTATGTAGTAAATCAATGGAAAAAGGTTTAAATCATTGTGTTGGTGGAATGATTCTAGAACTACCATAACCAAAGGATTATCCTAATCTAAAAATGGAATGGCTCATTAAAATTTCTATGGCTCTTGGTACATTTAGAAAATATATTTCATTCAATATCATCTTTCATGTTGTAAAGTGTAAGACAATCAATGAAGCATGGGATAAAGTTGCACAATTATATGGTCAAGTGGATGAGATTAGGGGATACAAAATTGATAGTGAACTTCTCAACTTGGATCCCAATAACTTTGATACAATTCAAGACTATGTTAATTATACAAAATGAGCTAAGAGCACAACTCAAGGATTATGATATTGAGAAGAAGGATGCATAGTTAGCCTTCAACTTATTGGGGAACTTTCCTTCAAAATATGCATCTTTTTTTTCAATTTTTTATACTCATCGATTGACAATGGGAAGTGTCTAAACTACACCTTCATTTGATTCTTTTGTAGATGTCAATGCTTGACAAATCAAAGTTGATCATAATGATCATTCTTAAGTCATCCAAGTCACATGCATTGGTGTCTAGTCATGAGAAAGGATCCAAAAATAAGAAGAAGCAATCAAAGCCTAAGCCACACAAAGATAGTGTTAGGAATAGTCCCAAGAGATAACTGAGAGGGGGGGTGAATCAGTTATCTACAAGTTTCAATTCTTTATCCAATTAAGTATGTAATAACATTAAGCATAAACACAATGAAAGAAAACTTAACACAACACCACAATTTTGGTTACAAGGAAACCCAAATAGGTAAAAACCCCAATGGGAATTGACACCCACTAAGAACTGCACTAGTGTATTATGATCCATGTTAGAAGATCTTGCAACCCTATTAGGAGTTGATCTTTACAATGCAATAAGTACAGTGACCTGGTCAAGGGTCAGACCCTGTTAGGAGTCTTTTATAATTAACCTTGTTAGGGGTGAGGATGCACTATCCAGAGCACACTGCTCAAAGGGGTGAAGGCTGCAACCTTCTGTATAACAGATACACACTATATCTAGATCTTGGTGAACTGCACGTAGACCTGTTATCTTGATTAGTTCCAATGAATAGCATATACTCTCTACTATGTCACATAGACCTTCTACTGATGGCTCAACACTTCACACTCTCTGCTCTACTCTTCTCTATCAACTCAAAGCCATACTTAGCAATCACAAATGACTACCTATAAATATCTTTCCTCTAAATGATATAGTCAAGTTGGCCTATTAGAACCAACTTGAAATCATATTAGAGAAACAATAAAACTTCCCAATAACATCTATTTCGGCTCTACTAAGCACACAACACGAACTGGGACCTATCCAACTCAATATGAGTGAACATGTTACTTCACACTGTCGGCTCCACCAAATTAATTGATACTTTCATCTTGTGCTAAATTGTGACATGCACTCTTAACCAAACATTCTTAACTCTCCAACAAACACTAATCCAATTGCGCATACCAAGATGATAGGCGCAACTACTTTACCAATATAATCTCTATCAGCTCCACTGGATAAACTCAGGAAACTATGACTGTCAACTGTGAACATCATAAATTAACTTCTACTGCATATCAGACTCTGTGTCCATGAACATAACATCATACATATGTCTACAACATAAGTATAAAGGTGCAAGGCTCTACTACAACCATACGACCAATCACATACAAAACTATTCCTGGGACCTATCAAGAACACTCACTGATATACATAATTGTATTACTGTCTTCACTCAAAATAAACCTCTACGTCTATGATATCATGTTGATACATATCCATGCAACATATGTTGAAGGCTCTCTCCATCAGGGTTCCATGCATGTTTCTTACCATATGTTGTCATCAATGATGAACATACAGTCAGCAATCTGGCTTGCTGGCAAATCTCCAACAATCTCCCCCTTTGGCATTGATGGCAACATATGAAATGAAAAACACCACCAATCCAAATGATCAATTCTTTTATAAAATTCTCCATTTCCTCAACAAAAACTCCCCCAAGGAAGTATCCTCCAACTAATGTAATATTCTTCAATATTCTCTACTTCCTCAATTGCACTACTTCCCATCACTCTATTTTTACTCCCCCTTTCTACTTGTTTTTTATTACTATATATTCCTTCTTTTTATGTTTTTCATGACTATATATTACTCCCCCTTTGACATCAATGGAAAAGGGCACAAAAAACATTAAGCACTGGTACTACTCCTGAGGTAGAGTAGTCAACCTTTCATCAGTCACCAAGGACTGATGCACTCCTGATATCTCTAATCAGATTCAAGGAAGGGAATTACTCCCAGCTTCTCCCTGAGATACTCAAAAGTATCCTTAGGTAAAGGCTTTGTGAATATGTATGCTAGTTAATCTTTTGTACTCACATAGTCCACCATTACTTCTTTCTCTACTAATTTATCTCTTAGGAAGTGATATTTTATCTTAATATGTTTTGTCTTTGCATGCATCACAGGATTCTTTGACATATTGATAGTGCTAGTGTTATAAAAATGAATAACAATAGGGTAGTCAATCTGAATACAAAAATCTTTTATCATCTACTTGATCCACACAATTGTAGAACAATTTAATGATGCTTCTACATATTCTGCTTCTGCTATTGACTAGGAGATACAATTTTTCTTTTTACTTGTCCAAGTAACAAGTCTATCTCCAAGGAATAAAACACCTCCAGAGGTACTCTTTCTATCATCCATGCATCATGCCCAATCTGCATCTGTATATACATGAATCTTTACATTCTCTGAATTAGGATACCATAAATCATAATCTAAGGTTCCATTCAAGTATCTAAATATCCTTTTTACTACCATGAGATGACTTTGCTTAGGTTCTGCTACAAATCTTCCAATAATACCAACTACATTGGAAATGTCTGGTCTGGTTTGAGTAAGATATATAAGTTTTCCAATCATAGACTTATACAAGGTTATGTCTAGTGCTGGTGAATCATCTTCTTTTGAAAGCTTGCATCCTATTATCATAAGGGTACTTACTGGCTTGCAATCATCCATCTTGAATGTCTTCAAGATCTCTTTTACATACTTAGTTTGATTTATGAATATTCCCTTATCTGTCTGTTGCACATTCAATCCCAAAAAGTACTTGATAGGACCAATCATGCTCATTTCAAATCCGTTCTGCATCTCCTTAGAAAATTTTGCACCAAGCTTATCATTGCCACCAAATATAATGTCATCAACAAATATAGAAACTAACAATAGTCCATCATATGTCTCTCTTATGAATAAGTTACAATCTTCTACTCCTTTCTTGAATCTAATCTTAGTCAAGTAACCATCAAGTCTTTCATACCATGCTCTAGGGGTTTGCTTAAGTCCATAGAGGGCTTTCTTTAATCTGTATACCATATCAAGTTTGTCTGATACAGTAAATCCTTCTGGTTGCTCAATGTATACTTCTTCCTTCAACTCTCCATTCAGGAATGTTGACTTAACATCCATCTGGTATACCTTAAAGTTTTTTATGTAGCATAAGCTAGAAAAAACTTAATGGCTTCCAATCTGCATATAGGGGAAAATGTATCTGAATAATCAATTCCTTCTCTTTGTACATACCCTTTACATACTAATCTAGCTTTGTTTCTTACTACTGTTCCATCTTCATTCATCTTATTTATGAATATCCATTTAGTTCCTATTACATTCTTATCACTAGGCCTAGGGACCAATTCCCATGTGTCATTTTTAATTATCTGATCTAGCTCTTATTTCATTTCTTTATGCCAATATGAATCATTACATGCATCTTCAACACTTAAGGGTTCAATCTATGAAGCAAACATACCTCTTCATTTGTTGTGGAACCCTTTTCTTTTGATCTTTTCATGACTTTTCTTCTCTAATCTCCAATGATGTCTTCCTTTGAATGATATCTAGATGTAAATTTAGGAACATTAGGTGTGACTCTTTCATCTCTCTTTTGTGTTTCTTCTTCACTTGTCTCAGGGTCATTGAATAGGACATCTATGCTATCAAACATTTATTCAACAACTGCTTCACTACTAGTAGGTCTAGGTTCTTCTTCAATCATAGGTGCATAATCATGGTATCTCTCTTGAAGCATAAACTTCTCATCAATCTTAACATGGGCACTTTCAATTATCTTCTTTAATCTTAGATTAAAACATCTATAAGCTTTTCTTTTAGTAGAGTAACCAAGAAAATACCTTCATCACTTCTTGCATCAAACTTTCCAATTGTTTCATCTCTCTTGATGTAACACTTGCTTCCAAATATTCTGAAGTATTTCACTGTAGGTACATTCCCAAACCATAACTCATAAGGTGTCTTGTTTGCACCTGGCCTTAATTGAATTCTATTGATAGTGTAGACTGTTGTATTGACATCATCTCTCCAGTAGGTGTGTGCGACCTTTCCTTCAATCATGATGGTGCACGCTGTGTCAAGAATGATCCTATTCCTTCTCTTTGTAATTCTGTTCTACTAAGGGGTTCTAGGGGCACTTAGCTATCTCTTTATCCCATGTTCTTCACAGTACTCATAAAATCTATCAGAGGTGAATTATCCTCCTCTATCTGATCTCAGACATTTAATCTCCAATCTAGACTTATTTTCAACCTTAGCTTTGAATATTTTGAACTTGTCAAATGCTTCTGATTTGTCCTTTAAGAATGCAACCCACATCATTCTAGAATAGTCATCAACAAACATAATGAAATACCTTTCACCATAGTATGATCTTGTTTGAGTTGGTCCACATAGGTTTGTATGTATTAGATCCTGTACACACTAAATAGTGCACTCCTCTAAGTCATTACTTCCAAGGGAATCCATGAATGGGAAACCTTGAGAAAGTGACCTAGAGCTCCCTAGGCATGGAGTCACAAGGATGTTGATGGTGCTCTTAGCTAGAGATATTGAAGAATGCAACCTTGCTAGTAAACCACACAATGGGAGATTCAAAGAGACAAGGGCAAGAATGCCAATATCTTCAAGAATCAAGAATGGAAATGCAATGCAATGCAACTATGATAAGAATGAAGATGCAAACTAAGCTATGAAAGGAAAGTATTACAAATCCTTCCTAATTAAGCTATGCGAGCTAATCTAAAGCATAAAGGAAACTAAGCTAGAAAGCATAAACATGAAGCTAACATGCAAGAATGAAAGCTAAATGAATGAAGATCTCCAAAAGCTCCAAAGTCTCCAAGAAATCCTGTAGCATAAGATTATTATTCAAATTTGGGATCCTAGAATGAGAAAAGAGCTCTCCTTTTAAAGGAATTGAAAAGGAATGGACCATGGAGATTAAGAGGCAAAAGATTTAATCAAGGGTGGAGCTTGAAAGAGGAGCTATCCATGTGCACAAATATCCTCCAATGAGAAAATAAGAGTTGACTTTTGTGTCCATATGAGACAAAAAGGCCTTTTCTTCTTTTTATAAAATAAGAATAATGCTTTATTTGTGCAACTTAAGATATGGGGAAAAGTGGGGGCTTTTTATTTAATAAAAGGGGAGGGAATTCCTTTTAAATAAATAAAGACTTAGGATAAAGTGGTTAGCCCATAGAAAATAATTGAAAATGATAAAAATAGGATTTGATCAAGGAAATTGATATAATTTTAAAAATGTTAATTTTTGAAAATATTGATTCAGGGATTTGATAAATTGTTGAATGGGGGCCCAAAGCCTAGGAAACCATTTTAGGGTGCATACATTTGCCCCTCTTTGACTAATGTGAGATCGATTTGGGATCACATGCAGTCAAAGAATGGAATTGAAATGTGAGATCAATTTGGGATCACAAAACAACCCAGATGTGTGTTCGATGGATGGGAACACATTAGGGCAAGCATAAGCATAAGCTAACAAAGATAAACTGAAAGACAAGACCAACATACTTGTGTATAGGAAAATGTCAAGTCTCAAATAAGAGATAAGAATCTCAAGCAAGGTTTGATTGAAAAAGTTGAATCAAGGATTAAAAATGATAGGTACTGCCCCCTCAGAATCATAATCAAAATCAGGTAGAGGAGAATAGCAAATTGATAAACTTGATCAAGTCACTAGAAATCATAATCGAAGGTGAAAGATGATAGGATAACCATCAGGCTGTGAAGACATGCCCCAGTTTGACTAGGTTTGACTGAGAAAGATATAGATTAAGGATGAGGTCAAACCTCAGAGAGATGGATGGAATGAAAGTCAATGAAAAACTAGAAGGTTGAAAGAGATGGGGATGAAGAAATAAAGATGCCCCAACAAAGATCGAAGGATCAGGCCTCAAATGGTCAGCCAATTGAAGGGGAAATTTTGAAAGGTGATTTTGACTATCAAGATGAACTCAAATTTTGATTTCAATCCCGAAAATGGGTCCAGGACATCGAAATTAGCTAGGGGTGCAATTTTCACACAATTTTGAGATGTTTTGAAAATTGGTCAAAAAGTCAAAATGCTATAAATGGGGGTAAAAAGGTCATTTTCAAAATCATTTGTCTTATTGCGATTTGAGAACTTTTAGAGCTTAGAGTGAGACAATGGCCCATCAAGCAGTGATTTTGATTCACAGACATCGATTCAAGTGCACCCAGTTGCACTACCAGCCTCCTCAGTATGGTGCCCCGATAAGTTTTCAGAAAAACTCACCCTTTTGAGTCATTAATGAGCATTTATGTCATTTTAAAACACGTTTTTAATTATTTTAAAATATTTCAAATTTTACTTGTGCGAAATGTCATACGATAGTTATTAAGTATCACACCCCTTTGATAATATTTATCGTGTGATAGTTCACGGGTCAACATAGTATCGCATAGGTGTTTAATCCAGTATCGCACAATACCAGACAAAATATCATGCAATCCTATGCAAACTATCATACTCGAAGATACTATCGCACTACTTGCCTAGAAAGTATCACACAGGTTGCCTGGAAACTGTCGCATTGCTTAGTGCGAAATATTGCTTGGTCAGATTGTATCGCACTATTTGCCTGGAAATTGTCGCACATAGTCTTTTTGTTGTCTGTCTGGTTTATGCCATTTTCAATCTTTCCTTAGTCGACCAGATTTTAGTAGGTGACTTACTTTGCCGCTGGAAACCTATTTGTACCTTGGGTTCCTGTGTTTAGACCCCTTGAATTAGTGTTCTTTGATTTTACAAAGTAGTCTTGCTTGGCATTGATAAGTTAGGAATTATCCTTGTTGAAAAAGTACACCTTTAGATTCTTTGGTAACACACTTGGAGAGTTTCAATACTCTTTTATCCAAATCACTTCCATCAGAATTCAAGTTCAATTTCAAATATATTTGGTTAAATCCATCCTCCTGGTCCATATGTGTTAGGATACTCATCCTTTTATTATACACCTTTGTGGCAGTGTTGGTTTACACCTTTTGCATCTTTCTATCTCACCCTCTCTTTTTGGACAATTGAACACTTTTACTATCCTAGTTTGGTATTAACGTTTCGTAGGGTCATCTTATCACCAAGGGTCTTTTTCTTTCATGTCGGTTACGACAAGGTACCAAGTTAGTCAAGGAAAATGACCTTAGGTTGTCTTTGATCAGTTACCCTTAGTCCAAACTTGTCAAAAGCGAAAGGGAAAGGAACCCCTCTTTGATCAATCACCTAGGAGTGAGTCTGAAGCTTGGTTTGACCCAAAGAGAAATCATAGTGAGCTGAGTACCTCTTTAGCACCTTCTCAATCAGATATGGACATGAGTTACACCTTGACTAGAAAGGAGAGAGAAGCGATGGATCAAAATCTTGATGACATTTTCCAAAGACATAGGGATAACATGTTGTTTGGTGATGACAATCAACCAGAATCACCCCCTATTAACTCAAGATATTTAGACGCCCATCAAAGAGCTGAAAGACATTATGGGTGAGCTCACCAAGATGCATGGTCACAACACGAAGACCAAAACAACAAATCTGGTGATACTCATGTAAATGTAGCATTTACTAATGACTTGTTCAAACATTCAAGGCCCAACTCTCCGCTCAAAAAAACCTCAATATATGTAAATGAAAGGCTTAAAAGGATTGAGCGCGAAAAGAAGGGCTTTTTGGATGAACAAGCTGCTAAAGAAGAAAGGTTTAGACACCTAGAGGCGGAGCAACAAGCCTTGTTAGAGTTGAAAAGAAAAGCATTCCAAGAGGAACAAGATAGTCTTTTAGCCCAACAACTCAATGACCAATTCAACAATAGGGGTACCAATAGTGGAAACAACTCTCCACCATCTACTCCCTCAAGAACCCCAAGAAGTAGAAGGCGGTCAAGGACCCCTTCAAGATCTCCTAGTTCTAGAGAAAGGAGGATTTCACAACATAGGAGACAAATACCTCCTAGGAACTCGAGACAACCCTCCCAACGAGCTCATCATGGCTCTCAACATGGAGGAATTAGTGCAAGTTTTGATGATCAAGATTTTATGAAAATGCAACAAGAGCCACTATTCCAACAATATGTGGAGAAGTATCTTGATCAAAACAAGGAGAGGTTCCTAGAGAGCTTGATTAACAAGGGTGCCAGAGTCCCTTACAATTTTGATGTGGATAGAAGAATCAAGAAACAAGGACCCTCTCAAGAAGAGGAGATCAAGCAACTCAAGCGTATGATGGAAAAGGTGTTGGCACCTAAAAGTTCCTTTTCACTTGACACTATTTGTCCCAATCCTTTTGACAAAAGTGTAAGTATTATAGATTTTCCTAGGAAAGTTGAAATCCCCCAGTATGACAAGTATGACAGTAATGGTGACCCACATGATCATGTGCGTCAGTTCTACATCATGAGTTTCAAGTTTCACCAAGATGACTCCTATCTTATGATATTATTTCCAAGGAGTCTCGAGGGCCAAGCCATGGAGTGGTTTACCAACTTAACCCTTCCCGTCAAAACTTTCAAGGAACTTGTCCACAGATTTGTTCAACATTTGCATACAACTTGTCAAGATCAGTCACTATGTTAGACTTGTGCAATTTGAATTAGAACCAAGGGGAGTCCTTTGTTACCTTCTTACAAAGGTAGAGATGATTGTGCTCTCGCTATTCTAGGACTATCCCTCAGCATGAAAGGATTGATATCATTGTTAGCAATTTGGTGCCTGAAATGTGGTATGAGGTTTGAAAGATGGTCTTTGATTCCTTCGACACTATGGTCGAAACCGTATGTCAAATTGAGGATGTCTTGAAAGAGCAAGGCATTTTGACCAAACATAGCAATAACAACAATGGTCAAAACAACCACAGTGGGCGCCAAAAATGTACACACTAAATAGTGCACTTTTTCTAAGTCATTACTTCCAAGGGAATCCATGAATGGGAAACCTTGAGAAAGCGACCTAGAGCTCCCTAGGCATGGAGTCACAAGGATGTTGATGGTGCTCTCAACTAGAGCTATTGAAATGTGCAACCTTACTAGTAAACCACACAATGGGAGATTCAAAGAGACAAGGGAAAGAATGCCAATATCTTCAAGAATTAAGAATGGAAATGCAATGCAATGCAACTATGCTAAGAATAAAGATGCAAGTTAAGCTATGAAAGAAAAGTATTACAAATCCTTCCTAATTAAGCTATGCGAGCTAATCTAAAGCATAAAGGAAACTAAGCTAGAAAGCATAAACATGAAGCTAAGATGCAAGAATGAAAGCTAAATGCATGAAGTTCTCCAAAAGCTCCAAAGTCTCCAAGAAATACTATAGCATAAGATTAGTATTCAAAGTTGGGATCCTAGAATGAGAAAAGAGCTCTCCTTTTAAATGAATTGAAAAGGAATGGACCATGGAGATTAAGAGGCAAAATATTTAATCAAGGGTGGAGCTTGAAAGAAGAGCTATCCATGTGCACAAATATCCTCCAATGAGAAAATAAGAGTTGAATTTTGTGTCCATATGAGACAAAAAGGCCTTTTCTTCTTTTTATAAAATAAGAATAATGCTTTATTTGTGCAACTTAGGATAAGGGGAAAAGTGGGGGCTTTTTATTTAATAAAAGGGGAGGGAATTCCTTTTAAATAAATAAAGACTTAGGATAAAGTGGTTAGCCCATAGAAAATAATTGAAAATGATAAAAATAGGATTTGATCAAGGAAATTGATATAATTTGAAAAATGTTGATTTTTGAAAATATTGATTCAGGGATTTGATAAATTGTTGAATGGGGGCCCAAAGTCTAGGCGACCATTTTAGGGTGCATACAAATCCAACTTGTTCTCTTCCTAATTATTCTTTCTTCTAAATGAATTCCTCACATGCTTTCCCATCACACATTCCCTACATATTGTATCAACTGGTTTTGCAATACTAGGAAGATCTCTTACTGCCTTTATATCACTTATCTTTACTATGTTATCAAAATTGATATGGCATAGTCTTTTGTGCCATAACCAACTATCATTTACTTTAGCAACAAAAAAACTTGCTTCAGGATTAAGCTGAAAAACATTACCTTTAGTCTTTGAGCCTGATGCAATCTTTTCACCTTCCTTTTTGTTAATGATACATTTGTTATCTTTGAACTCCAACCGGTATCCTTTATCAAGAAACTGTCCAACACTTAGTAGGTTATGCTGAAAACCATCAATATATCGAACATCATCAATGATGTTCTTTCCATCCAGGGTGATGGCTCCTCTACCAATGATAGGTTTAGGAGTGTTATCTCCAAATCTGACCATGCCTCCTTTGTATCTATCCAGATGTACAAATCTATCTTTGTCTCCTATCATGTGGTGTGAGCAACCACTATCAATGATCCAATCTATCCTGATGTCAGCTTGTGAAATTAGTGCTAACTCTTGTGCATTCTTTTCATCTTCAAGAGAAATGAATCCAATTTCATCCTTTGTTGATTCTTCATCTAATACTCCATCTCCAGCATAGTAACATTCATTTGTATACTTAGGCTTGTAGTTATTTTTGAACTTTTTAACTCTTGTAGGACACTTGGATGCAAAGTGACCGATCTTATTACATGAAAAGCATTTGAATGGTAATTGACCTTCATATTTTCCTTTTCTTTTCTTTTCTCTTTTAGCAATCATAGCAATGAAATCATCTAGTGTTTTCTCTTCATCATCATCATCAAAATTACCAGAAGTGTTCAAGGATTTCTTACCATGTACTGAAGCTTTGAATGTTGTTTCACTTTTAGGCTTTGTCTTCAATCTTGATATCTCAAAGGCTGAAAGCTTGCTGATTAAAGTCTCTCTTTTAAAGTCTTTTGTGGATTGCATAGTTTCATCTAGGATGCATATCTTGTTGTCATATTTTGGTTTCAAGGTAGTCATCAATTTATCCATCATGTCTTCTTCCGAGATTTCTCCACCATTGTTTCTGATTCTTGCAATTGCTTCATTAATCCTTTGATTATAAGCTCTAACATTCTCATCAGGTAGCATCTCTAATGTATTGTATCTTTTCTTCCATGTCTTTCTATGCATATTCTTGGCTTGAATATATCCTTCAAACATGTCTTCTAGGTATTCCATATCTTATAGGCTTTGTCCATTTTCTTGATCTTTGAAAACTCATTGTCAGATAGGGTGCTAATAAGGGCTTCTTTGGCAATACAATTTGAAGTGAACATCTCCTTTTACTTCAAGGTTGCATCTTCTTTTGCAAGATCTTCTAGTGAAGGAATCTCAACTTCTTTGGTAGCACTTCAAAAATTTCAAAGGCAATGCACTACAAATGAGTCATCATTTTGTTCTTCCAATCTAGATAGTTCTCTCCATCAAACTTAGGAATTTATTTTCTAAAGAATGCCATATGATCAACCTCAAGCCGTTAAATTTTCTCTCTGAGGCACTTGGCTCTGATATCAATTGTTAGGAATAGTCCTAAGAGATAACTGAGAGGGGGGGTGAATCAGTTATCTACAAGTTTCAATTCTTTATCCAATTAAGTATGTAATAACATTAAGCATAAACACAATGAAAGAAAACTTAACACAACACCACAATTTTGGTTACGAGGAAACCCAAATATATAAAAACCCCAATGGGAATTGACACCCACTAAGAACTACACTAGTGTATTATGATCCCTGTTAGAAGATCTTGCAACCCTATTAGGAGTTGATCTTTATAATGCAATAAGTACAGTGACCTGGTCAAGGGTTGGACCCTGTTAGGAGTCTTTTATAATTAACCCTGTTAGGGGTGAGGATGCACTATTTGAGAGCACATTGCTCAAAGGGGTGAAGGCTGCAAACTTTTGTATAACAAATACACACTATATCTAGATCTTGGTGAACTACGTGTAGACCTATTGTCTTGATCAGTTCCAACGAATAGCATATACTCTATACTATGTCACATAGACCTTATGTTGATGGCTCAACACTTCGCACTCTCTGCTCTACTCTTCTCTATCAACTCAAAGCCATACTTAGCAATCACAAATGACTGCCTATAAATATCTTTCCTCTAAATGATATAGTCAAGTCAGCCTATTAGAGCCAGCTTGAAATCATATTAGAGAAATAATAAAACTTCCCAATAACATCTATGTCGGCTCTACTAAGCACGCAACACGAACTGGGACCTGTCCAACTCAATATGAGTGAACATGTTACTTCACACTGTCAGCTCCACCAAATTAATTGGTGCTTTTGTCTTGTGTTGAATTGTGACATGCACTCTTAACCAAACATTCTTAACTCTCCAAAAAACACTAATCCAAGTGCGCATACCAAGATTATAGGTGCAACTACTTTACCAATATAATATCTGTCAGCTCCACTAGATAAACTCAAGAAACTGTGACTGTCAATTGTGAACATCATAACTTAAGTTCTACTCCATATCAAACTTTACGTCCATGAACATAACATCATACATATGTCTACAACATAAGTATAAAGTCGCAAGGCTCTATTGCAACCGTACGACCAATCACATACAGAATTGTTCCTGGTGTACACACTAAAATATGCACTTCTATGAACCATTGCATGCAAGGTTGCTCAAGAATGAGGCCTCACAAAGCGGCTCATAGCTCTCTATGCATAGAGTTGCAAGGGACTATGAGTTTTGCTCTCAGCTAGAGCTACAAGAAAGTGACCTTGCTAGTCAACCACACAATGAGAGATTCACAATGAAGACAAGGGCAACAATGCCAATATCTCCAAGAATCTAAATGGAAATGAAATGCAAATGCAACTAGTATGAATGTGCAAGATAAGCTAAATGATAACAATGCAATGCTTGAAAAGAAATCTAATCTATGAAAGGAAAGTGCAAACTAAACTATGAAAGGAAAGTACAATAGATTTCAAGCCCCTAATTAAGCTATGTGAGATCTATTCTATTGCATAAAAGGAAATCTATACTAAGATGCCATGAATGCAACTATGAAAACAAATATAAACTAGATGATGAAAGCAACAAGTCTTCAATGTCTTCAAACTCCAAATGCACCTAAAACCTGTAGCATAACATTAGCATAAAACATGGATATATAAATGAAGGAGAGAGCTCTCCTTTTATAAGAAATGCAAAGGAATGGACCATGGAGATTAAGAGGCAAAAGATCTTAATCAGCGGTGGAGGTTGAAAGAGGAGCAATCCATGTGCACAAGTATCCTCCAATAAGAGTGAAGTGTTGACTTTTGAGCCTCATGTGAGACAAAAGGTGCTTTTTCCCTTTTTATAAAATAAGAATAATGCTTTATTTGTGCAACTTAGGATAAGAGGAAAAGTGAGGGCTTTTTATTTATTAAAAGGGGAGGAAATATTCCTTTTAATTAAATAAAGACTTAGGATAAATGGTTAGCCCATAGGATAAAAATCCAATATATGATCGAAATTAGGATTTGATCAAGAAATTGATAATGTTGAAAATATTGATTATTGATAAAAATGATTCAGGATTGATAAATTGAATAAATGGGGCCCAAAGTCTAGGCGACCATTTTAGGGTGCATACACCTGGGACCTGTCAGGAACACTCACTGATATACACAACTGTATTACTGTCTTCACTCAGAATCAACCTCTACGTCTATGATATCATGCTGATAATATATCCATGCAACATATGCTAAAGGCTCTCTCCATCAGGCTTCCATGTATGTTGCTTACCATATGTTGTCATCAATGACAAACATACAGTCAACAATCTGGCTTGCTAGCAAATCTCCAACAGATAGAGCACACTCTTCCTCTCCTTGGCAAGGAGATTCTACATACTCTTCTAAGGGAAAATCATCTAAGAAGGAGAAGATTACTTGTGCATATTGCAAGAAGAATGAACATGAAGAATATCATTCATATAAGAAGGATATTGATGAATTGGATCATCTTCTTGAGAAGAATATAAGCAATTTGTTTTCAAGAATGTCTACTTCAACTTCTTCACAACAAATAGAATCTGATAAGGAAAAGAGTGTCACTTTTGGGTCAATTAAGAAAGTAAAATCTCTTTGTGCTACTATAATTCAGGATTTGGGGAGATGGCTTCTAGATTCAGAGGTTTCTCATCATACAAACATCTTCACAATCTATGTTCTCTTCATTTGAGTCACACAACATACCACCGATTTCGATGGGAAATCATGCATATATGAATATGATTAGGAAATGATCTATTGATATTGGGGATGAAACCTTCAATAATTTTTTGTGTGTGCCTCACTTGACCAATAATATTCTTTCCATCTATTAAATTTCTCATGGTGTAACAAGGAAGACTATAGATTTCACTCATGATTTACTTATCATCATTTTTTTGTACTATTACTGGGGTGGTGGATCGTACATTGGTTGTACTCATTTACAAAATTTGTTCCTATTGATGATTTTGATACTTTAGATTATGATTATACTTCTAGTGTGGATTTTGATCTTGAGGAGAACTTTGGTTACTTGAACTAGGTTATACTCACATGTGATCAAATTCTTGAGCCTTGCATGCCATATCCTCCTATTGATATGACGTTTACTATTTCTCATAATGATGCTTGTGTTGGTATAATTTTAACTTCTTGTGATTTAGTACAATAGGATATACATTTTCTTCCAAGCATAATTCCTTAGGATGACTACTTAACAGACATTGCACATTTGTTTGTGGAGTCTCATCTTGCTGATTTGGGAGACACCATTGATGATATTCATCTTCTCTTTGATGGAGATAATCCTTATTCAGTTGTTTTGAGGGAACTCCTTGACCCTCTTCTTCATTCTCTACATGATCATCATCATGTATACTTTGGACCAACATTTTTAGAAGGTATATTTATCTTATGAATAGATTCCTAAGTCTTTGGATACTATTCTACATTCATCTCTATTAGATCTCGGTTTGTCTTTTTTTAGTAGTATGGCCTAGTATGCCTAATTTGGAGGAGGTTTCTTTCAACATTTACAAAGGGAAACTTGAGTAGATTTGAAAGACTCAATATATCTTGAGGTTTCTTCTTAAAAATTCCTTTTAGGATTGGGAAGACTTCACATATACACCTTTGGTTTTGTTTCTTCATGAGGAATGTTGTTCAATGATCATGGAGCATCTTCTACCTTCAATTTAGAGTAGCTACCATTGGTGTACATTCTACATTGAGGGGGGGCTACTTGGTCTCTTGTATTCTCTCTTATTTAGGTGGGGGGAAGGGGAATTTTTCCTCACATGGGGTTTTGTCCTTCTCGTTCTTCTTTAAGATTTATTTTGTATTTCCATCTCACTTTTTCGGATGAGTTTTGTCCCACTAGGTTTTCTCCCTTTCTCTGCTTGTGAGAGATTGCACTGCATTGTACATGGGTACCTAACATGGCCTAGTAGATGGTACCCATCTTGCATTGTTATCTTTTTTAGATTCTCCCTAAGTTTCACTTAAGGCGGAGGGGGGGGGGGGGGGGGGGAGAGGGGGTGGTTGGTGCAATTAAGGAATTCTACCTTGGTTATTTCTCACCTAGATACTAATTATACTTTAATTAAGTTTACTTAGGGATCACATAGGAGTTCTTCCATTTTAGGTGGTGTTATTAGTTATCACATTCCATTTTATGTGGTGACTCCACGTTTAGTGCACTTATCACTTTATCACTCTCCGCCTTTGTTGTAGATGTTGCACAAACTTTATTACACATTAGAGGATGATCGACCTCTAGTAGACATGTGATTACACCTTGGGTGGGTGATAAGTTGTCTCTTGATTATCATGTAATGAGAAAACAACACTTTTCATTATCTCATTCACTCCTTTGTATTCACCTAGGCTATATAACCAAGGGCTCTCCTATGTATTATCATCCATTGATTTGTATTGCATTCTTAGTGAGAATATAATTTGTTTTTATCATATTAATTCTCTCTTTCCATTGTACTTTCTATTTGACTTCTAGATCTTGGGTGGCTACCTTCATAGCCAAATCTTACCCCAATCCTAATAGTTGGTTGCCAACGGCACCCCACTCTCCATTTCAGTCTTAGATTTGGATTATAGGTTAGTTATAGTATGTTTTACCAAATCCTTACCATAATCTATTTGTTTATTCTCAATCTCCTTGTACACACTTAAAACCCTTGATTCTCTCTATTTGACACCCAATCTTGCATATTATATCCACAATTGCATAGTCATAACCTTCCACAATAGTTAAGGATTATTGCATCCACTTAGTGCTTAATTTCGATTGAGGCCTACTGGATCATCTTCTTTCCAGTGTAAGCGAAAATAGCCCTAAGCTTCCTAGTTTGTCCCTCCATCCTAGTGAACCACATTTCCCACCTTACATTTCAGTGAGCCAGATGCTTATTTCACACTTCTAAGTTGTAGATTTGATTAGGGTGTATTTCATAATGTAATTCACTAAATCAGATTGGTTTTCTATTTCACATGTGATTAGACTACTTCTTAGTTACATTTATCAAAATCGTGTGTTATATAATGGCCTTTTTAAATTAATGTTACTTGCATGCATTCATGGTACTCATACATATGAGATCATTATAATTTTAAAGACATTTCCTACTTTTAGGTCATTTCTCAAAGTTTTGATAATCCATATGACATGTTACATCACTATTTTCATAAGAAAAATCATGGAATATGTAGATCTCATAAGAGATTTTGTAGATAGTGATAATCCTAAAGGTACATATTGAAATAAACAACATTAGTAGCTCTCATTAGTTATCATTTGTTGATGAGTGTAGATTGTATTCCTAATAATACCTCATTAATAGGTAATAGGTCATCTCCTCACAAAGGTACCTCAACGCAAGAGTCTAAGAATGTTCATTTAAGTACTTCTTTAAAACCTCTTCATTCACCTATCTCTTATCTCCAACAAAAAAATATTTTAAATCAATATATGTAATATATTTTCTTCGTGATCTATCTCCTCACATAACACTAAGTAAAGATGAAGACTTAGATGTGGCTTATTCTTGTCAACCTAATAAAATGGATGTGAATAATGATGATAAGATTTTGCATCTCCCTAAAGAGGTCAATCCTCCTACACATCCTTACACAACACCTTTTCATAAACCACAAGATGAAATTCATCCCCCTCCCCCCAACTTAAAGCTTATTATAATGTAGGATATGATATTACTTCTAAACAAGGATATATTGGAGAAGGTCTTGGAGTACAATAACAAGGAATCAAAGTCCTTATAGACCCTCCTACACAAGTCACTAGAAATTGTAAAGGATTTATAACTCAAGCCAACATTACTTCTTCTACTTCAAATTCAAATCCTCCACCTTCGTTATCAATCCTCTTTTCAAAATAAATAAGAATTCCTAAAGATCACTTGGCCTTGTCTGAAATAATCTTTTGGAGACTAAAATATGACAAGAACATCAAAATTCCTTATCACAACTTTCCAAATAATTAAAAACCTAATAAACTTAATGTGTGTTGTCTTTTTAATCATAATAATACTCAATCTATTGTTGATTGCATTCAATTTCAACAATTTGTTCAAGATTTAGTGGATAAGTGTCTTATTTGTCTCACATTTGATCTTCTACTTTTCTTTGATATTAAAAATGTTGTGCACTAGAATTTCCTTTGGCTATTATACATTGCTCCACACTATGTAACTTTAGTATTTTTATTTATTGGAGGCTCTTTATTTTGCATAGTGCTATAATTTCATTTACAATCATACCTTGTGAACAACATAATAGTTCCTTTCCTTTCATTTACGCTTGGGGGTAAGGTTTCTATTCTTAATCTCTTATCCTTTCTAAGGATCCACTTTCCTTAGGGGAGTGGTGTTTTGTATTTTGTGATATCCTTTTTTACATAGAATGTTTTTATTTTATTGAGGATTCTCTCTTATCCACAAGCTGTGTATCCTTGAGCACAACCTCTTACTTATTTACAAGAATATGTCTATCATGAAAAAATCCCTTACTTGGCACCTTAAAGTGTGTTATCCTTCATTAAGAATTTGTTTACCTGACAATGAGGAAGGTGTTAATTCTTGTTCTCCTTCTCCTCTTTTGGTTAATGATGTTATTTTTGTTCAAGATCTCCTCTTCAAGGTAGATACCTTTGAGAAAATATCTATTCCTCCTTTTCTCCTTGTGTATCCCTCAAAGTTATCCCTTTACACTTGTTGCAAGATATCTTTTTACAACTATCTCTTCCTTTCCTTAAAGAGTTATGCCTCTTTGGATAAGGTTGCATGTACATTTATGCCTAAATGATATCTCCTTGATGTTGAAGGAAGGTATTCATGTTCTTATTTTCCTTATGATTTCATCATAGCTTTATGTTTCCATCTTAAGGAGGGGGAAAATGTGTAGCCTCCTTGTGTTTTATTGTGGATTTCGATGGAGATAATGCTTTCCTTTGATAATTATTTTGTTCCATTTTTAGTGGATTTCCTTGGATAAAATACTTTCATTGTATGATCTTTTTGCACTCTTTTTATCAAATTTCCTTGGATACAATGCTTTCCTTGGTTATCCTTTTGCACCATTTTTAGTAGATATCCTTGGAGATAATGTTTTCCTTGGATAATCCTTTTGCATAATTTATTTTATATTTCCGTGCATACAATGCTTTGTTTGGTTATCCTTGGGATGGGTTGATGAGCATACCACAACTTGATAGACTACCAACTCCATATTTTCACCAAACTCTCTCTTGGTATGATTCGAACTAGCATAACACAACTAGCTCTAGAGTGTCTTCTACTCTTCCTCTTTTGTCTCATAGATCACACAACACAATTTTTTGTCTAGTGGTATCTAGGCTCTTTCATGGATTACCTAGCATAATACAACTTGCTAGCCTATGTAATTTATGTTTTCCTCTATCCTTCCTCCATGATCCCATTAGCATAACATAGCTTGATAGATGGTTGGACCATGGAGTAATATCTCATATTTGATATGTGTTCTTTCTCTTTCCATGTGGCCACCTGTGCTCTTGCAATAACACTTTGAGAATGATACTAGTGGTTGAGATATTTTTTTCATCAAGATCTCTCTAGCTAATGGATTTGGAGCCCTTTTTTAATACTAACACCTTTTTTATGTGCTTGTCTTTGTTTCCCTTTTCTCTTTATTTTGATTTTACTTTTGTTTTTTTTTGTGTTCCTTTGCACATGGTTGCACAAGTTAAGTCCTTAGTTTGGGGGCTTGTTCCTTTGTCCTTAGTGATGTTTTATCTCTTTGTAGTCTTTCCTATTATCATCTCTCTCTCTCTCTCTCTCTCTCTCTCTCTCTCTCTCTCTCTCTCTCTCGTATGCATGGATGATCATTTTCCCACTAGTGGGGGCTTATTGTAGTGTCATAAATTGAATCCCTATGCAATTTATTTCTCAACTATGCCCTATTTTTAGCATGTATGGCCTCCTGCTTCCCTAGATCAATTCCATATTTAATTTTGTCTTCCTTTCTCCAACTAGGACCTTGAGTCTCATTTTGGGGCCACATTGGTGGGTGCAGGGAACCTAGGGCACCCCACTCATTAGAGCGAGCCAATTCGGGCACCTTGATCCTTAATGATTGGGCCCAAATTGAACCCATTCAATAGTCACATTGTTTAAGAAGTAATTTTAAACCCACATCAATATTCATTGAGTTTTACGCCCTGAAATGGTTGGGAGAGGTGTAAAAGAAATCTACCTTCCCTCATTTTGATATATCTCAAGTTCAATTGGAGCTCTCAACTACAATTTCACATCTAAGCATTCAAGGAAAAATCTTTTATCATTCAAAGCATTTCATCCTACCATATTCTTTATTGTGGAAAGCTTCAACAAACTTCATGGAAGCATGTATTTTATGTTAACCTTCACAATTTTTGTGGAGTTATGTTATTACATCAACACTTGTGATTATATTCGAAGAGTATTGCATCATCAAGGTATAAGACATCCAAATTCTCAAATTTAGTATATATTTTATTTCAATTTCAAGGTTAATTATTAAACTAGGGTTTGGCTTAGGAAAACTCCTTTATACAACCTTTTTCCTCTTTTCTTTGTGTAGGTACAAGTGATAAATGCATGGAAAAATCTACAAATAGATTAGGTGAAAATATATAATTAACAACTTGTAAAAATGAAAATTATCAGGAGCAAGTTGAGTAGGGCACCCCAGTCATGGGAGAAAGTTACACAGGGTGCCCTAGTTCACCATTTCAGTCGTAGATTTGGATTACATGTTAGTTATAATATGTTGTTACCATATCTTTACCAAAATATTTCTATCTTTTATTAGCCTCCCCATACACATAGACATGCCCCAATTTTCTCCATTTGACCCCCGATCTTGGATATTCCATCCACAATTGCATATTCATAGCCTTCCATAAAAATTAAGGATCATTTCATCCACCTAGTGCATCATTACTATTTAGTCCTACTAGATCATCTTCTTTCCAATGTGTGAGGAGATAGGCCTAAGCTTCCTAGTTTCTCCACCCGTCTTAGTGAACCCTATTTCCCACCTTATAATGATATAGTTTTATACTTCCAACAATTGAGATATTTTGTAGTGTTGAACACATTAGAGATCAATGAAGAATATTCTCATGTCTTATTCCATTGAGAAAAATCTTTCCATCTACCAAGCATATCCTCTAGTGTTGCTACAAAATTGATCTTCCCAATCTTTAAGTGGCATTACGTGTGTCTCTTAACTATTCCTAGTTAGAATATACATAATTTCTCTAACATCATGTACGCCTATTGAATAAACTCTCAAGGCCCCCTTAAGTAGCACACATCCATTGACATTATATTTCATGAGACTTATCTTCCCTTTCTTAACTCTTATCCAACATTGTTCACTACACATCATCTCATAATATCTTGCAACTAATAAATTGTGTAATCTTTTAGGTCTTTTCCACCTCAAGTTTAGATTTTCAACTATTTATTTTGATAACAAGTTGTTTGTGCTCTTGATATTAATGATTACACTAAAGCACTTTTCTCGTGCCTTGCATCTAGTTCCAAACAAGTTCACGCTTTGTACTTGTATTTTTCCTCAAAATGCTTAATTAGGGTATATATTATTAGTGATGATTCCTCATGTTCAATTTTTTTATATTATTCTCATGACTTGTCAATTCTACTTCCATAAATTTATTTTTAGCACTTCTTTTTTTGTTGTCTTCCTCAATCTTGGAAGCATTCAAATGCTTTGTTTCCCTACATATTTCCCTTTAAGGTCTTCTCTTGAAATTTGTATATGTTTCCATTATCCTTTGGAATTCATCCTTGTAATATGCCTCTCCTTCTCTTTTATCTTTAAATTAATATATGCTATCTTGATGACCCCTGTGGTAAGTATCATGACTTCTTTATTCTACACACCACTACCTCTATAGTAGAAATTGTCATCTAATGTGTCCTCCATGTGAGATCTCCCATCCACAATATAAAACTATCCCTTTGGGGCCTATGCTTTTCCTCTCATTTAACTTATCTTCTATCTTAATCACAAATTGGTATGCTTCCTCTATAGTGGTCAACTTGTCTAGATTTATCTTATCTTAGATGCTTTCCCTTAATCCATTAATGTAAATTGTGGCCTTCTCCTTGTCTACCTCACTATGCCTTATTATATTGATCAAGCTATGAAATTATTTGGTATATTCCCTTATGGTGGTGTTCCTTAGCCTTAGACCGTGTAATATATTCACTAATTTTAATTCATAATCTAGTGATATGATTTTTATTTATAAATTTATGATCATCCTCTCCCACTCTTTAATTATTTCCTTTCCTTTTGTATATATTTATATTTTTACTTTCTTCCATGAAACATGTTCATTTCTCTTGGGTCCTTAATTTCTTCATACTCAAATTATTCATCTAGTTCAATTATCCAATCAAACAATTCTTTTGGGCTCATATTACCTTAGCACTTTGGAACTTTTGAGCTCTATGATTTTTTCCAATTTAATAGCTACCAAAAAAATTCACCTTCTTGGATTCCTCTTTCGCATCTTCTAGATCTTGCACATCCTCTCTAACATATTCCTCCATATTTATCTCATCATTATCCCCTGGGCTTCACCCTTTTTTTCTTCTTCCTCCAAAGCTTCCAATCTAATCTTGTTTTATCTTACCTCTTTCAACACCTCATCCAACTTCTTAGAAAATTTGATAACTTCTTGTACTCTTTATTGGGTAATTCTTTTAGATTTATTATAAACTACATTTGGTTAGCAATCCACTCATGGTCACCTCTTGTAATTGTCTCTTCATGGATAATTTATAAACACATTTCTTGTAGGTTGTGTTAGTTTGGTGATCTTCTTGCATAATTTAATCTCTTTAAGGTTCAAAATTTTTATTTGATATCACTTAATCCATTCATGGTTGGAGGATCCAATGAAAAAAGTCTTAATTGTGTAGCCTGAAAAAAAGAACACATAAACTAGAAATTCACAATAAAGTAGCATCTAATATATCTTAAGAAAAACCTAGCCTCCAAAATACCCATCTTTACTAAATTTTCAAATAAAGAAAATAGTTTACAATGACATAAATCTTAGGCCACAACCCTATGACAATTATTGAATCTAACACATCTAGCGTGAAATACTCTCAATCTAGCCTCAAAATCTTCAACCTAGCTACCATGTCTCCAACTCCCTCATTGACAAGTATCATGATTGTAGAAATCAATATATATCATTCTCCACCTTATTTAATGATCTACATTGATTATGAGGTGGCACAAAACTAAAAACTTATTGAAACATGTAGTAAAATAATCCGATATGATTTCTTGAACTAAATCAAAACATATAAATTAAATTTGTGCAGTGCCTAATATTTTTATTCTCTTGGGTGTTGTAATCATTCTTATGTCTTCCTTGATTGCATGGCAATTTCTGAATTCTATTGGGTGAAAAATAACTTTTAGTGTGTCTACCTATTTGTTAGAATTTATAATCTTTCCTTGGTGTATTATTTAAATATGGATAAGCCAAGGTATCCTAAAATATATTTTTTCCTCTAGTCCAAGTGGGAGGACAACTCATTTCTTTTATTTCCTTTATTAAGGAAATTGGATTTTCCTCCTTATGAGGATTCTCACACTTGGCACACAATTAATGTGAATGTGGCATTCATAGAACATGGGAGTTACATTCTAACTCCATCACTCATCTCTATTTAAGAGATGCTTCTACACACACCTTATGAGGAATTTTCTCACTTCTTCTCACATTGTTGTAATGAGCTTCTTGCTCACTTTCTCTCTCCTCTAGGATTTTTGCCTCATTCATATTATATTCACAAGGGGTTTTCTTTGTGTTTCCCTTTCAAAATATTTATCTCATTGTGTTGATCTTGGAGCATCTTGATGGTTTTGGTGATAGATCTTGAAGCTATCTCTCTTTCATT
Organism: Chamaecyparis obtusa; assembly: GCA_027943335.1. Taxonomy (NCBI): domain Eukaryota; kingdom Viridiplantae; phylum Streptophyta; class Pinopsida; order Cupressales; family Cupressaceae; genus Chamaecyparis; species Chamaecyparis obtusa. The sequence continues at coordinate 2,193,053 of BSBK01004178.1, read as the reverse complement.
GTGTTTAAGGTAAAACACTTCCTTTTGCTTCACTCTCTTGGATTCTTTCCTATAGCTCTTTTCCATTTTTTGTATTTTTCTTACATGGTATCAGAGATAGCTAATCCTTGTTTGAGTGTTTGCATGAAGGTTTCATTCAAAGGATATCTCATTTGATTAAATTTTGTTGCAAGTTTTTTAGATCCGACATTATTTTTTAACTCCCTGCTCTTGGGAATCCAAGATTACTTGAAGATTTGGGCCCTCCTTAAAAATAACCTACACCTTTGTATTGTAATAATCAAAGTTCTACTTCCTTAGCAAAGATTCCTATGTACCATTCAAGCTCCAAGCATATATCACTCCATAATCACTTCATAAAGGAAAAAGTTGAAGAGATGCAAGAGTCCCTCATCTATTGCAAGGGAAATTATCCAATTGTCGATATCTTAAAAAGAACTCTTTCTCAAGAGGAATCTCAAAATCATTGTAAACATTTGGGTTTGATACCTATTGCTCTAATTTCCTCAAGTAAAGATTAAAGGGGATGTTAGAATTTATAATCTTTCCTTGGTGTTTTATTTGAATATGGATAAGCCAGGGTATCATAAAATGTATTTTGTCCTCTAGTCCAAGTGGGAGGACAACTCATTTATTTTATTTCCTTTATTAAGGAAATTAGCTTTTCCTCCTTATGAGGATTCTCACACTTGGCACACACTTAATGTGAATGTGGCATTCATAGATCATGGGAGTTACATTCTAACTCCATCACTCATCTCTATTTAAGAGATGCTTCTACACACACCTTATGAGGAATTTTCTCACTTCTTCTCACATTGTTGTAATGAGCTTCTTGCTAACTTTCTCTCTCCTTCTCTAGGCTTTTTGTCTAATTCATATTATATTCACAAGGGGTTTTCTTTTTTTTCCCCTTTCAAATTTTTTGTCTCATTGTGTTGATCTTGGAGCATCTTGATGGTTTTGGTGATAGATCTTGAAGCTATCTATCTTTCATTGTGTTTATGGTAAAACACTTCCTTTTGCTTCACTCTCTTGGATTCTTTCCTATAGCTCTTTTCCATTTTTTGTATTTTTCTTACACTATTTGATACTTGTTCACTAAACCAAATAAGCCTCTTAAATCTTCTAAAATTGACTAGTTGATATATCTACAATCAAAGTAAATTTTGGTATTACAAGATTGATTTATTTTCCCCATGGATGCTCCTAAATCAAAGAGTCATATTGGGTTCTACTATTATAATGGTGAGCCATTTTTGAAGATGTGAGAAAATACAAGACAACCTTACATTTCACTTTTAAATTGGAGATAAAAGGGACCTTTGTAGCATCTACATTTTAATTCCTCATATGATGAACCTAATATATATGTATTATGCAATTGTTTGGATAGGGACAACATATAAATAGATAAATACATATCTCCTTATTCCATAGGGAGGAGGAGGCCCACAAATAACATAAGAAAGTGGTATTATTTTCCATACTTTTTTCTTTCAAAATAAAGCAGATAGATCAAAAAAGTGTGTGTGAGAGGAGGGGGAGGGGGAGAGATGTGAAAGAATGTGAAATTTTTTGTAGCTATTAAATTGGCAAAACTATTAGAATGGAGGTTCCAAACTACTAACGTAAGATTAATCTAAAAGGATTGAAATGTATGAATACTTTAAGTATGAAAATCTCTCTCTCTCTCTCTCTCTCTCCACAAGGTCATAAATTAATACCATGAATAGAATATCAACTCAAAAAATAACTCAATGCTATAAAATATTTTGGAAAATTAAATTTTCTAATTTTTTATAGTATCATTACATTATTTTAGATTTGTTGGGTATCATAGATAATATGAGTGTTTTATTCATCATACATTCTACATCCATATACATACATATTAACCTTGAAACGTATAGGAAAAATTAAAAAAACATGTGCATGGAAACTAACCCAAACTATACCATCATCCAAAAAAAAATACATAACTCATTTCTTAAATCAACCCATTCAAATATCTTATTTAATGGACAAACATCTTTTAGTTTATAGAGACTCCCATCTAATCATAATCCAAGTAAATTATGACTATTATAAAAAAAACTTAGAAGCTAATCCCATATAAGTGAATGGTTAATTTAGTTTTAAGTACTTTGCCTTTATCTATTTTGAGCTAGTTCTAAGACTTAATAACAAAGAAACTAATGCCATGACCAAGATTAGATATCTATTCAATATGCCATAAGACAATCCTCATTTTAAATCCTTGGTTGAAAACTTATTGCTCCTCACATTATGTCCCTAATAAAAAATTCATTTACATGATTTTTGGTTCCAATGACCCTTGGTACCATGACATATATACATACTATTGTGATAAAATCCTTCCACCCAATCTATTCCACACTCAACATAAATATTTTATCCAATTCTCTTTATGCTTCACTATCCTAGATGATACCACATATCAAATAATGTTTGATGGTTCTTTACTTAGATTCTTTAACTCAAAAGAGGGAGATTCACATTGGTATTTATGGTGCTCATACTAGTGATACAATATTAGCTAGAAATACTTGAGCATGAGTTAATATTGGACCACTATGGAACACAAAACTCATTAGTGTGTAAAGAAATTGAAATGTTGGAAACATGAGTCTTAGTCTAGGAATATAAAATAAGAACTCATTTATTCACTATTACCATTTTTTATTGGAGGAACAATCAATTAGTACCAAATTCAATCCTCAAGGAGAGCTGGACATTATTGTTAATCATTCTTCTTTTTATTTTATATGAATGGATGTGAAATAAACAAGATCTAGTTAATGTGATAGGAAATTAATGTTTTTTTGCATAAATAGTAAGAAACAACATAGGGAAGCAACATAATAGAAATTATATGTAAATAAGATACATATAGGAACTTGTAGCTATAATATGAGGTGAAAAGTGCCAAACATTAGAGTTGTACTCTAATGTCCAAAAGGTGTCTTCATCAATCGAAAGTTACAAATTCTAGATCATAAGGATTTGTAGATTTGTCTCATTAAAATTCAAACAAAAAGTGTCGGGTACTAGAGAAAATCTCTAACAGCTAGATATTTCTGCCTATTCAAAGTTTGAGAATGTTCATCACAATCTTCTCTATGCAAATTTTCAACTTTCAACCCTCAGATACGTAATTTGCACACATAGAAGAGGGAAAGATGTTGTTTTGTATAGGGGCTTGCATAAGTCAATTACTCGTGTTGTTGTTTCCACCTCCACAAAAATAATGATAATGAAAAGAAAGATTACCCTTGGTAGTGTAGAGGCTAAATATAAATAAAAATGATGTTCCCTTAGGATTGACAATTGTGGTGACACTATGCTCTTTAAACAAGTTGTTCAAATGTTTATAGAATAACATGACATGAAAAGACATAACAAGATCAATAATGAAAACATACTTACATGTAGGTTGTTATTGTATCTTTTTTCCACATAATTTTGAGTACTCAAATCCACAATTACTTTCTTGATAAAAAGAGCTCTCATAAATTGTAACCTATTTTTTATGAATGGAAATTTATTTCTTTTTATAGAGTTCAGAAGGAGTTTTATTCTTTAGGTTGATTTCCAATGGTTTAATAAAAATGTCAGGGTTGGATCACAAATGAAAAGAAATGATATATACACATTTAAATTTGGGCTACTTTTGGAGGGACTATGGCATTGGGTGCCCTAGTTCATTGATATTATAGTATTGGTATCCTAGTCCACTAGAACTATGGTGCTAGGCACACTAGTATACTTAGAAAGGGATAACACAAATGTGGTTGAGAAGTATCCAAACCCTAGACATATAATTTGGTCACAACATCAACATTTGACAATAATTCAGATGTGATTGGGCTAAAATAGGCCTAATTTGAGCTATGAGAAAGAACACTAAAGAAAGGGCCCAAAATGAGTGTGAAATGTAAGGATATAAAATTTAGCTCCCACTTTAACAAGACTATGAACATACGCTCATACTCATAGTAAAGTAGATAGAAGCAAGGAGCAAGACTCAAAAGAGATAATATGTCACTAAGTCAAATGGAAGCAAGCCCCAAAGCTTCAGGTATTAACTCACCCAACAACATCCAAAGAAGATTCACAAAACATAAGGCAAAACAAAATAAAATGACAAAATAAGGCAAGAAAAAAGACACAAAAGAGGGGTTAGTACCAAAAACAAAGTCTCTAAGTCAACTAGTTGAGGAGACCTCAAAAATCAAATTGGCTCAACCTAGAACACAAGAGGACTTCTAAAAAGAACAAGAACATCACCAATTAATAAGACAAGAATCCATGGTCCAACAACTAGAAAGATATGTTATTCTAGGGGCCCATGGGAAAAGCCATGAATTCTACTTTCCAACAAGGTGTGTTATATTGGTATATTCTTGTAAAAGGCATGGATTCTACTAGCTAGCAATTTGTATTATGCTAGGTGATGCATGGGAAGAGGCATGAATTCAACTGGCCAATAAGTTATGTTATGTTGTGTAATTTGTGTAGTGCAACAAAGAATAGGTTAGAATGTTGGGAAACTAACACATTAGGGGTGTTAAATGATAATGATGATCATACTAATAAGTTGTGTTTGTTATATGACCAATGCTCAAGGAGTGCAAACTGTTAACAACAATCAATCTACTAGGCCTTGCTATACTAGTTGATCAACACTTTGGGAGTGTGCTCATGTTTTTCTAAGGGTCAAGTGATAAATTCATGTTATGATTGAATATTATAATGATTCATATAGTCATCACATATACCTAGTGAATTACATTATAATAGGTGATCTATAGATCATTAACTGCTTCAAAAGATTACACTAGTTATCCATACTATACTAGATGATCAAAATGTTGAATGCCACATAATTCCCTAGAGATGGATTGTTAACCATGCTTTAGGATGCATTATGCAACACAACATCACCACTATGAGAGTACAATAATGAATAACTACAAGCTATAAAGAGGCATCATATGCCTCCACTTAAGATGTCAATGCATTATCATGTTGATATCTTAAGGAAGATAGAGATCTATGTTAAAGATAAAAAACTACACCAAGGATATATCCTCAAAAAAATGCATTCCAATTTAGAAAGAAGTTTCTTATTGATGTAGTCAAGGATGGTGGATCCAATGAAGGACAGTCCAAACCTTGTAGCCAACAAAACTTCACAGCGAAATACTCAACACAATAGATAACACCATAGATGTTTCAAGTAATTTGCATTAACATGCCTGACTGTAAGGCCTTCCAGGTTAGGGCCAATTACAAATAGAAACAAGTTTGCAAGATCCACAATAGATCCAATACAATCTCATCTAGTTCAGCTCTTAAGACAATTAGAAGCTAATGGAAACCCTAAGGCAGATCTAAAATTGAGCTCGCAAGCCTCCAAGAAATCTCCTTGTCTCCAAGTGTGCAACCACTAGTTATGCTACAACAACTATTAGATTACAATCTGATCTGCAAGACCATACAAGAAATTTTCTACAACTTCACCAACTCCAGCTTTCAGAACCTCAGATCTGATTCACTAAGACTTCCAAGTTATGAAATTCTCTAATCTCCTAATGATCTACCCCTAAACATCTACCCAAGCATCCTATAAATACTAATCATCAGCCACAAGTCGGTTGGATGAAACCATTAACTCCCCAAACAAATAATTAAATGCCATACAATTCAGCTTACAAATGTATACAAACATTTAATTCAGTATGTCGGCCTATAACAATAGCTACCAACAATAAATGCACCAATTCGGCTCAACAAATCACACAGAACTCCAGTCCGTAAGCCAGAACTACCGAGTGATAGTGAATTAACCGAGCACGCCAGGCATCACTGAGCACCAGTGTTGATCGAGCACCATAGGCATGACCGAGTAACGCTTTCACTGAGAGCCAGAGATTACTGAGTTCCTTTAGTGATCAAGCTTCCTTCAATGACCGAGGCCATCGGTCAAGGCTACAACCGAGTAACATTGGCCAAAATACCAACACCCCATGTAGTTTCACCAAGGACAAAGAATGCCCCCGCCTTAACCTTAGATCCCCCTACATCAGACACCCCAGGTTCCAAAAGATGTTCATATGTGAGAAGAACATCTTCTAGGATTCAACACATAAATCTCAAATTGGTTCTTCACATACAAGTCCTCCACCTTTTCTGCTTGCAAATTCTTCCACTTCAGTTTCCTATGTCTCTTCAAGTCTTTTCTTGACAATGTACAGGTTGGTCCTCCATATTGGTCATTCATTTTCTCTAGATCCACAATCTCATCTCGGCTACCAATACTCAGGCTTCTCCTACTGAGCGTCATATCCATCAAAGGCATCAGTGAAAACTTCCTGTCATCCTTCTCAATAGTAAACACATTTTAGACACAGTCATAAATAGCTCTGCAATCATATTGCCAAGGTCTACCGAGCAATATATCACAACTATTCATCTTCATAATGTCACATAACATAAGATTCCTGTACTGGCCAATCTTAACATCAATGAAGCATTGTTCTCTAACTTCCAAAGCATGAACATCTTGTAACCAACCAAGCCTATAAGGACAAGGATGCTTCATTCTATTCAACCCAAGTTTCTGAACTAGGTCCTTAGCAACAAGGTTATCAGTACTACCACTATCAACAATAACATCACATAGTTTACCTTTAGACTTGCATCGGGTCCTAAACAAGTTACTCCTCTAACAAGGTTCCTCCTTTGTATCGAGCAATGTTCACCAAAGCAGCAAGTTCTTTGATTCAGGTTCATTCTGAATGTTCTCATTCATCACAGCAGTTCGTCGGTCAAACTTCTTCTATGTACACTCAAAAGAACAGTGTCCTTCCTCTCCACAATTATAACAAGTACCCTTAAAGATAGCTCTACCTATCTTCTTCTTCGGTTCCACAAGTTTTTGTTCATCTTTTGCATCAGTTGGCTTATCCTTCACTGAGTGATCAACCTTTTCCTTCCCTCGGGAGTTAATAGGTTGTTTCCTCTTCAACTTATCTTATGCCTTCAGAGCATACCTATAAGAATCTTCAACAGAATCAATCTTCAGCATACCAAGCTCATCCTGAATATTGAATCTCAAACCATTCACATACCGAGCTACCTTTTCCTTACCATGCTCTTGGTGTCCAGACCAAATAGTAAGTTTGTAGAACTCCTCGGTATAATCTTCAACAGACAAATCCTTCTGTTTCAAATTTTGCAACTTCTTAAACAAGTCAAGCTCATAGTAAGAAGGTATGAACTTATCTTTCAACTTAGTCACCATCAACCTCCACCGATTGATCTTTGTTTCACCTTCATCTTCTTGATCTCTTTGTAGTTTTTTCCACCAAAGAGCATCACGTCCTTTCAACTTTGTTTGTGCTAATCTCACCCGAAGAGGATCTTCAATTTCTTCTAGCTCAAAGAAATCTTCAAGTTCACCAATCCAATCAATCAGATTGTCGGGCTTCAAAGTACCAAAGAAAGTAGAAACTTTCATTCGGTAACTACTGCTAAACTGAGCTCCAGATCTATGCAACCGAGCAATTCTATCTTCACCAGATCTATTCCTCTAGTCATCACCACTAGATCCAGCAGTTTCAAATTCTTCAAAAACTTCTTCATAGCCATCTTCAGTACCAACATTCCAAGGTACACCAACAACAACTCTCATGATCTCGGTGACCATGTCATTCTTCATCAATTCTATCTCAGATCTGACATGCGATTTGACTTTATCAGAAATCTTTGATTCCATAGCATCACAAATATTTGCAATAGCTCTAGGGTCCAATCTTCTCGGAGGCATCCTTCAAGATATGCAAAAATAACCCTTTGCAACAAACCCTCACTGACCACCTTGTGACAATCTCCAAGTTGTGTACAAGTTAGATCTCAACTTGCTACCTTGAACAAACAATTAGGGCAAGATTTCACAAGTTCAGTGCTCCAGATCTGCAATCCAGATTGCGCACAATCTCTACTCCAACAAGATCAACTTCGCAAGATCAGCCTTGCTAGGTTAACCTTCAAGATCAACTATCAGCTCCAACAGGAACAAACTTCAGCTTTGATACCACTTGATGCAGTCAAGGATGGTGGATCCAATGAAGGACAATCCAAACCTTGCAGCCAACAGAACTTCACAGTGAAATAATCAACACAATAGATAACACCATAGATGTTTCAAGTAATTTGCATTAACATGCCCGACTGTAAGGCCTTTCGGGTTACGGCCAATTATAATTTTGTAAGATCCACAATAAATCCAATACAATCTCAGCTAGTTCAGCTTTGAAGATAATCAGAAGCTGATGGAAACCCTAAGGCAGATCTAAAATTGAGCTCGCAAGCCTCCAAGCAATCTCCTTGTCTCCAAGTGTGCAACCACTAGCTCTGCTACAACAACTATCAGATTACAATCTGATCTGCAAGATCATACACGAACTTTTTCACAACTTCACCAACTCCAGCTTTCGGAACCTCAAATCTGATTCACTAAGACTTCCAAGTTATGAACTTCTTCAATCTCCTAATGATCTACCCCTAAACATCTACCCAAACATCCTATAAATACTAATCATTAGCCACAAGTCGGCTAGATGAAACTATTAACTCCCCAAACAAATAATTCAATGCCATACAATTCATCTTACAAATGTATACAAACATTTAATTTAGCATATTGACCTATAACAATAGCTACCAATAATAAATGCACCAAGTTGGCTCAACAAATCACACAGAACTCCAATCGGTAAGCCAAGACTACCAAGCGACAGTGAATTAACCAAGCATGCTAGGCATCACTAAGCACCAGTGTCGACCGAGCACCACAGGAATGACTGAGTAACGCTTTCACCGAGCACCAGAGATTACTGAGTTCCTACAGTGACCGAGCTTCCTTCAATGACCAAGGTCGTCGGTCAAGGCTACAACCGAGTAACACCGGCCAAAATACCAACATCCCATGCAATTTCACCGAGGACAAAGAATGCCCCTGCCTTAACCTTGGATGCCCTTGCATCACTTATAAAGGATACAAAACTTTATCAAGGAAGAGCTAGTTGTAAAAGGAACAACTTGAAACAAGAGTAGAGATATCCTTTGGTTAGGACACATAGATATTAAAGACTTGGAGGAAGAGATATTTGTCTAAAAATATCTACCTCCATAAGTCTAGAGGAGATATTCTGATAAAGATGACATCTTCAACACTAAAAGGGGAGGATATCAAGAATGCACACCTTCCCAATTGCTAAGAGATGGGATCCTTGATGAAGGGTTGCACACTTTAAATATGAGAGATCATTTATAATAGATATACTGATGAAGTTTAATCCCCTTATTCAACCTAACACACACAAAATATTAGAGAAATAAACATAAAATTGCAAGAACATAACAATGTCAAGAATAGAAATACTTACTTTCTATTATCCTCAATGAAATGACATTGCAATAATCTGAAAAGTAACATGCTACAACCACATGGGCATTTTTATTACAACGATCTACAAGACAGAGCCACAATCTACACTTTTGGAACTTAACCCTAAAATCCCCCTTTAGCCCTATTAAGTAGCACAATTAACTGCCTTTGAATATCTTAAAAAGTGAAAATTTTCCATTTTGGTGCCCATCGGTTAAATTTCCCACCTTAAGTGATTCTCTCTCTCTTCCTTTTGTTATTGAAATTGGAGTCCTAAAGGCATAACTTTCAAAAATAGTAACTTGTGAATCATTGAGTTGATTGGCTATTATGACCACATTTGATAAATTCCATGAAGTGCTCTACGCCTTACATTACAATGCACTAGTTGATCAAAGTTTGACCCCTTTTTAGAGCCTCAAAATCCTTCAAAACTGAGTTCAAAATTTTTGTACCACCCCACCAAAATATAAGAAAATTCAATATCTTCAAAACCAAACTCGGTCTTGCCATGAAACTCTATTGGTAGTGTTATATATCCAAAATGAACCTCTAGGGAAGAAAATGGAACAATTTGTGCACAAATGAACAACTTAATAAAAATAGTAAACTTGCCAAAAATAGTAACCATGTCCAAAGATAACCCTTATTGAAAACTAGACAATATTTTTGGGTGATGCAAGATTTCTCTTACACCCTAGATGCTTCTGAATCAGACACCCGAGGTAATTTGAGAAGTGACCTTGTCACATCTCAAGTGTGTAGAGGAAAGACAAAGAACTCAACCTCTTCCTTTGATATCCATGATGAATCTTCAACAAGTTGTCCCTTCCATTTGACCAAGTACTCTTCATATTTCCTGTTTCTCATGCTTCTACCCACACAACTATCCAGGATATCCTCTATCTCTTCTATAGTTGAAGTAGGTGTTGGAATATTTGATTGTGCTTCTACTATTTCATCTTTTGTACTGCCTTCACGATACTGTCAAATCTGAAATATTAAACACAAGTGAAATATTGAGTTCACTGGGAAACTCTTCATAAGAGTTTCTTGAACCATGCTTCTTCAAGATTTTGCATGGTGTAAATTTCTCCATCTTCAACTTGTTGTATGTTCCCACTAGAAATCTCTCATTTTTTAAATGAACCATAACTTCATATCCAATTTGAAATTTCTTATGCCTCCTTTTTTGATCCACCTTAGCCTTGTACTATATATTCATTTTATTAATATGCTTCCTCGCCTCTTCATGCAAATTCTTCAAGTGTTCTACAAAATATTTAGCTTCAACACTACTCTTTTCTCCATTGTCCAACTTCCTTAATTATGAAGCATTTCTACAACTAATTCCATATACAATCTCAAATGGTGATTTACTAGTGCTCCTATTAATAAAATTATTATATGAAAATTTTGCATGTGGTAAAATCAAATCCCACCCCTTTGGTTTATCCCCAACTAAGCATCTCAATAGGTTTCCCAAATTCCTTCTCACCATTTCTGTCTATCCATCAGTTTGTGGGTGGTGTGCCGAGCTAAACTTTAAATATGTCTTTAGATTCTTCCATGATGTCCTCCAAAAATACCCAACAAAATTAGTGTCTCTATTTGAAACTATGCTCTTTGGTAGACCATGTAGTCTCACCACTTCTCTAAAAAATAAGTCTTCCACATGAACAATATCATTAGTCTTTCTACAAGGAATGAAATGTGCCATCTTCAAGATCCTGTCTACCACCACAAAATGGAATCACACTCTCTTTGAGTCTTTGGTAAACCAAGATCAAAATTCACACTAATATCCTCCCATGGCCTCTCTGGTATAGGTAATAGTTTATATAACCCTCTATTATGCCAACTTCTTTTGCCATCTAACATATTCTACAACTCTGCACAAACTTCCTAACATCTTGCTACAATTGTGGCCAATAATAGTACTCACTAATCAAAGAAATAGTTTTATCTCGATGAAAGTGTCCAACCAATCCTCTACTATGCTTCTTTTTGTTAGGTTTTCCCTCATGAAACTATTTGGAATGCACAATTGGACCCATTTCAATAACATTCCATCTTGGATTATAAAATCCAACCATCTGGTCTTGTTTAGAGTAATACGTACAAATTTTGCCTCTTATTCAGGGCATCTGCAACCCTATTAGACTTTCCACTCTTGTGATTCAAAATAAAAGTGTAACTTTGCAAAAACTCGACCCATTTTAAATGTCTTTAATTCAACTTTCCTTGGCTATTCAAATACTGTAAAGCTTGATGATCAGTAAACAAAATAAATTATTTAGGAAAAATATAATGTCTCAACTTCCTAAATGTCTGACCTATATGATAAAACTCTTGATCATAGACATAATATTTTCTTTTGGCATCATTCAACTTATCACTAAAATTAGCAATGGACTTACCTTCCCAACTCAAAACAACTCGAATAGCATTGCCACTAGCAAAATTTGATCAAAGATACATTTTGTAGGGAGCTTAACTGCCTCCTTTTGTTTGATCAGCCTATATTCATCTAAAAAGTTTTATTTCCATTGCACATATTTTTTCAAATTAAACCTTATCCTTTTGCACCTAGCAGAAGTTAATACTATGGCTAACTTTGCATCACTCTGAACTACATGGTTTTGCCCATTATCTCTCAGCGAAGGAGATTGGAGTGCGAGGCGAGGCCCTGAAACCAAAAATGTTGGCCATGGCGAGCCCCTGTTCGACTGCTTCCACGGCCTTGACTCGAAGATTACATTCATCTCTGTCAAATTCGAAACCGCCCACATGTTCTTTATCTTACATTTCCCCAAAACTCAATTTTTTAGCAGAAAGAGAAATTCATGTTACGCGAAACAGGATAGCAGCAAAAGCATCCGAAAGAGAAATTGATCTTACGCGAAACAAGATAGCAACGAAAGCATACGAAAGCGCATCCAAAAACGCACCCGAAAGCGCATCCAAACGCACATCCAAACGCGCATCCAAAAGCTATATAAAATTAATGCAACCACCAGGCGTCGAAGACGATTACATCCCTGAAGAGTACCGTAAGTTATTTGAAGAAATTCAAAAGCTTGGCGCTGTAAGTTGAATCAGATTTTGCCTTCCCAATTTCTATACTTAGTTGCTTTTTACTGCTTATTTTGCAATATTGTTTGTGCATGTTAATTGGCTTCTATGAACGATAGAAAACGTGTTTTGGGATTTCATTTGTGGTAATTGCACACAATGCAAACCCCAGTTCTTGTCGAAGCTTCAAATGGCTTGCACTTCTTCTCTTATTTCTGCTATCTTGGAAAAAAAAATTGTTTGGCATGTTTTTTCTTCTAAGGATAGACAGATGGATAAATTAGTTGCAGACTTTCTTGAAGAAAAGCACTGTTTATTCGAATTTTTTTGAACGAGAAAATTAGCAATGTTTTACCAGTTACTGATCTCCAATAGTTGTAGAATGCCAGATTATTTCTTTTGGTTGCCTAAATATTGTACATTGTTTTTCTGTGTAGGACATCTCAAAGAAAACTTGGTATCCAAAGGCAGCTGATCATGAAAATCTTAAAAAAACCTGGTATATTGTTGATGCCACTGACAAACGCCTTGGAAGGCTAGCTTCAACCATAGCTATACACATTCGAGGAAAAAATCTACCAACCTTTACTCCAAGTGTAGACATGGGAGCATATGTTGTTGTGGTATGTGTCACCAAGTGTGCTTTTCAGTGCCAATGTTTACACCATAAATACTTTCATTAAACAATAACTAGAAATATAAGAGGTACCTTGGGTAAAGGTTGCAGCATTCATTTTGCACTTTTTGTGAATTTCAAAGGCAGCTAGTTTTCGTAAAGAATCAAAACAGCTTCTTGCTTACAATTACAATCATGGTTATTTTCTTGTTATAGCATTTCATTGAGTAAAAGAAGAGATATAGTACTTGAAACTTTATTGTGGGGCATGTGAGTGGATCTCCCTGACCTACATGACTGCTGGAGTTTAGACCATTTAAATTTGTGAAGCTTAAGTCCAACTTTAACTCGACATGAACTAGTGTCATTGGAATCATTTTTCCACAGTCCATAATCTGCAATGTAATCTTTTTCTAGATTAAACTGTGAATATTTTTCGTTCGAAGTTTTGAATCGCTAGCAGTGATTCATCATCAGGAAGGATTATGTGATTTTTCAAATTGTCGAATGAAAAATATTCACACAGTTTTATCCAGAAAAAGATTACATTGCATGAACTAGTGTTTTATGACCCGAATTTGGGCTACGGGCTTAAAACTTTCCTTTCTCCAACCGTCATACCATTCTTAATTTCTTTTTGATAGATTGATCTACCCACCAGGTTTGAACCTAGGTTGTTGTGATAAGCACCTGACTTATTAGGTGTCAATGATTCATTTGTTGGAGATCAAATGAAGAATAATAAGATTTCTTCATTTTGTAAAAATCATGCATAACAATATTTACCGAGATTTGAAAGGCTTGCCTTTGTTTTGTTTTTTAAGTTAAACATTTTTTTCTGTTCTTTTGTTCCTTCTTGTTTCTAGTAGCGGTATTAATGACCTAATATAGTGTTAGGGTCTGGTATTCATAGCTTTTCGTTGCTGTACTTCCTTTTCTTTTTCTATTGTGTACCTTTATATTTGTGTGCAAATATCAAACAAAAAATTGTAGACCATCTTACATCCTCATGATGGATCAGGATCACGGAATGTGATCTGAAATGATGATGCAAAATCCACTTATTAGGTGTCAATGATTCATTTGTTGGACATCAAATGAAGAATAATAAGATTTCTTCATTTTGTTAAAAATGATTCATAACAATATTTACCGAGATTTGAAAGGCTAGACTTTGTTTTGTTTTTTAAATTAAACATTTTTTCTGTTCTTTTGTTCCTTCTTGTTTCTAGTAGCGGTATTAATGACCTAATATAGTGTTAGGGTCTGGTATTCATAGCTTTTTGTTACTGTACTTCCTTTTCATTTTCTATTGTGTATCTGTATTTGTGTGCAAATATCAAAAAAAAAATTGTACACCATCTTACATCCTTATGATGGATCACAGAATGTGATCTGAAATGATGATGCAAAATCCTATACACATTATTTTATAGAAGCTCTACCCAATTTCATGGATTGCGAAAACTGAATGTTCCTTACAGTATATCTTCTATGAGTTTGTTGTGAACTGTTTTTACAAAAGTAAAATCATCTCCATTTTGATAGTGTTAGATGTTTTAAAGTAATGCTTTTTTCTTTTAAAATTGGTTAATGAGGGCTTATGTCTCCTTGGCCCATGGAATGGAGGCTTGGTCCTCTAGCACGAATAGTTTGCACTTTCCTTTCACGACATTAAGTCTTCAGGAGCATGCCCATTGGTTTTTGGTGGAATCGAACTTGGGTGTTATTGTGGAAATGCTCCATCTTTATCACTCAGTCATGGCTGCTGGACTTAAATCATGTAAATATTATGTCAAACAGTATTTTGTAATAATATCCTGGTTTTGTGAAATGGGATAACAAATGCAAAGCTCCCATCTTGTATAACATTTACTCTTCTATGTAGTAAATGGCAGGACATTTTAGCTTACTTTATTTTCACTTGCCATTCTAAACTGAAGATGTCATGCCAAAAGGATCAGGTCTGATTAATTATGAATATGTAGGTAAGGTTGGTTTGGGACTGCTAAGGGAGCCTTGATATGACAATAAAGCAAATTGAGTAAATGTGAGAGGGGAAATCTACACTAGCAAATGAGCTCACTCAGATATTTTTAATAATGGTAACATCTGAAAAGGAAACCCCATATAGAGTCACATTTGCTTCTACTATGGTCAGTTGGATTTCATAGTGTGCGTTAACTTCTCCATTTACTTTGGTCAACTTTGCTTCCTCCATATATCCACCAACTAGAGGTTAGGATGGGCTGTTGTTTGGCTATTACATCTTGGAAGATTAGAAATTATTTGATGCAGATGCTTTGGGGAGTTTTATGATAATTGACAATTTACAGTTATGAAAACCATTTAGCTGTAGATGAAGGCATTCCCTCTCTGTTTGGTTGTCGTCAGTAAGAAAACCTTGGTTGGGTTAGTTTCAAAAAGGTAAATTGTTTCTGTAGCAGAAATGTTCTTATTCAGGCATTCTTGAGCACAATCTTCTCTCATTGGTATTTCTGTGGCTTTAATCTATTTGAAGGCAGTGGGATAATGTTAAATCTTGTGACTTGGGTAAATGAGAACTAAACTAGAGTCACTAATAACTACTGGATGCTATGTCTGGGATATAAATGGATCCATACAACTTCTTTTTCACAGCTAATCAGTTTATATCTTGTGGCCAAGAGCCCATTTATTTTTGTGCAAATCTATTAAGCTTGTATTGATATCTCCAATGGATATAGATTCTTCTGAATCATATTAGGTTGGTCATGGCATATAATTTTCATTGGAATGGCACTTAATAGTTGTAAAGTGTAAATGAATAATTAGACTGAGAGCTTGATATTATTGGTGTCAAAATTTTATGGAAAGATTTGCCACCTTGTAGGTGAGGGAAGTTGGGTCATTACATAGTGGTATGTGAGTGTGGTTTGTAGCCACACACACCTTTAGAATGAAATTATTTTGGCATCTTCTATGTCTATGCTTGGTTGCATTATTGGGCATAGCCTGCTTTATAAATTTCTAGCCGATTTTTTGGGCCAAGAACTCAAAATCTTAAGTTGATTCATTCTGACCTGCATATGAGACATTTTAGTGTAAAAAGATTCAAGAAAAGAATTTCTCTGTATGCGTTGATTGAAATTTTCTAGGTGTTTATGACCCTGCAGTGTTTTTTGGGGTCTAGGATGTTGAGTTTCTGGTTAGAAATTTATTATGCTTTTGTACCTATATTCGTAGGCATTTTTGGAGTTAAGGGGTTATATGGAGGTTTGAGAAGTTGGCACTCCTAACTAAATCCCAAAGGTACCATAACGAAAGACACTATACCATTGTAGAATATCATCAATGGATTTTGATTTTTTGGGATTTTGCAATTTTAGTAGTTAGTGCTCTTCCAAAAAGAGTTACAAAAACCCTGTAAGCTGAATTACAAATGCATTGAATTTGGAATGTATACTTTAGATTTCAGCTTCCATATTTTTGTTCAATATTCATCACTGGATGAATATTTATTGTTTTCTGTTGATCAAATTTGTGATAATTTATGAAGTTATGAATGATGAACCTTGAAAATCATTAATAAATTGCTTATTGCTGTCAAGGCAAAAAATACTTGTTCTCTATTGGGAGAACACTCTTGCTTCCTCCACTCAGAATGCTGATGCTCTCATACACCGATGATATCCATGTTCATTTATATAATTCTGGCTAAAATCAATCACAGCTTGCAAGGACTCTCCAAGGCGCTAGAGGCAAAATGTGAACACTAAGCAGTTCAACAAAGATGCATTAACTTTCTTGTAACTAATGTGCAACACTTTAAGGGACAACAAGATTGCAAATCAAAATTTGATTAAATAAACAAGCGGACTGTCAACAGATTCTGCGAAAGTGCTACCAAAATCCCCTAAAATATATTGAATCTATTGAGCAACTCCTGACCAATGATAAAGGTAGAAGAGAGCTTGTTAAAGTGATTCAGCACAAGAACGCTAGGTTTCCCTAAACTAGTCATCACTGCAATGAACCTTAGTTTACTAACTACCCCTTGCCTTCGCAGAAGTGGAATGCCAATCCAAATTGAACAGACTTCTGGTTGAAACAAGAGCCCTCTCCAGTATGATGAAGATGCCCTAGCTCTTGAAATCCTGAAATGGCAAAGCAGCAATGGCCTCATGTACACCTGGGAAACTAAAAATATGTAGCCCTTTACTTCAATATATATGAAAACAATAGATGAAAAATCAGTACTCTAAGTTTGTGTAGATGTGTTCTCCCTTGTCTTGGCTGTGCTCTTTAGTTTCTAGTTGCTTGTTATGGGCATGTTGTTATCTACCTATGAATCTTGCTTCCGTGCTCAAGTATTATAAATTATTATTTTATCAAATTTTTTTTTTATTGAATTGGCGTGCAACTTTTCATTAAAATTTGTTGTCATTATTCATAATTTTTAGCATTTATACACATAGGGACCCTGCCATATTTGCACTTGATTTACACCTGCATTTGATGTGTATCTGCACCCATGTGTAACTAAGTTTAGGATTTTGGCACAGTTCTCAATGATACAATTAATTGGGGCGAACTATTTTCACAAACCTGACTTGAGAAAATTCATTAATTTCTAGTCCTAGTTCAACTATAGCAGTCAAAGTAACGAGTTACCATGATCAACGTTCTCATTGCAAGTTCTTTGGTCATTATCATACTAACAGTGGATAATTTTTGAACATTATCACAGCTAAAAAGTTATTTGATTTATATAAGACTGGAGCAAAGTCGCCTGGCAAGCTTACTGCTAGAGTAAACTGTGCTGCACTATACATATTTAAATAGGGAAAAACCCTTCACCCTTAAAATATTACGCCAAAAATTGCTAAAAAAGAAGGTAAAAGAAACTTGAATGACATGGGTAGGTTTTGAAAAGAATAAATCCGTCTAAATATCAAAAAATTAAATGGTAATCATAAATGAGACAAAAGCTTACCATTTATAGTCTTTTTACCAATTACCATCAAAATTTTCTTATGGTTAAAACTTAAAAGCTATATTTCTAATCAATATTTTGTAGCCATTTTCTTCTTTCCTCTTTTCAGGAGACACCTTGTCTTTACATCTTCTAGAGTAAATGCTGCAGAACCTCTCTGGAGTTCATCCGTACTTTGTGGAAATTTGTGGTAGATAATTGGGGATGTATTGCTATATGACTTTGGTCAGCAGTTACTTTTATAATATTCTCTTCACTCAAATGGCATCATCTCGCCAAATTCCTCGTTTATAGAGTAGTGATATTTTGAACATGATATTAGTCTGTAAAATATAAATTGTTAATCTGTTATTTGTCAATGAAAATGTGGTGTAGTAATTACAATTGTGAATGTAAACTCTCTTTAAGATTATTGTTTTGATTTCCTTTCCAATCCAACTTATTGCTTTTAAGTTTTGGTCATCGAAGGTGCATTATGCAAATAATATAAGTGTAGTTTGTTATAATTTTAATAACTTCCCAAGTACTTTCAAGTTTATTTGGTATTTTCTTATCTGTAACAGCCATGAATTCCTTTGTTGACTGCTTACAGTATCAACATGCATTATTAAACATCTGGCGCAAACCATTTTATAATTTCTTGAATGTTTGTATACTAATGGTTATGAAAATGCAATGCTAACAGGTGAATGCAGAAAATGTAGCTGTTACAGGAAATAAGAGGTCTCAAAAGGTGTATAAGAGATACTCAGGCAGACCTGGTGGGCTAAAGGAGGAAACGTTTGATTGCCTGCAAAAAAGAATTCCAGAGCGTATTATTGAACATGCAGTCAGAGGCATGCTCCCTAAAGGACGTGTACGTCTTCATTCTCTTTCATTTTTCAATGTTTTTTGAACTTTTTAAATGTTCTTTTTGAAGTGGAGACCATAAAATGACTCACAATCTGATTTACTGAAAGCTTGATCTTCACAATTCAACCTGAAGTATCTAGCACATAAGCATTTCACATGGAGATATTGTTTTCAATGATTTGCAGGAAGGAATGTATGTTTCACAACCACAAAACATTGATGTAACAGTTATACACAGCATACAACCTATACTAAGCATACATTTCTATACCACACATTGCTTGAAATGAACAAAGAAGTAAAGGATTGAAGACAAATTGCAATAACTTGATTGAATTCACTCAAACAGAACAATGACCAAAGTAATTGAGAAGGATAACTTGCCACTTTTCATTAAAATCAGGAAGGAGTTTGATTACAAAACTCAGCTCATGAGTTACAATACATTCTTCTTTAACTAACAGCAAAAGAGAGAAGAAAGAACTAAACTAGAAGAAGACCTTTGATGTCCTTTTATGAAGAACAAGGTTTAGAATTAGGTCCTTGATTGACTCCATTGAAGACTGAGTTGTCTCCCTTGATTTGTGGTTGTATGTATGGCTGAAGTTGGAAACTTTGCCCTCCCAAAGTCAGGAAACTGACTTCTGAATCTCTGTCCCTAGAAATCTGGACCCAAACAATCTGACATGCCAACCTCTTATTTGAAATTTAAAGTCATATTCTGACATATCCTCAAAATCTGCAAACAGACTTTTGCTTCTGAAATATTCTCCTGAAAATGGGCTTCATTTATGACATCCCAAATTTTGAATTTCAAAAGGGCGTCCTTTATGTCAATAGGTATCTCACCAACTTGTTTCAACTATCAAAAAGATGCATTACTTCTCATACAATAGGTGACCACCTTCACTTAACAGCATATTTCTCTCTGATAACAAACATTGAACTTCAGGAGCAGTGTATCCATATAACAGCAGCATTAAACCTTTGTAAGACAGCATAGATCTTTGTCATCCACTCTCTGTTCATCAATGACAATCTTATCTCTGTCATTGTAAATTACTGTCTTTTCAAACTTTTGTTGTTGATCCATCCTTGACCACTGCTTTCTTCATGTATATCACTGCTTTAACGTAATGCTCATCACTGTTTTTAAACTTTGTTTCACTACAATTTATACATTATATCACATCTACATTCACCTTGCCACTAACAAATACAACTTGTAAAGAACATAGTGAACGACCCTATGACAGTTGAAGAAACTCCTCTGAAATATTTGAGAACAATGCATGCTTTCATTGACTTCATCCAACTCTGCAAGTAGTCATTCTGCTGCTTTTCTTTGTCACTAACTATCACTTGATGGACATACATTATTTCTACTATTAGTAGTATTCATTGTCATTCCTTCTGATATCTGATAAAATTTTAGTCCTTATATAGTTTGGTAGAAGCTTGGGATGCAGAGCATTGTAATCCTTAATAGCAGCAGCAATGGAGTCAAAGCAAGCACTAGTGGAAGGTTATACAAGTTGCCTTGTGGATCAATCCCAACACAAATACTCCTTTATCATTTCAATCTTCTTTTGAATCACTTCAACATTCAACTATGGGTGATGATTGCTTTGTGACAGATCTTAACAAATACTGCTGCTACTGATCTTAGGATGTTTCTTGTTCTTCTGTACTAAGGACTCATTTATTGCTCTTTACTTTTAGGTTTGCCTTTTGATGTCTCCACAACCTTCCATCACTGTCAAAACCCTTGTGTATGAAGTGTATTCACTGTCTTGATCATTTGGCACTTGTTGTGAAACATTCTTCTTTATACTGTTTTGAACACTCATACCTTGTCTTTGTTTTTTAACTTTGGTTTTCACTGTCATGATAACACTGGTTGGCATTGTCTTGATGCATTCTTTACTCACTGGTTTCCGTTTACTGGTTGATGCATTGAAAACCATTGCTTAGACATTCATTTGATGGCTACTTTTCTCCTTTGATCTCACTCCGCAAACCTTTCCATGGAGAATATTTTAACCAAGATGCAGGACTGCTCTTTACTTCACTACCAACCTGATCTGCACCTTGAAACACATGTTATTCACTGTCATAAGCAGCAGTGTCTTGCAAACTTTTAACCACTATTATTATGGCAATGCCACCTTCTACACCTTCATAACAGTGCTATGATCTCTGTTCCTCTTAGCAGTCCTATATTTAGTATTTATCTGTTCTTAGCATTGAAGGTATCCTTAATTTATGACAGTCACTGCTCTTTGTACACTCTATTGTTAATGACGTATCTCTGCCTCTGTCATTATCTTTATGACAGTCATGACTGTTTTGGAATTGAATACCATTGTTTTGCATCCTGTTGTGACATTGTTGACATTTTTTATTACTGTTTTTAATGTCTGTCATAACAATCCTTTGATTGTTGCGTCTTCAAAGCTAATTGGTTCTACACTGCTCACTGAGTTTGCAACCACCCTCTTCACCATGCAAATACAGTGACTTTCATTGCCATGAATGCCTATTTCTTTGCACTACTCATCCTCACTAGCCTTTTCCCCTTGATAACAACAAACTCTCTATATTTGTATCATCACAAAATACTGTCTTTTATATTGGTTCTTGGGGACAAAAATCAGATCTCTATGAGAAAACAGAGTCCCTTCCTTATAACAGTGAGATCTCCATTAGAAAAGCAGTGAAAACTCTGAAATCCTTGAAAGTGCAGCTCTAAACTCTAGAAATCTGCTTTCATCCTCCCTAAACTGCTATTTGATGAATGAGATCATGTCCTCCAAAATAGAACTGCTGCTCTCATTGGATTTGGTGTTCTTTGGCTGCATTACTTCTTCATTCTTTCTATCACTGACTGAAACTCATATTACTGTTGTCACTTCAATCTTTTCACTGTTATCTCCATTACTTAACAATCACTATTTAGTATTTTGAGCATTTCTTATCTCTGCTCCAAATAGTGATATAATTCATGATATCCTCAGAGGAAATCCCTGTGTAGATCCATTTTGTCCATTTGACGAGGTTTCCTTGGCCTCTCTAAGTAGTTATTGCTAACACATGTCCTGATCTTGGGCTCAGCCTCATAGAACTTCTGGGCATATTCCCTTGATACGTGACAATATTCATCATAGTGACGAATCTTGAAAACCCTCTCTGTTCCTTGACATATTTGATCTTTGCGTTAGCAGTCCTCTTTGTGACTCTTAGTCATTGCCTTGACCTCTAACATGATAATGGCTTCTAATACCCTTAGGGTTGTATATTGCTTTGCAAAGCTGCCATTGCTCTTTATTCCCATGGAGTCTCTCCTGACTACTCTTGTAATCTGCATCATGCATTGATCTATGGTGATTTTCCTTCTAGCATTATCTCCCTCAAATACAATAAATGCTTTTCTCATGAAAAATAATGGATATCACACAAAAAGTGGACATCTCTCAATTGAAAAGTAGGTAGAACGTCAGGGTTTGTAACTCTGGATTAAAACCCTATCTCTTACTACTATTGCTCTTGACTTCTCCTTCCCTTTCAAGAGTAACTAAAACCCAAAAATCCTTTCAAGCCCAAACCTTAGATGCAAGATTTTGCAATAAATCTTTTCTCTCATGGAAAATAGAGAAGTCATAATAAGGAGCAGACCTATCCCCCTGAAGGATGATGTGCATGATCTTGTATAGGCTGTCTATGGGTCCAATGAGGCTCTTCCACTAATTTTTCACCATCACGATGCCCTTTTCACATCCAAATCTCTGAGAGCAGCACGCTTACTGCTGTTATCTTTGTGATTCTGTGCTCTCTCCTTGAATGGAATCTTCTGTCCCTTTGAATCCGCTATTAATCCTGAAGAAACCCGCTATTGTTGCAATATAAATCTTCTGCTCATTTCAATGTATTTGCTATTTTAATTCCCAGATTTGCTGCTGCAATTAAAAACCTAGTGGTTCTTCAAACAAAAAGCTGCCTTTTGCTTATGATCATCCATAAAAACTGATAAAGCTTGCAAAATCTTGCCATTTCTCTTCTTTGCGGGCATGCAAGGGTTACACTTACCTTAACTCCAGCTCAAGACCCGAGTTTGGCTCTTTGACATTAAATAAAATAGGAAACTTGACTTAACTTTTCCCTCAGTGAATTTTTTGATTTTACAAGCCTTTTACAAGAGATGCAAACTCCAGCTCAAGATCCAAGTTTGGCTCTTCGACATTAAATCAAAAGGAAACTTGACTTAACTTTTCCCTCCTTAGTGAATTTTTTGATTTTACAAGCCTTTTACAAGAGTTGCAAAATAATAAGAGCGTTCTTTTAACATTAGGACCTAGGAACAAGGGCCCCTTTTTATATCAAAATTCAAGGAAACTTGAAGGCCTCTGAAGCATAGAACTCATCTCTAGAACACGAACCCTTTATAATGGACATAAGACTTGGTGCAGGGCTATTTTGACCTGTAGGAGGAAAAATAGGCAACAGTAACTCTCCTTACATCTCTTACACATGGCATAAAATCCATGTGTAAGTCATACAGTTACCGCTTACCTTAAATGTAAACAATGTATAAGTGCATCCACACGTCCCTATTAGATTTTGATATAACTTTTATGCTTCACTCTGTGGATAATTGGTCAAATGCAATGCAATGGGAAATAAGACTACATATAGTATGCAAAGTACAATGTTGTAGGGGATGTCCAAGTCAAACACAAGCATTAGAAAGTACTTGCTAGTTTGACTAGCATGAGTCATTATACCTTCCTAAGACATATTACTCAATTATTTTTTCTTGGCTCTATATAAAGGAGCATTGGTGTTGGGCTCCCTCTGGAAAAACCCAGATAACATGTGCCTTGCAAATTACTGAAACCAGAATATGGTAATATTAGCGGTGATAAATATGATGAATATTAGGTTTTCACAATCCGCAAGATCGACTAAAAAACTTATGGAAAAAACTTGTTTGTTTAATTTTTATCAACATGTCAGATTGTACTCCAAGGTTCATTCTTTTTATCCCAATGATGGATCAAGGAGTGCAATCCAAAATGTTGATAAAAATTAGACATGCAGAAATTTTTCGCTAAAGATTTTTACTGGGTGATAAATATATCAAAATTTGCTGGACATAGCCACAGCCACAAATTCCCAACCCAAACAGAAAGATGAAACTTAAACTACTACCACAAAGACAACACACAAACAGAAGTAAACATATCTATGTGGGCTAGCCAACTAACAGAGATAACATAATACTTCATTGCCTAAGCAGTAGAAAAAGAAGATACAGAAGTAACACCAACCCAACCATGCAACATCACACATTTGTGGGATCCTTTCAACCTCCAACAGCAGCAAGGGTATGGTCTTCTCTCATAAATTATAACTTAAACATCCAGGGCTGTATTAAACCTTAGTTAATGCTAGAAATGATGAGGTTTAAAATATGATGGGGATATTCACCTCATAACAATGTTTTCAAGGTCAGGCTGTGCTAGTTGGTCTTGGACTGCTTTCAACATTATCATATCGATACAATGATTGGCTAGGCAATGTGCTGCTCTGTTACCTTAATGAAAGCAGTGCTCTCATTGAAAAGCCATCTAAACTCTTGCACAAAATGCTAGCTTCGCTTAGGATCCCATTCACTGGCCAATCTGGATAGCTACCTCATGGTATGGCTTCGATAATCACCTGAGAGTTGTCTTCCTCACCTACCGATTCCATAACTGACTGTATGCCTAAGTTCTGTGATTTTGATGATACTACATGCAAGTTCCATTTGGGGCATCAATTGGTTGATTATTTGTTTGCTCATCAAACTTGGCACCTGTTTCCTTGTGAGTTGGAATTGATTTGCAATCCTGCTTGTTGAATCTTTGCTACAAGTTTTTTGCATTCTTGGACTACAAAAAAGGTGTCATGGTGCTTTTATTATGTTTAATACCCTAGTAGTAATGAAGAAGCCAGATCCTAAAGGCTTGTAATTATTGCGTTTTGAGGTCATTGATAAGATGTAGGCACTAGCATTGACAATTAGATCATTGACATAAGACGTGGCACACAAAATGTCTCCACCAGTGGTTTTGATATAAAAACAATGATACGAAAGATTCATAGTGAAGCCATTTTACACAAAGTACTCATCAGTACAAGTATACCAGCATGGGGTGCTTGATTCCATATAATATGTATTCTTTTTACTGACATTGTGATGAGACTCAATATTTATAGTTGACCAATGGAATGTGGGCCTTTTCAACAGTGACAAATTGGTGTGAATGTGGGTTGAGGTCCACATAAACTTGCTGTTTTTCCTCTTGTTCCTTGTGATCTGAATGGCTCAAATCCCTGGATACAATCTCAGCACTTGTATAGGTTACATTGCCATTATTAGACTTTCTGAATTGCTTCTTTATGTTTACGGAAATGATACTTAATCTTGGAAAGCTATCAGATCCCACCCTGTCCTCTGTCCAGATTTAAATATTACCTGTTTTAATCTCTGGCTTAGTTACTGGATTCGTACTGGCAGCCCCTGCATCCGATGTGGATCCGCAATCAGATGCTGTTTGGATGCACATCCGGGCCCCAGAAGCACTTTTTCACCTAAAAAACAGATGTTAAGGTGTTTTTTATTTAATATTTTTTCCATAAAACCCTAAAACGACCCTTTATGAGGATCTTACTAGGCTCACTGCAGCTTATGATGATGATGACATCCCTACAAATGGTGCATCTAGTGCGAGTGAAACTGCCTTGGGTTCAAATGATCTTGAACTTGTAGCAGCTGAAAATGAAAATCCAATAGATGATTTTTTTGATAATCCTTTTGATGATTGAGGAATCATGAACTACATTTTGTAATTGTAATGATTTTCATTGGAATTGTGAACATAGACATATATGATATATGATATGGCACTTATTTGAATATTTTTGAACTATCAATTGACATTTAATATTTATCTTTGGCATTTGGCATTGATCAATGATGAAGTATCATACTATCAAATGATTTAATTCTCTATATTTCTTTAATTTTTTTGTATATATATAAATTTATAATACACACACACAAACACACATGTACCCAAATGCATCCAAACCCCCCAATTTTTTTTCCACATAT
Source organism: Chamaecyparis obtusa (assembly GCA_027943335.1). NCBI lineage: Eukaryota > Viridiplantae > Streptophyta > Pinopsida > Cupressales > Cupressaceae > Chamaecyparis > Chamaecyparis obtusa. The sequence goes on along the minus strand of BSBK01004178.1, from coordinate 2,166,901 downwards.
CCACATACCAGGTTCTTGTACCCACATCTGTACCTGCATCTGAATCAGTAACTTAGATCTCTGGTTTACAGATTTAGCCTTAGGATTGAAATGGGCGGATTCCATATTCAAAGTACTACTAGGTTCTGTGGTGCCCTCTATCTACAATTATGTGACAAGTTCATTTGATTGCTTTTTATGAGATGCAATGTAGCCTGTGTTACGTACATTTATTATGTATGCACTTCATGGCTAGGCACCTGACATTTTTTTTTTGTTTTATTTGCAGCTGGGTAGACGACTTTTCACACATTTAAAAGTTTACAAAGGGCCTAATCATCCACATGAGGCTCAAAAGCCCGTGCCACTTCCCATCATGGATAAGAGAATAATGATAGAGAAGTGAGCGATATTTATGCAGATTTACAATTTTTATCTGTCCTCTGTATGTGGTTGTATGCTGACATCTGCTCGTGTAAAATTTTTGAAATCAGAGTTGTGGAAGTATTAAACTCTGCAACATGGACAGAAGTTTTTTTTGTAGAAAATAGCTTTAAGGAGCTATATGTTCATTTTCTCCAAATTCTTTTTCCTCTATTGTACTTGTGGCATGGAGATAGCATTGTATTTAGCTATTTGGTATTCTATCATCAATATAGTTCAACACAGTGAGTACATTTTTGAGGTTCTTAATTACAAAGTCTGACATTTGCATGTAACTACATATTCAGGAGTAGTAGTAATCACTGTTGATAAATGGAAATGTTTATACACTAATGCATCTTGTTAACTGAAAAGAAATCCTAAGTGCTATGGAGACAGAATTTTAAATTTAAGAGCATGTGGAGAGTCTAAAAGTGATGTATTTGTCTCTGATTCCTTAAATCAAACTGCATTGTGTTCTGATATGGTCTGATTTGTGGCTAACTTAATGTAGGATTAATTAGCCGATAGGCTATATAGCATGAGGTTTCAATAAAACCCGTCTCATGCTATAAAACCAGTCTTTGTACCAGTAAACATCCCCAGAATACAAGCTAAAATTTGAATTTTTCACCGTAAATCTGGCTCACGATGGGAAAGCAGTCAAGACATTGGAAAACCAGTATGTTACTAGGTAAACTACCCCTTAAAGCATGCAAAAAAATAAATTGCATTGAAAGATTAAATTATAACATCTTTGTAATAAATGCAGATCAGATTTTGCTAATCAAATTGGATCTCATCAAATTTTAACTACAAAAATCTTATTTCCAGCTCAACAATTTGATATTTTAACATCTACTTTTTGTGTTATAAATATAGTGAAGCAGCAGTTGCAGGGAGATTTACATTGGTTCATCTCAGACTATGTTTTGCTTTGGTAAGGTTCCTTAATAGTTTTCCTGCACAGCCCCACTTTTCTTTCATCAACATTGTTCACAGCATGATACATTTTATAAAAACCCTCGGTCCCTAAGGTACACTCTCTGGATTATTGCATTATTTTGGAGTCATTCTTGAAAGTCCATGAATCTACTTTTAGATATAAGTAGACTTGTGCTGAATCCTAAAACTTCTGATCAGCAATCAAATGGTAGTAGAGGTATGATCATTGAATCCAGAACCACTATTTTTCATTTCTCAAATTGTATTTTGCGCAGGAAAGAAGCTGAAAAGCTTGCCTATCCTCCTCTCAATTTCAAAGGTGGTAGGGATTACGAGCTTTCAGCAGACAACTTTTGCATTTGGATACCTAAAATATCTTGTGCTTGGCAGTGTTGGGTAACTATTGGGAAATCCTTCCATCTTTGAAAACATACAGCAGTGAAAAATTACATATCCTTTATGACAGTGCTCATGACGTGCTCTCTTTCAAGCCCACTAAGTGTTATTCTCTCTAAATAATCATCACCCTCTTCTTCTTCCTCTTCTGTTTGCTCTGTCCCTGCCATTTCCATTTCCTTTGTCTCTCTCATTTTCATTCAACTTTGAATGTAATATGTGATCTCCTGTCTTATGTAAATATTAATCTTTATATGATTTAATTTATCTGGTTATTCAGTTGAATTAGATTTGGTCAGTAATTAGCCAATAGATAGCTATTTAGCCACTTGGCTATATATTGTGAGGTTTCAGCCTAAACCTGTCTCATGCCAGAATTAGGTGCCATTAAACAACTTTTCAATCACTGTTTCCTGTTAAACATTCCTCGCCTCACATTGGGAAATAAATCTTGGTTTGCATTTATTATTCAATAAATATTAAATACGACATTGATCACACTTAGCTAGTCTTCCTGTCTACCTGTTGCAAATTGCAAGTGAGAAATACATAATCCACCAGATGTCTAGCCCAAGACGATTCCGTTGCCGTTGGCATCCAGCTGTGAACAGAGTTATGTGTGACATCCAAATGCTGTACTCATTTATCGGTTCCCCACAAGTGATTTCCAGAAGATGCCTGAACCAAATCTTGACTTGCATTTAATCTCCGAATCATATTGGATCTCCATACCATCTAAAATCCTTATATTTTCAGACCCGTCTTTTGTCTACTGTGAATGGATTGAAGCAGCAGCTGTAGGGAAATTGATTTTGGAACATTTGATTTAAAAAAAATTCTAGTGTGGTAGCATTTTGTAAACTTTTCCTGCAAACTCTGCCCATTTTTTCTCATCAACATTATTTTGTTGTGGTTTATTTCACTCAAAAACATTTCTGTTGTTATCTGTTAAATCAGGCATGGTTGTCCAGAAGAAAAATAATTATGGGGGAGTTCAAATGTTCCTCGCCTGGCGCCTGATTTTTTTTTTTAACTCCAACCAATATTTTCGTTTAATTTGGTTAATTGTAGGGGCCACCATATTTGGCCACATAGCCATGTATGGAACAAATGTCATTATACAGGACATCCAGGCAATTTGGAATTAGTTGTCATTTCCATCAACACTACCGTCATTGTGAGTTTCAACTTTGGAATTTTTGTAAATATTCAGATGTATTCCGTGCCTTTTGGTTTCTATTTTTCAGCCATATTATCCTGCAGGCTTGTACTTCACACTCTGAGATTTAAACTTAATGAAACTGCTAATTTACACCAAATTTCTCTACTACCTGATAGCAAGCAAGGTTTGCACTCACCCAGTTCATGTTGTTTAAACAAAATCTTCTGTTGTTTTGTTATAGTTTGTGCTGGACTATAAAATAAAGGAGGGGTTAACCACTGTTTTTGGCCAGGCAAATTATCTCTTGTAGATTAGGCTGGTCTGATGGGTTTTCTGCCACAGATCAACTAAGGCTGAGGTCTGTAGAAGTGGCCAATATAAATAAAACTCTCGTCCCTCGGTAGCTGCATTCAGGCTCTGGTGGATGGGGAAAGTCACATTCCATGAAGAGCTTCTAAATTTACACTGCTTCTCAAGGTAGGAATGGCTTTGTTTTGTTTTTTCTTTTCATTTTTTTCTAAGTTGCCAGTTTGGGTTTGGGTTCAATTTCAGGTTTGAAGAACTGGTTTGTCGGTACAACAAAATTTTGAAATGGGGTTTGGGTTCATTAGTACAAAAACATATATATATATATATATATATATATATATATAGTTTAGAAGCATGAATTAAGATTAGATTGTCACATAGTATCATAAAAACAACAAAACACTATAAACTTGTAATCATAGCATCATATCAATGTCAAAATATTAAAATAATAATATTGAGTTCAAGTATCATTGTTTTGACTTTAAACAATTGGAACTTTATACTAAGTTTAATTATCTAAGAGATTATCTAAATCTTCCTCTTCTTCTTCTTCAAAGGCATTAGTTGATTGACAAACTGTGCCAATGCCAATGGGATCAGCTGCACCAATAACATTCTCGCTTTCCAAGTCCTCAAATGCTTATTACTTTTTCACTGTACAGAGAGCTTGTTTGTTTGTAATTAACATCCTACTTGAAAAATGTTAAAAAAGTAGCTTGCAACTCCCTTTACCTATTGAAGATATTGTTTAATGTTTAAAATATGATTTATCACTATAGAGAGCTTACAATTAATCAGACAGGACATTATTAGCAATTGGATATAAAAATTTTACTTGAAGAAATCTTGAGGGCTAGTTTAATATGATGTAATAAATATCTGATCTTCAGCAAATTCTGTTTTGTAATGTTAAAGATCTTATTCAAATTCTGTAATAATTGTTTTCCGCACTAAATTATAGAATGTTTTGCTGTGGAAATGTACCTGGTTCGCACTTGGCCTGCCTGGGTCTGCCCTGGTTCGACCTGGGCTTGGCCCGGACGAACCAGCCTGCCTGGGTTTGGACCCACAGGCGAACTGGACCCGAACCAAGAACTGGTTCAAACCCTGGCCGAACCAGGGTCCCAGGCAGGCGAACCGGACTTCATAGATTCTTTTTCCAAGTGACTTATTATCACATGATACATCCCATTGGTCGCATTGAACTACATAAAGAACCTAGAGAGATACCCCTGAGCAGTTCATCTATGCCCTCATAAGTATGATTTATCAAAGGCGTCAATGTTAGACTCCAGAGATAGTGCACAATGTTCAATTCATACTCTAAAGGAGCTAGTTTACTTCCCATTGTCAAACGAGTACAATCTTAAATTTTTAATTTAGAGAGACCTTAGCAGGTGATTACAGGACACGTTGGGTGGAGCTTGCCACAACTATGATTGCAAATATCAGTCCCTTTAATACATCTTATTCAGAACACATAATACTCTTCATTGGCCATGCCAATCAAGCTAAGGTAACTTGTACAAGGATAAGGGTTTATTCACTGTATACTGGTTAAAGGTAGAAAGTAGTCCAGAAAAAGGGTTTTGATAGAAAGTTACCTCTATGATTTGACAGGCTTGAATTGCAGATGAAGAGTTGGAGATACCTAATTCCCAAATTGAATAAAACAAGCATCTGCCAATGGGGAATGATCAACTAAGAAAGTAGGTTGCTGAATTAGAGCAAAGGCTACTTGCTCTGGATAGCCACACATCTGCTTCCACTCCATCTCTACCCTGCTCATCTCCACTTGCCCATTCTCCATATATTCCACCACTTGCCCCTTCTCCATTTATTCCACCTGCTATTGGTCAGTTGAGTATCAGCTTCTAACCATTAAAAGGGAAGTGTGATCCTGTGAAAAGAGAGTATCTCAACACATAGGATATCATTCCAAAGCTTTATGTGGGTGTTGCTATCTCTGCAACGCAGTCTTGTGAGATTGAATTCCCAACAACCATGCAGGACTCCTATTTGAGCCTTCTAAAATGATCATGTCCACTCTCATTCAAAACCCTGTCAGTGGCCACCCAGACCTCCTCGACTCTCAGACGTGGGGATGAAGCCACCCAATTAACACCCATCTTCATTTCCATCTCCATCTCATAAGTTGTCATTGCCTGGATCATGACAAAAGTGCTTCTTTGAGGATATCAACAATTACACTGCAGGGAGTAGAACAGACACCACTGTTTAAAACTTTAAACAAATCTCTAATCTACAATTTACCTAGACATAATTTCCAAAACTCATATAGCTTTTTCTTGTTCAAAGCGAAGTTGAACAGAAATTTAATGAATCTCATCCTTTTTCTATTGAGAAATTGAGAGTTGATGTACTATATAAAGATGATGAAGCTATCTTGCAGCTAATGTAGAGAAAAGTATATGCCAGGAAAGAAGTACTTTCTGTCTTCCGTATTGTTTTTTTGCCTAAGATACTGGATTCCTCTACAATGCCCCAATTTGATTCTGGATCTGTTTTGGTCCTGGTTCTTTTTGGATTCCTGTTGGGTTTCAGCAGGGTCCTTCCCTAGCGGCAGGACCCACAGGGAACCCAACCACCTGGGAGGGACCTGGGCAGAATCTGGGGAAACCCATAGGCAGGACCCACAGGGAACCTAGCCATCGGGGAGGGACCTGGGCAGAATCCGCGGAAACCCACGGGCACCCAAAAACGGGCCCCACATGCCATTTAAACAAAAAAAGTCTAAAAACCTTCTAAAACCCTAAATTCGACCATAAAGCATGCATTTGGTCATTTGATGATATTTCATTCATCTCTCAAGCATTTTTCATCATTTTTGCTTTGTGTGAACATGTTACATGTATGGATATATGTATGTATGTGTGTGTATATATCTGTGGAACTGCAACTTGCCCAATTTTTTTTTGTCAAACCTGCGAACCCAAACCTGAATCCATATCAGAACCAGGATTGATAGAAATTGATCATGGTTTGGAACACATCTGAGAATATATATATATATATATATATATATATATATATATATATATATATATATTGTGTTAATTAAAACAACATGCTTTACTTTGTTATACATTGTCATATATAATTTCTTTTAAACAATCAAATAGTTCCACTTACCACTATTACATAATCAAAAGAAATCAAGAGAGACATCGCTCCATTTTTCCGTGTTATATTAAGTCAAATGAATTTTGTTGTGTAACCCTTATTGGTTTTGGTTGTACACAATGAGTATATCCATAATAGCATATCTATGCTATGCATATATTAATGTAAAGAAAAATAAAATCCCTCCAAATGGGATTTTGATGTAGTTGAATTGGTAAAAGACTTCAATGACCAAAGTTAAGGAAATTTCTTTGGAAGCAGGGTAAATAAAATCCCTCCAAATGGGATTTTGATGTAGTTGAATTGGTAAAAGACTTCAATGACCAAAGTTAAGGAAACTTCTTTGGAAGCAAGGTGTCTCATAAGCACTACATGTATGACATGACATATAAGTCAAAATCTTAATAATAGTCAGCTTTCCATAAAAATAGAACATTCAAACATGTAGTTTTGTACTCTACTATTCATATTCACCATATGTCTATGCTTCTTTGGGGAATCACTTGAATGTAAAGCTTGATAACTAATCCTTAGAACAACACAAGAAAGAGAAAAACAAACACTCTGTTTGATAATGCAATGCTTACCTTTTGTGAGATTTAATAAAATAGTCACAAGCATCTCATTGACAAAGTTGCAAGGATCTCTATAAGTATTCTTAGGTGTTGAGTATATGTATATGTAAACACCACAACCCCTACTCACTGGTTGGTATACTCAGTCAAGACCAAGAAATTGTCTACATCAATGTTCTCTATATTTTTTTAGAGCACAATTACGTAGATCTAGAGCACATTTTTCCTTGTAGATAGACATCTCTTCCATGTATCACTTTATTTAAAATTTTTATTTTTATGATTGTTGGTATTTTCTTTCATGAAAACTCTTAGTTTATTTAGGGATTTGTTACCTTGATTTTATTTACTTACGTAGTCCTCATTTCATTTGTTTACGTAAAATTGAATATTTTTTAATTTTCCATAAAGATCAAAGTGAATGAGTGCCCACACAAAATTATTAAAATTCTTATATGATAAATTATCAAAACATAACAAACCTATAGCAAAATATCTCTTTATGAAATCAATCATAAAGAAATTAACAAAATATTTATATTTATATCTTTTATTCTCAGCAATGCAATATTTCTAACTTTAAATGTTGAATATAAAAATACTTTTTTTATTTAAATTTTTAAAGATTTAGAAATAACTAATATTAAAATTATTAAGAATATTAATAAAATCTATTAATTATTTTAATTATATCTAGAAAATAATATTATTACACTAATTAAATTAGATTGAGAAAACAATATCTAATTATACAACAAGTCATAAATTATTGTTCTTTATAAAATCAACATAATCATTGCACCTACATTACAACCTTGCTGTAAAATTTCTACAGCAATAAAATATTATATATTAAATTAATATATCATATACCCACATATAGAATTATACTATAAAATTATATTAATTTATTTAATTCTCTATTGCCAGGACTCTTACATCTCCTTAGGATGCAAGTACTAATAAATATTTACTTGTGATTCAAATGACTGGGTATTTTTGCTCATCCCTTACATTGCACGCAGACATAAATGTACATATCAATCCTTCTAATAGTCGACACCATTTATGTAGATATTGTTTATTATTGTGAATTCGTGAGATGCAGAATCATGTGAAAAGATGCAAACTTCCAATTTCAGGGTACAGATCTATCAAATAAGATACAAAGATAACACTCATGGTTATCAACAAATGCTTTAATGAATCGTTTAACTTGAAAATTCATAAGCACAGTTGCAAGTTCTAACTAAAAGTTCAATGATGACTGCAGATGTTGTAGTACAGTGAATGTGGTAGCCTTACGACTGCTTGTGCAATTAGCTGTAATTCAACATAAGGGAACTTATGGAAATGACAACCTAAGAGATCAGTTCCTCAAGCCGTCTCACAACTACCATTTATGCAGGTGTAACTTATCCAATCACAGGAACAATTTGTGGGAACAAATTATGTAGAACTCATACTGTAGTAGACCTTATATCATGTGCTAGACCTAGATATTACCTGAAATCCTCTTCTAGATTGACCATGGATCCATACGATGAAATTCATCCCATCCACTTACCATCAATGCTTCACTTTCCTATAAAATGGCGTGGAAGTCACTATTCCTGATGATTTTCATGACTTCCAATACTATAAGACGTTGGAAGTCCAATATGATAGATTCCATCATTGTCCCATTTTTGAAATCCATCTTCACAAAGTCATAGTGTTATGTTGATCCTAGTAATTGGTGTAGGAGCACCTGAAGAGCCAAAGGAACACACTTGGGTCAAGTGGGTGATCCAATAGAAATGAAGACAAATAAGATCTACAAGGTCATTTTGCAATGTACTAAAGCTCATGAAGCCATAAGATTAATTGTTGAGTCAAGTTTGTCCAATTTGTTACAAAATTGTCACATTGTCAAAATGTTACAAAATTGCCTAAAATTGGCATAATGATGTATTTGTAGGGATTAATTGGAGTTTTAGGTGTTTTTAATCATTTGTGTAATAATCAAGGCTTTTGGTCACCTTGAAAGTCATTGGAATGATTTAAAATGTTTTGGAGGGAAAACTATAAATCTAAATTCAAAATGTAATGGCTACTTTGTGAAACAAAGCAAATTAGTATTTGTTTTGATTAAGTAAAAGCAGGTTTTGAAATGACCTGAAACCTTGTACAATAACCCGAAAGATATAGCAATAAAAGGCCCAAATACAACAGTGGAGACCACAAACACAACATTAGAATGGAGTCACCTTGAAAGTCACCTTGAAAGTCATTGGAATGACTTAAAATGCTTTGGAGGGAAAAATATAAATCTAAATTCAAAGTCATTGGACCCAAAACAGTGGAGTCACCTTGAAAGTCATTGTAATGATTTAAAATGCTTTGGAGGGAAAACTATAAATCTAAATTCAAAATGTAACGGCTTAGTTTGTGAAACGAAGCAAATTAGTATTTGTTAATGTAATGGGTGATTGGAATTGGTTTGGAAGTTATGTAAGGGATATTTAACTAGCAATCACACCTTGGTGTGCAATGGGTATGCCAAAGATATATTGAAGATCAATTTTGAAGAAATATATAAAGGGGAGGGGTAGATAGAGAACATTGGCTACTTATTAGAGTAGATTGTAATGTTTATTGCTTTCTCTCAAACCATATGAAACTTAATAACTAGTTCTTATAAAATGGAAACAAGAGAAATAGTATATGCTCTTATTGAATTTCAAAGCAATCTCTAAGAAAAGATATTTGCACAACTACATTGAATGTAGCACACACAAGGTGTTAAATTAGAATTGGTATACAAATGCTTCAAAATTTATAACCTATGCACACAATCACAACTTTAATTCCAAATGGCTACTCATTAGTATAACGTAAGATATATTAATGAGATTCTTACTAAAATGAAACAAGAGAAAGGGTGTGTTCCCTTATATTGAATTACAAATCAATCTCTAAGAAAAGATATTTTTATGTAGCTACATTCATTCTACTACACAAGACATTGAGTTAAAATAGGTAAACAATGCTTCAAAATTGATAGTTTTTGAAACAATCTCAGCTTTAATTCAAAATAGCACACCTATTCTCTCATGATATTGAGTAGGTTCACTTCAATGTACATACTCATCAAAGAATAATGTTCAAGCTATATTATATTCTTTTAAACCATGATAAACTTCATCGAATATTCTTACAAATAAGAAACGAGAGAAAGGGCATCCACTCTTATTGAATTACAGAGAAATGCCTAAGTAGAGACATTTACATGTAACTACATTCAATCCAGTTCAACACAAGGCATTAAGTAAAAATAGTTCAACAATGCTTCAAAATTGATAACCTATGCACACAATCACAAGTTTTATTTGAAACAAGAAACCATTTAGTGCTCATAATTATAAGTAGGTACACTTCAATAGAAACTCATTAGAGAAGAATGTAACCTATAAGTTGTATTGTTTGTTATAAAACTTTATGATAAAATCCCATAAAAATGAAGCAAGAGAAATGGTATCTGATCTTATACTAGAGATAGAATTTTGATGAGCATGAGTAACACAAAGAAAAATTAATATGAGTTAGGGCAGTGGAATTGAGTTAACTTGCATGGCACTAAACCAAATAAAAATAAATACAAACAAAATGGTTAATAGAGGGGTTCTTAGTCCTACTTGGTCACAAGAAAAGCAGGGTAGAATCTGTGGTGCGAGTTGTTATTGTTTAACAATTGGTTTGGAGAAATGCATTTAACACACACAAAATATTACAAAACTGAACCAATGACATGTTTACAACAAAGAAATATAATGATAATAATATGCTGAAAATTCTATTCTGTTTAATACACGCCAAAGGACTAGTCCCAACAATTCTTAAACATAGTTTATCTGATATGATGAATTGTTAATAAAGGTCTAATTCTGTAGACTGCTAGCACGAAGGAAGATTTGACCTAGCCAAATCTTCCTTGTACCACACAAAAAACCGTGATAACTATGTCAACTCCAACTTTAATTGTTTAAGAATTCATCATATCAGATAAAGTATGTTTAAGAATTGTTGGGAGTTCTATTAGACCTTTGTTGTAAACATGCCATTGGTTCAGTTTTATAAATTTGTTTTTTGTGTTAAATGCATTTAAATGGAACATTAAGCATAGTAATAATATGCTTAATCTATTAGTAATTGGCAGATTAAATGCATATAACACCTTTATCAGTTTAACATGTTATTATAAGATACTAAAGACTTGCTATTTGTCAGACAAATCTTCATTGTCCCCCACAATGAAGACAATGAAGACTGACCTCCTGCCCCACAACAAAGAACATTGTAATAAGACCTTTTAATCCTAGTGACAAGAACATAGAAGCGTTCTAACTCATTTGTAAAGAAAATAAGCTTTCTATAAAATGAAAGGTTCAGCCTAATTAATACTAGCACTTGCACTCAAAGGATAGTGATTTGGCTAAAATACTTAAGAGAGACTTTGACCCAAGAGCTTCATCATCAAGCTCTACAACCTCTTGTAGCTATCTTCATAGCAACAAGATTCATTGGATACATCAAATTTCTCGAAAGTTTGTACTTAGTTTGTAGGTTGACTTTGTACAAAGTAGATTGTAATTGAAAATTTAAAAACTATTTGCATCTAGTCATTATTCATGCACTATGCAATATGCATTGTGCAACGCAATGAAATCAACAATGTGTATAGAAATGACAAAAACTATATTCCACAATTCTTGGGCTAAACTCTAAATTTATTTTCTTTTTATATCTCTATGCTATTGAGACCACTTCCATTTTATTAAACACAATTTTTCCCAATTAAAAATCTTAATTAGAATAAGATATAATATAGTGTTAGAATAAACTTTGTACAAAGGCATGTAATGCTTATGTTAATGATCAAACACACATATGGATTCACTGTTCCATGAGACAATGGATTACCAGAGTTGTAGAGAATTTAATCTTTTATTGATATTCCTCTTCTTTTTTTCATACATCTTGATGTAGAGCCCTCTACTATCACCTTAAGAAGACCAACTCAACTCAAGGATTCAACAAGTAACTTGGAATCCACTCAAGGAATTAGCCTCAACTCAAGGATTAAATAGAGTTCCCTGACTTTGTTAATCGCTTCCACAACCCTGCCACACAAGTTCACTTCCTCATTTCTTGGCAATTCCTCCTAGCACCATCTCCATCCTAGGTCACCTAGTGCACCTAGTGCCTCCACCATGTCAAAACCTCAACTAGGCTTTTCACCTTGATCCTAACATCAAGTATCATCTCATCATGGTCTATTCGCCATGTTTCAACACCCCATTCACTCTGATCTATTCAACTTACACCATTCTTCTTCTACAACCCTTCTAGGCTTGTCTAGTAGCCCTACACACAGAAATCAGCAAATTACACCCAAATGTTGGAGATTTGCTAGCAAGCTAGAGTGCTGACTGTATGTTTGTCATTGATGACAACATATGGTAAGTAGCGTGCGTAGAAGCCAGATGGAGAGAGCCTTGAGTATATATCTCCTAGATATGTTATCAGCATGATATCATAGATGCAAAGGTTGATTCTAAGTGAAGACAGTAATACAACAGTCTGTATTAGTGAGTGTTCCTGACAGGTCCCATAAAGAGTTTTGTATGTGATTTATAGTATGGTTGTAATGAAGCCTTGCACGTTTATATTTATGTTGTAGACATATGTATGATACTATGTTCATGGACGCAGAGTCAGATATGCAGTATAGGTTGAGTTATGAAGTCTCCAGTTGACAGTCACAGTTTCCTGAGTTTATCTGGTAGAGCCGACATTGATTTTATTGTTGCAGTAGTTGCGCCTATTAGTTTGATATGCGTGCTTGGATTAGTGTTTGGAGAAGAGTTAAGAATGTTTGATTAAGAGTGCATGACATAATTCAACATGAGAAGAAAGTATCAGTTAATTTGGTGGAGCTGACAGTGTGAAGCGACGCGTCTACTCATATTGAGTTGGGTAGTCCTAATTTGTGTTGCGTGCTTAGTACAACCGAATGAGATGTTATTGGAGAGTTGTATTATTTCTCTAATATGATTTCAAGATGGTTGTAACAGGCCGACTTGATTATATCATTTAGAGGAAAGATATTTATAGGCAGTCATTTGTGATTGCTAGGTATGGCAGATAGTTGAAAAATAAGAGCAGAGCAGAAGGTGCAAAGTGTTGAGCCATCAACAGAAGGTCTATGTGACAAAGGAGAGAGTATAAGCTATTCATTGGAACTGATCAAGATAATAGGTCTACGTGTAGCTCACCAAGATCCAAATATAGTGTGTATCTGTTAAACTGAAGGTTGTAGCCTTCACCCCTTTGAGCAGTGTGCTCCCGGACAGTGTGTCCTCACCCCTAACAGGGTTAATTGTAAAAGACTCCTAACAGGGTTTGACCCTTGACCAAGTCACTGTACTTAATGCATTGTAAAGATCAACTCCTAATAGGGTTGTAAGATCTTCTAACAAGGATCATAATACTCTAGTGCAATTTATAGTGGGTGCTAATTCCCATCGGGGTTTTTACCTATTTGGGTTTCCCCATAACCAAAATTGTGGTGTTGTGTTAAGTGTTCTTATATTGTGTTTATGCTTAATATTTTTTTGTACTTAATTGGATAAAGAATTGAATCTTGTAGATAAATGATTCACCCCCCCTCTCAGTTATCTCTTGGGACTATTCCTAACACCAAAGTCTCCAAACAACCTAGCAAAGTACTTACCTTTTCATGAAATACCCTTTTCAAAGTTACTAACCCCATCTCAATCTCAATCTTCCATCCTTTGACTGGTGAATACTTCCATCCCCAAATGCTCTTCTCCTAGGCCTAATTAGCCCTCACTCAACAAAGCAACTCCTATTTCCACTTGTCTCCAGGACTCAAAGGCTTGAAACAGTCTTCCTAGACATTCCAAAACACAAGATTTTCAAACTTTCAAAGTCTCACCATTTGTTTGATACTATGCATATCGGAAAGAATGTAATAGAGACATTGTGGAAGATATTGGATGGAAGGCGTGACAAAGAAAAAAATATCAAAATTTGTAGTAAGTCTAATCGAAATGCCTTGCACTCCTAAAATTTTGAGTTATAAGGTTATTGTCCTTCTCTATAATTCATTCCAAGAAGTCACCTAGGGAACTCCTAAATATACTTTCAGAATTTCTATAAAGCATTAACTAATTGGAGATGAAAAATAACTATGTCTACTCCAACCTTAATTGTTTAACAATTCATCATATCAGATAAAGTATGTTTAAAAATTGTTGGGACTGGTCCTTTGGCATATTGGATTTAATTCATAAATGGATTCAATAAAGTATTTAAAGACAATCTTACATGTTTGGAGAGGTTTGAGAGGCACTTATCATGACTGTACCCTCACAAACAACGACATAGACTGGTTTTACTAAGTTTCCTTTCTCTATTTTGAAGTTTACTTGTAATTAATAACCATTCCATGGACTCAGAGGCCTAGAATCCATGAAATGAGGATTATTAACCGTGTAAAATATTAATCTAACTTGGAATTTGTAGAAGTTTGAAGGAAAAGAGTATTCATTGGCTGTGACAGGGAGTGTTCCATTGAAATTCATGGCACAAGTTTAAAAGCAGGCATTTGGGTTGAATGACAGGGATTTTATGATTGGAATAGTCTTTTATGGTGGAGTGAATGGTGAATCAATCACCAATTGATCCAGGAAGTGCTTGGAAGGGCGAGATTGAAGAAACCCTTGAATCAAGGGTTTGGTGTAACTAATTTGGGGCTTTTGATGTTCCCCAAGGTTTGGGTCTAACTACTCTTGGATTTAGAAGTTTTGTGTCATAAAGAGACACTGTCTAGAGTTTGGAGGCTTGAGGATACAAACAACTAGCAGCTGCTTTGAAAAATCACCAACTTTCTAGTGTATTTGTAGGGGTACAAGTAGGGTATTGCAATTTGGTCCAAAGTACCAATACCTAAGTCTTTGGTATGTTTATGTATGGCCAAAAAGGTGTCTATATCTGTGTTTAGATCTTCTAGTGTTTTGGGGAAGTGTGGAGTTTAAAGACCAAAAAGGTCTCTGCAGGGCTACAAGGTAGAGCCATTATTAGGCCTCTGTGTCAGTCTGAAGCTATTTAGCCATTTGGGAGTGTGGGTAACCCTTGAAACCTTGAAACCACTTTAATATATCCTCATACACCTTAAAGACATCAAATCCATCATTGGTTTGCATTAGGAGGAGTCTTGGTTGGGTTGAGTCCCTTGAAGAGTCATTTGGCATTGTGGGAAATAGTTCATTTGTAAACCAAATTTGAGTAACTTATCTTGTCTACCAGTCCACCACCCTTTCCTCTGCATCAAGGGCTTAACTAAGGATCCAAGAAACCAAACTTCTCAAGACCACTACAAACATCACGACTGCTGCTTGTTGCCAGCGGGTCCCTGCTCGTTCTATTTTTTGACTGAGCAATCAAATTTGGGGAAGAATCAGTGTAGGCAAAGAGAAAGAGATAAAAAATGGTGCATTATAATTTCAGGAACAAGTTGGCCCTTGGCTAGATCAATACTGCTCACAATCTCATTGCCAAAGTGGCCAAAGACTATGTTAGGCTGATAAAATATGGGGATTCTCTTTACTGTTGCAAATCTTTGAAGGTTGCTGCACTTGGGCGGATGTGTACCATTGTTAAGAGAATTGGACCGAGTTTGGCTTACCTCAAACAAGTGAGGCAACATATGGAAAAGTTGTCATCTATTGACCCAAATACCAAGATGATTTTGATCTGTGGGTACCCTAATGTTGGCAAGAGTTCTTTTATTAATAAGATTACTAGGGTGGATGTGGATGTGCAACCTTATGCTTTTACTACTAAGTCTCTATTTTTCGGGCATACTGATTATAAGTACTTGAGGTATTAGGTTATTGATACCCATGGTATTTTGGACCACCCCTTGGAGGACAAGAACACCATTGAGATGCTCAGTATTATTGACTTGGCTCATTTGAAGGTGGTTGTTTTATTTTTCCTTGATGTTTCAGGGTCTTGTGTTTATAGTATTGCACAACAGGCAGCTCTATTTCACAACATTAAACCTTTGTTTTCCAATAAGCCTCTTATTTTAGTTTGTAATAAGGTTGATTTACAACCACTAGAGACACTACCAGAGGAGGATTCAATATTGGTTGCGGAGATGAGATCTGAGGCTGGGAAAAATATGGGTGGGTTCTTTGGGAATCAGGAGGGGGGGGGATGATGGCGTGCTACTCTCTATGAGTGCTTTGAAGGAAGAAGGGGTGATTGTGGTGAAGAATGCGACATGCGAGAGGTTGTTGGAGTAGAGAGTGTAAATTAAGATGAAGTCGAAGAAGATTAGTAGTTGTCTCAATAGGATTCATGTTGCAATACCCAAGCTACGAGATGGGAAAGAGAGGCCCCCTTGTAGGATTCATGTTGCAATGTCCAAGCAAGTTGCAATAACCAAGGAAGTTTGACAAGAACAAGGAATATGGCTTAAACATAATGGGAAGACATCTTTCTAGCCTGGGCTTGGATCCTTCGGCAATTAGCTTCATAATAAATGAAGTAGATGAGAGATGAGCAATTAGCTTCCCAAGAAAAATCTCATAAATGAACTATGTGTACCCCAATTCATGTGCCCTCTATGTGTACCTAAATGATATATTTGAAACAACAAGGGTAAGGCTTAAAGAAGTTAATTTAGCATCACAGTCTGTAGTTGTTGCAGCAACAGAGCATCAGGCACCACCTTCAACACAATATGATCACTAGACAGGTTTGTATGTTTTATGAAGTTTGGTTGTTGTGGATAGGTGATCATATTGTGCTGAAGGTGGTGTCTGATGCTCTGCTGCTGCAACAACTACAGATTGCGATACAAAATTAACTTCTTTAAGCTTTACCCTTGTTGTTTCAAATATATCATTTAGGTATGCACAGAGGGCACAGGAATTGGGGTACACATAGTTCATTTATGATATTTTTCTTGGGAAGCTAATTTATCATCTCTCATCTACTTCATTTATTATGAAGCTAATTACTAAAGGATCCAGGCCCAGGCTAGAAAGATGTCTTCCCATTCTGTTGTGGATAGGTGTTTCATAAAACATACATACCAGTTGCACGTGCATTCTCGATTCAGAGTGGGAAAATATTATTTTGGATGCGAGGGAGAGAAAACAAACACATAAAGAACATGCACATAAACATGACAGCTGAGAAACATAAATGTAGATATCACAACAACTGAGAAACATAAATGTAAGCATCATGGTCACAATTTTTTGGAGACACAACATAATTTAATGGTATACCCAGATGATGCAACACAACCACTACTCCTCCGGTTCCAAGTTGACATTGCGGGATCCAAAAACCATAGATAAGGAATAAATTTAGAGAGCAGAAGAGGGCCGTAATGACCAAAATAATACAGGGTCCCTATATTATTTCGGTTGTTATGGCCCTCCTCCTCTGCTATCTAAATTTATTCCTTATCTATGATTTTTGGATCCTGCAATGTCAACTTGGAACTGGAGGAGTAGTGGTTGTGTTGCATCGTCTAGGCATACCACTCAATTATGTTTTGTCTCCAAAAAATTGTGACCACGATGCCTATATTTATGTTTCTCAACTGTTGTGTCCCAGGATCCCTTATGACCCTTTACGACCCTTTACGATCCCTAAGAATACATCTTAGAGGTCTTAAAATGTCGTAAAGGGTCATAAGAGGCTCCTAGGAGGGGCCAGATGAGCTTCCACCTTCACGTGGTTGGCCCTGTTAAGTAGAGAATGTTAAAATATTCTCGAAACAAAGAGAAGCTCAATAATTTAAGGTCTCAGTCCATAGAGATGCTAAAAAAATGATGGGAATCAACGATGGAGATTTTTTAGATACTGAGAAGACGTATATGCAGTGGAGGCCAGAAGGGGATTTTATGGAGATTTGCTAGAGAGGGTTTCCAGATTGAGTACCAGTGCAAAGATGATGATTCAGTAACCTACGTCTATAAAACCTTCACAAATATCCCTTTTTTGGCCTCCACTCATACCTCTTCTCAAAATCTAGAAACTTTGGATACCATTTCTCATCCATGCATGAAATGTGCTAGTGATCGAATAAAATTACTTTTGCAAGACCGGGATCAATTATGAGAAGGTAAACAACAAGATAATATTATTGTATCTTTCATTTATTTTATCCATTCATATTTTTTGCCTTCTCTTATATTGGATACTATGCAGTGTACATAAGGGCAAGGCAATGATTATTCTCGACAATCGATGGATATTAGTCTTCCAGGCCTTACCCAATAGCTAGGACTAAAGATAGCAGAGCTTAAGAGACTATCATAGTTGGTCTTTGTCTTTGGTCCATATATTGACAAAACATTTTAAATTTCGTTAGCTCATCAAATATGGCAATTTGAAATAATTTAATGGATGATATTTTCATGTATAATGTACATTATTTTAGTTTGACGTTGAATGAATTTATCTACTTCGTGCACTTGTAGACATCAAGCACAACCATAAAGAAGCATCCCCTCCCATGGCTTGAGTAATGCAGGCCATGGGAGGAGATGCTTCTTTATCATTGTGCTCGTAGTCTACAAGAGTGCAAAGTCGATAAATTTGTGCAACATCAAACTAAAATAATAGACGTTATACATGAAAATATTCTATTAAATTCTTTCAAATCACCTCATTTGATGAGCTAACGAAAGGTAAAACATTTTGTCAGTATATGGACCAAAGAAAAAGACCAACTATGATGGTCTCTTGAGCTCTGCTATCTTTAATGTGAGTGGTTGTCGCTTTTTTGACATAACTTATATTTATTTCGACAGCAGTGCTATACGTTCAACGAGTTTTCCTATCGGAGAGTCGCTGCCTATCCATCACACTTCTAACCGTTATAATGTCAGAGAGGGTCCCTTTTTGATAGATATTGGCAACGGGAATGCTATCTCTCCGACGGGTAGACCTGTCGGAGAATCGTTGCATATCCGTCACCAATTTGACAGATTTTTGTTAGAGTTCTGATAGATATATTGTATGAAATCCCATAGTAAAGTTTCTATTAATGCGACAAGTTCCGACAAAAAAGGATGTTAGAATACTGACGGGTATCACTTTCGTTGCAATTTGCAACGCAAAAATGCCGACGGACACGTCTATCGAATTGTCGACAAATAAGCATTGCAAATCCGACAAACGACCATCAGAATATGGCCTCAAATGTACTAGTGTTCCTAGTAATGCTTGGTCAAATATGCGTGTTTATCAAATCTAAATGGAATACTTTGTGCCTGACATACTTAAATGGAATACACCAAGAAGTACCAAATGATGAATGCTCAATTGTTGTAATGGAAAAGCATCAGAACCGTCCATTTCTAGAACTTGATTCACTCTATGTGGAATACTATTTTGTTCAATGTTTTATTTCAACTTGATATTTCATTCATTTTTCATATACATAGAGAAATGGACAGTTCTGAGATAGGTTTCTATGGCTATGATAAATGTCCCTTTGTGTTGAGAAAATTGGAGTTGACAAAATGGTTGTTCAGCGACTGTATTTTCCATTAGAGCCACTTCATATGCACAGGTGATGAACATGCAGATTTTCCTAAGTAGTACTGGGAGTTGACCCAACAACACATGCACTATTGTGAACATCATCACAAGTCCATTTGTTGCTGGGTCTAGTTCCTAGATTTTTTTAGTCAAATCTACATGTTTTTCACCTGTTCATATACCAAATGATGAATTCTCAATTGTTGTAATGGAAAAGCATAAGAACCGTCCATTTCTAGAACTTGATTTTCTATAGTCTTAATGATTTTTCTATAGTCCTAATTATTTTTCTTATTTCTTGTCTTTTGTCCCTTTTTGATTTCCTATGTCTGTGCTTGGTGACAGGATTTTGAACATTGTTGACAAAGCATGTTTCTTTTTTTGATTGTGGGGTTCCACATTGTTTGTTGCTCTTGATAAATTAGATCCTTAATTTGAATTTTTGTTCATTATTTTATTTGAGCTTGATATTTCATTCATTTTTCATATACACAGAGACTACACATGCTGATAAAAAATGAGCTATTTGATTTTGGTTTACTGTTCATGATTGTAAATGGTCAATATTTCTGATGGTACTCCTTGGTGTATTCCATTTAAAAATAATCATGTTTCTATGGCTATGATAAATGTCCCTATGTGTTGAGAAAATTAGAGTTGACAAAATGGTTGTTCAACGACTATATCTGCCATTAGAGCCACTTCATATGCACAGGTGATGAACATGCAGATTTTCCTAAGCAGTACTGGGAGTTGACCCAACAACACATGTACTATTGTGAAAATCATCACAAGTCCATTTGCTACTGGGTCTAGTTCCCAGTAATGATTGGTCAAATCTATATGTTTTTCACCTGTTCATATACCAAATGATGAATGCTCAATTTTTGAAATGGAAAAGATCAGAACCGTCCATTTCTAGAACTTGATTTTCTATAGTCTTAATGATTTTTCTATAGTCCTAATGATTTTTCTTATTTCTTGTCTTTTGTCCCTTTTTGATTTCCTATGTCTGTGCTTGTTGATAGGATTTTGAACATTGTTGACAAAGCGTGTTTCTTTTTTTGATTGTGGGGTTCCGCATTATTTGTAGCTCTTGATAAATAGGGATATCAAGTTTGAATTTTTGTTCACTATTTTATTTCAGCTTGATATTTCATTCATTTTTCATATACATAGAGACTACACATGCTGATAAAAAAATGAGCTATTTGATTTAGGTTTACTGTTCATGATTGTGAATGGTCAATATTTCTGATGGTACTACTTGGTGTATTCCATTTAAAAATAATCATGTTTCTATGGCTATGATAAATGTCCCTTTGTGTTGAGAAAATTAGAGTTGAGAAAATGGTTGTTTAGAGTTTGTATTTGCAGGCTGCAAACAAATCATCCTTCTTCCACCAACATTCTAGTCAATGTTCAAGAAAGACCATGTCTGACAATATCAACCCCCCAAAAAATGAGTATGCATAATTCAATGACTGTATCTTCCATTAGAGCCACTTCATATGCACAGGTGATGAACATGCATATTTTCCTAAGAACTACTGGGAGCTTACCCAACAACAAATGTACTATTGTGAAAATCATCACAAGTCCATTTGCTGCTGGGTTTAGCTCCCAGTATTGCTTGGTCAAATCTGCATGTTTTTCACCTGTGCATATACCTTCTTTGATCAACTCTTATATGCATAGGTGATGAATATTCAGATTTTCCTAAGCAGTACTGTGAACTTTCCTGCAACACATGTACTATTGTGAAAATCATCACAAGTCCATTTGTTGCAGGAAAGCTCACAGTACACATGTTTGGAGGTTTGAAGGAAATAAGAAAATGAAGAGTCACGAGCCTTAAGATTGTACTTAATATAGCCAAACTTCATTCAATGGTACATTCAAACATGAAACAAACCATTCTTAAACTAGTAAACCAAAGGACAACAAACTCAATTGCATTAACTTGATGTGTTGTGAAAAGCAATGAACCACAAATAAATGTAATAAGTGCAACTAATATCACTTTAGAGGAATGCAATATGATTGTTTGATATAGTAAGCCAAACTATTAATATGCAATAATATGCATTGTGCACCTTTTGTGATGATCCTACACAGTTCCACATAGACACGACATGTTCCTTATAAGACTTTTAATCTCACAAAAGATGAGAAACATAAATGTAGGCATCATGGTCACAATTCTTCGGAGATACAACATAATAGTGGTATACCTGGATGATGCAACACAAACAATACTCCTTTGGTTCTAAGTTGACACTGTATGATCCAAAAACCATAGATAACAATGGCTTTTGGTCCCTATCTTGATTGGTTTTTGGACCCTACAATGTCAACTTAGAACTAGAGGAGTAGTGGTTGTGTTGCATCGTCTAGGTATACACTCAATTATGTTGTATCTCCAAAGAATTGTGACCATGTGTGATGCCTACATTTATGTTTCTCAACTGTTGTGTCCCAGGACCCCTTATGACCCTTTACGATCCCTAAGAATACATCTTAGAGGTCTTAAAGTGTTGTAAGGGGTCATGAGAGGCTCCTAGGAGGGGCCAGATGAGATTCCACCTTCACGTGGTTGGCCCTGTTAAGTAGAGAATGTTAAAATATTCTCGAAACAAAGAGAAGCTCAATATTTCAAGGTCTCATGGACAAAAAAAATTTGTTCATAGTCTTTAGTTTATGAAATCGTCCAAACTTGTTACACTTTTGTAGCTCATCATGAACACCAGAGGTCTAAAGGAAACAAGAGAATTTGAAGAGTCATGAGTCTTAATGAGGAAACCAAACTAGTAAACCAAACTAATATCGCTTTGGAGGAATGCATGATTGTTTGACATCGCTATTAAACTAGTAAACCAAACTAATATCACTTTGGAGGAATTCATGATTGTTTGACATAGTAAGCCAAACTATTTATAATATGTAATAATATGCATTGTGCACCTCATGGAGGGATTTTACAAATGATCAACATATTGTTTGTAATAATACTCAATTTATCGTTTGTAATAATACTCAAATAATATGTAATAATACTCAATTTATCGTTGATTTTTCGACCAACATGACTATTTTCTTTGACGTTGAAGCCATACTCCCGACGTATACAATAGTAGATAATTCGACCAAGGTTGGTCGAAAATGATGAATGCTGGTAATATCGTAGCTGGCAATTTGGACATTTTTTTTAGTCAAATTTTTGACCAAATGTTAAGTCGAATATTTGACTTTTACGAGAATGTGTGGAAAAATTGACAAAGAAAGTTCGAAAACACAAATGGTCATTCTATCAACCATTTTGCGTTGAAAAATCAACCAATGAGCGCAAAAAAAGAGGCTAAAATTTACTAGTGATATAATATGTTGAAATCTGCTACTTTAAGCATTAATTGTTATTGTACTCTTTTGCAGTATTTTACTCTTCCTGGAGCCTATGTTTAGTGAGGTCTTGAATGACTAACATTTTTAAATCTGCTAGTTTAATTATATTCTAATATGATTAAAACTACTAGTTTAATCATATTCCAATATGATTAAAACCACTAGTTTAATCATGAAATGTTATTGTATTCATTTTCTATACAAGCATGATATAAATAGTTGTTTTCCTTTTGGGGCTCCTTAGGCGATACTAATTAAGAAGAATCAACAAAAATAAAGTTGACTTGAACACACTTGAAGATATGGAAGTAATGACTTACAATGCTTTGTATTTTGTAGATATTCTACAAGATCCTTTATTATTGGATTCTTTTCAATGCCTTTGTAGGACTACAATGCACATTTGATTTTTGATTGCAATACACTTTGTATAGTTGTATGCACTTTTAGGAGTTCAAGGCATGTTTGATATTATTGAATGCACTTTCTATTCTATTGCTTACGACTTTACTGAATTGTAAAATGTGTGTGTGTGTGTGTGTGTAGGATTACAATATATATTTGATCTAGTTATTTCATATTCTCACAGCTCACTATATGCGTTACTTACATGCCTTCAAATAAAACCATTTTGAGTTAGTAAAGTGTTCACGGTATTCATTAGTTTATGAATTGTATACACTAAATAATTCTAGTGGAATGGATAGAGTCAATGTTCAAAGAAAAATGCATAGATTCAAAGGCATAGAGTCAATGACAACTTCAAAATGCATATAGTCAATGTAACTGTATACATATAGTCAATGACAACTTAAGAATGCAAATAGGAAAACCTAAGAGCAATGCATATTTATATACAATCAAATTGATTCGTATTTATATGTTTGTAACAATCATAAAGTAAGATACATGTATGTTTACATTGTGCATGGGGGAACATTCCAAACATGTTATATTTATGTCTTATTATCATTATAAATTGGGAGAGTAATGTGATCTTTTTTTTTTTAATTTAAAAAATGGTTATTTCAGATGTATATATGCATGTATGTATGCATAAATATGTATGACCGCGTGCATAGATCTGTATGTGTGTATATATAGATATGTATCTATACATAAGTATGTATACATATGTTTGCACATATATATTTATGTATGTATATGCTTCTATATATCTGTCGCAATTGACTCTTACATACGAGCTCACCAATAAACAAAATAAATAATGAAAAATTGAAATACAAAATTGAATTGATGAATCCCTCACATGAATCATGAATAAATGGAAATCAGTGCAGTATGATATGAATAATTCTTTTCCACTCTATTTTTAAATTCACAATGACCATCCACAAATGAATGCATGCATTCCACATTCCAATCCTTTTATATGGGGAAATTTCCACTGTCATTTTCATTACACTTCATTGCAATTTGTCTCAGTTTGCACATATTGTTTACTGCTATTTTTCATCCTTAAGTACAAAATTCTATTTTTCCTTGTATTTTATATCGTCTTACAATGTTGTGCATGCACTATTTGAATGATAAGTTTTTGTGGGATTGTTTTTGATTAAGGAAAACAGGTTTTGAAGGGTTCCTGAAACCCTGTACAAATCATAAGATATTCAATAAGTACTAATCGAAAGATACAACAAACCAAGGCGGAACAGGTCACAACCCAAGAAAAAGAGGGATGACCATGGTGATCGAAAAGGCCACCACCAACACAAAAAAACTAGCTAGGCCACCAAGATCCCAAACAACGGGATCATCAACCTAATAAGGCAACCACAACAAAGGAGATTACGATTTACATTTAGAAGTAGAGCCACCCTTGTTGGACCTGAGATTCATATCCAAAGGAGGAAAAAATGACTTAGATTTCTTTCCATTTACAGTTGTCCATCCATCTTCCACCTTACCTACATCAAACTACCAATCCCCTGACAACACAGAGGAACCCCCAAAGCGCACAAGAGGAGCATCAACAACTGACAAAGCTTTCTCACTAGGAGAAACTGAAAGGAATGTACCCAAAACCACATCTGAGTGAACAACGGGAGCAAGGACAGGAGCCAAAACAACCAGTCGAACAACGTCAGCAACCCCCAAAGTGGTAGCAGAAGCCACCAGGGAAGAGCCACCCACCAGCTCCTCAACCACATCTGAAGATTTATGCATAGTGTAGTGCTCAGAAGAAGCCCCCAACCACTAGGATGGTGATCGCCTCGGTTTGTCTTACCAAAAGAGCATCGAGCCACAATATGACCTATTAAGTGACATTTCCTCCAGTGAAAAGGAATGCCCTCATAATCCAGAATTAGTGTCCAAGAGCCCCGCGGAGATGCCAAACAAATCTTCTCAGGAAGACCTTTGGAGATATCCATCTCAACAAGGATCCGTGCAAAACTCGAATGAAGAATATCTGAAGTAGCTGAATCCACAAACTGGAAATCCCCAATAGCACCCCCCACAGATTCAAATACAGAATCCATCCAGAGGTGCAAAGGAAGATTCAGAATTCGGACCCAAACAAGGATCTTATTAAATGACTCCGTGAGTGGATCAAAGTCCATATGCCAGGGTTTGCCCATAAGAGGGAATCGGGCATCACAAGAGAAACTATTATTACACAAGATAGTCCTCCTATCTTCAAAATTTCCAAACTTAACAATAAAGAAACCTTTAGTAATCGAGAAAAGTTGAACCCCAGTTTCTAAGATCGATTCCCAATGCTTGGAGATCCAAGCATGTAGATCAGTAAGGGAAGGCCAAAAACCTTGGAATTGAAAGATAGCAGCCTGGGACAAGAACTCCTCAGCCATAGTATAAATCTCATCAACTATATCTGCACTTAAATCAACCCTTACAAGTTTGGTCACACATAGCAAAGAAACCTCCCGGGGACGCAGAGGCCCAGCAAAAATACCAGTAGAAAGGGCAGCACTATGGATACCTACCTCAAAAATAGCCACATTTGCATAGGAAATGGCCTGAGCCACAGGAGGACTAGTCGAAGCAGAGGCACCAGCATAATCACCAGGACCAACCCCGACCGCCTTAACCCTACCCGAGGAACCACGTGAATCAGTGTCCACAGCCGAAGAAACATTGGGTGCATCTAGGACAAGAACCGTAGTGGGCTGCAAAGCAGCAACACTCACCGCAGACACCAGAGAGCTGCTACTGATGACAGAGGTGACAACAACAAAGGCGGTGACAACAAGAGCAGGCAAAACCCTAGGTGCAACATGGACAGGAGCGTCTCGGACGGAAGTCATGTTTTTTATTTTGTGTGGGATTGTTACTTCCATTAATTGTTATAAAATTTTGTAGGTATGCAAGGCAATGAAGGGATGAGCAGGGTGTGCAGATGATATCAGGTCCATGTAATTGTGTTAGTACTAAAAAATCCATTTCAAATTATTTTTTATTTTTAAATAGTTGGTAGTTGTGCACTATGTACCACATATTACCACTATATTTGTTTCAAGTCTAAAACAACCACCCAATTGGACATTGGTGTTGCAAGGCTCAATTGGATGTCAAATTATCGTAGGTGGTCTAGGCACTTGGTTGGCCCTTGCAGCACTATATGTTCATTTCGGTCTAAGTTGGTTATGAATTGTGAAATAAACGCCAAGGGAATTTGTTGTGGGAAACATAACACACAATTATGTAGTATCAAACATGAATCAAATGAATAGATACAATGTGCACCACATTCTCATTACACTCGTATTGGCCATATTTTATGGCTAACCACTCATATGAAAAAATGGTGTGTCAAGGCCCAAATGGATGATAAATTCTCTGAGGTGGTTCATGCACATAGCTTTCCCTTATACATCATTTTTCCACGTGGGTCATTATTTATGAATTACGTTGCCAATGTGGGTGGAATGTGTTGTGGTAGACATAATGCACATTTATTTGATTTATATCCTTGAGCATAGAAAATTATTAGATCTTTTGCAACATGATATGAGGCACCAATACAATTATGTAGTATTAAACATATGTCAAATGAAAAGGAGTAGTGTACACCACGTGCTAATTACACCCGCATGGACCACATTTTATTTTACTCACCCACATGAATAAATGGTTTCTCAAGGTCCAAATGGATGATAGATTTTCTGAGGTGGTTCACGCACATAGCTTCGTCTTGTGGCATCATTTGTCCATCTGGGTCATTGTTTATGAATTGTGTTGCCAATGTGGGTGGAATTGGCCATGGTACATACTGCACATTTATTTGTTCTATATTTTTTAGCATAGAAAATTATTCGTTACTTGCACCAGTAGTTATAACTTCTTTTGGAAGTATGGGAGGCATTGAAGGTCCTTTAATTATGTTTGTCAACACTTTAATTTGAATTGGGAAATCTTGATCTTACAATGTAATATTATTTTGTTTCATGTCATAATATGTACATGTATCTTACTTTATTTCATGCTTCCATCACTCCCTGTTTGGTAGGTAAAACTATAACACATTACAACTACAACATAGAAGCCGCTAGCCACATACAAGTAAAGTATTATTGACTTAACTAAGGCTATGAACTGATGGATTTTTTTTAATGTTCATTTCCAATATTTTTAAATATTATTATCTCTTTAACATTGTTATTTATTATTGTCAACTTGATTTTATCTATTGCTCAGATTTCATAAGTTCATGTTATCAGTTAATTTAGCTTACTATTTGTTAATCATATATTTGATATTGAAATAACAAAATATTTCTAAAATTGATTCATTGTGTAGTGTGGACTTGATTTTTAATAGTTGGTAATTGTGCATTGCTGCATTCTTTGAAGTCTATTCAATACTGCTTTTTGAACTCTATTCAATAATTTAATTTATCTATTGCTCATATTCCTCAATTTTATTAATGGAATCTCAAGCACCCTACAATTAGGATGTTGTTAATTTACTTCAATTTATTTCAAATGAACACAATTGAAGATATGGAAGCAGTGAATTACAATCCTTTCTACTTACGTGTAGATTAGCAACATGCTAATTATACGTTGATTTGTGATTGATTTCTATGAATGCTATCCACATCTGGTGTATTTATTAATTCTTTTTTTGAGACCATAAAGCAGATGCCTTATTAAAAATTTATTACATAAATCCTCCATAGGAAAACACAAGTCTAAATTCATTATAACAACTGCTTCCATCATCATCAATTACGATCCTAACATCAATAGGTATGTTCCATTACGAGATTAACATCATGCATCAAAGTCTCCAACAAATAGACAAGGATACAACACAACTACAAATCAGGTTCCAGTTATAACAACTGCTTCCATTATCATCATTATAAATCATATGAACAATAGGTAGCATCCATTATGAGAGTCACAATGTGGATCAAAGTCTCTCTAAAAAATATACATGGATAGACAAAAACTACAAATCAAGTTCCAATTATAACAACCAATTCCATTATCTCAATCATATCATCAATAAATTCCATTAGAAGATTCATAGTTAGGATCATATTCTCCTTCCTCTATGTCAGATGTGCTGTCTTATTGTCCAATATCTAAATCTACAAATAAAGCATCAATTGATTGTTGAGGTGACTCTTCTTTCCAATAGAGAGCTTGTTGCACATGTATAATTGGTTGATGAGGTGAGTTGGGTGAAAGTTGTCCTCCTCAAGTTTCTTGAAACCTTGTAAAGATCCATACTGACTGACACTTCCTTGTCCAAACATGAAACCATTCAAGTTCAAAAATATGATCTGGTTTACATGGACTAAATTGTCTCACAAACCATCTATTTATTAGCTTACTTTGAGGAGACAAAATTCTCACTTTAAACAAAAATAAATAAAAATTGAAATTAGTAGGAAATTCATAATATTCACGTGGAAATGGTCACTCAAAGAAATGTTCAGTAGCTACTACATGATTATTCAACCATTCCTCTTGATTTTAGATACCAATGGTTCCTTGGATAAGTATACTCTATTCCTGTGAGAGAGTGGCTTCAAGTAGAGGTTGTTGATTTTCTCCATACATGTTGAGCAAATAAGTTTTAACTTCTTCATGAGTTGTTTGTGGATGATAATTGAACATTATACATTCTTGGGAAAATTTTGTACTTGCATATCAAAATTTTATGCGTTGTTGATCATAGTTTACTAATTTTTGATAACGTAGATTATGGCTATATTGTCCATATCCTATTTGGTGAACATAAAAAATCACCTTTTCCCTAATCATGTTTCTTGCACCCTTATTTGTCCTATCAACACCTTCCTGGGTGAGGAAATCTGCAAAATTATGAAATACGACGGCTTAATTAATTCAATTTTGTATTTGTCATTGTTTATATTGTTTATTACTGACCTCATATTTAACTTTTCAATTTTGCTTATTCAATTTTGTACTTCAATTTGCATTCTCACCTTGTCATCGACTGTATGCATTCTTAAGTTGTTATTGAGTATAATAACACTGTGACATTTGACTATATGCATTGTTAAGTTGACATTGACTATATGCCTTTTTCTTTAATCATTGACTTTATGCATTCTTAAGTTGTTTTAAGAACACAATCACATTGACTATATGCATTGCTAAGTTGTTATTGATTGTATGCCTTTGTCTTTAAACATCGACTATATGCATTTCTCTTTAACACTGACTATATGTATTTCTCTTTAACATTGAATACATGCATTTCATAACTCTAGTTAAATATGGAACACAAATAAATCAAAATATCCAAATAGACAAGGATACACAACAACTAAAAATTGGGTTCCAATTACAACAACTACAACAACATTACATTGTTTAATTATATCTTATGACACAAATCTTACATTGTATAACATTATCATTATTTCTTTTCATCTCACATGATTACAATTAAGTACAATAGAGAAAAAAATTGTGCTGCCATATCGTTCAAAATTTTATAGTGTCTACAATACCACCTTAGTTATTCATAAAAAAAACATAGTTGTGGTCTAATTCAATGTATATGATTACAATTAAGTACAACAACGCCAAAAGATGGACAAGCACATTGATCAAAATTTTACAATAGAAAGAATTGACATCAATTTTCCATAAATCCTAGAAATGGAGGAGTCTCGTATCCACTGCCATTACTATCTCCTCCACTTGTAGGAGATGTCAATTGATTAGGATTGTTTTGAATGAGATTTAATAGGTGAGAAAGCAATGAATTTCTTTGATTAGGATTGGTTTCCATTTGTGATAAGGATTCAGGGGTACTCCTTTACTGTGCATAAATGTTTTTTGCTAAGGCTAGGACACAAAGGTTGAACATGTCAAGAAGAGTTGGGTACTGTGAGGGTAGAGGTGTGGTAGGCATATTGACTTTATTTTGGGAAGGCATATTGACTGTATTCCCCTTCTTCACTCTACATCTTTTAGGATTATTTGGGTTTTCTTCTTTTTCTTTACTACTATATTCCCTTTGACATGCTTTCTCTGTCCATTTTTCTCTCCTCATCTTCTCTTAGTCTTTGCTCTTGCCTCTGTACCCTCATTATTTCTATTACTATCATATTTTCCTCTCTTTCAACTTTCCTCTCCCTCACGTGTCCTTGTGTTGTGTGTTCTTTTCCAGTTGCTTCTTCACGTATTCCTATTGGTGAAGTTGTGTAATGCACTCATCAGATGCGAGTATCTATGACTTTCTGCTTAGATGAAGCACCCCTGAACGAGATCCATGTGTAGATTATTGCATTCTTTGCACGTGAAGTATGAGGAATCTGTTGATATTTATAGTTTGTTGTTCATTTTCATATGGCATGCATGACACAAAGTCAACATCATGGTCACTTGTATCAAGTCCATCATCACACACCTTACTATACGGTTAATCCTGATTTGAGGTATTTGTAAAGTAGTGAACTAGATTAGCTGGGTCAACATGTGGTGGTGAGGGCATTAAAATAGATTGATCCTCCTCAGCACAATTTATGGTTTGACTGATATTAGTGGCTACCTCTTGCAACCAATAAGGTGTAGAAGCTTGAGTTGGAAAACTCAAGCCATATGTACTGCCCATTCCATCATTATTGGCTAGTTTCTCATCATTTGTTTCAGGTTGGGATGGTTGTGGATGCAAAATCATACCCTTAGATGCATCATATGTTGTCTCTTGATTTATATCATTGTACCTTCTCACAAAAGTATCAATTGCATCTTCATTATAACCATTCATTTTCATAAATGCCTCCATTGCAATTACCTCTCCCCCACCTTGAACTACATTTGCACCACCATTTTATTTCAGTTGAGGCTCAAGTGATTGTGGTTGATCATCATTTTCTTCAACAACAAAAGCTTCACTTGACATCATATCATTCACTAAGGCAGTTCAGTTTAAAGGCCAAATGCCTATCTTGCAGAACCCACTCATTACATTTCCTAATGCTAAAGTCTATGAGAATGCTTTGCTGGCCAGAGTTGCCAACTCTTCACATCCAATTTCAATTTGAGGGTTGTTTCCCAACCACACGTTCCTATGCTATTTGAGGTATGTTTTAAAAGGAGAAAATACACTCACATCCAATGGTTGCAACTTGTGGCTCGTATGTGTAGGAAGTGTTAGCAGGTCTATTCCTAGACATCTTACTTCTTCAATTTTCCTCCACGTCACATCACTTCCATGACTATCAAAAATGAGTAGCGCCCTATTTGAGGGAGAGACCCAGTTGGGGATGGTTCTAGAAAAGTGTTCTAGCCAATTGAGAAATAAATCCTTCATCATCCATGCATGTTCTTATATTGACATGCACGTCCCTGGCTCACAATTGGCAGTGTGAGTTTTTATGTGCCTCTTCACTTTGAACAAGTAAAACCTGGGTATGCTCAACCCAACTGCACTCACACATGAAAGGACAATGATCCACTCCCCAATTTTTAAGATGAGATGTGGGGCATTTCTAGCTCCCAATCATGCAATTACTCTCATACCACAATTCCTTCCAACTTGCACACCTATTTCATTGCAGTTCCAAATTCTACTGGAGCCGTAGTGGTTGAGGTTGTATATAGTTTCCAGGTTGTTGTAAAAATAGGCTACAATATAAAGATGAAACATTATAGCCCTATCTGTGTCCACTCTTGTTATTCTAATTGTCAAGTCTGGGTGGCAATGTTCGAAACTTATCCACCATGATCTCCTTGGCAAGCCATCAGTGAATGGGTTAACCCTTCCTACATTAATTTGGGCAACAAATGTCTGTAATTGAGTCACTTGTAGGACATTCATAATATCTTCCATGTCCTTGTACCACTGCACAAATTATTCCTCCTCTTCAACAGTTAAAACTATTTTTGGCCTCCTCCTCTTAGTGGCTATTGTTCCCATCAAACACACCCTCAAGATGGAAGCAGGTATATTCCACTTCTTTGTTGCAACGCTCAGTGATATCTCACCTTTTTCAATGCTTCTAACTACAACATCTATGAAAAATTTTCCATTATCTTATTGGGGCTAGAGGGGCTTGGTTATTTGAGGCCAAATCCCCTAAATTGCATTCTTCTGCATTCACTTCTTCTGCATTGATAGAAAGAGCATTAACCATAACTTCTTATGCATTGATAGGAGAACCATTAAAAACATCTTCTTGTGCATTGACCTCTGTATTTGTGAAGTGCATGCCACAAGTCACTCTTATACTTCTCTTCCCAGTGTTTATTATCTTTGACTTTCATTTGGGTGCCTCTTTGTACGTATTAGCCGTATACCAATTATCACATACGTGGGTTTACTTGCTTAAATTTAAGAGTTCATGTTAGATCATTCAAAGATATTGATGTGTGTGTAAATATTTGTGGTTGTAAGTACACAATCAAATATATATGTACACATGTGTGCAAAGAAATACGTATATGTGCACATGTATATATCTATGTATGTGATTGTGTACATACATTCATGTATGTTGTGCATATGAGGACATGATTTTAGATACTTCCAACCTCATAGTTCATTACCATATTACAGGTAGGAGTAAATATGATTAACAATGTATTCAGTCAATATAAACTTACAATGCATACAATCAATGTAAGCTTAAGAATGCATAGAATCAACGTAAGGTTGACATTGCATAGATTTGATGATTATAGAGAAATGCATAGAGTGAACAAGTAAAGAGAAATTCATAAAGTCAATTGTAAACTTATCAATGTGGAGACATTCCATGTAATAATTTGATAGTATGATTTGAAAAAATGATGGACTGAATTAGACCCTTGACTCAATACAGAGAAATACTTGAAACAAACAAGAAACTGTTAAAGCAAATGAATATAATAACATTTAATGATTAAATTAGTAGATGAATACATGAACCAGCTAATTTCATGATTAAACTAGTAGAATTAATCATATTATCGACAATGTACCCTATTTCTTTGACATTCCATGTAATAATGTCATTGTATAATATAAGACAAATGCATATAGTTTGAGTCAATGTCAACTTAAAAATGCATACAGTCAATGTAAGCTTAGAAAATGAGTAGAATTAGCGTGACAAATAATTCATTGTCAACTTAAGAATGCATACAGTCATTGTAGGCTTAGCAAATGAGTACAATCAATGTGACAAACAATTCAATGCCAACTTAAGAATGCATACAGTCAATGTAAGTTTAGAAAATGAGTAGAATAAGTGTGACAAACAATTCAATGACAACTCAATAATGCACATAGCCAGTGTAAGCTTAGCAAATGAGAGCAACTTGGTGGACCGAAACCCTCGTCACATGCAAAGAAGGAATGTCCATAGGAAGCATTCATGGGAACTGAGTGGGAGAAGAAACTTTGAGAATGCAAAAACATGAAGGATAAAAGTTGGTCTATAGGGCTACTAGGTGGGTGGGGCCCCAATTTGATCGCTTACGTGGCACATAGTGAGCAAGAAACCTCTTATTGTGATTTGTTATGGGGTGTCAGTTGATTTTGAATGGTCCTTCGTGGGGTATTATAATATGGGCCCTTGATTAATGTAAGGGCCCAAGTGTTTATATTAAAATGCATTAGTAACAGGGATATTGACACAGTGAGTGAGCCCACATTTAAAACATCTTACAATTATATGTTAACATTTTTATTGATGCATACTGTATACACCTTACTATCACAAAACAATCTAATTTGAAGGCATATAAGTAATGAATACAGTGAGTAGTATCTTGATTTATGAAAGACATGAGATAACTATGTCAACACTGTGAAATATGAGAATAAGAAGTTTCAATGCATCTAACTAAACATACTATGAACACCTTACTAACTGAAAACAATATAATTTGAAGGCACGTAAGTAACACATACAGTGAAAACATAAAATAACTTGATTGCTAAAAACACAATATAACTTACTGAAAACAATGTAATGTGAGAACATGAATTATGATTGTAGTTAGAATAATGCAAATTGTGAACACTTTACTAACTGAAAACACTAAAATTTGAATGCATGTATGTAACGCGTACATTGAACCCTAGCTTGATTTTTGAAAGCATGAAAAAATTAACTGGAAACAATGTAATGTGAGAACCTGGACTTTGAATGCCTCTAAGGAAGGCATACTGTGAACAACTTACTAACTCCAAACAATATAATTTGAATGCATCTAACTAATGTATACAATAAACACTAGCTTGATATATGAAAACATGAATTTACTATTTGAAAAGTGTTATGTGAGAACACGTAATTTGAATGCCTGAATGCATCTAAGTAATGAAAATAGTTAAAAATAGATATGAACATATAGTGGGTAGACAAATACAAAGAAAAAACACAAAATAAATGGTAGCTTAGGGTACCAACCTGAACAAGAGTAGAATCTTCCAAAGTAGCTGTGGATTCTGCAGAGAATAATGAACTCAACACATACAACATAGAATAATCCGCGCACAAATAGAGAACTTGCACTGAAAATGATGGAGGAAATTGCTTCTTATAGGAATTCGGTCATTAATTTTGTGGTTGGCAAATTTGAATTTGAAAATAGGATGGGAAAGGATCGGTTATTTCATTGTGCACTTGCACTTTCTGGACATTAATTGTGTAATTCATACAACGACTTCATGAATTCAAATTTGTATTTTAAATTTGCATTGTTTATTTGGTCTATTGGTGAGCCTTACACCATTAGCTCTCTATGCAGGTACAAATTGTAGTTGGAGTAATTACTATAGGATATCATGGGATTTGTGGGTGAATGTGCAGATGAGAGCATTGGAAGTTCAATTTTATTTGTATTAAAATATATTATGCACAAATCGCTAAGCATGTTTGTAGGCGACTCAAAATATTATGCACCAATAATTGTGCATGTTTGTACATAAATAGAAAATGTTTAAAACATAAATATAATATATTTGCATTCTTGGAGCAATCCATTCTATTTGTAATTGTAAACAATGATTTTTTTAATATAATAACAATGTTACTTTTTTGGTACAAGTTGATGTGTATTACAAACATAAATGTGCCAATACCTCTCCACTTGTAGTATTTATTTAGTAGTGACATGGTAAACTAAAAATGTAAGTAATTTCTTTTGACACTTTTGTTTTATAGTAATGATTAGGTGATATTGCTATCAGGATTTAACTGTGTAGTTGCTGTCGAAAATATCTCCTACTTATCAAATGATTAGGTATCATCATGAATTTTTTGAGGGATAATTTTTTGAAAAAGATAGGAGTTATTGGACCTCTAATGATTAGGGACTCACTTCCCTATTTAAGCTGTTACAATCACCACAATTTGAGCAGGACCATTTAGGCTCCTCTAGCCAAACCCGTGCTTACTGTAACTAGTTTGTACTTATCTAGCCCATGAGAATAAATAATAACAATAAACTCTTTAAATAACCATTGCCCGCAGCTAATCCTCTTAACAATGGAGGATCCAGACCCCTGCGAAAGGGCAAAAAAATGGCTTCAATCCCTCCAAAAAATTGAAGACATGAAGAAGATAGATCCAAGAAAAGCACTGATATCCCTCGATTCCTCCAACATTTACGAAGGCTTCGTTTTCAGAGGCCTGCAAATCGATCAACTAAAAAATGGCCGCGCCCTCTGCACATTCAAAGTGCCTCCTCGTCTTGTGGTATGCATGTTTTGAAATCCAATTCTCTGATTAACCCTGTAAATCAATTTTCCTCTGCGTTGATGAACATTTTTTCATTTACAGGATGAATCCGGAATTTGGCCTGCCCGTGCCATAATGTCTTTGGTAGACAATATCTGCGCAGCCGCCATTATGACCTGCGACAAACCTATCAAGGTTTCTGTGGATTACAATCTCTCATATCTGTCTGCAGCCAAAACCCATGTAAGCATAAATCTCTCTGTTCTATTCACTTTTTCCCCCAAATTTGCTTAAATTTCTCTGTTTTATTCACTTTTTTCTCAAACTTGCCTAAAATCTCTCCGATCTATTCGCCTTTCCCCCAAATTTTCTCAAATTTCTCTGCTCTGTTCGCTTTTTCCCTCAAATTTGCTCAAATCTCTCTGTTCTGTT
Organism: Chamaecyparis obtusa; assembly: GCA_027943335.1. Classification (NCBI taxonomy): domain Eukaryota; kingdom Viridiplantae; phylum Streptophyta; class Pinopsida; order Cupressales; family Cupressaceae; genus Chamaecyparis; species Chamaecyparis obtusa. The sequence goes on along the minus strand of BSBK01004178.1, from coordinate 2,130,351 downwards.
CAGTTTTCCTCCAAATTTGCTTAAATAGTAACATTCTTCTGTGTTTATTTAGGATGAAATTGAAATTGATGCAAGAGTTTTAGGGCACACGGGAGGGCTGTCTACTGTGGTTGTGGATTTGAGAAACAAAATAACAGGGCAGCTTGTTGCTCAGGCTCGCCAGAGTATGCACAATCTTGGAGGTCTTAGCTTTCCTCCACGTAGCAAAATGTAAGGCTGACTCTGTAAAAACTCTCTTCTGACATCACATGGCCATGAATGGATATACTGTCACTAGGATTTGCTCTGATTTCTTTTCAACATTTTTCTCAAATGTTGTAGACATGGCTATTTTGCAATTTTATTACACATCATTTATTTTGAGCATTGTTTCAGTTTCAAAATTATTAGTTATTATATATTGCTTGTATGAAATCAATTGTTATGAGTTTATTTCTTTTTATGTTTTGGATCAAATTCTATAATCGATTATAGAAAGAAGAGGCGAGATCAGATAAAAGAATGGAGTTTGATTCAAAAAATGGAAAAGAAATAAAAATAAATTCAGAGTTGGTTCTACAAATTCTGTACTATGACATCATAGATCATAGAAATCATGTCTACAATTTTAGTGGTCAAGTTGTATTTAATGTTCAACATATATAACAAAGTTTATTGAATTATGGTTATTTGAAGCAGAAAAGAATGTACTCCCTTTGGATCATATCAAATTTTTATAATATTAATTTTTAATTGAGCAAAGTTGAACTACAGAAAAGTTGGGGTAGTCAAGAAGCTTACAAGGAAATGTGCTGGATTAACTAAATGTAATTAAATTTTTTTTTGAGTTGTGTCATTTAATTTTGTATGTTTTGCTTTCAGCTTTGTACCGAGCCTATAGGAAATAGCACAATTGTATGAAAACAAATAACCAAATCTATATGAAGGCAATAGATCATTGTACAAAACTAAACTATGTATGAAGGCCGTATATCATTGTACAAAACTAAACTATGTTTCAAAGAGTCAATTGGATGTCTACATCTTTGACAATCACCATAGGCAATGTCATTGTTAAGACAATATCAAACTTACACAAGCGACCATAATGTTACAGTCCATTCATAAGGATGATGACACTATAATTGTTGACTCAAACAAGCTTTTCTAGTGTTAGTTAAGACAGTTTACCTCCAAATAGAGTAGTTGGATATAGTGAAAGAGGTACCAAAGGCGCCTTAGTAGATAATGGATCTATCTTTTATATATGTAATGAGGATTGTTTAAAAAGCTTAATATAGATGAATCACAATTGCAAAAAAAAAAGTTCATTATCAAAGGATTCAAGATAATGTGTGGAAACAACCTATAGGAATTACCTCTAAATACTAATTATATTGGGACCAATTTACTTTAGAAACCCATTCCATGTGATGTTGAATGGTTTATTATTTAGTGGTTTATTAAAGCATCCATGAATCCATAATATGAGAGTATTTCTATGTACTCTTCATTATTTGCTAAACTTCATTTACAAAGATAAATTTATATTGTCTATGTGAATGAATGTCCATTTCTATTTTATGAATTATTTAATCTCAAAATATTTGCTATAGTCTTCGAAAAGAGGAGATTCAACCCAAAATAAAAGATACCCAACTTAATGTTCATCCTAAGGATGTTGAGGATCAACCCACATATATATGGCCATGTATTGAAGGCCAAACATATTACCAATATTGAACAACCACTCAACGAAATATGTGTGCGCAATAGTGAATACAAAGCTAGTCTAGTACTTAATAAACATACAAACGTGGATTTGAAACATTATAAAATTATTGATATAAAGGATAAAGCTTAGGTCCTTGTGAAGACAATATTTTTGAACCAATAAAACTTAAACAAACATTTTGATACTGAAGGTATTGAATATCTACTCCCACATAATCAATAAACAAGGTGTTCAGATCACATAGAGCTATTAAGAAACATATATACTAGTTACACGTAACTAAAAAAAACACAATCTTTTGAACAAATATTATTACAAAAACATGTTCAAATTTAATAAATAAATATCTTCACCATTGTGAATACAAATATAAATACAATTAATATGTTCAAATTGAACAAACTCATAATTGACCTAGAGAAAACTACACTCAAGTGAAAAACTCAAGCCAAATGAGCTACCACTCCTTGACACACTATGTAAAAGGTAAGTACATGTGTGTAGAATGCTAAACAAAGCATCAAGTTCGAACATTATTAAATTGTTAAAACACAACGATAGCATGTGCCATACCCTTATAACATTCATATGTTGTTCTATATAAGGTTATAATTTTTTTATATATAATATGCTTTTTCCATTTGAAATAATTATAATCTAATAACTATTAGATTGTCAATTATTTATGAATGGGGTTATTGAAAAGGTGTGGCTAATGTTGCAACCCTTTCTCCTATATTTAAGGAGGTTGTCTCTCGTTTGAGAGCAAATGAATTTGGATTTTTGTAATGAGTTATATCACTATGCACAAAGGGTATTACTAGCCATGTGGTAGTAAGGAGAATATTCCAAGGTTCAATTTATTAATGATAGACTATATTTTGTAAGTGTTTTAATAAATGACGCTTTTTGAGAGGTTTTATGTGGAAGGGTTTACCCAATGTATATCTTGTGTAATGTGTCAAATCTATGTCTGTATGATTCTAATCTTATTTATTTTATATATTATTCATAATCATTAGTGTTTTAAGATCCTAATTCTAATGGTAATAAAATATGGAACTATGAATACACCTACCATTTATTTCTAATTAGACATAGACTTAAATTCACTTACGTAAACTTATAACATTGGCTTCAAACATCAAAAACCATTAGAAGTAATTGTCTACCAATTTCACAGTGTTATCTTAACATTTTGAAATTTTTGGTCCCTTCCTTGGAACTCAAGTTCTATCTCAAATCTTGCTCTTAGTCTAAGATCACTTTCACCTTTTCACTAATTCTTGCTTCACATTGCTCCTTAATCCAAATTTTGTACCTAGTGAGTAAACACTTAAGTTTTTGAACCTAGTGTTCATGGTGCAAAAGTTCATAGAATCGTCGATCACTTGACCATTCTATAGATTCAAGTCTTTATTGTTGGTTATGTGTGCTAAAGATGTCTTTATATCGGCCAGTCGGGTAAGTTTTGAACCTTTCTACCCCTTTCTTCCATTTGGTTCATAAGTTCATAAAATTGTCGATCGCCCAACTACTCTTCACTCTGTGTCTTGTCGTCGATAGCCCATGTCAGTGGTGCATTTACGAATCCCTATACCCTTTAGTTGTTATGGTTCAAAAGTATACAAAGTTTCCAATGGCCCAACTTAAAGAGACTTCCCATTCTCCAAGCTGTGGTCATTCTTAGGTATTGGCAAGTACAATGCATTAATGATTGGTTAGATGGAAAAAGATATGCAGGTATGTTGGCATGGTTTTTGAAAGAGAATGAGGGTACTCCAGTCATCAAAATTAAATGAATTTAATGCCCCTCCTTAAAAAGGGTGATATTACTTCGAAAAATTAATTTCATCTTGAGGAGATAGTAGAAAGAAGTTTCAAGTTTCAACAACGAAGGAAAATATGCAGATATGCACAAGAATAGTTTAGACTAGAGATTTCTTTCCTTTTCCTCTTTTCTTTAAATTAATAGAAGTGGAGCGTTTTTAGAAAGCTATCCAGTGTTGTAAATTGGGAGTTTCTCGATGAGTCTGCTTGACAAAATTCTTGTGAATTTTTAGTATAGCTATCCCTTGCCAAACAGAATCACATAATCTTTAGTTAATGTCACCTAGTATAGAAAATGGCCTAACCACTGTATCAAATATTGAGTTAGGTGATGTGAGCTTCCATGGTATTCTTAGAAGAATGAGGCTGGAATTGAGTTTTCCTATTGCAAAGGAAGTCGTGGAGTGTGGCCTTCTCTAAGTTGGGGTTTTCCAAATGTTGTTCCTTGTCTTAAATTGATTGTTTCTTGTGTCAACCATTATCACCCCGAGTCCTATAAAATTTGAACTTCTAGTGGTTGACTCATTGCCAAAACTGATCCCGAGGTTGTGTCTGAAGTTCTCAAGCTTCCCGACTAGGAGCAATTTGTTAATATGTCAGTAAAGTCTAGGTGTGATTATATTTATGAGAAAAGAGAATGGTGCCTAAGCCATATTGCAATTGGCTAGATGAAGGTTAAGAGGAAGGGTAAGTCTAGACTCCCCTCACTTCTCAAGATGGGTCATTTCAATGATGAAATTTCAGATGCAATTACCCTATTGCACTATGTTGTGAGGAGTATTAAATATGAAGAGTTTCCTTTCTAGATGTGTCAATTCATGATAGTTATATGTAGTGATAAGAAATACATTGACTGGACAAGGTTGATTAGCTAAAATATACATGAACATTTGGCTAGTTATAGCCAGAGAAAATCGTTACACACGTGCTTGTTATTAATATGTATCATTGCTAGAAGAGAAATGGCTTGGCCCAACTTACAAACCTTAGAATCTCCGATTGCATATACACTTGTATATAAATACTTTTGTATGCAATGAAAATTGTTGCAGCTGCACCACAAATCAAAGCATGAAAACATAAGAAATGAGAAGCATTTAAGTTAGAATAAACATGCTAAATAACTTGTAATGCAACCAAATTTTCAGTACAACCTCCGATGAGCTAAAAAAAAGTGCACTGCCATTACTCTCTCCTCAACTTGTAGGAGATGTCAATTGATTATGATTATTTTGAATTGGATTTACTAGTTGAGAAATAAATGTGTTTGATTAAGGGGTACTCCCTTACCGTGCATAAATGTTTCTTGCTAAGGCTAGGACAAGAAGGTTGAACATGTCAAGCAGAGTTGGGTGTTGTGAGGGTAGAGGCATGGTAGGCGTTCTGACTATATTTTGGGAAAGCATATTGAATGTATATCCCTTCTTACTTCTACGTCTTTTAGGCTTATTTGGGTTTTATTCTCTTTCTTTCCTGCTCTATTCCTTTTGACGTGCCTTATCCTCTACCCATTTTTCTTTCTCCTCAGCTTCTCTTAGTATTTGTTCTTGCCTATGTACCCTCATTATTTCTATTACTACCGTGTTTGCCTCTCTTTCAACTTTCCTCTCCCTCACCTACTCCTTGTGTTGTGTTCTCCTCCAATTTCTTCTTAATCTATTCCTGTTGGTGAAGTTGTGTAATGTACTAATTGGATATGTGTATCTATGAATTTTTCTTAGATGAAGCACCCCTGAACGAGCTCCATGTGTAGATTGTTGCATTCTTTGCACGGGAAACATGATGAATACGCTAGTATTGTTAGTTTGTTGTTCGTTGTCATATGACATGCGTGGCGTAAATTGAACATCACGGTCACTTGTGTCAAGTCCATCATCACACACCTTACTATATGATTGATCCTAATTCGAGGCATTTGTAAAGTAGTTAACTAGCTTAGTTGGGTCGACATGTGGTGGTGAGGGCATTGAAAGAGATACATCCTCGTCAGAATAGTTTATGGTTTGACTCAGATTAGTGCTACATCTTGCAACCAATCACGTGTAGAAGCTTGAGTTGACAAACTCAAGCCATCTACGTTGCACATTCCATCTGTTGGTTCCCAAAACCACAAATTGGAAATCCAAGAGCTTGCCAATTCTCTAATAGGATTACAAATTAGTTCTAGCCAACGGATGAGAACAATCCAAATTCCCCTACACTTTAGTCTTTGCTACACCTAGGCGGGTAAACCTTCACCTCGAACCTGATCACTTTGTTCAAGGCTTTTCGATAGCAAATTTAAGCTTATGAGTTCTCCGGTTGGCAAAAATCCTCAAACTCGATCAATATAAAGTTATGTGATTACTTGAAATGATTTGAATGTTTGTGTAAGGTTTATCAATAATTGATTAGATACTTGCAAGAAGGAAGTGTATAGATTTATGACTTCAATTAATAACTCTAATAATTATATTCCAATGATTTTAAATGACCAGTGCCTTTGTTTATCCAGGCGATAGAGTCAACTATAACAAGGATTATTACGTACAACTTTATGAGACAATATTTATAAAAATATAATCAATTACTCCTAAGCTCTGCAAAAGACAAATCTTATATGCAATTCTCTGTTAGTCCAAAAGGAATTTAACTTCTCCGGCTAGAAGTCCGATTAGACAGAGATAAGGAAACACATATATATTTCACACTATCCTAATTGTCAAACAAAGAATGTAGGAAAATATCCAATGCAAAAATAAAACTCTGTCAGAATAATTCAATAATCTATTTATTGATCACAAAAGATGAATCCACATTTTAATTGCAATCTCTTTGCCTTGAAAAAAGGACCTTTTAACACAACCCTTATTACAAATTATTTTGAAAAATAATAAACTAACTAGAAAATAACCACCTAACTTTCGGATTTGGGTCTGGTCAAAAAACCAAAAAACCTCGTGGAAAGCTAAGATTTTTAGTGGAGATAGGAAATTTGATTTCCCAAACTGGGTCATTTTTAGATTTTTAAAATGCAACCATCTTTAGGCTCTGTCAGCATCATCTTTGTAGCAGGTCGAAATTCCAGCATTTTCTGAAGGCTTTGATTAATTAGTTCTATTTATTTATGTCATAAAGCTCCTATCCTTTGATGTTTTTAGTATCAAGAAACTTTCTTATTGATAATGGATTTTGACTCTCAAAATTTAGGGTACCACCACCATCATTATTGGTTTGTTTGTCATTATTTGTTTCAGGTTGGGATGGTTGTGGATGCAAAATCATACCATTAGATGCATCATATGCTGTCTCTTGATTGATATCATTGTAGCTTCTCACAAAAGTATCAATTGAATCTTTATTGTAACCATTCATTTGCATAAATGCCTCCATTGCAATTACCTCTCCCTCACCCTGAATTGTATTTGCACCACCATTTGATTCCGGTTGAGGCTCAACTGATTGTGGTTGATCATCATCTTCTTCAACAACAAAAGCCTCACTTGGCCTTATATCATCCACTAAGGAAGTTTGATTGAAATGCTAAATGCTTGTCTTGAAGAACCCACTCATTACATTTCCCAGTGCTAAAGCCTATGATAATGATTTGCTGGCCAGAGTTACCAACTCTTCATGTCCAATTTAAATCTGAGGGTTTTTTTCCAACCACATGTTCCTATGCTATTTGAGGTATGTTTTAAAAGGAGAAAATACACTCACATCCAATGGTTACAACTTGTGGATAGTATGTGCGGGAAGTGTTAGCAGGTCTATTCCTAGACACCTTGCTTCCTCAATTGTTCTCCATGCCACATGGTTGTCACAACTGTCAAATATTAGTAGCGCCCCATTTGAGGGAGATATTTGGTTGGGGATGGTTCTATTAAAGTGTTCTCTCCAATTGAGAAACAAATCCTTCCTCATCCATGCATGTTCTTGTATTGACATGCACATCCCTGGCTCTCGATTGACAATGAAAATTTTTATGTGCCTCTTCACTTTGAACAAATAAAATATGGGTATGCTCAACCCAACTGCGCTCACACATGTAAGAACAATGATCCACTCCCTACTTTTTGAGATGAGACACAGGATGTTTCTAGCTCCCAATCATGCAATTACTCTCATACCACAGTTCCTTCCAACTTGCACGCATGTTCCATCATAGTTCCAACTTCTTCTAGAGTTGTACTGGTTGAGGTTGTATATAGTTTCCAGGTTGTCGTAAAAATAGGCTACAATCTAAGGATGAACCATTATAGCCTTGTCCGTGTCCACTCCTTCTATTCTAATTGTCAAGTCTAAGGGGTAGTGTTTGAAACCTATCCACCATGATCTCCCTAGAAAGCCATTGGTGAATGGGTTAACCCTTCCTATAATAATTTGGGCAACAATTGTCTACAGATGAGTCACTTGTAGGTCATTGCCAACATCTACCATGTCCTTGCACCATTCCACAACTTATTCCTCCTCTTTAACAGTTAAAACTATTTTTTCCCCCCTCCTCTTAGTAACTGTTGTTCCCATCAACAACGCCCTCAAAATGGAAGCGGGTATATTCCACTTCTTTACTGCATCTATCAATGATATCTCACTTTTTTCAATGTTGCTAAATACAACATCCATGTCAGAAACTGTCCATTGTCTTATTGGGGCTGGAGGGGCCTGGTTATTTGAGGCTAACTCCCCTCCATTGCCTTCTTGTACATTCACTTCTTGTGCATTGATAGAAAGAGAATTAACCAGAATTTCTTTCGCATTGACATGAGAATCATTAACAATATTTTCTTGTGCATTGACCTCTGCATTTACATTTGTATTTGTGAAGTGCATGCCATGAGTTACTTTTATACTTCTCTTCCCAGTGTTTATTGTCTTTGACTTTTGTTTGGGTGCCACTTTGTACGCATCAACCATACTATACAAATTATCACATACATGGGTTTACTTGCTTAAATTTAAGAGTTCATGTTAAATCATTCACATATATTGATGTGTGTATGCAATTATTTGTGCTTGTAAGTACACAATCATATATTTACGTATGCATGTGTGCAAAGAAATCGCATATATGCACACGTATGTATCTGTGTATGTGACTGTGTACGTACATTCATGTATGTTGTGCATATGAGGACATGATTTTAGATATTTCCAACTTCTCGATTAATTATCATATCACAGGTAGTAGTAAATATGATTAACAATGCATTCAGTCAATATAAACTTACAATGCATACAATCAATATAAGCTTGAGAATGCATAGAGTCAATGTAAGGTTGGCATTGCATACATTCGATAATTACAAAGAAATGCATAGAGTGAACGTGTAAAGAGAAATTTATAAAGTCAATTCTAAAGTCAATTGTAAATTTATCAATGCGAAGACATTCCATGTAATAATTTGATAGTATGATTTTAAAAAATGATGGACTGAATCAAATCCTTGATTCAATACAGAGAAATAGCTGAAACAAACAATAATCTGTTAAAGCAAATGAATACAATAACATTTAATGATTAAACTAGTAGATGAATACACGAATAAGCTAATTTCATTATTAAACTAATAGATTTGATTATATTATCGACAATGTACCCTATTTCTTTGACACTCCATGTAATAATGTCATTGTATAATATAAGACAAATGCATACACTCTGAGTCAATGCCAACTTAAGAATGCATACAATCAATGTAAGCATAGAAAATGAGTAGAATTAGTGTGATAAACAATTCAATGTCTACTTAAGAATGCATACAGTCACTGTAGGCTTAACAAATGAGTACAATTAGTGTGACAAACAATTCAATGTCAATTTAAGAATGCATACAATCAATGTAAGCTTAAAAAATGAGTAGAAATAGTGTGACAAACAATTCAATGACAACTCAATAATGCACATAGTCAATGTAAGCTTAGTAAATGAGAGTGGTGGACTGAAACCCTTGTCGCATGCAAATAAGGAATGTCCATGGGAAGCATTCGTGGGAACTGAGTAAGAAACTTCAAGAATGAAAAAACATGAAGGATAAAAGTTGGTCTATAGGGCTACTAGGTTGGTGGGGCCCCAATTTGGTCGCTTATGTGGCACACAGTGAACAATGAACGTCTTATTGTGATTTGTTGTGGGATTTTAGTTGATTTTTAAGGGTCCTTCGTGGGGTATTATAATATGGGCCCTTCGCCCTTGATTAACGTAAGGGCCCAAGTGTTTATACTAAAATGCATTAGTAACAGGTATATTGACATAGTGAGTGGGCCCACATTTTAAACATCTTACAATTATATGTTAACATGTTTATTAATGCATACTGTATACACCTTACTATCACAAAACAATCTAATTTGAAGGCATATAAGTAATGAATACAATGAGCAGTATCTTGATTTATGAAAGAAATGAGATAACTAAGTGAAAACTATGAAATATGAGAATATGAAGTTTCAATGCATCTAACTAAACATACTGTGAACACCTTACTAACTGAAAACAATATAGTTTGAAGGCATGTTAATAACACATACAGTGAAAACATAAAATAACTTGATTGCTGAAAACATAATATAACTTACTGAAAATAATGTAATGTGAGAACATGAATTATGAAAGCACTTAGAATAATGCAGACTGTGAACACCTTACTAACTGAAAACACTAAAATTTTAATGCATGTAAGTAAAACATACATTGAACCCTAGCTTAATTTTTGAAAGCATGAAATAACTAACTGGAAATGGTGTAATGTGAGAACCTAAAATTTGAATGCCTCTAAGTAGTGCATACTGTGAACAACTTACTAACTCCAAACCATATAATTTGAATGCATCTAACTAAGGCATATAGTAAACACTAGCTTGATATATGAAAACATGGATTTACTAACTGAAAAGTGTTATGTGAGAACACGTAATTTGAATGCCTGAATGTATATAAGTAATGAAAACAATTAAAACTAGATATGAACATACAATGGGTAGACAAAAATGAAAAAAAAAAACATAAAATAAATGGTAGCTCAGGGTACCAACCTGAACAAGAGTAGAATCTTCCAAAGGAGTTGTGGATTCTGCAGAGAATAATGAACTCAACACAGGCAATAGAGCATAATCAACGCACAAACAAAGAATTTGTGCTGAAAATGACAGAGGAAATTGCTTCTTATAGGAATTCGGTCATTCATTTTGTGGTTGGTAAATTTGAATTTAAAAATAGGGTGGGAAAGAATCCGTCATTTCATTGTGCGCTTGCACTTGCTTGACATTAACTTTGTAATTCATACGATGGCTTCATGAATAAAATTTTAAATTTTAAATTTTCATTGTTTATTTGGTTATTGGTGAGCCTTACACCATTAGCTGTCTATGCAGGTACAAATTGTAGTTGGAGTAATTGCTAGAGGATGTCAAGGGATTTGAGGGTGAATGTGCAGATGAGAGCATTGCAAGTTCACATTTATTTGTATTAGAACATATTATGCACCAATAGTTGTGCATGTTTGTAGGCGACTCAAAATATTATGCACCAATAGTTGTGCACGCTTGTAGGCGACTCAAAATATTATGCACCAATAGTGTGCATGTCTGTACATAAATATAATATGTTTTAAACATAAATTTAATATATTTGCATTCTTGGAGCAGTCCATTGTATTAGTAATGGTAAACAATGATTTTTTTTATATAATAACAATGCTGCTTTTTTGGTACAAGTTGATGTGTATTACAAACATAAATATACTACTACAAGTGCCCTTGTAATGTTTATTTATTAATAAGACGGTGAATAGTAATTAAGTATGTAAGTAATTTTTTTTGGCACTTTTGTTTTGTAGAAAAATGACCATCAACATAATTTTTTAGAGGGTAAACATGGAAAAAAAATAAAAAAAATCACTGCTTTTACTGACTCACTTCCCCTATTTAAGCTCTTACTTACAATCACCACACAATGAGCATTACCATTTAGGCTCCTCTAGCCAAACCCGTGCTTACTGTAACTAGTTTGTACTTATCTAGCCCATGAGAATAAATAATAACAGTAAACTCTTTAAATAACCATTGCCCGCAGCTAATCCTCTTAACAATGGAGGATCCAGACCCCTGCGAAAGGGCAAAAAAATGGCTTCAATCCCTCCAAAAAATTGAAGACATGAAGAAGATAGATCCAAGAAAAGCACTGATATCCCTCGATTCCTCCAACATTTGCGAAGGCTTCGTTTTCAGAGGCCTGCAAATCGATCAACTAAAAAATGGCCGCGCCCTCTGCACATTCAAAGTGCCTCCTCGTCTTGTGGTATGTATGTTTTGAAATCCAATTCTATGATTAACCCTATAAATCATTTTTCCTCTGCCTTGATAAACATTTTTTCATTTACAGGATGAATCCGGAATTTGGCCTGCCCGTGCCATAATGTCTTTGGTAGACATTGTCTGCGCAGCCGCCATTATGACCTGCGACAAACCTGTCAAGGTTTCTGTGGATTACAATCTCTCAGATCTGTCTGAAGCCAAAACCCATGTAAGCATAAATCTCTCTGTTCTATTAACTTTTTCCCCCAAATTTGCTTAAATTTCTCTGTTCTATTCACCTTTTCCTCAAATTTGCCTAAAATCTCTCCGTTCTATTGACCTTTCCCCCAAATTTTCTCAAATTTCTCTGCTCTGTTCGCTTTTTCCCTCAAATTTGCTCAAATCTCTCTGTTCTGTTCAGTTTTCCTCCAAATTTGCTTAAATAGTAACATTCTTCTGTGTTAATTTAGGATGAAATTGAAATTGATGCAAGAGTTTTAGGGCACACTGGAGGGCTGTCTACTGTGGTTGTGGATATGAGAAACAAAATAACAGGGCAGCTTGTTGCTCAGGCTCGCCAGAGTATGCACAATCTTGGAGGTCTTAGCTTTCCTCCACGTAGCAAAATGTAAGGCTAACTCTGTAAAAACTCTCTTCTGACATCACATGACATTGAATGGATATACTGTCACTAGGATTTGCAATTTTTTATTTCACATCATTTATTTTGAGCATTGTTTCAGTTTCAAAATTATTAGTTATTGTATATAGCTTGTCAAATCAATTGTATGAGTTTATTTCTTTTATGTTTTGGATCAAATTCTATAATCTATAGGAAGAAGAGGGCAAGACGAAAAAAGAATGGAGTTTAATTCAAAAAATAAAAAAAATAAATAAAAAAATTCAGAGTTGGATTCACAAATTCTGTACTATGACATCACACATCATAGAAATCATGTCTACAATTTTAATGGTCAAGTTGTATTTAATGTTCAACATATATAACAAAGTTTATTAGATTATGGTTATTTAAAGCAGAAAAGTGTATACTCTTTTTGGATCTTATTAAAATTTTATAATATTAATTTTTAATTGAACAAAGTTGAACTATAGAAAAGTTGGGGTAGTCAAGAAGCTTACAAGGAAATGTGTTGGATTAACTAAATGTAATAACAAAAAAAATTTGAGTTATGTCATTTATTTTTGTGAGTTTTGCTTTCAGCTTCGTACTGAACCTATATGAAATAACATAATTGTATGAAAACAAATAATTAAATCTAGATTAAGGCAATATATCATTGTACAAAACTAAACTATGTACGAAGGCTATATATTGTTGTACAAAACTAAACTATGTTTCAAAGGGTCAATTGGATGTCTACATCTGTGACAATCACCATAGGCAATGTCACTGTTAAGTCAATATCAAACTTACACAAGCGACCATAATGTTATTGTCCATTCATAAGGATGGCGACACAATAACTCTCGACTCAAACAAGCTTTTCTAGTGCTAGTTAAGACAATTTACTTCCAAATAGAGTAGTTGGATATATGTAATGAGATTGTTTTAAAAAACTTAATATAAATGAATCACAATTGCAAAAAAAAGAAAAAGTTCGTTATCAAAGGATTCAAGATAATGTGTGGAAACAACCTATATGAATTATTTCTTTACTAATTATATTGGGACCAGTTTACTTTAGACACCCATTCCATGTGATGTTGAATGGTTTATTATTTAGTAGTTTATTAAAGCATCCATGAATCCATAATATGAGAGTATTTCTATTTACTCTTCATTAGTTGCTAAACTTCATTTACAAAGATAAATTTATATTGTCTATGTGAATGAATGTCCATTTCTATTTTATCAATTATTCAATCTCAAAACATCTGCTATAGTCTTCGAAAAGAGGAGATTCAACCCAAAATAAAAGATACCCAACTTAATGTTCATTCTAAGGATGTTGAAGATCAACCCACATATATATGGCCATGTATTGAAGGCCAAACATATTACCAATATTGAACAACCACTCAACGAAATATTTGTGCACAATAGTGAATACAAAGCTAGTCTAGTACTTAATAAACATACAAACGTAGATTTGAAACATTATAAAATTATTGATATAAAGGAAAAAGCTTAGGTACTTGTGAAGACAATATTTTAGAACCAATAAAACTTAAACAAACATTTTGATACTGTAGGTATTGAATATCTACTCCCACATAATCAATAAACAAGGTGTTCACATCACATAGAGCTATTAAGAAACATATATACTAGTTACATGTAACTAAAAAAAAACACAATCTTTTGAACTAATATTATTACAAAAACATGTTAAAATTTAATAAATAAATATCTTCACCATTGTGAATACAAATATAAATACAATTAATATGTTCAAATTGAACAAACTCATAATTGACCCAGAGAAAACTACACTCAAGTGAAAAACTCTAACCAAACGAGCTACCACTCCTTGGCGCACTATGTAAAAGGTAAGTACATGTGTGTAGAATGCAAAAGAAAGCATCAACAAGCTCCAACATTATTAAATTGTTAAAACATAATGATAGCAGGTGCCATACCCTTATAACATTCATATGTTGTTCTATTTAAGGTTATAATTTCTTATATATAGTATGCTTTTTCCATTTGAAATAATTATAATCTAATAACTTTTAGATTGTCAATTATTTATGAATGGGGGTTATTGAAAAGGTGTGGCTAATGCTGCAACCCTTTCTCCTATATTTAAGGAGGTTCTCTCTCATTTGAGAGCAAATGAATTTGGATTTTTATAGTGAGTTATATCACTATGCACAAAAGGTATTATTGGCCATGTGGTAGTAAGGAGAATATTCCAAGGTTCAATCGATTAATGATAGACTATATTTTGTAAGTGTTTTAATAAATGACGCTTTTTGAGAGGTTTTATTTGGAAGGGTTTATCCAATGTATATCTTGTGTAATGTGTTAAATCTATGTTTGTATGATTCTAATCTTATTTATTTTATATATTATTCATAATCATTAGTGTTTTAATATCCTAATTCTAATGGTAATAAAATATGGAACTATGAATACACCTACCATTTATTTCTAATTAGACACATACTTAAATTCACTTACGTAAACTTATAACATTGGCTTCAAACATCAAAAACCATTAGAGGTAATCGTCTACCAATTTCAGAGTGTTATCTTAACATTTTGAAATTTTTGGTCCCTTCCTTGGAACCCAAGTTCTAGCTCAAATCTTGCTCTTAGTCTAAGATCGCTTTCATTTTTTCACTAATTCTTGCTTCACATCGCTCCTTAATCCAAATTTTGTACCTAGCGAGTAAACCCTTAAGTTTTTGAACCTAGTGTTCATGGTGCAAAAGTTCATAGAATCGTCGACCACTTGACCATTCTATAGATTCAAGTCTTTATTGTTGGTTATGTGTGCTAAAGAAGTCTTTATATCGGCCAGTCGGGTAAGTTTTGAACCTTGCTACCCCTTTCTTCCATTTGGTTCATAAGTTCATAAAAGTTGATCGCCCAACTACTCTTCACTGTGTGTCTTGTCGTCGATAGCCCATGTCAGTGGTGCATTTACGAATCCCTATACCCTTTAGTTGTTATGGTTCAAAAGTATACAAAGTTTCTAATGACCCAACTTAAAGAGACTTCCCATTCTCCAAGTTGTGGTCATTCTTAGGTATTGGCAAGTATAATGCATTAATGATTAGTTAGATGACAAAAGATATGCAGGTATGTTGGCATGGTTTTTGAGAGAGAATGAGGGTACTCCACTCATTGAAGTTAAGTGAATTTAATGCCCCTCCTTAAAAAGGGTGATATTACTTCGAACAAATGATTTCATCTTGAGGAGATAGTAGAAAGAAGTTTCAAGTTTCAACAACGAAGGAAAATATGCAAATATGCACAAGAATAGTTTAAACTAGAGATTTCTTTCCTTTTCCTCTTTTCTTTAAATTAATAGAAGTGGAGCTTTTTACGAAAGTTGTCCAATGTTGTAAATTGGGAGTTTCTCAATGAGTTTGCTTGACAAAATTCTTGTGAATTTTTAGTATAGCTATCCCTTGCCAACCAAAATCACATAATCTTAGTAAATTATTTCTTGTGCCACCAAATTCAAACCCTAGCTTCTTCAATGTTACCCAGTATAGAAAATGGCCTAAATACTGTATTGAATACTGAGTTAGGTGATGTGAGCCTCCATGGTATTCTTAGAAGAATGAGGCTGGAATTGAGTTTTCCTATTGCAAAGGAATTTGTGGAGAGTGGCCTTCTCAAAGTTGGGGTTTTCCAAATGTTGTTCCTTGTCTTAAATTGATTGTTTCTTGTGTCAACCATTACCACCCCGAGTGCTATGAAATTTGAACTTCTAGTGGTTCATTCATTGCCAAAACTGATCCCGAGGTTGTGTCTGAAGTGCTCAAGCTTCCCAACTAAGAGCAATTTGTTAATATGTCAGTAAAGTCTAGGTGTGATTATATTTATGAGAAAAGAGAATGGTGCCTAAGCCATATTGCAATTGGCTAGATGAAGGTTAAGAGGAAGGGTAAGTCTAGACTCCCCTCACTTCTCAAGATGGGTCTTTTCAATGATGAACTTTTAGATGCAATTACCCTATTGCACCGTGTTGTGGGGAGTATTAAATATGAAGAGTTTCCTTTCTAGATGTGTTAATTCGTGATAGTTATATGTAGTGATAATAAATACATTGACTGGACAAGGTTGATTCGCTAAAATATACATGAACATTTGGCTAGTTATAACTAGAGAAAATCATTACACACGTGCTTGTTATTAATATGTATCATTGGTAGAAGAGAAATGGCTTGGCCCAACTTACAAACCTTATAATCTCCGATGGCATATACACTTGTATATAAATACTTCTGTATGCAATGAAAATCGTTGCAGCTGCACCACAAATCAAAGCATGAAAACAGAAGAAATGCAAAGCATTTAAGTTAGAATAAACATGCTAAATAACTTGTAATGCAACCAAATTTTTAGTACAACCTACGATGAGCTAAAAAGAGTGCACTTCCATTATTCTCTCCTCAACTTGTAGGAGATGTCAATTGATTAGGATTATTTTGAATTGAAGTTACTGGTTGAGAAATAAATGTGTTTCTTTGATTAGGATTGTTTTCCATCTGCGATGAGGATTCAGGGGTACTCCCTTACTGTGCATAAATGTTTCTTGCTAAGGCCAGGACAAGAAGGTTGAACATGTCAAGCAGAGTTGGGTGTTGTGAGGGTAGAGGCATGGTAGGCGTACTGACTATATTGTGGGAAAGCATATTGAATGTATTTCCCTTCTTACTTCTACGTCTTTTTGGCTTATTTGGATTTTATTCTCTTTCTTTCTTGCTCTATTCCTTTTGATGTGCCTTATCCACTACCCATTTTTCTTTCTCCTCAGCTTCTCTTGGTCTTTGTTCTTGCCTATGTACCCTCATTATTTCTATTACTACCGTGTTTGCCTCTATTTGAACTTTCCTCTACCTCACCCGCTCCTTGTGTTGTGCATTGTTCTCCTCCAATTTCTTCTTTATCTATTCTTGTTGGTGAAGTTGTGTAATGTACTAATTGGATATGAGTATCTATGAATTTTTTCTTAGACGAAGCACCCCTAAATGAGCTCCATGTGTAGATTGTTGCATTCTTTGCACGAGAAGTATGAGGAATACGCTGGTATTGTTAGTTTGTTGTTCGTTGTCATATGACATGTGTTAAAATGATAAAGAACAAAACATGAATTTGCAGGAAATTGTTTAATCCAAGAGCAAGGAGTAAGGAAAAATACCATGAATTAGCACAACTAGGAGCATACACCAAAAAATAACCAAAGAGGAGACAAGATTTTGAAAGGGAAAAGCATAAAAAAACCCTTGTGAAATTAATGAAAGTGGCAACAAATGCCTAAGAATGAGAGAGAGAGAGAGAGCAAACAATGCTCATACAATAATTGAGAAGAGGAAAAAATCTCATATGAGAGAATGAGAAAAAGAAGGAGAGCCATCTCTTTTAATAAAGATGTGAGAGAGGAGTTACATTGTAACTCCCATATCTGAGTGTGCCACATTTCACTCGTGTGTGAGACAAGTGTAGGATTCCTCATAAGGAGGAATATTTATTTTCCTTAATAAAAGAAATTACAAATATGACATGTCCTCCCACTTGGACTAGAGGACAAATTACATTAGGATACCTTGGTTTATCCTATTAAATACATAAATAACCAAGGAAAGATTAAATTCTAACACCCCCCTTTAATCTTTACTTGGGGTAATTACAAAAATCTGCAACTGGATTATCCTTCTTGTAGTAGACGAGGAAAGCTTGATTTTCTTCACTTTGAGTTGATATAAAGTGATGGTGTAATGATAAATGCTAGGATCTTGAAATAGGATTCTTTTGCTTGTCGTAATGTAAGAGTGTAGGTGTTTGTGGATATAGGCCCAAATCTTGAAGTAAACTTGGAGATTGTTCGTTGTTACTTGTCCAAGAAAGATCACCTAAATCTACAAAAAAACAAGAACCATGAGGGGATCTCCCATAATTGGGATTTCCTCCTAAAAATGAATCAGTAAAATCTGAATGTGAATCATTAAATGTTATGTCATCATAAAGAGGTTTTGTAAACCAAATAGATTTATTACTAGATGCATAAGCACAATCACCAACAATAATATCAAGAAGATTAGAGTTTAGGGAAGGAGGTTGGTCCTCCATAAGAATCATTTGAGTGTCACGAAATTCATGATCTAGTTTGGAGCATATAGGAACATGATCAATACTTGAGCCTGCAAAAAGGCAAAAACCACTAGTAGAGTGCCCATCATTGGGATCACCTAGTGCTGAATTAGTAACACTTTGGAAAAAATCATATTGTGAATCATGAGGAAAAAAATTAGGAATGCAAACTTTAGTTGCATAAGGCAAATTTGTAGTGTATTCATCATAATATGAAACATCAATAGGAGAGTTAATATAAGCATCATTATCATTAACCTCCACAACAGTCATAGGATTAGTACTATTAGCATGAATTTCATCTTGAGTAATAAACATATCTTGCAAAGTAGCATTAAGAAAAGTAGATATAATTTCCTCTTCTTGGTCAAACATATCAAACAGATTATTGCCATTATCAGTATCATCACTGCTAGGAGGAACAAAATCATTAGGAGTATCATTACTATTGTCATGTTCATCATTATCCTTTTGAAGAGTATTAGTATTATCCTTAATGTTAGGAGTAGAAACAAAAATATGGTTATCTTTCAAAACAGGAACAACATGGAGTTTACCATTGGGAACAAGTGTTGTGTAAGTTTGAAATGTGTTCTCTAAGACATGCCACATCTGATGTGTTGTAGTACAATCTGAGATAAGATAGTATAAATTTGGATGTAATGAGAGTCCGATTAGACCAAAAGCTTCCTCATCTTGGAACTGCCAGGAATCCTGGTCAACTCGAGGAGTGGTGGATGTCGGTTTCAAAAATGGTGAAGTCACAATATCCGAAAGGTGTCGAGATTTTAGGAAATTAAACATGTGCGGCCTCCAAATAGTATAGTTTGAACTTGTAAGTTTAAAAACTGGCAATGATGTTGACATGATTAAATATAAAAAATTAACTGAAATAAAGTTAAATACAAGTTGCAAGATATAAAGATGAAACCAAAAAACTAATTTAACGCGATTAGAAAATATCAATATGCAAGAATATTTAACAATTAAAAAAAATTAAATTTTTTGTTTAAATTATGAAATAAATATATATTGCAATTAAATGACGGATTAGTAAAAGAAATAAATTTAGAATGCCAAAATGAATATGGTATTAAAACGATTTTAAAAGATATTAAACAGAAAAAAAGTATAACAGATTGAACTTTTGTTAAAGAAATTTTAAATTTAACGATTAAACTTAAATATGTTAAATAAAAAAGTTAAATTTAAAAGATTAGACAAAATAAGTTAAGCAAAGAATAGACCCTACAAAAAAATGGTTATAAAAATGAAACAAATGCAACAAATAAAATAATGATAGCCTGCAATAAAAAACGTGATTATGATTCTCCTGTATGAAAAATGTATAACCTGCAAAAAGAATAATTAGCCTGATAAGGGTGAACAACCTGCGGTTTTTTTTTAAATTTTATCATGAAGAGTCAAAAAAATGTTATAATGGATATCCCGCAACAATATAGTTATAAACAAAAAGAAACTGAAGAATCTACGCCAGGAAAACCAGAACCTGCGATTTATTATGGAGAAGAATAACAATTTAGAACATTAGTATAATAATAACCTGTAGTAATAATCGATATAAAAGGATGTTAAACTAAAAATAGAAGAACGTTAAAAAAAGAAAAAAAGAAGGAACGATAAAAAGTAAGGGGAGCTGAAAAAATGCTGACCACGTTCAGCTGCGTAGGGAATAAGAAATAAATGAAAAACACTGCAAGTAATTTGTAGGAGAGCCAGAAATACGCAGCAATCGATGGAGAGGTGTAGCGAGATTGTATGCTTCAGCTACCACCAGAAATGATGGCTGTCATTACGATGCATAAGTTGGTTGGGATACTGATGAAGTGCGGAGAAATCAACAACTTCGCTACTCCTGGTGGAGGTGCGGGGCTTCTTAACACTTGGGATTCTACTATGCATGCCAAGGTGGGTAGTCGCTTGCTTGAGCTTCTGTTAGAAATAGCCTTCATACAACCTCCTACTAACTAGTCCACAGAAGGGCCACAAGATATAGAGTGAATTCTTCCACGTGGGTAAGGCACACTACCGAGTGAAACAGAGGGAAGTGTCTACCGTAATTTTGAGCAGAAGATTATGTCACTTAAACTCCACAGAACAATAGTAAAAGAGTACGCAAAATATGGGAGAGTTAAATGTTTTTTAAAAAAACTAGAAGCTTCCAACCGATTATGAAATAGAAGTTGCAATCTGCGCAAGGAGCAATTAAAAGTATGAAAGATTTAAAGTTAAAAGTGAAGAAACACAACTAAATGCTGCAGTATGAAAGGAAAGAGGAAGTTAAGATCTCAGAATGTTGTGCAAGGAATGATGCAGACAAACTAATATATATTGCAAGTTGGAAGAAGCAATTTTGACTGCTGTAAAGAAGAATATGAAACGTTAGCTAAAAGAACATAGATATACAAAGACAGACAAGATACAATAATATAAACATGCAAAAGGAATTTAGATATATGAGAAATTTGATAAAAACAAAGATTGAGCCTGCAGATTGTTAGAAAAAAAAATGCAAAACACAGAGGCTCCAAACAGAGATATAAATGTAATAAGAATACACAGATATAAACAAATTTCTGATTGCAAAGAGCAATATAACCCTGTAAACAGGAAGATTAGATTAAAGATGTTTAATGAAAGGAATAATATATGCAGACACTAAGATACATGCAGCACAAGGATATAAAGAGACTATAAGCTGCACATGAAGGATATGAAACAACAAGCTGCGCTTGAAAAGAACATGCAGACAGAGAAGGAAGCACAACCTGTAGAGAACAATTAGTAAAGATTTAAAAGATTTAAAAAATGAATAAAAACAGAGCTATGATGTTAAAAATAATCAAAGATAAGCTTGCAATAGAGACGTTAATGCAGATGTTAGAAGCTATTATCAGTTAACCAAAAAATAACAGAACCAGAGATTAGATTATGAAAAAAACTAGTGTAAATAGCAACCGATCCAGCATACATAGATTAATGTTATTGAATCCTCCAAGGATCTTTATACAGAACCTTGAAACCACGTAAAACCAGCATGCAATTATAGAGCCAAAGCATGCAAAAGGAGTTAGATTAAAGATTTTTAATGACAAGATCTTTATACGGATTAAGATCATAAACTGAAGTATGAATTAACTAAGGTACGTATGTAAATATGCAGAAAAATGTTATTAAAGAACTTAGCATTTCTCTCAAATGTGGGCAAATACTAGAAAACTACTCACGTGAAAGCTAAATTGGAGGGTTCTGCACAAAACCCAGATCATGATTTTTTAAGATTCGTTCTTATTTATGCATAATATCAAACGCAAAGAGAGGGGGAGAGCAGAATGGAAATGGACAAAGCTCTCCACAAATAGTATTAAAATCTGCAAAACAACAAGTGCAAACCTACAGATGTTAATAAAAAAAAACATGTAGAGATATATGAACAGAGAAGTGATAACCTATAGTGAAATAGTTAGAGTAGAGATATTTAATGAAAATAGTAAACAGATTAAAGCTCAGATTTTGAAAGAAAGATCAAGAACAGAGCCAAGAACAAAAGTCTCCAAACCTGCACAAAACAAGTCAGTACTGTATGCAACCAATAATGTAGCCAAAAGATAAATTGGGTTTGGCGGAAAACCAGCCAAACCCAATTTTTTTTTCGAATTTTTACTCTCTTAATCAGATTAGTACAAAAAACTAGTAAAGAACTCTCTCAAGAGTCTCCGATTTGGAGTGCTCCAAGATATGGTAGCTCCTTCACCTGTACACTCAATAAATGATTAAACCAACCTGCTCTGATACCATGTTAAAATGATAAAGAACAAAATATGAAATTGCAGGAAGTTGTTTAATCCAAGAGCGAGGAGTAAGGAAAATTACCATGAATTAGTGCAAGAACTAGGAGCATACACCAAAAAATAAGTAAGGAGGAGACAAGATTTTGAAGGGGAAAAGCATAAAAAAACCCCTGTGAATTATGAATGAGGCATGAAAAGCGTAAAGAGAGAGAGAAAGAATATGAGCAAGTAGCTCAATACAATATGATAGAACTACAAGAAATTGTATGAGAGAAATGTGAAAAAATTGGTGTCAAGTGTGTGGAGAGATATCTCTTTAAGTAGAGATGAGTGAAGGAGTTTGCATGTAACTCCCTATGTGTATGAGTGCCACATTCATACTTGTGTGTGAGACAAATGTGAGATTCCTCTTAAGGAGGAATATCTATTTTACTTATTAAAAAAATTACAAATATGACATATTCTCCCACTTGGACTAGAGGACAAAATACATTAGGATACCTTGGTTTATCTTTTAATTACATAAATAACCAAGGAAAGATTAAATTCTAACTTCTAACTGTTAGAATTTAATCTTTCCTTGGTTATTTATGTATTTAATAGGATAAACCAAGGTATCCTAATGTAATCTGTCCTCTAGTCCAAGTGGGAGGACATGTCATATTTGTAATTTCTTTTATTAAGGAAAATAGATATTCCTCCTTATGAGGAATCCTACACTTGTCTCACACACTAGTGAAATGTGGCACACTCAGATATGGGAGTTACAATGTAACTCCTCTCTCACATCTCTATTAAAAGAGATGGCTCTCCTTCTTTTTCTCATTCTCTCATATGACATTTCTTCCTCTTCTTAATTATTGTATGAGCATTATTTTCACTCTCTCTCTCTCTCACATTCTTAGGCATTTGTTGCCACTTTCATTAAATTCACAGGGGTTTTTTTATGCTTTTCCCCTTCAAAATCTTGTCTCCTCTTTCCTTATTTTTTGGTGTATGCTCCTAGTTCTTGTGCTAATTCATGGTACTTTTCCTTACTCCTAGCTCTTGAGTTAAACAATTTCCTGCAATTCCATATTTTGTTCATTATCATTTTAACAACATGCATGGCAGAAATTCAACATCACGGTCACTTGTGTCAAGTCCATCATCACACACCTTACTATATGATTGATCCTAATTTGAGGCATTTGTAAAGTAGTTAACTAGCTTAGCTGTTTCAACATGTGGTGGTGGGGGCATTGAAAGAGATACATCCTCCTTGGAACAGTTTATGGTTTAACTGAGATTAGTGGCTACGTCTTGCAACCAATAAGGTGTAGAAGCTTGAGTTGGCAAACTCAAGCCATCTACATTGCCCATTCCATCATTATTGGCTTATTTCTCATTATTTGTTTTAGGTTGGGATGGTTGTGGATGCAAAATCATACCATTAGATGCATCATATGCTGTCTCTTAATTGATATCATTGCACCTTCTCACAAAAGTATCAATTGAATCTTTATTGTAACCATTCATTTGCATAAATGCCTCCACTGCAATTACGTCTCCCTCGCCTTGAACTGCATTTGCACCACCATCTGATTCTAGTTGAGGCTCAACTGATTGTGGTTGATCATCATCTTCTTCAACAACAAAAGCCTCACTTGGCCTCATGTCATTCACTAAGGAAGCTCGGTTGAAAGGCCAAATGCCATGTCTTGAAGAACCCACTCATTACATTTCCTAGTGCTAAAGCCTATGATAATGATTTGCTGGCCAGAGTTGCCAACTCTTCACGCCCAATTTCAATTTGAGGGTTGTTTGCCAACCACATGTTGCTATGCTATTTGAGGTATGTTTTAAAAGGAGAAAATACACTCACATCCAATGGTTACAACTTGTGGCTAGTATGTGCGGGAAGTGTTAGCAGGTCTATTCCTAGACACCTTGCTTCCTCAATTGTCCTCCATGCCACATGGTTGTCATGTTTGTCAAATATTAGTAGCGCCCTGTTTGAGGGAGAGATTTGGTTGGGGATGGTTCTATTAAAGTGTTCTTGCCAATTGAGAAACAAATCCTTCATCATCCATGCATGTTCTTGTATTGACATGCACACCCTTGACTTTGATTGGCAATGTAATTTTTTATGCGCCTCTTCACTTTGAACAAGTAAAATATGGGCATGCTCAACCTAGTTACGCTCACATATGTAAGGACAATGATCCACTCCCTACTTTTTGAGATGAGATGTGGGATGTTTCTAGCTCCCAATCATGCAATTACTCTCATACCACAGTTCCTTCCAACTTGCACGCTTGTTCCATCACAATTCCAAATTCTACTGAAGCCGTACTGGTTGAGGTTGTATATAGTTTCCAGGTTGTCGTAAAAATAGGCTATAATCTAGGATGAACCATTATAGCCCTGTCCGTGTCCACTCCTTCTTTTATTCTAATTGTCAAGTCTAAGGGGTAGTGTTTGAAACCTATCCACCACGATCTCCCTAGTAAGCCATCGGTGAATGGGTTAACCCTTCCTATAATAATTTGGGAAACAATTGTCTACAAGTGAGTCACTTGTAGGTCATTACCAATATTTTCCATGTCCTTGCACCATTCCACAACTTATTCCTCGTCTTTAACAATTAAAACTATTTTTTGCCCGCTCCTCTTAGTAACTGTTGTTCCCATCAACAATGCCCTCAAGATGGAAGCGGGTATGTTCCACCTATTTACTGCATCTATCAGTGATATCTCACTTTTTTCAATGCTGCTAAATACAACATCCATGTCATAAACTGTCCATTGTCTTATTGGGGCTGGAGGGGCCTGGTTATTTGAGGCTAACTCCCCTCCATTGCCTTCTTGTACATTCACTTCTTGTGCATTGATAGAAAGAGAATTAACCAAAACTTCTTCTACATTGACAGGAGAATCATTAACAACATTTTCTTGTGCATTGGCACTGCATTTACCTTTGTATCTATGAAGTGCATGCCATGAGTTACTTTTATACTTCTCTTCCCAGTGTTTATTGTGTTTGACTTTCGTTTGGGTGCCACTTTGTACGCATCAGTTGTATACCAATTATCACATACATGGGTTTACTTGCTTAAATTTAAGAGTTCATGTTAAATCATTCACATATATTGATGTGTATATGCAATTATTTGTGCTTGTAAGTACACAATCATATATTTATGTACACATGTGTGCAAAGAAATCACATATATGCACATGTATGTATCTATGTATGTGATTGTGTATGTACATTCATGTATGTTGTGTATATGAGGACATGATTTTAGATATTTCCAACTTCTCAATTAATTACCATATCACAAGTAGTAGTAAATATGATTAACAATGCATTCAGTCAATATAAACTTACAATGCATACACTCAATATAAGCTTAAGAATGCATAGAGTCAATGTAAGGTTGGCATTGCATACATTTGATAATTACAAAGAAATGCATAGAGTGAACGAGTAAAGAGAAATTCATAAAGTCAATTGTAAACTTATCAATGCAGAGACATTCCATGTAATAATTTGATAGTATGATTTAAAAAAATGATGGACCGAATCAAATCCTTGATTCAATACATAGAAATAGTTGAAACAAACAATAAACTGTGAAAGCAAATGAATACAATAACATTTAATGATTAAACTAGTAGATGAATACATGAATAAGCTAATTTCATGATTAAACTAACATATTTGATTATATTATCGACAATGTACCCTATTTCTTTGACACTCCATGTAATAATGTCATTGTATAATATAAGACAAATGCATACAGTCTGAGTCAATGCCAACTTAAGAATGCATACAATTAATGTAAGCTTAGAAAATGAGTATAATTAGTGTGACAAACAATTCAATGTCTACTTAAGAATGCATACAGTCACTGTAGGCTTAACAAATGAGTACAAATAGTGTGACAAACAATTCAATGTCAACTTAAGAATGCATACAATCAATGTAAGCTTAACAAATGAGTAGAATTAGTGACAAACAATTCAATGACAACTCAATAATGCACATAGTCAGTGTAAGCTTAGCAAATGAGAGTGGTGGACCAAAACCCTTGTCGCATGCAGATAAGGAATGTCCATGGGAAGCATTCGTTGGAATTGAGTGGGAGAAGAAACTTCAAGAATGCAAAAACATGAAGGATAAAAGTTGGTCTATAGGGCTACTAGGTGGGTGTGGCCCCAATTTGGTCACTTACGTGGCACACGGTGAGCAAGGAACATCTTATTGTGATTTGTTATGGGATTTTAATTGATTTTGAAGGGTCCTCCGTGAGATATTATGATACGGGCCTTTGATTAACGCAAGGGCCCAAGTGTTTATATTAAGCATTAGTAACAGGTATATTGACATAGTGAGTGGGCCCACATTTTAAACTTCTTCAATTATATGTTAACATGTTTATTAATGTATACTGTATACACCTTACTATCACAAAACAATCTAATTTGAAGACATATAAGTAATGAATACAATGAGCAGTATCTTGATTTATGAAAGACATGAGATAACTAAGTGAAAACTATGAAATATGAGAATATGAAGTTTTAATGCATCTAACTAAACATACTGTGAACACCTTACTAACTAAAAACAATATAATTTGAAGCCATGTAAATAACACATACAGTGAAAACATAAAATAACTTGATTGCTGAAAACACAATATAACTTACGGAAAACAATGTAATGTGAGAACATGAATTATGAATGCAGTTAGAATAATGCAGACTGTGAACACCTTACTAGCTGAAAACACTAAAATTTAAATGCATGTAAGTAAAACATACATTGAACCCTAGCTTAATTTTTGAAAGCATGAAATAACTAACTGGAAATGGTGTAATGTGAGAACCTGAAATTTGAATGCCTCTAAGTAATGCAAACTGTGAACAACTTACTAACTCCAAACCATATAATTTGAATGCATCTAACTAATGCATATAGTAAACACTAGCTTGATATATGAAAACATGAATTTACTAACTGAAAAGTGTTATGTGAGAACACACAATTTGAATGCCCGAATGCATCGAAAGACAAATATGAAAAAAAAATGAAATAAATGGTAGCTTAGGGTACCAACCTAAACAAGAGTAGAATCTTCCAAAGGAGTTGTGGATTTTGTAGGAAATAATGAACTCAACACAAACAATAGAGCATAATCAACGCACAAAAAGGGAATTTGCACTGAAAATGACGGAGGAAATTGCTTCTTATAAGAATTCGGTCATTCATTTTGTGGTTGGTAAATTTGAATTTAAAAATAGGGTGGGAAAGAATCCGTCATTTCATTGTGCGCTTGCACTTGCTTGACATTAATTCTGTAATTCATACGATGGCTTCATGAATACACAATTATATTTTAAATCTTCATTGTTTATTTGGTCTATTGGTGAGCCTTACACCATTAGTTGTCTATGCAGGTACAAATTGCAGTTGGAGTAATTGCTAGAGGATGTCATGGGATTTGTGGGTGAATGTGCAGATGAGAGCATTGCCAGTTCAAATTTATTTGCATTAGAACATATTATGCACCAATCGCTGTACATGATTGTAGGTGACTCAAAATATTATGCACCAATAGTTGGTGCACGTTTGTAGGCGACTCAAAATATTATGCACCGATAGTGTGCATGTTTGTACATAAATATAATATGTTTTAAACATAAATTTAATATATTTGCATTCTTGGAGCAGTCTATTGTATATGTAATTGTAAACAATAATTTTTTTATATAATAACAATGCTTCTTTTTTGGTACAAGTTAATGTGTACTACAAACAAAAATGTACTAATATAAGTGCACATGTAATGTTTATTTATTAATAACATGGTGAATAGTAATTAAGTATATAAGTAATTTCTTTTAGCACTTTTGTTTTGTAGAAAATGACTATCAACATATTTTTTTAAGAGGGTAAACATGAAAAAAAAATTCAAAAAAATCACTGCTATTACTGACTCACTTCCCCTATTTAAGCTCTTTGAGCAGGACCATTTAGGCTTACCGTAACTAGTTTGTACTTATCTAGCCCATGAGAATAAATAATAACAATAAACTCTTTAAATAACCATTGCCCGCAGCTAATCCTCTTAACAATCGAAAGGGCAAAAAAATGGCTTCAATCCCTCCAAAATATTGAAGACATGAAGAAGATAGATCCAAGAAAAGCACCAATATCCCTCGATTCCTCCAACATTTACGGAGGTTTCGTCTTCAGAGGCCTGCAAATCGATCAACTAAAAAATGGCCGCGCCCTCTGCACATTCAAAGTGCCTCCTCGTCTTGTGGTAAGTATGTTTTGAAATCCAATTATCTGATTAACCCTATAAATCAATTTTCCTCTGCCTTGATAAACATTTTTTCATTTACAGGATGAATCCGGAATTTGGCCTGCCCGTGCCATAATGTCTTTGGTAGACATTGTCTGCGCAGCCGCCATTATGACCTGCGACAAACCTGTCAAGGTTTCTGTCGATTACAATCTCTCATATCTGTCTTCTGCCAAAATCCAGGTAAGCACAAATCTCTCTGTTCTGTTCACTTTTTCCCCCAAATTTGCTTAAATTTCTCTGTTTTATTCACTTTTCCCTCAAATTTGCCTAAAATCTCTCCGTTCTATTGACCTTTAACCCAAATTTTCTCAAATTTCTCTGCTCTGTTCGCTTTTTCCCTCAAATTTGCTCAAATCTCTCTGTTCTGTTCAATTTTCCTCCAAATTTGCTTAAATAGTAACATTCTTCTGTGTTTATTTAGGATGAAATTGAAATTGATGCAAGAGTTTTAGGGCACACGGGAGGGCTGTCTACTGTGGTTGTGGATATGAGAAACAAAATAACAGGGCAGCTTGTTGCTCAGGCTCGCCAGAGTATGCACAATCTTGGAGGTCTTAGCTTTCCTCCACGTAGCAAAATGTAAGGTTGACTCTGTAAAAACTCTCTTCTGACATCACATGGCCATGAATGGATATACTGTCACTAGGATTTGCTCTGATTTCTTTTCAACATTTTTCTCAAATGTTGTAGACATGGCTATTTTGCAATTTTTTATTTCACATCGTATTTTGAGCATTGTTCCAGTTTCAAAATTGTTAGTTATTGTATATGGCTTGTGAAATCAATTGTATGAGTTTATTTCTTTTATGTTTTTGGATCAAATTCTATAATCCATCATAAGAAGAAGAGGAAGAGGGTAAGACAAGAAAAAAGAAAAGAATGGAGTTTGATTAAAAAAAAATAGAAAAAAAAAATAAATAAATTCAGAGTTGGTTCCACAAATTCTGTACTATGGCATCATAGATCATAGAAATCATGTCTACAATTTTAGTGGTCAAAGTTGTATTTAATGTTCAACATATATAACAAAGTTTATTGAATTATGGTTATTTAAAGCAGAAAAGTGTATATTTCCTTTGGATCATATCAATTTTTTATAATATTAATTTTTAATTGAACAAAGTTGAACTTTAGAAAAGCTGGGGTAGTCAAGAAGCTTACAAGGAAATGTGTTCAATTAACTAAATGTAATAACAAAAAAAATTGAGTTATGTCATTTAATTTTGTATGTTTTGCTTTCAGCTTTGTACCGAGCCTATAGGAAATAGCATAATTGTTTGAAAACAAATAACCAAATCTATATGAAGACAATATATCATTGCACAAAACTAAACTATGTATGAACGCTATATATCATTGTACAAAACTAAACTATGTTTCAAAGAGTCAATTGGATGGACCTACATCTTTGACAATCACCATAGGCAATGTCATTGTTAAGTCAATATCAAACTTACACAAGCGACCATAATGTTAGAGTCCATTCATAAGGATGATGACACTATAACTCTTGACTCAAACAAGCTTTTCTAGTGTTAGTTAAGACAATTTACCTCCAAATAGAGTAGTTGGATATAGTGAAAGAGGTACCAAAGGCACCTTAGTAGATAATGGATCTATCTTTGATATATGTAATGAGGATTGTTTTAAAAAGCTTAATATAGATGAATCACAATTGCAAAAAAAAAAGGAGTTCATTATCAAAGGATTCAAGATAATGTGTGGAAACAACCTATAGGAATTACTTCTTTACTAATTATATTGGGACCAATTTACTTTAGACACCCATTCCATGTGATGTCGAATGGTTTATTATTTAGTGGTTTATTAAAGCATCCATGAATCCATAATATGAGAGTATTTCTATGTACTCTTCATTAGTTGCTAAACTTCATTTACAAAGATAAATTTATATTGTCTATGTGAATGAATGCCATTTCTATTTTATCAATTACTTAATCTCAAAATATCTGCTATAGTCTTCGAAAAGAGGAGATTCAACCCACATATATATGGCCATGTATTGAAGGCCAAATATATTACCAATATTGAACAACCACTCAACGAAATATGTGTGCGCAATAGTGAATACAAAGCTAGTCTAGTACTTAATAAGCATACAACATGGATTTCAAATATTATAAAATTATTGATATAAAGGAAAAAGCTTAGGTCCTTGTGAAGACAATATTTTAGAACCAATAAAACTTAAAGAAACATTTTGATACTGAAGGTATTGAATATCTACTCCCACATAATCAATAAACAAGGTGTTCACATCACATAGAGCTATTAAGAAACATATATACTAGTTACACATAACTAAAAAAAACACAATATTTCGAACTAATGTTATTACAATAACATGTTCAAATTTAATAAATAAATATCTTCACCATTCTGAATGCAAATATAAATAAAATTAATATGTTCAAATTGAACAAACTCATACTTGATCTAGAGAAAACTAAACTCGAGTGAAAAACTCTAGCCAAATGGGCTACCACTCCTTGGCACACTATGTATTAAAAGGTAAGTACATATGTGTAGAATGCAAAAAAAAGCATCAACACGCTCCAACATTATTAAATTGTTAAAACATAATGATAGCAAGTGCCATACCCTTATAACATTCATATGTTGTTCTATATAAGGTTATAATTTCTTATATATAATATGCTTTATCCATTTGAAAAAATTATAATCTAATAAGTATTAGATTGTCAATTATTTATGAATGGGGGTTATTGAAAAGGTGTGGCTAATGTTGCAACCCTTTCTCCTATATTTTAGGAGGTTCTCTCTCATTTGAGAGCAAATGAATTTGGATTTTTATAGTGAGTTATATCACTATGCACAAAGGGTATTACCGACCATGTGGTAGTAAGGAGAAGTATTCCAAGATTCAATTTATTAATGATAGACTATATTTTGTAAGTGTTTTAATAAATGGTGATTTTTGAGAGGTTTTATTTGGAAGGGTTTCCCCAATGTATATCTTGTGTAATGTGTTAAATCTATGTTTGTATGATTCTAATCTTATTTATTTTATATATTATTCATAATCATTAGTGTTTTAAGATCCTAATTCTAATGGTAATAAAATATGGAACTATGAATACACCTACCATTTGTTTCTAATTACACATAGACTTAAATTCACTTACATAAACTTATAACATTGGTTTCAAACATCAAAAACCATTAGAGGTAATCATCTAGCAATTTCAGATTGTTATCCTAACATTTTGAAATTTTTGGTCCCTTCCTTGGAACCCAAGTTCTATCTCAAATCTTGCTCTTAGTCTAAGATCACTTTCACTTTTTCACTAATTCTTGCTTCACATCACTCCTTAATCCAATTTTTGTACCTAGTCAGCAAACCCTTAAGTTTTTGAACCTAGTGTTCATGGTGCAAAAGTTCATAGAATCATCGATCACTTGACCATTCTATAGGTTCAAGTTTTTATTGTTGGTTATGTGTGCTAAAGAAGTCTTTATATTGGCCAGTCAGGTAAGTTTTGAACCTTTCTACCCCTTTCTTCCATTTGGTTCATAAGTTCATAAAATTGTCGATCGCCCAACTAATCTTCACTGTGTGTCTTGTCATCGGTAGCCCATGTCAAGGGTACCTTTATAGTCAGTTAGTCAGAGGATTTACGAACCCCTATACCCTTTAGTTCTTATGGTTCAAAAGTATACAAAGTTGCCAATGACCCAACTTAAGAGACTTCCCATTCTCCAAGCCGTGGTCATTCTGAGGTATTAGCAAGCACAATGCATTAATGATTGGTTAGATGATGAAAGATATGCAGGTATGTTGGGGCAGCAGCTATGCAGCCACAAAAATTGTTAACCATACGTAGGGGAAACACTTGGTTTTTTTTTTCAAAAGTTTGCAAAAAGTTATATAAAAAGAATGATTTTCGTGGCTGGATAGCCACTACCGGTATGTTGGCATGGTTTTTTAAAGAGAATGAGGGTACTCCAATCATTGAAATTAAATGAATTTAATGCTCCTCCTTAAAAAGGGTGATATTACTTCGAAAAAATTGATTCATCTTGAGGAGATAGTAGAAAGAAGTTTCAAGTTTCAACAACGAAGGAAAATCTGCAGATATGCACAAGAACAGTTTAGAGTAGAGATTTCTTTCCTTTTCCTCTTTCCTTTAAATTAATAGAAGTGGAGCTTTTTTAGAAAGCTATCCAATGTTGTAAATTGGGAGTTTCTCGATGAGTCTTCTTGACAAAATTCTTGTGAATTTTTAGTATAGCTTTCCCTTGCCAATCATAATCACATAATCTTTAGTAAATTATTTCTTGTGCCACCAAATTCAAACCCTAGCTTCCTGAATGTCACCCA
The DNA here is from genome assembly GCA_027943335.1 of Chamaecyparis obtusa. Lineage (NCBI taxonomy): Eukaryota > Viridiplantae > Streptophyta > Pinopsida > Cupressales > Cupressaceae > Chamaecyparis > Chamaecyparis obtusa. The sequence continues at coordinate 2,097,204 of BSBK01004178.1, read as the reverse complement.
ATATAGAAAATGACCTAAACAATGTATCGAATACTGAGTTAGGTGATGTGAGCCTCCATGGTATTCTTAGAAGAATGAGGTTGGAATCAAGTTTTCCTATTGTAAAGGAAGTCGTGGAGAGTGGCCTTCTCGAAGTTGGTGGTTTTCCAAATGCCGTTCCTTTTCTTAAATTGATTGTTTCTTGTGTCAACCATTACCACCCAGAGTCCTACGAAATTTGAACTTCTAGTGGTTGATTCATTGCCAAAATTGATCCTGAGGTTGTGTCTGAAGTGCTCAAGCTTCTCGACTAGGAGAAATTTGTTAATATGTTTGTAAAGTCTAGGTGTGATTATATTTCTGACAAAATAGAATGGTGCTTAAGTCATACTGCAACTGGCTAGTTGAAGGTTAAGAGGAAGGGTAAGTGTAGACTCCCCTCACTTCTCAAGATGTGCCATTTCAATGATGAAATTTCAGATGCAATTACCCTATTGCATTGTGTTGTGGGGACTATTACATATGAAGAGTTTCCTCTCTAGATGTGTCAATTCATGATAGTTATATGTAGTGATAATAAATACATTGACTAGGCAAGGTTGATTAGCCAAAATATACATGAACATTTGGCTAGTTATAGCCAAAGAAAATCTTTACACATGTGCTTGTTATTAATATGTATCATTGTTAGAAGAGAAATGGCTTGGCCCAACTTACAAACCCTAGAATCTCCAATGGCATATACACTTGTATATGAATACTTTTGCATGTAATCAAAATCACCACAACTGCACCACAAATCAAAGCATGAAAACACAAGAAATGTGAAGCATTTAAGTAAGAATAAACATGCTAAACAACTTGTAATACAACCAAATTTCCACTACAACCTCCGATGAGCTAAAAAAAGTGTTGCCAAAACCTTGTTTGATTTTCTCTTAGAGATTTTTGTGGGTGTGCTCTCGCAACACAATATAATAAATCCCACTATGATTGATGAGTGAAGGATTGAGTACAAGTATAAGGAACTTGTCCCAATCTTCACAAAATGATGCAATGCAAGATTCTATTCTAAGAATGCAAATGCAAGAGATTAAAAACTAGATTGAAATGCAAGATTAAGCTAAGATGAGAATGCAAGATTGAAACAAAACTAGATTCATTCTATTACTAACATTTGATATCTAGATTATCTAATAGATGGAAGAAGATTACATAGAATGACTAAGTTCAAAGGTGTCTAAGTCTCAAATTAGGAGTGAGACCTCCTTTTTATAGAACAACTTAAATAATGGATGACCAAGATTAAGAGGCAAAAGAATGGATGGTCAAGATTAAGAGGTAAAAGGGGAGTGGCTAAGGTGAAGAGGCAAAAGAAATGAGTGACTAGGATTAAGAGACAATGCAAAAGTCAAACTTCACTTTTAGAGAGAAAGAAGAATTTGAAAATGATTGGAGGAGAAAAAAGATAGAGAGGTGGCTACCTTGGAAAAGGTGATTGTGCACATGATTAGAGGTAATCCACCTTTAAATCATAATTAGAGGAATATTAGCAAAAAAAAAGATTAGGAAAAAAAGAAAAATGATTAAATTAAAATAATTTTTAATTTAATCATAATTTAGACGAATTTTAGGCTAGTGGAAGAATAAAATAAATAAAATTTATTTTATATTAAGAAATGAAGGGATAATATGTTAAAATAAATTTAATATATTATAGTATTTAAATAAAATTTAAATACCAAGGGAAAATGAATTTATTTAATTAAAATAAATTTAATTAAATAAATAGAAGAATATAACGATTATAGTCAATTAATAAAATCAACTATAATATTAAGGATAAATATTAATAAAAAATAATATTAGATTTCAAAGGACAATTTTAGGTGTCTACAATTTTGCCCCTCTTTGATGTGATGTCGAAATCAACATCGCGTCAAAGAGAAATAAAATGAAGATGCCCCAATCATGGAAGGATGAGAAAGGATGATGAGGAGGTAGTGGTCTGCTCCCTGGAGAGGACATGTGGATTCAAAGAACACAAGTGTTCTCTCGAAATGAATAGGAGGAGAACAAATATGGTAGGGACAGGAAATAAATAGGAGCCTCGATGCAAAATGCAAAATGAAACTAACTAAATGCAAAAGGATTTTGGGGATTGTATTGTGTTAAAAGAGAGAGAACACATCCTAGCTGTGATATTGTACTTGACGTTATGCACCAAGATATGAGGAACCAAGATGACCATGTGTCAAGTACATGATAAAAAAGGTCAAATACAACCATATGCCTTATGACGCCATGATATGGAAGACCATGATGCCCTTGTGACAATAGGATGCAAAGACCATGATAGATGCAAAAAATACTAATGCATACAAGCAACAAGCAAGCATGCACAACAAATTGAAAGAAGACCAACATATTGCCCCTAGTCAAGTTGAAAACCAATTGATTGATTGATTGAGTGGGAGGGCAGGGCCTTACAATGATTGAGAAGGATACATCCCATGATGGTGATTTGATTTGGAATTGATCAATTGATTATCAAATGATTTGGTTTAAGACGACGACTTGATTAAAGTTTAACATGCTAGATTGCAAGATTGGACTAACTTGGGATCTTTTGAACTATGAGCATTTTTTGATTTTTTTGATTTTTTAATTTATTGGGATGAGTGGATTGGATAGAATGAGATTGGAGGAAAATATGATTGGACAAGATGAGATTGAAAAGCATGGAAGGGGAATAAATGGATTGGATTAGAAGATAAATAGATTTTATAGACAAGATTGTTTGAATAAGATGAAAGGATGATTAAGGGATTGCATAGGAAAAAAGATAAGTGGATTGAGATCAATGACAAGGGATAACTAAGGAATGATAGAGGATGGAAGGATGGAGAGATGTTTGGTTAGAAAATGAATGGACATAAGGGAGGGATTGGGTAAGAGATAGATGAAGTGAATGGATAGGTAAGGGTAGGATATGGAAGACTATAAGGTGGAACATATAGAGATGGAGATCCAAGAACTATGTGGAAAAGAAGTTAAATGCCCTACACTAGAAGGAGGAAAATGAAGGATGGAAAGATGAAGGATAACAATGTATATGATGGAAGGATGGTGATAGGATATGAAGGTTTGATGGGGAGAAGGTGGATGAGGCTCTAAGGACCATGTTGCAAAGGAGTTAAATGCCCTAGACCATAGGTAGGAAAATGAAGAATGGAAAGATGGGGGATAAGGATGTACGAAATGGAAAGATTGTGTGTAAGGGACACATGAAGGAGATGAAGGCTTGTTCATTGTCCAAAGCATGTGGGGATATTTTAGTGTATCTAGATCTTAAGCAAGAGCAAGGACATGGAAGTGAAATGGATTTGGATAAGGGATATGAGATGGAGGGTATTAAGAGGACATGGAGGATTCAAGAGGATATGGGATAATGATATGGAGGATATAGATGGAATTGGATACTAGATAATGGATGGAGGAAATGTATAGGATAATAAAGATCAATGACACGGAAAGGCGTATGAACTCAAAGAGTATTATGAATGATGGATTAACAGAATGAATATGACAAGGATTACGAGATGGAGGAAAGGGATGTCAAGATCAAATATGTGAAAATGAATGGATAATGAGTAAGGGTTATGGAAGGTACATATGGATAGAGGGGATGCATAGGATAGTCAAGATCAAAGATGAGAAAGGAAATGATAATGAACTTAGATAGGACAATGGATAGTGGATAGGGAATGTGGAAGATATTTATGGTAGCATAGTATGGATGGAGCTCGCCCCCAAGTATAGAGTGCAAGGGAGGTGGATAAATGAATGGAAAAGATATGATATGTATGTGATATTGAGATTATGGAAAGGTGAGTTACTGAGAGGGGAGGGGTGAATCAGTAACCCTAAAAAATTTAAAGATAAGTTCCTTAATTAACTGACTGAAGCATTTACTTTCCTCATACATTCAATAACATAACTAAAATGTAAATACTTGTAATCTAATCATCTATGCATACATGAAACTTCATACACATAACACTTGTATTTTGGTATTGCAGAAACCCTTGTTAGAAGGTAAGAACTAGGGTGGGGATGAAACCCACAAAGCTTCACTACTACAATAAATAAAGTTTTTGGTTAAGGATACAAAGATTGATCACTTTTGATGATCTTACCCTGTTAGGAATAATAAAAAGATAAACTAGATCTACCTGGTTAGAATATTTTAGCAATTCTTCAAATGTACACTTGGTTAAGAGATTTTACATAAGACTGTTAAGTCTACTATGTTAGGAGATTTTATTTGTTACAATTGCTAGAGATTAATAGTGAAATTTGATCTAGTTGAAGCAACTTACTTTGCTGATATCAGATCCTTTAAGTACAATTAAGAAATCACCTTGTTGTGATGAATGTTTCCTTCAGTACTGCTTGGTAGCCTTTGAACTATTCTTGATAGAATTGAATACTCTGTCAAAATCCTTTGAACATAACCTTGTCAGATCTTCATATATCTCCCAATGGCGGCTACTTCATATGTCTCCGTTCTCATCATAAAATTGACATCTTTACAATGCTTTAAATCATAATTGATTGACCTAATTAGGGTTGTCACAATATCTAGGAAACCTAAGATCAATGGTCCAAATGAATAACCTAAAAAATCTTTACATAGGGATCATTAATCATTAAATGATTACATCTGTATTTAATATTAATCTCGATCTTAGAAAACCATTTTCTATCTCGGTAAAAGTTGTTCTCCTTGATTTTTGTGTCATTCCAAACTTTTATGTCAACTTTGGATTACTCAGTAAATGTTGTGTCTCTGCCTCAGTATAATACTAATGCTCGGTAATCCTGTGTGCTCGGTGACTACTGTACTTGGTGACTATTGTACTTGGTAATCTCTGTGCTCCGTGACTATGCTTGTAGTTATGACCGAATAAACTATTTTCTTTGTTTACCGATTGTATGAGTGATACTAATGACAAGTCTTAATGCACTTAGGAGCAACATTCTCCCCCTTTGGAATTAGTATTAAAAACATACATGTGTATGCCGACTACAAAAATTTGGACTAGAAAATTTACAAACTCAAAAATGTGTGAACTATGTGAACTCCCCCTTTGAACATGCTCTTGGTGTAAAGTACATATATATATATTTACATATATTTCCCCATTTTTTGAAAGTAATGCCAAAAATGTACTTACATCTTGTCAAATATAGTTTGATGGGTTTTCTTGAGGGTGGCTAGGAGGTTTTCCCATTCCTCTTTGAGATTTTCTAGAGTAATCTACTCTAAGCCTACTTGTGCATGCATGTCAAAAATATTTTTTGTCACTGATAGCTTAGGGGTGGCAATGAGTTCCTTTTCCTTGTTGACATGTTTCTGCATCACCTTTAAGTGGGGTAGTAACTCAACCTGTAGCTCTATTACCCGTTCTTTGATTTTTCCCTCTTCTTTCCTCAATTCTAGTCTCAACCGCTGAATGTGTGTGACTTTTGCATAATGCTCATGAAATGCATTTGAATCGGTTGTTAGACTATTTGCACTATTCTTTAGATCTTCATCTAGTTTCTTTAACTTTTCACTAATCTCGATAGTGAAAGAGTCTATAGTGCATAACTTCTACAAAATTGTAATAACCTTTTGAATAATACTGTCTAACTCGGTCACTACTTCAGAAAGTTTTACCTTATTAACTACCACTTCTTGGCTGATTTGCTTGGTTAATTTGTACTGAATCTTCTTTTCTACTCTTTCTTCGATCATTTGCTCAACATCAGTAGTAGGTCCATTGATTGTTTTGGTGAGCAGTGCAAGTTGAGAAATGATGGGTGCAGTTTCATCTACATTGACGTCGGGTGAAACTTGCATTAAGATCTCCTTAACATCCTCTAGCACCTTAGTATTCTTGTGTTCTTGCTTTAGCTTCTCTTGAGTTTCTTTTCGGGTGCATAGCTCTCCATATTTCCTAAGAGCTTCGAGGTCAAGTGTCCTTGGGTCACATGCAGGAATTTCAATTACCTCATCAAGGGTGACCAGGCCTTTACTTCCACGTTTCCTCTTCTTCTTCTTTTCTTGCACACTTGAGGTAGGATGTTGTGCAATTGAAACTTGAGCCTTATGCTCCAGATTTGGGTTGGATTGCTCGGTAGACTTCTCTTCTTCCTTACCTTGCCCTGTTGTAGATTCTACAATCTGTGGTGCTCGAACTTGTGACCTTGTGTTTGTGGTAGGATTTTCTACCGTGTTGTCTTCCTATGTTCCTTGGTCATTTTCTTCTTCATTAGTGGTCTTGGTGTGCTCTTCACCTTGTGTAGCATCACCACTATGCTCGGTCTCTTTACCTCTCCTCACCCTTGTCTTCAATTGTGTCTTGTGCATGGTCAGGTGAAACTTCCTCTATTTGGTGCTCAGTAGCTATGTCTATAGCTTGTACTAGAATAGGAAAATTACCTGGTACCATGGCTCTTGCTACCTCGGTTCCTTCTTCTTCTTCAAGGTTCTCGGTAGTAGTAGTTATTACTTCGTCTTCCTTTTCTTCATCATTGGGGTCTCCTCTTGTGATATCTTCAATCATAATTTCTTCTTCCCCTAGTGTTGTTAGCATCTCTGGAATACCTTCCATGACATTCTCAGCAAAAGTGATGAAATCTTTAGCATATGTTTCCTCCTCAGGCTGCTCAGTATCAAAGATGTGAATTGGTTCATCCTCAACATCTATCAGTATACCTGCTAGTAAACTTGGTAGAGGTTGCTCTGTGTCAACTATAAGTGAAGTTGCCTTTGTTGGCTCTAATGGACTTATAGTTTAAAACCAGATTCTTCTACTTTCATCATCTACCTCTTGTATTTTACCTTGTAGAATGTTCAATGCTCTTGCCTTCATAAAATTTTTACCTGAATGTTGTTTCAAGGAAGCATCATTCTCGAGGATAGGGAAATCTAGCTTGGCCAGAATTAATGACCTTTCTCTCATTCGTTTCTCAGTCTGAAGGGCATATGTCCATCTTGCAAACACTTTGTCATATAGTTCTTTTAGTATGCTTCTTGCAAACTCAATTGAAGCTCATTTAAAATTAATCATCATACCTATAATTGCTTCCTCCAGCTTATCTTAATCTTTGATACTTAGGTTAGAATACCTGTTAAGCTTAGGAGTAGCGAGTCTTCCAGTCTTCTTTATACCTTTTGCTACTTCATCAATTGTTTGAGGTCCTTTATTTATCACAACTCAAAATTGATCATTGTCTTCATCTTTTGAGTCTATGCCATCCTTTCCTCTTATCAGTTTTCTTCTCCTTTTTGGTTCAGGGAGCTCGGTAGAAGCTTTTGATCCTCTCTTTTTTTGATAGGTGTGAGTCGGTATTGGCCTAGTTATTTTTGCTACACCTTTCTTCAGAGGTGGTGTGTTACCAGTTTTTGACCTTGTCCTTGCTTGGGTTGAAGTATCAACCTGCTTGCCTTTAGCCTTTGAAGCCTTTGGTTGCTCTGCTTGTTCTGGTTCATCAGACTCGGTGGCCTCTCCATCATCATCTTCACCGACTTGTGCCTGTTCCTCGGTTGGCTCTTCAACCAATTCTCAGCTTCTTCATCTGTAACACCAAATTATTTCTTCAAATATTTTACCATTTTATCCTTTTTCCTTCCCCATCTTCTCTACTACCAGTCCCATTTTTATTCTGGACTTGGCTTCTTCATATGTTTCGAACCGTGTGACATCTTTGTCCTTAGGATGAACAAGTAAATCCTTTATTGATTTTGTGGGTCATTCTATATCAATTTCATACTCCATAGGAGGTAGCCAAGTGTCCTCAGTTCAACTTCTTTAATCAAGGTGGTGTCGGTGTCCACCAAAAAAAAAATATCATCATTATATTTTTTGACTAACTGTGCCAGAATCCTAGTTCTTTTCTACATTCTTTCCTTGAATTTTCTAAAATAATCTTCCATAACCAACTCAAAATTCTTGTCTAAGTTGTTAATAAATTCACTGATTTGCATTGTAACTAGTTGGTTTACATCTAGTCGGTTTACATCCCATTCAACATTACCGACTGAGAGAAAATATTTTTGTAGATAGAAAAATGTACATACCAAAAGTGAACCAAACTTGCATGTATTTCATCTTGCGACTTTGATGGTCTGCATGTTTTCTTCCAGTTGTCTTAACATTAATTCAACTAAGTCAGGTTGCAAACCCTTCTTTACAATTTTGTGCGCGATGTTGACTACTCTGCATGCAACGTTGTTTGGTCTACTCAATTGAAATATCTTGTAAGAAATGACATAAGTGCCAAATATCATCTCAGGGTCGCTTATGGTGTTAAATCCTCATGCCTTTGTCGTCCCATTTTGCTCCGGTTAACTTTTCAATCTCGGTCTTTGATGGGTGTCTTAGGGCTTTCACTTTGTCATTTGTTGGATATTCGATGACCACATGTATAAAATCTTTTGATATCTTCACTGGTTCATTCAGCCACATCTTCCCTTCATGTACTTGACTCAGTACAATCCTTATCCATTCTGTTTTAAACTCTTTCAGAAAATACAATGCGTTGGTTAACCCTTTTACCTCCAAATGCTTGTGCTCGTCCTTGAGTTTTTCATTAGTGCAAAGTTCTTGATAAGTGGCCTAGAGCACAAAGTCGCCAATCTTTGAGATTTTGCAATTTATGTAAGACCTAATGTCCTTCACTAGTAGAACCATAGGCGGTATCGAAGAAAATGCACCTTGTCATCAGTTTGTGAAGCAACTTCCGCATGAAGTTTGTAGTGAGGCTCTATGTATGTCACGGTCTTGATCAATGTTACCTTCTTCCCTTTTTCTTCCTTGGATTGAGTGGATCGTGAAGTCGATGCCATCATGACTGTAAATTTAGGGATTTTGAAATTTTTTGCGCTAGCTGCTCGGTTACTTTCTAGACTTCCTCAATTGCTTCGAAATGCTCCGTGAAACACTCAAATCTTCTTGAAATCTTGGAAACAAGTTGCTCAATCTTTGCTCTAGTTCTCTCTTGAATGCAATGTGATCAAATGAGTTAATTTCCTGTGTATTTATAACCAAAAATCTTGTTCATCTTACATGTGGTGCATTAAATGCTTTGCCAACTTCTACTATGTTAATAATCAAATCACTCGGTTAACTCTATAGATACTTCAGCTCGGTGAAAACTATCAATTCTCAGTTGATTGTGCAACTCGGTTGTCTCTAACACTTTCATCGACTAGAAATTTATTACTTGATCCAGCTTAACCGACTATGCTTAATTCAAGTTAATAACTTATAACATCCTAGTGCATCTTAATTCATGCTGATTTGATATTCATTCAATAGATATAAGGAACTGTTGTAAGATATAACCGATTGGAATTCAGTTCCATATGTACTTCATTTTCTTAGGTGGAGGTGGTGAAATCACCTAATCCAAAGGATGAGGTCTCATCGATTGTTGTTCTTGTTCCTCCATTGTCATATGTTGCTCTTCTCCACATTTTGTTCCTTATCCTCTGTATCGTCTTAAAATGGAAGCACTTCCATGATAAGAGTGTTTAGCCCTCCAAGTAAGTGGTTTGGGGTCATGTTAAACGCCTTGATTGGGTCTTTGCATGTATTTGGCTTTTCTCCCCACTTTCCACTTCTTCCCTGCACTTGATTTCTTCATTCTAGGTGAAATTAAGGTTAGGATCTTAAGGATTCTCCTCAATTTCCCTCTTCCATGGCTCTATTTTCTAGGTAGGATTTAGAAATGGATCCTCCTGGGCTTTATCTCAGTAATCATAGGATTTTATGTCTATCCCTGACATTCTATCATGTTCTGGCATTAGTTTTAGGTTTCTAGACATCTCTGGGACCTCTTGACTTGGTTTTGAGTCAACTTGGGACCAGGGTCAATGTCTAAGGTTGAACCTGACTAGGTCAAGCCTAAGCTCGCCCTGACTAGGTCAGGGTCAACCTTGACTTTGACCCCTTCCTCCAAAATTTCAATTTCCAGAATCTCCGGGCTTTGGGCTTTAGGGAGATTTATTTTCCTGCTTCCAGGTCGGCCATTTCGGGTTTCAGGATGGTAAATCCTTTAATTGCATTTAATCTAGGTATATTTTCTAAAGGTGAGGACCTAATTGGGATTTAATTCTCCAAGGTGGCCCATCTAGAGGAGTGTGCCCTATGTTAGCACCTGTTAAAATTTTCATGCCCTCACTATTCTTCCCCTGGCCTCTGCAGTCTCTTTTCTGGTCTCTGGCTAAAACCCTAGTTGAAAATTCAAAAAACTAGCCGTTGGGTGGAAAAAAAATCAAAATGCCCGTGCCCTGTTCTATTTCCATGTTACCTTTTTGGGCCACTTAAAATCCTAATACACATGTGTTAATTAAAAGACCACTTTACATATGTTCGAGGTTAGGTTTTTCCATGTCTGGCGGGATCCCCTTTTAATATTTTCCTAAATCCTATAGTTCCCCCACTGAAATATTTCCTAAGTCTTAAGCCTTTGTTTTGTGTGGCTATCGCTTGTTCGCAAGACCGCAGGTTGTCAGAAGGTTCTGACATGCGAACTGGCAACTGCTTGACATCTGTCCCAGCAGGCCCAACCTCTTGTTACCCTTTCTCATCTACGGCTGGCGCATGATCACAAGGAATATTCTTTCCCCTTGCGATCATGCGCCCATCATCCGATCTTCCATGCAGTGAGTCTTCAGTGGGTCCAATGCCAAGTCAGGGCACCGTGGACCTTGCTCATTGGTTGTGTCAGTGTACATGTGGATGTTGTCAAATGACTGCGCAGATGGTTATCAAGTGGGACCTATGTCAGACTTGAGTTATTTGGTGTCTTCTTATTGGTTGGAAGGCTTGCTGATTTGGACTTGTTAGTGGGTCCGTCGGTCTCGAAGGGTCCTGACATCTGTAGTAGATCTACAGTTGGCATAAGTTCTCATGGAAGTTCTCAGAGCCATGAGATCTTACGCCAGCCGTCGATTCTACTTTTCTCAGATGACTGACGAGGGTGGGTCCTCTGACAGGTGGCGCTGACTTGCGATGTTCTGATTGGTCAAGCGGGGTGACTAGGATGTGTCAGTGGGCCCGAAGCTTTCAAAGAATGATGGTGTGGTAGGATCTATGGTTGTCGCATGATCGCATGGAATCTTTTCAGGCCATGCGATCATGCGATGACCATTTGATTTAAAGGCTTATACTTTGTAGGTCTTGTCTACTACGTGGAGTTGAAGTGCATGATTTTTATTGGCTATGGTGTGCTGGCTAGGCCGAAGACTTTTCAAAAGGGTTCGTGACTATTGTGAGATTAAATGTAAGCCACTTGATCTGCCGGGAAAAGGAAAAGATCTACGGTTGCATTTAAAAATTTTTGACGTGACTGTTGCAGTTTGAATTTGAATTTTTTGAGGGTTTCCAGCGACAAAAAGGACTGGTTTTTATGGTTTCTTCGGCCGGATTTGATTTGGTTGGTGGTGCCAGTGGATGCAGTGTGATCTAGGGTGCCATGATCGATTGCTGGGGGTTCTGTTGTACCATGGAGTGTGGTTTTGTGCTCGAGGTGTGTTTGCAGGTGGCCAATTTGACTGATTTTCATGGCAATTCTTGGGTGTTCTATACTGTTCTCGCAGATTTTCATGATTACAAATCTATTTGAGATTTATTTTCTTCGAGTTACTTGTGTCTCTTCCCCTGCAATAAGTTCTGATGTAATTTTTGGTTGGTTGGGTAGTTGAAACCCTAAACCTAGTCACCCGAAGCTTGATGCATCCTCTTTGAGGATTCCAAGGTGACTAGGGGTATAAGTGGTGTGTTTTTTGATAGAGTAAGGGTTTTGAAATCTCGGTTCCTAAGGGTTCCATGAAAGGTCTTTTTCTTGCAGATTTTCTCCTTCTCTCTGCATATAGGGTGTTCTTTCTTCCTTTGTTGGTTCAGAGAATATAATACATATTGTAATTGGTTTGTCTTATGTATGAGGACTCAATTTATTCTTACTGTTACCAAGCTATCTCCATTTGAATTTTAAACTCATTGATCAATAGATCAAGTATGTTTGATTTTTCTATTGTAATTCCTATGTGTCTGCAATAGAGTTGTCTTTGCAGAGATAACTGGTTTAGGATTAGTTTTCATGTATGTATGAGCTGAGGTGTCAAAGATATGTCATGCTTGTCTTCCAATGGATGTTGGTTAATGTGTTATCTGTTTATAGGTCTCTTCTAAGGGGAGGGTTAAAAGCCTTTGGATGGGTAATAACATACTTGGATACACATGTGGGTTGTTGAAGTGAGGTTTGGTCATGGTGTGTGATTGATGTTAGGCATCAACACATTGAATTTATTGCTTTTTTATTTCATAGCTGTCTATTGCAATAGGGTATTTGACTCTGTGGCCCTTTGGATAAGGCACTGGTCTATGAGAGACTTAGGGTATTTCAAGAAACCTTTCAAACCCATCTTTAAATCATTTACATTTAGTTCCACCCTTTCCCTTTCATGTTGTTAGTATAGGTCTCTGGTTTTCAGACCCATTCTATGCAAGTAGGGCTATTGCATGAGATCTTGGTTTCATTGAGGTATAGGATACCTACAAGGGTTTGAGAACCATTCCACAATTAGTTACTTGTAGGCTTGTAGTGTGATTCAAGTTGTATGTGTGTGCAGATGAGGTATACCCACTTGAGTGATGTGGAGCTCAAAGTGTAGAAGGATCTCTCTTTGATCCTTGTTAGTTGGCCTTTTTCCTTGTCAGATTTGGAGTGTTGAGTGAATGTGACACTAGCCCAGTCAATCCTAATGTCAATCTAACCTTTGGGAAAAAAGAAGACCAACACCCTAGATCACTATAAAAGGAGGCCTTCCTCTCTCATTTTGATCATCAAGTTTTGTGAGAACATCCATCAATCACATCTTCTCTTGCCATCAAGCAATCAAGTTTTTCAAGCAAGTCTTCAAGCATTCAAGTGTTCAAGCATTCATCCATCAAGGAGATCCATTGTTAGCCATTGAAGGATTCAATCTCTTTGGAGCCCCCTTTGATGATCCATCCTTCTCCATTCATTCAAGCCTTCTCATATGCAAAGATCAAGTCAAGATTGGTGTTCAAGATCAAATACCATTGATTGGAGACATCCTACATTCATTGAAGCATTCCTACTTGTGGATTTGAGGATTCAAATCCTCTACAAGGACTTCAACATAAGCGAGGTGATTTGTTTCAATTACTTTGTTTATGCACAATATATTTCAATTCAATTTCAAGGTTAATTCCTAAATTGGGGTTTGACCAAGACAAACCCCCCATACAACAAAAACCCCCATTTTCTTGCAAGTACAGGTGCAGAGTTTCAGATCTGAGAGCAAATTTGGATACCCTTTTCGCTGAACTTTTGGGATTTGCAAACAGAATTCGAATCGGACTTCAAATAAAGAATGTAGTATTTGACCTTTTATGAGGGTCAAACCCGAGTTGAGCCATCTTGAGGAAAGATTTCTAGGTTTTCTCTGTCTCGGCATTTCCAGTCCAAGACAAGTTTCAGATTTTCCCAAAAGTACACACAGACACCAGAATTCAACATTTTCCAGATCTGCCCTAATTTTGAGGTTAGTAGTTGTATTTCAATTGTTCAATATTTCAAACATAATAGCCATTCCACAAAGGGAAACATTAGATCTCCTTTCTTTTCCATATTAACCATGAATTGATTCGATTGTGTATTAACCTCTAGGTTGATCAAATTGGATCTCTTTCTTGGGGAATTTGGGTTTGAGAATAGATCTCATATTTCACCCTCTACATTTGAATGGTGGTGAATCCATTTTAACATCATTCATTTTGGTGAACCCGACTAGCTTACTCTCTTTCTTTTTGGTGTTAGATTTCCCTTTGCCTTATTGTGCTTTCCTTTTTATCTTGTTAGTATTAGATTTTTCCTTTGTGATTGATCTTGCATGCTAATTAGATTTCATCTTCATGCTTTTAGTTTAGTTCATTTGCGTTATATTGGTTTATGAGCTTTACTACCACTAGTCCTACTTATAACATTCCGGTTAGGAGAAGTCGTAGACTCATGGGTGCCTTTGATCCTGAATCTTCTTCTCCTTTCCTTAGGATCCTGGATGATAACCTGATTCTTCATGATTCCAATCCTCCTATGGAGAAAAACTCTTCTCACTCATCTCATGATGAGGATGATGCTTTAAGAGTTCCTCCTGAACAAGTCCAAAAACTTTCCAATGAACTTGATAAAATGGGTAATTGGCTTCTTCAAGAAAACCATAATCAAGATTCCATTCAAGCTATAGAGGCTCTTAAGAAAGTTCTCCATGATAGTGATCAAGGTGTTAAAATCTTGTGTGGTATTAATCATCTTGTGCATTCAAATGTTAAACCTTTAGCTCAAGAAGCTTAGGATTTAGGGTTGATTCCTCCTATCACTAGTGTTGAACCTCCTTCTAATCCTTTACCTAATATCCCTATCTATACTCCTCCTTTGGTGACTGTGACGGTTCCCTTTGTTCCTATGAGTGTTCCTCGTGTTTCCCTTCCTATATCACAACCTTCATATCATAACATTCCTTTCACTTATTCCAATCCGCTTCCAACTATAGTTCCTAGTGTTCCTCTAGTTGTGTCTTCTATTCCTGCAGCTTCTTACACTTTACCTAGTGTGTCTAATGTTGCTACTCCTCCTATTTCCTCTAATGATTCAACAATCATCAGTTTGGCTCAAACTGTGTCATCCTTACAACAACAACTTGCTTCCTTAACTCAAAACAAGTTTAGTATTCCTACATGTGACATGGGAAGTCCCTTGTCCCAGGATATTATTCGTACTCCTGTTCCTCAGCAAGGTGAGATGCCTCGTCTTGAGAATTATACTGGAAAAGGAGATCCTATTCATCATGTTAAAACATTCCAAATCCTTTGTAGTGATTATGCTCATGACCATAGGATTTTAGCCAAACTGTTTGCTAGAACCTTTCATGACAAGGCCTTACAATGGTATTGTTCCTTGCCTCCCTATTCAATTGATTCCTTCCCACAACTTGCTAATGCCTTTATTCAACAATTTCAAAATAATATTGGCCTGCAAGTGTCATTGATTGATTTAATGCATTGTAAACAAAGTGCTAAAGAAAAATTGACTCAATTTATTGGTAGATTTAAGCATTTGCATGATTAGATTTCCTATCCTGTTCCTGATATTGATATTCAACGTATGTTTATTTCAAATTTGCAAAAGGATATTAGAGATAAGATTTTGCTTACTGAATTTACCTCTTTTCAACAACTTTGTGCAGTGCTTCATCATTATCAATTACAAGTGAGTCAATTTGAGAGCACCACTCCAATGGCTCCTATTCCAGTTGATGAGTGTGATGCTGCTCCTAATCCAAACAAGTTTCAAAAATTCAATAATTATGTCAAGATAAACAAACAAGAAAATGCAGTTGCTGATCAGGTTGCTGTTGCATCTCATAATGCCACTTTTACATCCATTGCTTTTCAATTAAATCATAGGTTTACTCCTCTTTCTGAAACTTTACATGCTATTATGAATAGGTTGTTAGTTGCTAATATGATTACTTTACCTCCTATTCGACCTCTTTTACCTACTACGATTGCATCTAAATATTTTGATCAGAATGCTTTTTGTCAATATCATCGTTAGAATGGTCATGATACGGAGAGATGTTATTCTTTAAAACGTAAGGTTCAAGATCTCATTGATTCTAAGGTTTTATCTGTTGACAATCTGGATAGTAGTGGGAATTCATCTGTCTCTCCTCCTAATCAGAACCTTCAAATTTATACGATTCCTTTACCTATGCATGATACTAATACTATTGCTCAACCATCTGCTATGGAAATTGTGTATGATTCAAAGATGGATGATCTCAATCATGTTGTTAATCAAGTGGAGCATATTGACAAGTCTATATCTTCACCTCAACCCTCACCTCAAGTTCAATCTCAACCTCGACCAAAACCTAAACCTAAAATGAAATCTCAACATAAACCTTGACAAAAATTTAAGAATAAAAGACCTTGGGAACTTTTGATTACCTTTGATGACTCTGAGACTATTAAAGCTCTTGATGGTCCCCTTTACATTGCTGCTAGGATTGCTCAGATACCTACTCATGGTTGTCTTGTTGATCCTACCTCATTAGTCAATGTTATCACTGAAGAAAATCTTTTTATGAAAAGCTTACAATGTGATTTCTATGATACATCAGATGTGAGGATTCAAACTTGCAATGGTTTTCTTTATCCCTCATTTGGTTCTATTACTTTACCGGTTGAACTTTTTGGAAAAATTATGAACACTACCTTTGTTGTGGTTCCTACTTCTGATCAATTTCAAGTTAAGCTAGCTTTGCCTTGGTTGACTTCTATACATGCTGTTGCTTCACCTATCCATAAGTGTCTTAAATTCATTCATGATAGTGAAGTGAAGGCGATCAATCATAGTCTATATCAACCTTCTAAGCCTAGAGATTGTGCTGCTATAGATTTCTTTTGGCCTTCCCTACCTAATTCATGTCCTCCTCGCCCTGATAATCTTTTTCGATCATATCAAGCTTATAAGCATCGTAAGATTCTTCAATTAAGCATACCTCCTATGGATCTTAATCATGGTCTTTTACCTACACCTTCGATACCTCCTTTAACTATGGCTTCTAATTCTATTAATCAAACTCCTCCTATTAAACCTATCAAAGATCTTGTGATTGTTTCTCCTATGGATAATAATTCTATTGATCTTCCTAAAGAACCTGTGAAGGATCTTGTGATTGTTCCTCCTAGTTCTCAACCTATTTCAAATAAATCAAAACGTAATCACTTTGCTAATGAATGTCGTAAAAAGCATCGTGCTCATGCTAAAGCTAAAAGATCTCTAACTTCTTCGAATAAACCTATGTATAATATGTTGAAAGATGTTGTTGCTAATAATGATGTTCACATGCATGATTATGATGATTCTATTCATATCTTAGATCCTATTTTAATTAACTTTGATGAAGAAGATACTCTCGATGATACTGATGAAGTTAATGATGAATATGAAACTATTGATATTGACATTGATTTACCTAATATGCTTTCATCACAATTAACTCTTACACATAGTGTCAAACATAGTGATTCTCAAGAGGATCCTTGTTTGGAACTGGCTATCATTCCTATTGTGTTGGATATAGTCCCTCTTGCGAGTTACCCACCTTCCATAAATGATATACAACGAGATGGGGGAAGTAGGTGGCACACTTGATCAACTTGTCCTTCGTGGTAGCTTTGTTGTGTGTTTGCCTGCTGTACTGTGCTTCTCCTGTAATGTGTTTTCTAAATGTTGTTAGATTCTTTTATACGATCCTTGTTACTTAGTTGGTGCAAGGTGATGAAGGAATCAAAACTATTATTCCAAATGATTCTATATGTATCTCTATTCTTCTATGCATTGTTCAATGTTATGTTGTAATTGTGCTATTGTTCGTAAATGTTTCCTTGTATAATCTTCTTGGATTCAAGATATGGTAGCACTAATTCTTTTTGGTCTCCATGTCATAGTTCGAAAAGATTCTCCTTCATATATCTTATGTGATCTTTCCTCCTTTGTGATTGTAGTACTACTTTCTTTGGGGAATGATGTCAATTCATTTGCAATAATATCATATATATATTATCTTATGATCATACTAACCCCATGGTAGGTGGATCCCTTCCATGTTCTCTATATGTTTCTATGATATTTCCCTTGACTTGTCTTCGTCTGGGGGCATCTCGACGTGGAAATGTAATCAGTGGACTTGTTTATGTTTCCGTTAAAGCCATTGCTCCTGTTAAAGTGTCAACAATGACTTTAACATGGGGGCATATGCTCTGCTCACCTGTTGCACACACACACTTTTCAATATGCACATATTTTTCAAGATACTTCTTTTCCCTTTTTGGATTAGTAACTAATCCTTAAAGCACAGATTTATATTTTAGGATCTCTTGATCCCTCCAGTTTCAAATAACCATATATTGTGATCCCTTAAGGTCGGAAGTGTCCTTAAGATTGGATCTCCTTTGTTTTTATTTTTGGTTTTATTCTTATGGAATAGAATATTCCTAAGGATAAATCCTTGATGGGTTGACTAGTGAGTAGCCACATTCACTAGGCAGTTCAATTCCATCTTTCCAGTTGCACCATTTTCCTGTGTGATTCACAATGGGACATAAGTTCTCATTGGGTGAGGTAATCACACCTTCTTTCTCTCTTTAGATATGTCTCTCTTATTGTGATCTAGGAGTCGACGAAGACTTGAGTCCCTGGGGGCTTAAGGTTTCTCTTTGTCCTTTGGGTTACGATAAGATTATCTTTTTTATTCTGATCTCCTTTACCAAGAGTTTGCATCGAGTCCATACTCTTGCTAAAGTGGGGGCTTAATGTATCATCTTAAAATGGAAGCACTTCCATGATAAGAGCATTTAGCCCTCTGATTAAGTGGTTTGGGGTCATGTTAAGTGCCTTGATTGGGTCTTTGCATGTATTTGGCTTTTCTCCCCGCTTTCCACTTCTTCCCTGCGCTTGATTTCTTCATTCTAGGTGAAATTAATGTTAGGATCTTAAGGATTCTCCTCAATTTCCCTCTTCCATGGCTCTATTTTCTAGGTAGGATTTAGAAATGGATCCTCCTGGGCTTCATCTCAGTAATCATAGGATTTTATGTCTATCCCTGACATTCTATCCTATTCTGGCATTAGTTTTAGGTTTCTGGACATCTCTGGGACCTCCTGACTTGGTTATGAGTGAACCTGGGACCAGGGTCAATGTCTAAGGTTGACCCTGACTAGGTCAAGGTCGAGCTCGACCCTGACTAGGTCAGGGTCAACCTCAACTTTGACTCCCTCCAAAATTTCAATTTCCAGAATCTCTGGGCTTTGAGCTTTTGGGAGATTTATTTTCCCCCTTCGGGGTCGGCCATTTCGGGTTTTGGGATGGTAAATATTTTAATTGCATTTAATCTAGGTATATTTTCTAAAGGTGAAGACCTAATTGGGATTTAATTCTCCAAGGTGGGCCATCTAGAGGAGTGTGCCCTAGATCACTATAAAAGGAGGCCTTCCTCTCTCATTTTGATCATCAAGTTTTGTGAGAACATCCATCAATCACATCTTCTCTTGCCATCAAGCAATCAAGTTTTTCAAGAAATTCTTCAAGCATTCAAGCATTCAAGCATTCATCCATCAAGGAGATCCATTGTTAGCCATTGAAGGATTCAATCTCTTTGAAGCCCCCTTTGATGATCCATCCTTCTCCATTCATTCAAGCCTTCTCATATGCAAAGATCAAGTCAAGATTGGTGTTCAAGATCAAATACCATTGATTGGAGACATCCTACATCCATTGAAGCATTCTTACTTGTGGATTTGAGGATTCGAATCCTCTACAAGGACTTCAACATAAGTGAGGTGATTTGTTTCAATTACTTTGTTTATGCACAATATATTTGAATTCAATTTCAAGGTTAATTGCTAAATTGGGGTTTGACCAAGGCAAACCCCCAATACAACAAAAACCCCCATTTTCTTGCAGGTACAAGTGCAGAGTTTCAGATCTGAGAGTGAAATTGGATACCCTTTTCGCCAAACTTCCAAGATTTGTGAACAGAATTTGAATCAGAGTTCAAATAAAGAGTGTGGTATTTGACCTTTTATGAGGGTCAAACCCGAGCTAAGCCATCTTGAGGAAAGATTTCTGGGTTTTCTCTGTCTCAGCATTTCTAGTCCAGTACATGTTTCAGATTTTCCTGAAAGTACACATAGACACCGTAATTCAACATTTTCCAGATCTGCCCTAATTTTGAGGTTAGTAGTTGTATTTCAATTGTTCAATATTTCAAACATAATATCCATTCCACAAAGGGAAACATTAGATCTCCTTTCTTTTCCATATTAACCATAAATTGATTTGATTGTGTATTAACCTCTAGGTTGATCAAATCGGATCTCTTTCTTGGGGAATTTGGGTTTGAGAATAGATCTCATATTTCCTCCTCTACATTTGAATGGTGGTGAATCCATTTTAACATCATTCATCCTTCAATGGTATTCTCACTTGCATCAATACTTAGTTCTGGTGCTCGATCTCTACAATCTCTTCTTAAATGACCGACCTTATGACAGTGCAGACATGCCATTCTAGAATTTGTCCAATTTTGAGATCTTCCTTTGCAGTGCATTCTCATGCAATTTTCTGCAATATGTGTTGATCCCTAAAGTTTTGTTGTCGATTAGTGTCTTACACTTAGTCATTTTCTAGGCAATGTTGGTCGGTCATCACTGCGACCGAGTCATCATACATAGGCCGAGTTATGTATAATGTACATTGAATGAGTAGTAGTCACTATCCAGTAAAACAATGGTCACTAAGTACTTTTGTATTAGTCGAGTCAGCTTTTGCAAAGTTATGTAAAGAAGACAATGCCAAGCACCAGAGTATAAAGAACAATAAATGCTGAGTGCCAGAGATATCCATTGCCGAGCAAGCCAGAATTGACATATGTGTTTGATATGGCACAAACACCTAGGTAAACCATTTTGGCCGACATTTATATTTTATTTTCTATTTGTTGAGGGAATCATGGAGGTGATTACGCTCTTATATTGTAATCATTAATCCCAATGTAATATATGGAACCAATCAAAATTAGGGAAAGGTTAAGCGATAAAATGAGATAATTTGGATCATAGATCTTAAATCTTGGAGAAAGTTAATTGTCTATATATGATGTGGTCTAAACCCTAAAATGATGAATGAATGGAAGGAAGAAGTTTGATAGAGAGAATATCTTCAGAACAGAGAAGTATTCTGATAGAGTTCAGTGACCAAGTAGAACAAAGCAAAGCAGTGAAGGGCATAACAAAGACATACTTGATAGATGATATCAAATTTATACTGGAAGGAGAAGATATCTAATCAACATCACAGTGCAAACCGAAGGATCAGGTACTGAGACATTTTAACAAGTGTATCAGGGTAAATATTTTAATGGAGTGGTTTTGAAAGACCTTAGTAAATCTCTTAACCGAGTGCTTACTTAGTTGTAAGTCTTAAATCCTTTTGTAAGGTAGATTGTATAAATCTTAAAGCTCTTAATAGGGCAGACCCCTCACAGGGTAGATTATATTTTGTGATAAAATTTGTATCCCTAACATGCAAACTTTATACTGCAGTAGTGAAGATTTGTGGGTGTCATCCCCACCCTAGTTTTACCTTTCAAGGGTTTCTGGGTAACCAAAATCATTGTGTTATGTGTATTTTCATGGGTGATGTTTAGCTTATTAGATCCATTACATTGTTGAGTTTTATGTTAATGCTATGCAAGGTTTCATTTATGTCAAAATGGATAAATCAGTGATATCTGATTCACCCCCCCCTCTCAGTATCACATTTTCCCAATAGATTTACAACAATTGGTATCAGAGCCTTGGTCTCTTATAGAAGTCTAACCACTTGTGAGATAAAGATCTTGAGATGGAGGTTTATAAGTTGGGAAAAATCATAGAGAATCAGAAGATTGACATTTAGCTTGCATTACAACATCTTGAAGCAGCCATAGGCGAATTGAAGAAATCCTTAAGCAGGCAAAGAGAAATTGGTATTCAAAAAAATGAAACACAATATCAAGAAGAAGATACTACTAGACTATTTGACAATGGGAACTCTGTAGAAAGTGACAAAGCCATAAAAGAGCTACTAGAGAAAAACAACATACTAAATGAGGACATCGGAAATCTGAAGAGAGAACAAGAAATTCAATATGTGAGACTCTGTGAAATAGTTGAACAGAAAAATAAAGATGAAGAAGACAAGACAATGGCCAAAGAAGATAAAAGACAAATATCAATAAGAATTGATGAAAAGACAAATGACATGCAAAGGTTGACAAAAAATAAACTAGACATGGTAAATCAATTGCTACTGGTTTATCAAGAATTGGGCAGGAAAGATGTGAAACTCACCAATCTAAGATCAGAAAACAATCAACTGAGGAATGAATTGAGAGCTGAAAAGGAAGTTAATGAAAGGATGAACAAGCCTAACGAAGCTGTAAGATACTTTGAAGAGCTATTAAGGTCACCTAAAAGATCTAGTGATACATCTGGACTTGGAATTAATGGGCAATCGTCATCCACTGAGGAAGGAGAATCATTAAAGAGTGGAGAGAAAAGGAGTGCTAAACCAAAGAACAACAAGCCTACATGTCATCATTATGGAAAGCCAGGACATACAACCAACATCTGTAAAAGCAAACATAGTAAGTCTAATCCTAAACCTAAATTTAATGGATATTGTTTTAACTGTAAGAAACATGGACATCAGGCACAAGAATGCAGGACAAAGGTCAGTAGTCCACCTACCTCACCAAAATTTCAAGGACATTGTTTCAATTGCCAGAAATATGGACATGGAGCATTTGAATGCAGATCTAAACCCAAATGGTCATCAAATCGACATACTAAGTCACCTAAGAAGGGTAACACATACAATTGGGATTACAACACTTGGTACAGTTGTCATTACTATGGAAAATATGGGCACATTGGAGCAAATTGTCTGAAGACACATTTTAGGGGTAAATCCAAGAGTTGGATGAATGGAAGTATGGTATGCTATAAATGCAATAAGATAGGTCATCTAAAGAAAGATTACATAAGACCTATACTGAGCAATGATCAAAGCAAGAATGAAGAAATCATTGAGAAAGTGAGAAATCAGATGAACAAAACTTGGGAGAAGAAAGAAGAGGGAAGCATTAGTGAAGCCAGTGCACCCATGGTCACACAATCCAATGGATTAGGTGATCACACCACTTTGAACTAAGAAAAGAAGGTATGTATGGAGTTGAGTCCTACAATATTTTAATCTTACATCAGTTCCTAACATATGTTGAGGAAAAGGTCCATATCTGCATAGATTAAGATGCATTAGGACAAATTTGAGCAAAGAGAAACAATTCATATTTGATGCCAAGCATCAATATTTTAGTCTATAGTGACCAAGTCACTAATGTTTGCCAACTACCTATGATAGCCGAGATGTGATGTACACCGAGCTGTAATCGAATGGTTGTATTGACCGAGCTTATGTTGACCGAGTTTAACATGAGATTACCGAGATAGCTGTATCTCACCTAGAAAGTGTACAAATCATTAAAGAAGCCCTAATCCGACTGTTTGAAGTCTATAAAGTGGGAAGTTACCATTTATTTCATTTTCACTAGTGAATTGAGAATTTCTAAGAGCGATTCAGAGAGTGAGTAACCAGTGTGATTAGTGCTAAGTGCAATTTCAGAAATTTTCACATCGTGCTGTCGAAAAAAACATCTGAAGAACACTTGTGCAAGGTAGTTTACTGAGTAAAATATTTTCAATACTTTAATCCTTAAGTTGTGAGACATGGCATCATCATCATTAGCTACGATGGAGAAGCAAGGAAATGAGGTCTTTAATGTTAAATTAGTAAGGAATGAGGCATGTAAGCCACATAAGTTTCAGGTTGTTCCAGAAAGTGCGATCATGGGAGATTTGACTGGAGCCCTATCGTCAATTCCCAAGAATGTACTAATGATAAATGATATCCGGTCATCTTACATGTGCAATATTGGAGAAATTGGCGATTATGAACTTAGAGAAGCATACGAGAAACTATGCAGCAACGGGGTGTTGAAGTCGGAACACCAGAAGGTTGTCGTGCAAGGGTTAGTTCATGCCCTTGACTTTTCACAAAATTTCAAAGTAGAATGGATTAAGATTGTACTGAGGAAAGTAAATGACATGAAAATATGGCTGGGGGATGGACCAGTCCAAATCACCAAAGACATGATTCACCGGGTAACTAGATACCCTATTTTAGAAAGTAAAGTCCACCAAGATAACTGAGAGGGGGGGGGTGTGAATCAGTTATCTGATAATTATAACTTTTATCAACTTCAACAGATTTTAACCATGTAAGAAATATAATTAGCAACCATAGAAAGATAATCATACACAATAACACAATGACACAATATATGTTGACTAGGGAGCCTCTTGATCAAAGAGTAAACCCTGGTGGGAATGATGCCCACAAAAGATGCACTAATATGAATATTCCTTGTGAAAGGATGGACTCTGTTAGGAGTCTTATGAAATATATTCAGTACATATGAATCCATGTTAGGAGATTTTGAATCCCTGCTAAAAGATTCTAACTCTGTTAGGAGTTATGGAAGACAAAAGGACCCACTGCCCAAACAACTTCAATGGCAAGATCACTGAACTCACTGTCCAACTGATCTCTAGATTATTCAACAAAAAATTATCAAATCATTACTGATCTCAACAATATGTTACCTCTTCTCTGACTATGCCAAACCGCACTCACTGCTACACCAGATCTCAATTTCAGATCTCCATACCTCGCATGTCTTCCTTCACAAATTTGCTTTCACAATTTATTCACTTCATCAATTCCATATATCTCTCTTACAATAAGGAAAAATATTCCTTCCTTTATACCACACTCAAGTAATTACAAATGAGTCGACATCCAATTACAAAATAAAAGTTTCCACACGTTACATAAAAAATTACACAAAACTGTCGGCTTCCAATTAGAATAATTCTTCACTCGTGCGACCTCAAAGTTTGCATTATCATCCACATCACTAAAAATATGTCTTCAAATGCTCTTTAACTGTGTAAAATGAGATTCCATCCCGATTAGGAGATATCATCCGATTTTCACAAACTGCTACTCAGGAACACTGCCTGAATACTGCTTCCACCAAAATGCTCATAACTTTCATGAATAAATGAATTACTATCTGCGCTCTTAACCATGAACATATAACATATCAAAGAGTAAATCCTCAACATTGCATAGCTTGATCTGCAATATCCCACATGCGCTAATCAAAACAATGTCTACTCTGCTAATCTCCAGTAGATCACTGTGTTGACATCAATGAAAATCATAGTCATGAATGCAACAACTGCTACAGAATGGTTGCCAATACTCCCATAGGATATATTTAGCATTCATTCTTAACAATCTCCCCCATTGGCATTGATGGCATCATAGATGAAAAACATCCAATGTTCCATGAATCCAATACTGCAATTCTGCTGCTCTGAAAAAATATTTTCGAATCCTCTTCATCAATCAAATCTTGCTTCATTTTTCTATTCAGTTCTCTCCAACAGATGGTACAAATGGTTTTTCATGTACACTTCTCCCCCATTGACATCAATGATAGAAATTTCATCATTATGTCAACAACAACTCTAATGTCAAAAGACACTGTTCAGAAAATGTATTCACTAGAGTCCTCATGACTCAGCTCAGATACACATACTCCCCCATAGAGGAAGTACCAACATCCAATCCAGAAGAAAGATAAGGCTCATATACCACTGGATGGATGCAACCAATCTGCATCACTTCTCAAAAGTAGGCTGGGGCATAACCCCAAGCATACCTCTCAGATACTCAAATGCATCCTTAGGAAAAGGATTTGTAAATATGTTTTCTACCTACTCCTTTGTGCTTATGTACTCAAGTCTAACTTCTTTCTCAACAACTTTCTCTCTTACTACATGGTTCTTAATCTCTATATGCTTTGTCTTAGAATGTAATACAGGGTTCTTAGACATACTAACTGTGCTGGTGTTATCACAATGTATAACAATAGGTTCAACACACTTTATTCCAATCTCCTTTAGCATTTGCTTCATCCAAATTATCTAGTTGCAATTATTTGCTGCTACTACATATTCTGCTTTTGCTGTGCTTTGTGAAATACAATTCTGCTTCTTGCTTAGCCAAGAAACCAATCTTCCTCCAAGGAAAAATGCTCCACCACTGGTGCTCTTTTTATCATCAACATTGCCTCCCCAATCAACATCTGTATATGCGCATAGGGTAAAATCATCAGAATTTTCATACCACAATCCATAGTCCATTGTGCCTCTTAAATATCTCAGTATCCTCTTTACTACTACATAATGTGATTCTCTATGTTCAGCTTGAAATCTTGCTACAATTCCAACTGAATGTGCTATATCAGGTCTTGTATGTGTCAAGTACTGCAATCCTCCAATCATAGATCTGTACTTCTTCTATTCAACTGTAGGAGTCTCATCTGTGCTAGATAATTTATGTCCAGTTACCATAGGTGTTCCAACTAGTTTACAACTCTCCATTCCAAATCTATTTAAAAAATCATTCAAGTACTTTGTTTGGCTTACAAAGATACCATCATTTTTTTGTGTTATCTGTAATGCCAAAAAGTATTTCATTTCACCAATCATACTCATTTCAAATTCAGTTTTCATTTCATCAGCAAATTTATCACTAACTTCATCTTCTCCTCCAAAAATAATGTCATCAACAAAAATAACTATAATTAACAAACCATTTTCAATTTCTTTTGTGTACAGGTTGCTATCAGTTATTCCTTTTGTAAATCCCAATTTTAACAAATACTTATCCAATCTAGCATACCAAGTTCTAGGTGCTTGCTTTAGTCCATATAAGGATTTTTTCAGTTTACATACTATGTCTCCTTCTTGAGTCAAAGGAAAACCTTCAGGCTACTCAATATAGACTTCTTCCAATTCTCCATTCAAAAATGCTGACTTCACATCCATCTGATATACTTTGAATTTCTTAAAAGCCGCATAGGCCAAAATCATTCTTACTGCTTCAATTCTTGCTACTGGTGCAAAAGTTTCTTCATAGTCAATTCCTTCTTGCTGTGAGTATCCCTTACATACCAATCTTTTTTTGTTTCTTACTACTTCTCCTTGTTCATTCATCTTGTTTCTAAATACCCATTTTGTTCCAATAACATTCTTATCTTTAGGTCTAGGGACCAATTCCCATGTCTTGTTCTTTTCAATCTGATCTAGTTCTTCTTTCATAGCTTTAATCCAATGTTCATCTTCACAAGCTTCACTAGTAGATTTAGGTTCAATTTGAGAAATCAAACATAACTGTTCTTGTACCTTATTTTGAGTTAGAACTCCTCTATCTATGCTTCCAATAATCTGCTCAACATGATGATTCCTTGATAAGTTCCTATTAGGTGTCACTGTCTCAGATCTCACTTCAGGTGTTGGTTCTTCAATAATTTCACTATGGCTTTCATTCAACAAGTCACTGTCAGTTTCATAGAATAATTTAGTAGTTTCAGTGTTAGGTTTAGGATGAGTTCCTTCATCAGATTCATAATCAAGCATTCTTTCCTGAATTTTGAACTTTTCATCAACTTTAACATTTTCCCTCTCAACAATAGTCTTAGTTCTCTTGTTATAACATCTATAAGCTTTTCTCTTCAATTAATATCCAAGAACTATACCTTCATCAGTTCTAGGATCAAACTTTCCAATATCATCATCTCTCTTTATATAACATTTGCTTCCAAAAATTTTAAAATACTTAATTGAGGGTGCATGTCCAAACCATAATTCATAGGGTGTCTTGTTTGTGTCTGCTCTAATTTGTACTCTGTTCATTGTATACACTGCTGTGTTCACTACTTCTCTCTAGAGTATCTTCACCAAATCATTCTCAAATAACATAGCTCTTGCTACTTCAGTCACTGATATGTTTCTTCTTTCTGCAATGCCATTTTGTTTAGGTGTTCTAGGGGCTGAAAACTGTCTCTTAATACTATTCACTTCACAAAAGGTGTTAAACTCTCTAGAGGTAAATTCTCCACCTCTATTAGATCTCAAACATTTAATTTTCATTCTGGATTCATTCTCAACTTTATTCTTAATGATCTTAAACTTATCAAATTCTTCAGACTTTTCTTTAAGAAATGCAATCCACATCACTCTTGTAAAATCATCAACAAGAATCATAAAATACCTTTCTCCATAGAATCCTCTAGTCCTTGTAGGACCACTCAAATCTGTATGAACAATCTCCAACTTCTCTGCAGATGTAAACTTCTTACTAGGAAATGAACTTCTCTTCTATTTCACTATCACACATTCCTTGCAAATCATGTTAGTAGGCTTCATAATTTGAGGCAAATCTCTTACTACAAGTGTAGTACTTATTTTCACAATGTTATAAAAATTTATATGATGAAATCTTTTATGCCATAACCAATTGTCATCAATCTTAGTAATCAAACATGTCATCTCAGTAGGATTCAACTGAAATACATTACCTCTGGTTCTAGATCCAGTTCCAATCAAATTTCCATCTTTATCTTTTATCACACAAGTTTTCTCAGTAAACCAAACTTGATATCCCTTATCAACTAACTGTCCAACACTTAGAAGATTATGTTTCAAACCATCCACAAGGTAAACATCATCAGTATTAGTCTTCCCATCAAGAGTAATAGATCCTATACCTTTAATCAAACAAGGTGCATTGTTTCCAACTCTAACAACTCCTCCATCATAATTGTTAAACTTTATGAACTTTTTCATGTCTCCAATCATATGATGTGAAAAATCAATATCTATAATCTAATCAACTTTCTTTTCAACTTGAGAAACTAGGGATTTTCTTCCTTAACATCTATTTCAGGATTTTCTTCTATAATTGCTACAAATCCTATGCCATCATTATTCTCAGTATCACTTTCACTTAAAGTTCTCTCTATACTAGCTTCAAGATCTTCATCATTAGCATAATAACATTCCTTAGATCTTCTAGGCTTGAAATTGTTTCTATACTTTTTAACTCTCTTAGGACATTTAGATGCAAAATGACCATATTCTTGACAAGTCCAACATTAAAAATTTTTCTTACCGTCTGGTTCTCTCTTCACAAGTAAGGAAATACCTTCTTCAATCTTTCTATCTTCTTCATTTCTAGATCTGCTGCTGCCAACATAATCTCCACTCACACTGATGCTTCTTGACAAAGTAGGGTGAACACTAAGAGCACTGAATGCTATCTCCATTCTGGGCAAATCTCCTGATAACCTCAGTTTCATTTCTACTACTTCCAATCTTCCAAGAAGAGTCTCTCTTGTAAAGTTCAAAGTACAAGGTATAACTTGTTCAATCATCTATGTTGTCTACTTAAACACAAGAGTCAATGTCCTCAGAATTTTCCATATAACTTCATTTTCTGTCTTTGTTCCTCCATAAGATTTTATGCCTGCAACAATTTTTGACATTCTACCAATATAGCTTCTAATAGATTCATCTTCCATCATTCTTTTATCTTCAAATGCACATATCCAATTATGTAATCTAACTTTCTTTGCATGTTCATCACCTGCAAAAGTAGAGTGTAAAGCTCTCCAAATTTCACGAGATGTTTTCAAACAATTTACCTGACTATACTCATTCTTTGGAAGGGCTGTCAAAAGTGCTTCTCTGGCAAGTATGTTACACATGAATAGATCTCTCTCATCACTAGAACATGTTTCAAGATTATCCTCATCAATGATAGTCTTCTCATTCTTTTTAATCAACCAATAACTTGGTCCTAAACACAGTAGATGTGCCTTCATCTTTTCTTTCCAACTGTCAAAATTCACTCCATCAAACTTAGGGCTTTCTTTCCTGAAATTTGCCATGGATCTCCTTAAGATGCTAAACTTTTCTTTCAAGGACCTGCCGCTCTAATACCAATTGTTAGAAAGTAAAGTCCACCAAGATAACTGAGAGGGGGGGTGGGTTGAATCAGTTATCTGATAATTATAACTTTTATCAACTTCAATAGATTTTAGCCATGTAAGCAATATAGTTACCAACCATAGAAAGATATTCATACACAATAAAACAATGACACAAGATATGTTGACTAGGGAACCTCTTGATCAAAGAGTAAACCCCGGTGGGAATGATGCCCACAAAAGATGCACTAATATGAATATTCCTTGTGAAAGGATGGACTCTGTTAGGAGTCTTATGAAATATATTCAGTATATATGAATCCATGTTAGGAGATTTTGAATCCCTGCTAAAAGATTCTAACTTTGTTAGGAGTTATGGAAGACAGAAGGACCCACTGCCCAAACAACTTCAATGGCAAGATCACTGAACACACTGTCCAACTGATCTCTAGATTATTCAATAGAATAATATCAAATCATTACTGATCTCAACAATATGTTACCTCTTCTGTGACTGTGCCAAACCGCACTCACTGCTACACCAGATCTCAATTTCAGATCTCCATACCTCGCATGTCTTCCTTCACAAATTTTCTTTCACAATTTATTCACTTCATTAATTCCATATATCTCACTTACAAGGAAAAAAATTCCTTCCTTTATACCACACTCAAGTAATTAAAAATGTGTCGGCATCCAATTACAAAATAAAAGTTTCCACACGTTACATCAAAAATTACACAAAACTATCGGCTTCCAATTAGAATAATTCTTCACTCGTGCAAGCTCAAAGTTTGTGCTATCATCCAAATCACTAAAAATATGTCTTCAACTTCTCTTTAACTATGCAAAACTAGATTCCACCCCAATTAGGAGATATCATTCGATTTCCACAAACCGCTACTCAGGAACATTGCTTGAATACTGCTTCCACCAAAATGCTCATAACTTTCATGAATAAATGAATTACTATATGTGCTCTTAACCATGAACATATAACATATCAAAGAGTAAATCCTCAACATCGCATATCTTGATCTGCAATATTCCACGTGCGCTAATCAAAACACCGTTTGCTCCTCTGCTAATCTCCAATAGATCACTGTGTTGACATCAATGACAATCATAGTCATGAATGCAATGACAACTACTATAGAATGGCTGCCAATACTCCCATAGGATATATTTAGGATTCATTCCTAACACCCTAAAGTCCCTGGGAAGAAAACTATGAGATGTCAAAGCAAAGAGGAAATTCAGGCAAACACACAAGCAGTATGGAATAAGTGCGACATGACTATTTCTACTATCACCACCCTGGAAATTGAGTTTTTAGTAAGGGTGATAACACACAAATTCTATTAGTCAAGTCAGTTGGATAGTGTCCCATGCATGTCAGTGGACCAAGCTTGGAAAATAATTAAGAAGGATCACACCTATGATCTTGCCGAGCTCCAACTGACACAACTTGCTGAGAATCTTACATCAATCTGGAAAGAAAAGAATT
The DNA here is from genome assembly GCA_027943335.1 of Chamaecyparis obtusa. Taxonomy (NCBI): domain Eukaryota; kingdom Viridiplantae; phylum Streptophyta; class Pinopsida; order Cupressales; family Cupressaceae; genus Chamaecyparis; species Chamaecyparis obtusa. The sequence continues at coordinate 2,066,062 of BSBK01004178.1, read as the reverse complement.
CAATGTGCAGGTTCGGTTCCTTACTTGTTTATTTATTCTTCTACATTCAGAAAAGTTTTCCTACTATTGGGGGAGTAGTATGGGATAAGAGTAGGCTAGTGAAAATTTAGATCAATGAGTTTGTTAGTCAAATGGGTGATAACTTTGAGAGCATTATGGAAAATTACTTTGTAGAATTTAAGAAGAAAATGAGGAAGAGAAGTAGGATTCCTATATCCTTAGTAGAGAAATACAAACATGACATATGCTTCCTAGTTGACACTAACCTCACATATGCTCAAGTTGTAATACCAAGGGTATCATGGCTAATGCCATTACCTTATGAGGTAAACATTGATGAAACTACAACAACAACCACAACCTTGTTAGCCGAGGAAGTTGATAAGAAAGCTACCTATTTTGGAACCTATGAGGAAGTGAAGGATAAGATAACCATGGGACTAAAGTTTTCTACCATGGAGAGAAAGAGGAAAAAGATAGTGAAAAAGATAGAAAAGATGATAGGAGAAAGAGAGATAGATGCACCTCTAGAACTGACTCAATGATTAGGAGAAGATAAATCAAGTGAGTCTAGTGAAAGTGAAGAGGAGGAGAATGTAGTAGGGAAGAAAGGAAAGAAGGCACCAGTTGCTGAGCCTATGAGAAAAACAATGCAAAAACCTAAGCCTATCTCCTCACCAGTACTTAGGCCAAGAACTAGGGAAGCCTCTACAACTATAGCTGTCGAGCCTCAAAAGAAAACCCTTGCATCAGGGAAGAGACAAATTGTTCAGCCTAAGGCAGTGCCGAGGCAGTTGAGGAAGAAGCCAAGAAGAAAAATTATTTTGGAGAAAGATGATGAGGAAACTAAAAGTGATGGGGAAACAAAGAAAAAAGCACCTCTACAAAGAAAAACACTGACAGTGGATGAAATATGCCACAACATCAAGAGCTCGGTTGGCCTAGCAAGCTTCAAGAAAGTAAAATTTGAAAAGATGAGTATAGAGGACAAGGAAAAAGTCAAAGAAGCAATGCTTGAGATGCTCTACACATTCAAGATGGTACCACTTCAAATGGTGAATATGATTCCTAATGAGTTATACCAGCAGATAGTACAAAAATGGGAATATGCTCTTAAGACTGAGAATCAAATTAGGGAAATCACACTAGCCCAAGTCACACTAGTTCTATCCCTTGCTAACATTCAACAATTCATGGAGTAGTACTTGAATAGATTCATTCCCAAGCTCAGGGCATACTCCATCCTTCAACACAAGGTTGAAGATGTTGTTCAACAAAGTCTCAAGGTATGGAAGAACATTTTTGGTCTCTTAATTGATAAAAGCACATAACAGGAAGCTAGCACATCTATGGGAGTTGAGATAGGTAACAAAGAAAATGTTAGTGAACCTCACATTCATGAGGACGCAACTCCAAAGATTGAGAAATGTGAGAAGATAGCTGAAATAACCATTGTTGACATCACTGAGGATACCCCAGTGAAAAATCATGTATTGATCGGGAAAGAAATTCAAGCCGAGGCAATAAAAGATACATCTTTGCCAAGCGGTAATCCTGTGTTATTACAAGTGATAGATTATCCATAGATTGAGGATACATCAACTGATAAAGTTACCTTTGCCACTCCACACAAAGCTATAGTTGATATCCTAGCCAGTCATAGTACTATGTTCAAGGAACAAGACAAGTTGGTAACTACACCCCAGTCTACATCTTCCAAGGAGTCAAATAAATGGAAAGCAGAACAGTCTGCATTGGTAATAGTAAATCCTCATGTGGAGGAAAAGGAACCAGAAGAGAAGGAGACAAAAAAATCAATAGACACTCAAGAGCCTAAGGAGAAAGATGCAATAAAAGCTCTTGTATAGATGCCGAGTGGAACAACACCTAAGAAAAAGTCATAGAAAAAGAAGGTAAAATCTCCTACCCTATAGGTGACACTCGAAGAAGTTATTGTGATTCCTAAATGGGACACAGAGAACTTCTCCTATGAACAGATGTAAATTCTACAAGATCTATTGAAGAAGAAGAGAAAACATGAAGAAATGAGAAGGGAACATCAGCAAAAGCAAGTACTTCATAAAATAAAAGGTATATTCATTGATGCTTTTTGACATGACTTATGTTAATGACTCTGGCCCTATCTTGGAACTTGTCCATATTGTCAAGAAAGTGATTGATGATGAAAATGAGGTGAATGATAAGTTGTTACAATGGTCAGAAACAAAATTCGAGACCAAGGTACTTAATAAGGTCTCTGCCGATATAGTAGTGAAGCAGGTAAAACTTTCTACCATAATATCAAGTTCAGAAGAAGTTGTACTAAATGCACAATCTTTGTACAAGAAATTGTGTGATGTAGAAGTATTCACCAAGGACAACTAGGAGCTAGTAGATAAGCTACAACTAGACATCTAGTCTACTAGTCACTCATTGAGTTTGGATTCCAGTTCGAGCTCTATACATTACACTGGGCTTCTATATACTCAAGGGAGGTTAGCCGAGTTGATGGCTAATGATGGTAAGATAAGGGCTCACTTACTTTCCATTCAAACAATGTTAACACCTCATCTGGAGGCCATACAAAGAGAGTTAGCTACGACAAAGGAATTAGTACAGAAAGATCCCCATCTTTCTACTGTCGAGAGCCTAGTTGACCTAGCTGCCGAGCTAGAGGTAAATTCTGAGGTTTTGAAGATTGCAACATCTAGTTGGGACAATGCACTGCATATGGTCATGCAACTTCATAAACCATTTCTGGAAAAAAATTTCAAGCTCCCTACACCCCAAGAACTTCAAGTGACAAAAACAAGGGGGAACTAGTAGAGTGACATGACATGTTAAGTCACAAAGAGGGAACATATATTCAGAGAGAAGAATAAGATTGAAGAAAGTATAAATGAATGGAATGACATACTACATTTTGTAAATGTGTATATGTATTCGAGTGTATGTCAAGTAAGGAAGTCTTATATGTAAAAATGTAAATCTTTTTGTTTTGTAAGACCAAGTTAAGTTTTAGGGGGAGTATTCTATATATACTTCTGTTAGTACTAAGTACTCTTGTAAATGTAATGTAAATGTCATGAAAAAGTGTTTTTGCAACTAATGTCAAAGGGGGAGATTGTTGATCCCTAAAGTTTTGTTGTCTATTAGTGTCTTACACTTAGTCATTTTCTAGGCAATGTTGGTTGGTCATCACTGCGACCGATTCATCATATATAGGCTGACTCATATATAATGTACATTTAGAGAGCAGAGTCACTGCCGAGTAAAACAATGGTCACCGAGTACTTTTGTATTAGCCAAGTCAACTTTTATCGAGTTATGTAAAGAAGACAATGCCGAGCACTAGAGTATAAAGAATTGTGAATGTCGAGTGCCAGAGATATCCAATGTCGAGCAAGCCAGAATTGACATATGTGTTTGTTATGGCACAAACACCTAGGTAAACTATTTTGGCCGACATTTATATTTTATTTGATGTTTTTTGAGGGAATCATAGAGGTGATTATGCTCTTATATTGTAATCATGAATTCCAATGTAATACATGGAACCAATCAGAATTAGGGAAAGGTTAAGCGACAAAATGAGATAATCTAGATCATAGACTTTAAATCTTGGAGAAAGTTAATTGTCTATATAAGATGTCATCTAAACCCTAAAATGATGAATGAGTGGAAGGAAGAAGTGTGACAGAGAGAATATCTTCAGAATAGAGAAGTATTCTGATAGAGTTCAGTGACCGAGTAGAACAGAGCAAAGCATTGAAGGGAAGAACATAGAAATACTTGATAGATGAGATCAAGTTTATATTGGAAGGAGAAGATATGTAATTAGCATCACAGTGCAAACCAAAGAATCAGGTACTAAGACATTTCAACAAGTGTATCAGGGTAAATATTTTAATAGAGTGGTTTTGACATACCTTAGTAAATCTCTTAACCGAGTGCTTACTTAGTTGTAAGTCTTAAATCCTTTTGCAAGGTAGATTGTATAAATCTTAAAGCTCTTAATAGGGAAGACCCCTCACAGGGTAGATTATATTTTGTGATCAAATTTGTAGCCCTAACAGGCAAACTTTATACTGCAGTAGTGAAGATTTGTGGGTGTCATCCCCACCCTAGTTTTACCTTTCAAGGGTTTCTAGGTAACCAAAATCATTATATTATGTGTATTTTCATGGGTGATGTTTAGCTTGTTAGATCTATTACATTTTTGAGTTTTATGTTGATGCTATGCAAGGTTTCATTTATGTCAAAATGGATAAATCAGTGATATCTGATTCACCACCCCTTTCAATATCATATTTTCCCAATAGATTTCCAACAATGTGATCATATCTACAAGATGCTATACAACTAGCCCATGTGTTGTAATCCCAAGTGTAAGCATTGCCTTTTCTTCTTGGTTGATATGTCTTGTTTTCTCCTTTCACTTTCTAGACTTGTATCATTTTTTCCTTGCATTCCTATGATGTATGTCCATGCATGTTGTAGGTATGACAATTATTTTCCATGTAGTGCCTCTGAGGTGAGTTATTCAACTTTGATCTACACTCATGTACTTGATGTTCATACTTATTACAATTATAACAATAACCATCAAATTTAGGAGTAGATTTAGGAATACCTTTAGTTTTACTTCTACAGACATTTGATGTGTGACCTGATTTTCCACAATGATAGCATGAGAGCTTCTTTGGCCTGGGATTTGCATAGGCATTCTTTTGTTCAACTTTTTTTGATGACTCTCCCTGCTTGATATAATCTAAACTAGTAGTACTATCAAGTCTTCTTTGACAGTTTAGAAATTCATCCATCCTTTTGGTACTTTCTTTAGCCTTTTTAATCATCTCATTATGTTGTTGTTGTATCTTCACTTCATTTTTTAGTCTTTCATTCTCTTCCCTTAATTCACCAATATCTTCCAATCTTCTAGTAAGCTCACTGTTTACTCGGTTGATTTCCTATCTCATGACAACCATCTGATTGGAAATTTTAATTTGATGCTTGATAAGCCTTAGTATTTCAGATTCCTTTTCTTCCAACTTTTCAGTTATTTTTCTTCTATCTTCAATAGCCAAATTTCTTTCTTGTTCAGTCTGTCATGCATTGTTCATGACATCAATCATTCTTACCATTTGAGTCTCTTGTTCAATTTGTAGTGCTTTCACTTGTTCAGTAAGATGTTGATTCTTTTCAGATAGATCTGATATTGTTCCTTCAGATGCATTAGATATGCTTCCAGATCCTTCATATATTTCCTCTATCTCCTCTTCCTGATAATCAGTCTCAATGTGTCGAAATACCAATTCCTTCCTTTTGATCAGTAAATCTCTTAGTTTTTCTCTTGCATCCTTAAGCTATTCCATGAGAATCTACATCTCCAATTTCTAATTTTTAATTGTCTTATCAAGCTTATACCTTTCCATCCTTAAGATCTTTTGTCTTCAGTGATTAAACTTCCTCAACAAGAAAACTAGCTCTAATACCAATTGTTGGGATTATGGAAAGGTGAGTTACTGACAGGGGAGGGGTGAACCAGTAACCCTAAAAACTTTTGCCTTTAAAACTTTAAAGATAAGCTCCCTAATTAACCGACTGAAGCATTTAATTTCCTCATACATTCAATAACATAACTGAAATGTCAAAAAACAAAAAAATAAAACAAAGACATAACTAAAATGTAAATACTTGTAATCTAACCAAATATACATACATGAAACTTCATACACATAACACTTGTATTTTGGTATCGCAAAAACCCTTGTTAGAAGGTAAAAAATGCAGTGGGGATGAAACCCACAATGCTTCACTACTGTAGTAAATAAAGTTTCTGACTAAGGCTACACAGATTGATAACTTTTGATGATCTTACCTTGTTAAGATTAACAAAAAGATCAACTAGATCTACGTGATTAGAGTGTTTTAGGAACACTCTTCAAGTGTACACTCGGTTAAGAGATTTTACATAAGACTATTAAGTCTAATCTGTTAGGAGATTTTATCTATCACAATTGCTAGAGAGTAATAGTGAAATTTAATCTGGTTGAAGCAAATTACTTTTCTGATATTAGATCCTTTAAGTACAATTAAGAAATCACCTTGTTGTGATGAATATGTCCTTCAGTACTGCTCGGTAGCCTTTGAACTGTTCTTGATAGAATTGAATATTCTTCAAAATCCTTTCAACATAACCTTGTCAGATCTTCAGATGTCTCCCAATGGCGACTACTTCATATGTCTATGCTCTCATCATAAAAATGACATCTTTACAATGCTTTAAATCATAATGATTTGACCTAATTAGGGTTGTGACAATATCTAGAAAACCTAAGAATCAACGGTCCAAATAAATAACCTAAAACATCTTTACATAGGGATCATTAATCATTAAATTATTACATCCGTATTTAATATTAATCTTGATCTCAGTAAACCATTTTCTAGCTCGGTAAAAGTTGTTTGCCTTGATTTTTGTGTCATTCCAAACTTTTATGTTAACTCTGGATTACTCAGTAAATGATGTGTCTTTGCCTTGGTGTAATACCGGTGCTTGGTAGCTATTGTACTCGATAATCTCTGTGCTTGGTGACTATTGTACTCGATAATCTCTGTGCTCGGTGACTATACTTATAGTTATGACCAACTAAACTATTTTCTCTATTTACCGACTATATGAGTGATACTAATGGCAACTCTTAATGCACTTAGGAGTAACATGTGAAGTAGATGATAGTGAAGATATTATGGATGGATAGCAAGAAGGAATTACCTACAAGTATGAAGAAAAAATGGAGGGAGGGATTACACATGATCCCTATTTTATAGGTTTTCATCATGGTACTTGTCCAAGGCACCTGATTACCAAGTTTTCACCATTGAGTAATTTTTAAATTTTTTTTTATTATTCTTTTACCTTTTTTAAAAAAAAACTTTTTTTGGAGGGAACAATAATGGGAAAATGGAAGGAGGACTCAAGCATCTAGCTCCATGGATGGTATCCCTTTTCTAATACGCTCATAGACATTGGTGCAATGGTGGAAAGGGGGATGAAATAGATAGGAGGATGAAGGATAATGATTTATGAAAAAGACTAGATTATAGGGGTGGATAGGTATGGAAGGATTGGTCGATAATGGATGGTAGGATGGAAGACTTGTGAATAAAAAGAGGAAGGATATGTGAAGATCATCATTGGCACACACCATGAAGGGTGGTGGAGTAGAGGAGGAGGGTATTTTGAAGGAGATGGAGAAGAAATCATGGATTTTGGGATGCAAGGACCCAAAATCGATGAAAGAAATAGTGGACTTAGGCTAGTGGATTTTAGGACATAAGGACACAAAATTGAGTTGGAACATGGAGGATTGAAGGATTTATGAGAGAAGGAAGCTTGTGAATTAGCAAGGCTAGATGCCAATTTGGATATTTCTTTGAGATGCATTTCTTCAATGAATAGCTTAGGAATCCACATGATTTTTGATTTTTTTAGTTGGGCCTTTGTGGCCTTTTGACATTTTCTATATTTTAAATCATACTTTTCTTTGATTGAACATGTCTTATAGATGGAACATGTTGATCCTTGGATTCTTGTGGTTTTTTAGCTTTATGCATTTTGTCTTTGGCATCCCATGTGCTTCCATTAGCCATGGTATATGTGCATGAGGATGGATAATATTTAGAGTTTAGGGATGGAATGATGGAGAGTGAATTATGTTGGAAGGAATTCATGGATGTGTGCCTTTTTTGATCTTCATAAGGTATTTGAGGTGAAGTGGTGGACTTGGATATGATGGATGGATGGATGTAAGGACCTAAAGTGGATGGAAGTGATGGAGGGTTTAGCATTGGGATATACGGGCCCAAAATGGAGGTAGGTGAGGAAGAGATAAATTTTTGGATATAAGGATCCAAAATGGATGGAAGGGATGAAGGGTTTAGCTTTGAGGATGGGGGATGAGAAATTTTGAGTTTAGATGGAGGGATTTTGGATATGGAAGGTGTGGAAGTTGTACCAACATCCCGAGACATTGTTTTTGGTTAAGTAAAACAAGTTTTAATGGGGCCCTGAAACCCTTACAGCAAAAAGACTAGTATGTTGGAAATTAGGAGAGACAGATACTGAGAGGGGAGGGGTGAATCAGTATCTACCAAAATTTTTCATTTAAATCCTACATTCAGATTTAACATTCAGTACTTTAATCAATCAAATAACTTGCATCGAATTGCGTAAACAATCATATGTGAAACTAACTAATCATTATACCATCAATGCAATCACATAACACAAGTATTTGGTTACGCAAAAACCCCTGTTAGAAGGTAAAACTACGATGGGGATGAGACCCACAAATCTTCACTAGTTTGCAGATAGAATGAGTTTGCCTGTTAAGGCTACAATTGTGATCACTTCTGGTACCCTGTTAGGAGTAACAAAAGATTAGCTAGATCTACCTCGTTATAGGATTTTGACAACACTGTTAAGTGTGCACTCGGTTAAGAGATTTACAATAGGACTGTTAAATCCACTCGGTTAAGAGATTTACAATAGTTCTAATACAATTTTTAGAAAGCAATAGAAAATGTATCTGCTCTGATTGACAACTAGATTGTCTGATAATAGATCATATAAGTACTGTATAAATATCACCTTTCCTGTGTAGATCTTCTACTCTGTGATGCTCGGTTTGCTTTGTCAATTTTGAATACTTCTCAGTAAAATTTTTTTCTCGGTTTGTTCTATTTAGTGCTTGTATCAACTTAATCTCATCATCTTCGTCATTCTTAGAATGATATATTTATAGTGTTCTGGATTTGCTAAACCATTTGATTTACATCCGTTAGATTATGCTGCTTAACCATGTTCATAGATTATACTGCTTTACCTTTCTCGGTTGATGTATCACCGTCAGATCTTCTTCAAATTTTGTCAGCAGTCGATCTTGTAACAAACTATATTCCTTTTCATATCTTTACGCTGATTCTAAAATAATCTAGCTTACACGTGTATCAGTCTGTTATAACTTTTTGTCTTGAAAATTGTGCCTTCATTGATTCAAAAGTTGTTTATGTTATCCTCGGTAGTGCTTATTTACTCTGTTTAGTGCATGCTAGAAGACTTCAGTGCAAACTATCCATCGGTGTGAATGTGCGCTCGGTAGACTATAAGATACATCGATGCATATAGTCAACCGACTTGCTTTGCTAAGCTTTACCGACTGTTCCTATCTCCTTGTATTTACCGACTAGTCCAGTATTTCACCGACTAATGATTTTGATACTAAGTGACAATAAATGCTCAATAGAGATAACAATCTCCCCCTTTGGCATTAGTATCAAAACAAAAATGTATATGCAGTAGATTCTTACATCCTTATATCTCCTGAATGTATATACATATACAAAAATGTCTAAGTATATAAATACTCCCCCTTTTAATATTCTTGGTAGTGTGTAAGGTACACATAGCAAAATAGATAGCAAAATAGTCCTTCCCCGTCATACATTTTCTTTCCCCCTTTTTGATATAAATGCTAAAAATGTAGAATGTATAATTATAGCTTATCAAAAATGTGCGGATGGGTTTTCTTTAGTGATTCCAGGAGGTTGTCCCATTCCTCCTTCAAGTTTGTAAGAGTGAGGTGCTCATAACTCACTTGAGTTCTCATGTCCATAACATTAGTCAACACCGAAATGTCAGGTGTAGAGACTAGTGTGCGCGCTTTATCCATATGCTGTTAAAAAATTTTCAGGTGTAGGATGAGTTCTTTTGCAACTCTGTAACTTGATCTATTATGCTCTCTTTCTTCTGATTAAGATCTCTGATCAACTGCCTGATTTCATGTATCTGGAGGATATGCGTGCCTAAATCTTTCAGCTCGATTGATGTAGCTTGTGTACATGTCTGCATTTCTATTTTAAGTTTCTTAATTTGTTCACTGACCTCAGAAGTGAACATGTCGGTAGTACACAAAGTCATCAAGGTTTGAAATATATAAGTTGTAATAATCTGACAATCAAATATTACCTTGGATAACTCTACCTTGTTCAAAGTAACTTCTGCACACAACTTTTGTGCAAGTTTCTCCTGTACTCTGCTTTCTGCCCTTTCTTCCATTCTCTTTTCTATATCAACATCGGGCTGTTGTATTTGCTGTGACAAGTATGCTAGCTGATCTAGTATGGGCTTGTCAACATCAACATCAACATCAACATCAAGAATGGCTTGTTGTACTATGTCTCTAACATTTGTCAGTATTTCATTCCTTTTATAGGTTTGCTTTAATCTTTCCTGAGCTGCCTTCCTCTGACATAGCTCACCATATGTTTGCAATTCAGAGGGGCTCAATGTCATTGGATCAACGTTCGGTATTTCAATGATTTCTTGTAGTGTTACAGCTCCTTTTCCCAGTTTCTTCTTCTTGAGAGGTCCACTCCTCGATAGTATAGTAGTGCTCTTATCTTTTTGAGTCTCAGTGCTGGTTGACATGCTTTTATCTTTCTGATGGTCATCGGTGCTTGATGGTTGAGCTTCGATAGCAATGTCAGTTTGGTTCACCTCATTAGTTTCTTCTTGTTCTTTCTATTCTTTACGTTCCTTTTTCTCCTTTGTATCCTTTTGTTCAGTATCCTGTGGTGTAATAGTGGATTGTGCCTCTAGAATAGGCGAATTTGTATCTACAGGTAACATTATTTCTGGTGTTTCCTCAACATCCTTGTGTTCATCTTGTTTCTTCTCCTCGGGTTCAATCTATGCTATAATAGCCAATGCCTCATCAATCGTCGGTAGATTGCCCGGTAGTGATGCTGTGTTAGTATCCTTCAAAGATATTATCTGTACATCTTCATCATCTTTATTATTAGGGTCACCATGTGGTATGTCCTCAATAAGAACATCTTCATCTATTTTCTTCTTTAGTTGAATTTCAACTCTTTCTGGTGCCTGTTGTGTTACACTTATCTTTGATGTGTCCTTGGTTATGTCTATTATCTCAGTATCCTATGTACCGGTGTCCTTATTTGTATTGTTTGTGTCACCCAAAAGTATACCTTTATCTTTTGACCTTTTCACTCTTTTTGACATTTGTAGATAAGCAGCTTGCTCTGCTTTTGCTTCTTCCTTCAAGATCAAATCCCATAATGATGTATACTCGACATCTATGTCACCGATGTTTTCATCCATAATCATGAGGGTTTTATGTTTTGTCAAAAATCTTTGTTGATACTTCTGCAAATACTTTTCTGCTTCAGTCATGCTTAGATGTGATGCTAACCTCATCAAGGATCTTTCTCTTTTGTTCTTTTTTGTCTCCATTGCCGCGATCCATCTTGTAGCAATTCTATCATCTAGTGCCTTCAGTAAACTGTAAGAAATTTCAATCGGTATTCTCTTGAATTTGATCATTTGCTGTACAACCGCATTCTCAATCTTTATTTGATCCTCTGCACTCATGCTGTCAAACTTTCCTAAAGTGGGATCATTCAAATTTCTGTTTTCCATTATATCTTCAATTAATTCTTCAATAGTACTATCTTTGTGTTTTACAACCTTTTATCTATTCTCTTCATCAGACTTGTCATTACCTTCAATAACCTTTGTTTGTTTCACTTTCTTCTTCGGTAAGTCTGCTACCGTCTTTGTCTTTCTTTTCATATATTTTTGAGTAGGAGTTGCTGCCCTCAGTTTCTTAGTTACAATCATCTCCTTTTCTGTATCATTAGTAGGAGGAATCGATGAGGTTCCCTTGTCATCATCTGACTTGGTGGCTTCACTATCATAAGATTTATCTGCAAGCTCCAGTAGCCCTTTGGTTGCGGCAACAACCGGTGATTCCTCAGATAAATCATTTGGTAATTCAGAGGCTTTTAGTGTAGCCTCAAGATTCTTTATTAACTTCTTTCCTCTTCTGGTCATTTTACCAATATAGATATCAATCTCTGTTCTTGATTTAGCTTCCTCATATGTTCCAAATCTACTTGCAGAGATGTGAATAGGAAGTGCTAGCAGGGCAGAAATGGATTTCAATGTGAAAACATGGCTTATATTGTAACCCATAGGTGCTAGCCACTTGATTCTCGGTGTAACAGATTTGATCAAGAAGTGATCTATGCTAACAAAAAAACATATATCATTCTCAAATTTCTTTACTAACTCACCAGGTATTCTGCTTCTCTTATGGATCTGTTCCTTGAATTTGTTGAAGTATAGATCAAATTCCTTATTCGCATTATCTCTAAGAGATTTCATATGATCATTAATCTGTTGTGCAATAGGTTTGTCCTTCTTCCATACAACCTTTCTAGTGCCAGGTACAAACCTTTGTATATACAAGAATAAACATACAAGTAAAGAACCGAATTTACATGTATTAGACTTCTTTGATCTTATGACCTTCATGTTGTCTGCCAGCTGTCGGAACATGATGTCTACTAGGTCAACTTGGTGATTCTTTTTCACAATCTTGTAGGCCATATCCACAGCATTTGTCGGTACACTGTTCAATCAACTCGATTGAAATATCTTATACCCGATAACATGAGCTGCAAATTTTACAGTAGGATCTTTGATTTTGTTTATTTTCAGCACTCTTCCATCCCATTCTGCACCTGTGTTTTGTTCAACTTCTTGTCTAGCAAAACTGTGAAACACTTTTCCTTTATCAGTAGTGGGATGCCCTGTAATACTACTTATCATCTTCTTTGTTACTTCAATAGGCTTTTTGTCCAACCAAAATTTGCTGTCGTGATATCGGCTCAACACAATTCTTATCCATTCGTTCTTAAAATCTTGACGAAAATAGCGAATGTCAATTAACCCTACCTCTTCCAGGCGTTTATACTAGTTTCAACTGTTCATTTAGGTCACAAACCCCTTGAAGTGCAACAATCAGTTCAAACGTTCCTACCTCACTGATCTTGTAGTGGATATACGCTCTAACATCTTCAGTTAATAAAACCCTTTCAGGAATGCTAGAGAATGCTCCCATTAGATCAATCTGTGATGCAACTTGTACTACCCCAAAAATGGGCTATAAGTTCATTAATCTCCTACATCTTCAATTCGAATGAAATTGACAACAAAGTCCTAATCTAAGGCACATCTAAACATCATCGAATCATAATTGATTATCTTAAATTCTACATCGGGGAATATTCCTAATCATCATAATTATCTTTAATTTTATAATTATTTGGCAATAAATCACATTTATCCTAAAATTTGATCAATTAAATATTTTGCATATTTAATTAATTAGATTTAATATTTGCCACTTAATTATTTAATTAAATTTAATTCTATCTATTATTAATTGTATTATTTAATTTTGACAATAAATCAAAATTCCTATGAATAATTGATTAAATTCTTATTTAATTAATTAAAGCATGTTGTCATTATTTAATAATATAATTTTTAATAAAAGTTTGGTAAAATAGTTAATTAACCCATAAATTAATTATTTTATTTCAAAAAGCAGTTAAGTTGAGAATAAATCACTTTATTTATTTATTAAATCATAATTATCCATGTGCACATTCAAGGACCAGTTAAACTCAAAATTGGAAAATCAATGCAAGTTGTTAGCTTTTTGAAACTCAACATTTTTTTGAGTTTTAAAGTGGATCTAAACTTCTAATTCAAGTTGAACTATGCTTTTGCATGATTTTTGTGACTTAATTATCTATTATTTAAAAATAACTCAAAAATCAACCTGAGTTATTTGAGTGATTTATGGCTTTCTTTCACAACCTCCAAAGCCTTGGATTTCTATAAAAACAAGGCTCAGCTCTTCATAATTCATCTCTCAAATTTGCATCCACAAGATCTCATATTTTTGCATCCTCGCACTGTCAGATTGGAGGACAAGGAATCAAAGCTTATTGTGAATCAAGGCTATTGTGAGATCAATTTGTTTTTTTTTACATTCATTTAGATTCTTTTTCATATCATTGTTAGATCATTTTAGCATATCAATTTCCATATTAGCATAGATTCATATCAGTTTTTATCATTCTTATTGCATAGAAAATTTAAAAATATAGATTAATTGCATTCATATTTCATATCAGTTTGGCATTCATATCCTTCATTTAGGTGTCGTCTAGATCACTGATCTCGATAAAAATCTGAGAACATTAATCTCGTACCTACTAGAAGGCAGTAAATCACTTGGTTAGATAGTTTTCAATTTTGCATGATTTCGATTATAGCTAACCTCTAATGTTTTACTGAAGTGTTGTGTTTACAGATCAGGTACAATTTTCACACACACACAACTCTAGGGTGTGATTTGAATTTATCTTCTTTAAAATGTGCCCTAACTATGAATTGAACCTCTTCTTCTTCACCTTGTTGTGATTTAGTTGCGGTAGATGTGGATGCCATCAAGAAAAACTAGGGTTTTAGTGATTAAAGTGAGCGTAGGTTTAAAGTATATCTGAAAAACCTACTTGATAGTCGAAGAACAGTTGTCGGTTTGAGACGAAAGTGCCTTGAATCTTTGTAGAAATCTTTACCTTGAACACTTGGTTGCTCTGAAAAAATTCATTCTCCAATGCTCGCAATGTAAATAATGAACTCGATTCTAGTGTATTTATAGACTTTTCCAAAATTCCCTGCTCAAATACTTGCAATAAATGATCGACCTAACTTCATAATGTATTACAGCTATCTTATTTGGTTGACACCCAATTTCATCAGTTTACACTATTTCCTCGGTTAACCTTGCTTATTAATTATCAATTGGTACTACATTCTCGGTCTTGCCTTTACCGACTTGTATAACATTGTTAGCTCACACAATATAACCATAGTGCATCTTAATTCGTGCAGATTTGGTATTAACTCTTCAAGTATAAGGAACTGTATGAAAAATATGATCTTTCAAAGTACCAGTTCCATACATACCTTAGTCACCTTAAGTGGAGTTACCGATGTCACCCTGTCCAGAGGATGAGGTTTCACTGATAGTGCTACTCGATTCAACAGTCACCTTCTCTGCTTTCTTCCACATAATATTCCTCATCTTCATGATATCTACAATAGTGTATCCACTCTCAAATACATGATTCTCATCCAGTACTCGATCTCTACAGTCTTTGCTCACATAACCGACTTTGTGACAGTGCATATAGGCCATCGGTGTGCTTGCCCAATATCTTGAATTTCTTATGCGATGTGCCCTGTAGCAGTTAGCAGCAATATGTCCATACCGGCCACAAGCAGTGCAACTAGTCCATGTATTATAATCCCATACATATGCATTACCTTCCCTCTTTGGTTGATATGACTTATTCTGAGTTTTTTGCTTAGGAGTCCAGACTTGCTTCATCTTAGCTTTGCATTCACTTGCAGTGTGACCATGCTGGTTACATGTGTAACATAGCTTCCCTATAGTGATCTTTTCGATGTTGTCCTTTTGTCTAGATCTGCATTCAAATGCTTGATGTCCATACTTTCCATAGTAATAGCAGTAACCATCAAATCTTGTAGTAGTTATAGGAGGATACCCTTTAGCTTTGCTTCGGCATACATTAGAAGAGTGTCGAGGTTTTCCACAGTGATAGCAAGTGAGTATTTTAGATTTTTGACCTTGATTGTTACTGATCTTTTCAGTATGTTTCGATGATTCACATTCACTAGTATAACCTATACTAGTTCTGCTTCCAAATCTTTTCTGATTGTCTAGGAAATCATCAATCTTCTTTGAACTTTCTTCAGCCAGCTTTTTCATCTCATTATGTTGCTATTGATTCTTTAGGTCATTCCTCAACTTTTCATTTTCTTCTCTCAATCTTGCCATATCTTCAAGATTACTTGATAGTTCACCATTGATCCGGTTTACTTCTTGATTTGCAATCAAAACCTGATTAGACACTTGAAAGTGATGATCAGTAAGTCTTTGTATTTCACTTTCCTTGGCTTGTAATTGTTCAATCATCAGTCTTCTGTCTTCAATGGCTAGGTTACGGTCTTGCTCAGCTTGTCTTGCATTGTTCAATATTTCTACCATTCTTACGATTTGTGTTTCTTGTCCAATCTGTAAAGCCTTCACTTGATCAGATAGCTGCTGGTTCCTTTCAGATAGGTCAGTGATAGTACTTTTAGATCCATCAGAGATGCTTCCTGAGCTAGATCCACTACGATCAAATGCATCTTCAAAAATTTCTTCATGATAACTGATCTCACCTTGTGCAATTGCAATATTCTTTCTCTGTACCAGTAAATCCTTTAATTCAGTCTTGGCTTTCTTGTACCATTCCACATACATCTGCAGTTGAAGTTTCTGATTCTTAATAGACTTATCAAGCTTATCTCTCTCCATGTCTTTAGATCTTTACCCTTCAGTGGTTAGACTGTTCAACAAGAGAACTTAGCTCTGATACCAATTGTTGGAAATTAGGAGAGATAGATACTGAGAGGGGAGGGGTGAATCAGTATCTACCAAAATTTTTCATTTAAATCCTACATTCAGATTTAACATTCAGTACTTTAATCAATCAAATAACTTGCATCAAATTGCGTAAACAATCATATATGAAACTAACTAATCATTATACCATCAATGCAATCACATAACACAAGTATTTGGTTACGCAAAAACCCTTGTTAGAAGGTAAAAGTGCGGTGGGGATGAGACCCACAAATCTTCACTAGGCTGCAGATAGAAAGAGTTTTCCTGTTAAGGCTACAATTGTGAACACTTCTGGTGATCTTACCTATTAGGAGTAACAAAATATCAGCTAGATCTACCTCGTTATAGGATTTTGAAAACATTGTTAAGTGTGCACTCGGTTAAGAGATTTACAATAGGACTGTTAAATCCACTCAGTTAAGAGATTTACAATAGTTCTATTACAATTGTTAGAAAGCAATATAAAATGTATTTGCTCTGATTGACAACTAGATTGTCTGATAATAGATCATATAAGTACTATATAAATATCACCTTTCCTATGTAGATCTTCTGCTCTGTGATGCTCGGTTTTCTTTGTCAATTTTGAATACTTCTCATTAAACAATTCTACTCGGTTTGTTCTATTCAGTGCTTGTATCAACTTAATCTCATCATCTTCATCATTCTTAGAATGATATATTTATAGTGTTCTGGATTTTCTAAACCGTTTGATTTACATCTATTAGATTATGCCGCTTAACCATGTTCATAGATTATATCACTTTACCTTTCTCAGTTGATGTATCACCGTCAGATCTTCTTTGAATTTTGTCAGCAGTCGATCTTGTAACAAACTATATTCCTTTTCATATCTTTACGCTGATTCTAAAATAATCTAGCTTAAACGTGTATTAGTCTGTTATAATTGTCTGTCTTGAAAATTGTGCCTTCACTGATTCAAAATTTGTTTATGTTATCCTTGGTAGTGCTTATTTACTCTGTTTGGTGCATGCTAGAAGACTTTGGTGCAAAGTATCCATCGGTGTGAATGTGCGTTCGGTAGACTATAAGATACATCAATGCATATAGTCAACCGACTTGCTTTGCTAAGCTTTACCGACTGTTCCTATCTCCTTGTATTTACCAACTGGTCTAGTATTTCACCGACTAATGATTTTGATACTAAGTGACAATAAATGCTCAATAGAGATAACACAGTAAAGATAAGTAACAGATTAAGAAAATCCAAAAGAAATAGCCAAAGCTATGAAGAGGGCTAGGCATGACCAGTCTTAAATAGCTAAACTACAAAAAGCTATTGAATAAGACCAGGGATGAAGAACAAAAAACCAGTACAAAAAAAGGCTAAGAGAAAATCAGGAAAACTTGCTGAGAGTCTCCACCGCCCGCATTTCCCATTCGGTCACCTTCTCAGCAACCTCCTTGAGAGCTTCCAGATCTTTGTTAGGCTCCTGGGTGTCCATCTTCCTCGTGCTAGCTCTCATCCTCTTTCTCGGCCCCTCCTGCAATTTTTCTTTACTATTTTTGGGAGAGTCCTCATTACAAGCTCTATTTTCCTCAATTTTGTTAATCAACACTTTGATATGATCGTTGGAAGCCTTTACGATGCTGTAGCTTTGTTCAAAAATTTTCTGAAGAGTGACTTCCACCCCCTGGATCCTTTTCATAGCAACTTCCATTTTGTTTTCCCTTTCAGCAATCTCCTCGTTGAGCCTGGCCTTACCACAATTGTTCTCCCTTTCAAGCTTGCCAACCCTAAATTTGAGATCATGGATTTCATGATAGGTCCATTTGGTGGTCCTGTAGCTGTCAAAGACACTGTTCTTGGCATTATTGAGGACATCCATCCAGGGGTTTTCCTTCGTTACATCACTAAGAATGACCAAGGTAGGGTCAATTAGATCTTCCATTTGTATTTTTCCCTCTTTATTTTCCTTAACCATGGTTTTCATCATCTCTCTTTTGAGACCCATTCTGACAAAGACATTGTGGAAGTTACGCCAGACCGTAGTCTTCTCCATATCCTAAATTTTGTAGGAGTAATGATCTGCCTCCTAATTATCCTCATCCTCTTTCCCCTGATTCCCCTCTCTCTCCTCATTGATCCTCCCTTCTTCATTACCTCTCTCCTCCATGTCATCAGGGGAATTCCCCCTTTTTCACTTCTTGTCCCCACAAGGCAAGATAGGCTCCTCCTTTCTATCCTTGGGAATTTTGATGGTAACCTTCCTCTTTCCCATCAGGTGAGCATGGGTTTCCTCCTCCTCTCCAAACAAATCTTCCTCACTTTCAGCAATATCTTCCCCCATTTCCATGCCCTCAACTTCCTCATCATAGTCCCTATCTGAAGAGACATCCACACATTCTTGGACTCTAGAGTTCCCTTCTTCTCAATTTTTTCTTTCTTTGGCTTCTTTTTCCCTTTGGTAGAGGTGGGGGAGCCAACTGCCTCCACATTAGAATGCATATTGAAGCTCTCCTCTGTCTCAGAGGGAAAGTACTCTTCATCCCCTTTTTCAGTTTCCTCATTCGAGGCACTTTTCCTACCTTTCCACTGTTTGATGGTTTTACCTATAGTCCTAGCCTTTAGATAATCATAAATTAAAAGCAGAAGCCCTTCATGGAAGGCGGGGTTGCTGACAAGTCTCTCCCTATAAACATTAATATTCTCATTTATTGAAGAGTACAGATAGAAAGGGATAGAGATTTTTGCATCAGACTTGAAATGGTTGAGCAAGATGAAATGGTAGGAGTAGATGTGGTCGAAATGGGTGTCCAATGAAATGTACTTAATGATAGCCTGAAGCACAAATCTCCATAGAGGCTTGATAGAGCACGGTTGGTAGAAGGTGCCTTTTTTAACCAGAGCCATCTTTTCGTCACTTCCCTTAGTAAAACCCTGAATCGCCTGGGTAGAAATAATTTTGTCCCTGTAAAACTTCTTCCTGACTATGGGAATACCCATCACAGCCAAGATGACCTCCTTAGTCATGGTAAACTCAACACAATCAATTTTGACAATGCCCTTATTCTAGCTTCTGGTCATGACATTGGTAACAGAAGGCTTCCATCCATGCAGTCTCTCAATAAACGAAGTGACATTCCCTTTGCCAAGGATATTCCAAACCTTAGAGTGCTTCCTCCATTTTTCGGCTTCATCTTCCAGTTCTCTTCTATGCCTCTCACCCACCATCTTGTTTTCTCTTCTACATTGCTTCCTATTTTTTTGAAAATGCTTGCAGAAACAGGCTCTAGAAATGAATTGCATTAAATTCTCGACGCTTCCTCTGATGCTATAATGAAAAGGCAAGAAACCTAGCCTTAACATGCAATGATGGCAATCCATCCGGAGTGTACTTTGGCTCATGTTCATACACCTCATGCAGTGGCACAATTCCCATAAAACAAAACCTTCCATAATTACAAATTAATGCTTCCCAATCTTCCTGGGATTCTCTCTCCTTCGATTAATTCCCTTATTTCATCCGAAATTAATCCCCCGTCTACCCAAGTTTTCATTTCGTTATTTTTCACTGCCCTGTTTGCTAGCTGTCTACCACATGGTTGGCCTCCCTATACTCATGGGCCACATAAACACTGTCAAATGAATTGAGCTAGAGGATGCTCTCATTCATAATGCTTTCAGTATTCCACATCGGAGAATTTTTCCCTTTCAGACAGTCGATGATGTTTTTTGAATCTCCCTCTAACCACAACCTCCCAACCCCACTGTCCTTGGCAAGTTTGATAGTTTGATGGGCTTTTGTGGCCTCTGCATAATGGTTGGTCTACACTCCCAGGGGAGCCATGATAGCAGCAATTCATTTACCATGGTCATTTCTGATCACACCTTCGATCCCTGACTAGCCAAGGTTTCCCTTAGTGGCCCCGTTGAAATTGGCTTTGCACCACCCCACAGGTGGTAGGGTCCAGATACAGTCTGCCCTTTTGTTAGTAGCAGTCTCATTACTATTGAGTAGGGGGTTGGTGCCTTTGACAACCGTATAGTTTTCAACCAAGGCATTGAGGCTTTTGTGAAACACCACCTTCAGGTTGGACTCTTTATCTCTGAAAAGGCAATTATTCTGCTCCTTCCAAACCCCCCAGCAGATATGAGGGAGAGCCCAGTCCCAAAAGATCTGATTGCCCTCTTTGACAACACTACCCTTCCAATGTTGAAAGAGGTTAGTAATGTTCTTTAGAAAAACCCAGGTCTGTTTGAAAAAAGATAGGAAGTAGGACTAGGTGATTCTAGTGAGCTGGCAGTGAACAAATAAGAGGTCAACACTCTCCGCCTGATTCTTGCAAAGAATGCATCTATTAGGAAACTGATGACCTCTTTTCATAAGATTATCCACCATCAGAATATAGTTTTGGAGCATGATCCAGAAGAAGATGTTGATTTTGGGGATGAGGCCAGGGAACCAAGCTTTAGCCCAAACAAGATCTTCCACACAATGCTGCAATGAAGCATAACCCAACACCACTGTGTACCTACCATCATTGGTCATCCCACAAATAGGAGAGTCCTTGGTTTGAGAGAGAGGGATCAGCCCGATCATGTCCATCAATAGTTTGAGATCCTGAGAAACCTCCATCAAGTTGACCCACTCATCATTGACCCTGTAGTCTCTGACCCTACACCCAAATTTTTCCATGCAAGGAAGGGCCCATTTGTTGAATTGCTGCATATTCCATAGGGGTCCCACACTAAGCTAGTCATCAAGCCAGAAGTTGATGTCCTCTCCATTGCTAATTTTCCATTTCGCCTTCCCAGTAGCCAGCTCTTTGGTTCTCATGAGACTATTCCAAATGTTCGAGCCTTTCGGATCCTCTTCCCTGCTGATGAACTCCTTGAAATTATTATTGCCCAAGTATTTATCCTTTATGATTTCCTTCCATTCTCCCTTAGAATTGAAAATTCTCCAAATTTGTTTGGCTTGCAACACCCTATTGAATTGTTTCAAGTTTCTAATGCCCAGGCCTCCCTACTTCCAAGGTTTACATATATTATCCCATGCCACCAGCGGATACTTTTTATTGCCATCCGTCCCAGCCCAAAGGAAATTCATTTGGATAGATTCTAGAGTGTCAGCCACCTTAGTAGGAATGGAAAACAAATTGAGAGCATAAGTAGGTAAGCTCTGAAGGGTGGATTTAATCAACATAACTTTCTCGGCCTGGCTTAGAATGAGACCTTTCCATCCCGCAAGTTTCCTGTTGAATCTGTCTATGAGATTATCCCAAAAGAGGTTAGGCCCCCATAGGGAGACCGAGGTAAGTGGAAGGGAGGGACCCAATGTCACAACCCAAAATACCAACAATCTTCCTTTGCCTACTATGAGGGGTGTTTATGAAGAAAACCAAACTCTTTCTCCAGTTTATAAGTTGGCCCAAAGCTTTGGAGTAAGTGTTGAGAATGTTCTTCATAGTCCTAGCTTCCTTCATAGTAGCCTCCCCTCAAAGGATTATGTCATCAACAAATTGCTGATGAGAAAAGACCAGAGGACTAGAAGAGGGGCGTAGACCAGCCAAATCGACATTGTTTCTTTTATCATGGATCATTCTTCCCAGACACTCAACTAAAATTATGAAGAGGATAGGAGAAATGGGGTCTCCTTGTCTAATCCCTCTTGAAGGTTTGAAGAAATTCGAGGGAGAGCCATTGACCACCACTACAAAGGTGGGGGTAGAGATCAACTTAGAGATGATTTTCCTAATAATGCCATTGAAACCAAAAGCCTCCAACACTTGATCTAGGAACCGCCAGTCAACCCGGTCATAGGCCTCTGACAAGTCAAGTTTGAGCAGAAAGCCCTCCCTTTTGCCTTCTTCCAAAGAGTGGACCACTTCATGGATGGCAATGATAGAATTTAAAATTTTTTGACCCAGGATGAAACCCGTTTGTTGCGGGGCAATTAATTCCGGAAGAATTTTGATCAATCTTATGGTTAAGACTTTGGAAAAAATCTTGTAAAGGGAGTTACAAAGGCTGATAGGCCTAAAAGAGTCAAAAGAGTCCGCATCTGAGATTTTGGGGATGAGCACCAAAAAGGTAGCATTGATCTCCTTGAGGAGGCTCTTGGAGCCAAAGAATTCCTGAACTACATCCCGAGACATTGTTTCTTCAATGGGGTACTTATTATTTTGAATAAAAGATGTGAGTCCATGTGAATTAGGAGGAGAGATGGAAGAAATGATAAGATCTTGAAGGAAGCCACACTGGATAGAGGGGCAGGAACCAATTTAAATTTATGGGGTTTTAAAATGGATTGGATAGGTGTGATGATATCATGAGGAGGAATATGATCATGAGAGGGATTAGGATTGTGAGAGGTATGAGGAGGAATAATGGGAACTTGAGATGGATTGGGATCATGGCATAGAGAAAAAGAGGTTCTTTAATCTTGACTTTGGGGAGGAGTATGTGGTGGAGTGGAATGGATGATTGGATCTTGAGATGGAGGGCTATCATGGAATGTAGTAAAGGGGGTGGAATCATGAGATGGGGTGATTTGATGTGTACATGGAGGGGAATTAGTGGATTGGATACAAGAAATATCTTCATAAAATGGAGGGGGAGTTGATGATAAGCCCTGAGATAGAAGGGGCTCATGGACAGAGGTGGAGGGGATTCCTTGATCTTAATTAGTAATGGGACTATGAGGTTAATCAAGAGGGATAACTGGATCTTGAGATGGATTAAAGATTTGATCTAAAGGGGAATAAGATTCCACACTAGCATGATTTTGGACAAGGTCTTGACATATATGGACTTGTGAGGATGATGTGATGGAGGGATTGAGATCTTCAACTTCAATCTCTCCTTTGTCAATAAGGTCTTGGACAAAAATTTTAAACTTTAAGCACTTCTTGATATCATGACCCTTGCTACAATGATAGTCATAGTATTCATTTTCCTTATACCAAGTACGTTTGGGTTGACTCTCATCAAAGGGCATAGTGTTTGGAAACACTATCATGTTTTGGTCAACAAGTAGGTGGAATATGACATCAAGAGGGTCCGCAAAGGGAGTGCATTGTCTAGCTTTGGGTGATTGTTTTTACTTTGGAAGGTAGGAATGATGTGGGTTTTGGAGGATTAGGATTGTGTGGAGGTTGAGGCTTAGGTAGGGGATTGAGATGATGGTTTTGGATACCAAGAATAAAGTGTAGGAGATTAGGATTGGGGTTGGATGGAAGATGAGGATTATGGATTTGGATAAATGAATGAGGACATATGTCTTCAAAGGTTTTCTTTTTCTTTTCACCCTCATTTTGTAAGCTAAGGATAATACTTTTAAGTTCTTCTATTTCTTGGGAAAGATTGGGTATGTTAGAGGCATGATGGGGGTGATAGAAGGAATCATGTGTGGATGAAGGATAATGAGGTGGATTGGTTTGGTAAGTGGGTTGGATTGGAAGTATATTTTGTGGATTATAATTTGGCACTTTAAAGTCCTCAACCATTTTGTGAAACCAATCCATATTCATGATGGTTTTAAGGAGGGGTTTATGAATTTGAATTAGAAGATGTTGTAGAGGATGAACTTAGGAATAGGAGCAAGTTTGGACTTTTTTTCTAAAAGGGTAGGGTCTCAAGGATTTTGATATGATTGGATGATGGATTTGATTGATTTAGAGGGAAGGGCCTCAATAATTTTGATTGATTTTATTTGTTTTTGATTTTGGATTTGTGAGGGAAGGGACTCAAGGTTGGATTTAATTTGATTTGGATAATGATTAAAGTCCAAAGATTATGATGGTGCTCCTAAGACAAAAGCGGAAGATTAGAAGATGGTATGGATAAGACTTAAATTAAGAATGGATGAAGTGGAAGGATAGAATAGGGATGTTTGAAGACAAGTGGAATGGATGATGTGATTGTTTTGGATGATGGGGATATATGGATCGAATTAGAAATTGGTTAGAATGAAGTTGACAAGTGAATTGGATTAGGATGATGGTGATATGATTAGATGAGAAGGAAGATGAAATGATGAGATTAGATTAAGAAAGTTGAATGATTAAGAAGACGATGACATGATTAGGATTATTATTAAGACATCGATTTGTTTAGGCAAATTGATTTGGTTTAGGGTCCAAAATGGATGATTAAGAATGATTAGGATAAGAAGAACGAGGATGATGATTAAGAATGATTAGGAGGTGATTATGGATGACTAAGATAAGATGTTGAAGATGAAAGAGGATTAAGATGATTAGGAGAAAAGTGTTGATTATGATGAAAAAGAAGATTATGGATGATTGGATTGGATTAGGGAGATGACTAAGGATGTTCTTGCTGATTAGGAGATGATGATTAGAATGATTAAGATATTAGAATTGAGGCCAGATTGATCTAGTCTTATGGCAAGAACTTATTATCACTCTTACACAATTCCAAAATACTTCAAGTAATGTCTACCTAAGGAATTAGCTGAGTGATATTTATTTTATTTTAAAAAAGAGGGATACTATATTAAAATAAATTTAATATATTATAGTATTTAAATACCAAGGAAAAATGAATTTATTTAATTAAAATAAATTTAATTACATAAATAGAAGAATATAACGATTATGGTCAATTAATAAAATCAACTATAATGTTAAGGACAAATATTAATAAAAAATAATATTAGAGTGCAAAGGACAATTTTAGGTGTCTACAACTTCTTGCAGTTGTATAAGAGGGCAAGAATGAAGAATTATATTTGCATCAATGACACCTTTTTGTGGGTTGTGATTAAGACGATTGGAGGGTCGCCAAAAAAGAGAATTTTTTCTAAAGCTACAACCTTGGTGACCCAGTATGACAATTAATTTATTCAATTTGACAGTTTCTCTTAAGGATTGGGGGTTTTGAAAATGCCCCAACTAAATTGCCTAAATATGTTTATGATTATTTCATGTTCTTGGAAGTGTGCCACTAGATGGCGAGGGTAAATTTCAAATATGTAGATAACATAAATAAAAAAGGATACTATTTCCCATTTCCCTGATGGATTTCACTTGCAAGAGCAATGAAGCAACTAAGATGATAGAGAAAATGTTCATCAAAATTTAATTTCCAATTTCTATCATAGAGGCCTTACTATGATAATAAGGGCTATATTAAAGCTAATTTTCATGGAGGAAAAAAAATACCTGCATCATCTATGATTGGAAGACTATTGGGAGGATTTCCCAGATGAAAGGGAAGTGTAGAAAAGAGATTATATGGGGTTGACCCTAGATCAATTTAGGGCCTTTAAGTTACCTCTTTCTATTCCTAAATATTTGGTTGATTATGTTGCACAAATGGTCGATGAAATTTATCAGAATATTGCTCTTGGATCACTTCCACAGCTCTTATGGTTAGATAAGGAGGTCATGGACATAAAGAAAAAAACCTTGCATGTGGTGGAAAGGACAAAAAAGTGGATAGAGAAGAAAGAAAAAGAATGTGCTGGTTCCTTTGCATCAAAGGGGACACCAAGCCTAGAATAGGGTGCATCTCAAAATCTCAATGTCTCTAAGGATCCAACCATTTCAAAATTCACTTGCAAACGAAGTAACTCCCAGTCTGGAGATGGAGAGAAAGAGGATGATAGTGTGAAGTTGAAATTCATATGCGAGGAAGATGCACCATCATCCTCTAAGGGCAAAGTAGACAAATGG
This sequence comes from Chamaecyparis obtusa, assembly GCA_027943335.1. Classification (NCBI taxonomy): domain Eukaryota; kingdom Viridiplantae; phylum Streptophyta; class Pinopsida; order Cupressales; family Cupressaceae; genus Chamaecyparis; species Chamaecyparis obtusa. Next base: position 2,039,975 of record BSBK01004178.1, on the reverse strand, counting down.
ATTGCCATTGATAAGTAGGAGATATTTTCCACAGCAAGTCAAATTGTGATATTGCTATCAGGATTCAACTGTGTAGTGTTTTGAGTCAAACTCATTGACCCATGTTTCACGAGTAGTGGTTCATACGAACCCATCTCTCATGAGAATAAATGGAACACTTAGCACTCATTGGATCTAGGTGATGCTCATAGAGGTGAAGCACCAGGACTTCTTGGGAGGTCACCCATCCCAGTACTACTCCATCTTGAGTGCACTTAATTACGAAGTTTCCTAGAGTGGGTTTAACTATGTAGGAATCTCCGTAGTTAAGCGCACTCAAGCTAGAGTAGTAATGGGATGGGTGACCTCCCGAGAAGTTTCAGTGCTTCACCTCTGTGAGCATCACCTAGATCCAATGAGTGCTAGGTGTTCCATTTATTCTCATGAGAGATGGGTTCATGTGAACCACTACTCATGAAACATGGGTCAATGAGTTTGACTCAAAACACTACACAGTTGATTGCTGATAGCAATATCACAATGGATTGTCATTCCTATTTCTCCTACATCTGACACTTTGTCAACTATTGTGAGTACTACCCAAGAAAGTGATTCCTTTATCTTTCACCAAATTGGTGGAGATAATACCTTCAACACATTCTTTGATAGTTCAGATATTTTCATTCTTGTGATTCCTCTCATTAATAATTCTACACTTCCACCACCCACTAATGCAATAGCCAATGTGCCCAACTCTTCTGTTGTTACCTCTCCCCCATGGATAAAGAAGGCTGTAGAGAAGAATAAGAGGTATAATTCAATGCTAGATATAAAATTGGACACAAAGGCTGAATTTTTATAGGATAGTTCCAAGCCTAAGAAGGCCAAAAGAATGTTGAGAATGATTTACGACCCTAGCTGTAGCCTAAAATTCTTAAAAATGCAGACCATATCAAAGACAAGGATGAACATGAAGTCACAACGCTAAACTTCAACTTAAGTAGAGTGGATATGGGTCCAACTATTGTTGAAGGGGACATGTATCACACAAAATTCTCTTTGGGTGCATTATGAAAAAGAGTCAAGCTTGAGGTGCAAAAGAGCTTAGTGCTACAAAAGTATGTGATCACTTTGACTTCCTTTTTATAGTCTATTTTCAAGTGAATGACCAACTTGTGGAACAAGCTATAAGTATTATTATTGAAGGATTGGAACCAAACAAACTAAAACAAATTAAAAGGAATCAATTAGTCACTTCGACAGTTGATAAATGGGTCAGTCAACTTATGTTTGATGGGATAGTATGTATTGAAGAATCTATGAAAGTATATGATCAAATATTAGAAAGGATGAAGGCTTGGAATAATGATTTGTAAAATGCAAAGAGGGAGAAGAACAATTCATCAATGATTTTCCATAAATTGCAAGAAGTTTCTAAGTTGTCTCTGACTATTTTAATTAATGAAGGAATTATGACTAATATAAATGAGAATGAATTTTCCATGTGGGCAGATATGTTGGATTAGAAAGTCTCCATGACTGATGAGCTAGACAAATAGCTAAGATCAACCCTAGCATAGTTCCAACAAGACGTCAAGAAGTTGAAGCATTACTTGTCAACTCTAGAAATAAATATATTTGAAGATGGAAATAAATTATGTAGAAAAAATTGATGTAGTTGATAATTTCAAGACAAGAATGGATGATGAGTTGTCTCTCTCTAGTTGCGACAAGCTTCCTCCTGTTTCTAATGGGGCCTTTCATGGGGTTGTGTGCTCGACCCATGGGTGATGTGCCTGTGTTGCCTGGGTAGTCTGTTAAAGCTTTGTTGGCACTATTTGGATCTCTCTCATTGGCATTGGTTCAGGTAGTGATGCAATTTTTCCTACCACTGGGGTGAATGATTTGTTGGTGTTTTCTCAAGTTCCCTTTGCTCATGTGGTGGGAGGTGCTTCTTTTTATGTTCCCAAGTCTTCTTTGGTGGATTTCATTCGTCCTTTGTCTTCTACCTCTGCGGGGGCCTAGTTGAAGAGAAAGCCTTTTCCCATCTCTCAATCTATTGCTATCTCCCTGGTAGTTGAGACAAAAGAGGATTTTGAGAATATTATTTCTATTTTTTCCTCCCATCAGGTGTGTTAGGCCATTTTCTTGTCATAGCCAAAATCAAATGAAAATGGTCTATTCTTGCTAAAACCCTAATAAAATTGTCATAACCACCTGCTAAGCTTGTTTTTATCAACAAAGATGATGTGTAAGGTCTTATGGCCTGCGAGCTTAACCATGAATAGTTCAAGATGTGTTCAAGCTCTAGTTTAGATCACATGCATTTTGGTGCAAAGACTAGGGAGATATGGTTGTTTTAAGGTCTGAGAAATAAGGTTTATCCATGTCCTAGGGCTTCATGAAATTTATCTAAATCCAAAAACCCTAGCCATTTCTATTTCTCTGTTATCTTTTTCAGGTCACTTAAGTCTCATTTCTGCACATGCCTTTTCTCTTTCCTTTGTTCACTAAATCTCTCAATCTGGGCCATTGATATAGTTTTGATTGGATGACATTCACGTGTTCTCTAGATATAACCCAGAGTTAAAGAAAGACTCAGTGATCACGTGAATGCTTCATTTGCAAGATCTCCTGATCAGACCAGGGTTAAGGTTTTTATTCTGAGATTAGGAGATAGCTTTCAGTCGTGTGTTCACTGAATGAATTAGGGTTAAGGAAGCTTTCCAAGGTTAAGATAAAGGCTTTGCATACTAGGGAACATCTACGGTGGTCATGATGCCGTAATGAAAAAGTGTTAGAAAGATATTCATCGCACTTTTGCGACAATTGTCTGATCTTCTAGTGGGTAAGGAAAGATGATGCAGTGGGTCTGATGCCAGGTGTTGCAGATATGTTTAATTTTTATTGGTCACAGTGCATGGTGACATGGAAGTTGTCAGTGGGGCTAAGGGTTTCAACATGTTAAAGGGACACCAGATGTAAGATGATCTGATAACTATCGTATGTCCGCAATGAAAAGGTGATTGGATGTTTGTGATCATGATGTTGTGACAGTCATCGATTTTGTATTAAGCCGTGAGTTACCACTCTGGGTCCAGTCAAAAGGTATTAAAAGCATCGACCGTTGGATTCTTTCATCTGATGGTAGCAATATATCCAATTGTCAAGTGGGGTTAGGATGCTACAGGTTTCTAGTCACCGTAGATCTACCTTGATCTAACAGTTGTCGTATAAATGCAAATTAGATATGCACAAAGTTTTACTGATCACAATGTTGCGAAAACCATTGATTCTCTCTTAGGACTAAGATCAATGGTCATGTTTTAAAATGGCTCAATTAGCTGTTGCTGCCAGAATTTCAATTTTTTTGCAGGGTTTGTTACAGTGAAATAGATACGACAAAAAGTAGATCAGATTTGATTTTTTTGGGACAATTGCAGGTGAGAAATGATGAAGAAGATATTGGTGGCCGTCGCGTGCTGATTTTGTTTCCTGGGGTGCCATGCTGAGTTAAGGTTGAGGACTATTATTTGATAAGGGTAGCTAGGGTTTGTTGGATGTCAGAATTATTTCCATGCTCTGATTGACGCAAGTTTCCTCTTGGTGGTCCTAGCATTTAATTTTGTTTTACCTGCAACAAGAAATTGGTGTATTGTAATTGCAGTTAGCCTGTTGATGATGGAACCTGAATAATTGTACAATCATATTTGATTTGATTTTTGTCAAATTTCCAAGCTTTTTCTACATTCTTTCATTTCTAGTTGAGTTTGGTTGTTGAGGTTGTTGTAGACCTATTTTTGAACTAAATGATCTGCAGCTTGTTGCAATCATTTATAAGGATTTCCAAGATCATTCAGGAAGGTTCCAATTTTATTAATCTCAAGGGGTTCCAATTTTCCTTGTTCCATGAGTGGTTCCTTCCTATAACTATATTTCCTTCTTCTCCGCATATAGGGTGTTCCTTCTTTCCTTTCTGCTTTGGAGAATAGAATATAAGTTGTAACAGTTTGTCTTATGAATAAGATCTCAATATTTTCATACTACTATCAGATTGTCTCCATTTGATTCTTGAACTTGTTGATTAGAGCATCAAGGGTGTTTTAGTCTTTCTATTGTATGTATGAAGATGTCTGCAATAGAGTTGTTTTTGCAGAAATAACTTAGTTTAGGATTGGTTTTCAGATGTGTATGAGTAGGGATATCAAAGATATCTCAAACTTGTCTTTTAGTGGATGTTGATTAATGTATTTCTTATTTCTAGGTCTCTTCTAAGGGGAGGGTTAAAGTCCTTTGAATAGGTGATTGCATATCTGAGTACAAAGGTGGATTGCTAAGTAGGATCTGATCAATGGTGTATGTTTGGTGTAAGGCATGAACATATTAGAAAGTATTGTCTTCTCTATTCATAGCTCTCTATTGTAGTGATTTATTTGACTCTATTGCCCATTGGATAAGGCACTGGTCTATGAGAGACTTGGGGTATTTTAGGGGCCTGTTCAACCCAAAAAATTCAAATGAAATCATTTTCCCTTTCATGTTTGATAGGAGGAGTTAGAAGTCCATTGTAGTTTTCAGATTCATTCTATGCAAGTAGGCTATTGCATAAGACTTGGTGAACATTGAGGTACTAGATACCTATAGGAGTTTGAAAACTATTTCGCAATCATATATCTACAGGCCTGTTGTTTGTCATAGGAATTTATGTATGTGCAGATGAGGTATACCTACTTGAGTGATGTGGAGCTCAAAGTGTAGGAGGATCATTCTCTTGGTCCTTGTTAGTTGGCCCTTTTTCTTGTCAGATTTGGAGTGGTTATTGAGAGTCAGTGACATTAATTTGTCAATTGAATTGTAAATCTGATAGTGTGGGAAAAAGGAACCAATAGGGTGATCTATCATTTTTAGGGTTTCTAGACCAACCTCTCGCAACTGCATACCTAGATCAGTCAGCATTGGGAGCCCCTTCTCTCTGGTATGATGCACATTTACCTTATGGCTAAGGGGTTTTTTACTGCTAAGTTTGAGAATGCTCAGGATAGAAACTTTATTTTGTGTGATCATGTTTTTTAGCTGGGAAGAGCGATTTATGCTTATGGTTAAACCATGGCATTATGAATTCAGCCCTGCTACTAAAACTTTCCATAAATTTCCTATTTAGGTGTGGCTTCCCTACCTCCCCCTTCATCTTTGGGTTGAATCCCTTTTTGAGGAAGTAGGAGGTGCTCTTGGGGACTTTCTGATGGTGGATGAAGAATCTTCTAATATTCTTCATTCCACTTATGTTCGGATTTTGGTTGAGCTGGATGTTTCTAAGGGTCTTCTTGAGAAAATTTTAATTAAATCTTCTAAGGGAAAATGAATCCAAAATTTGGACTATGAAGGAATCCCCATCAAGTGTAGAAAATGATTTAAAATGAGACATGTGGCAGCTCTTTATGGCTTAGAGAAAAATAAATTTTCTGCCTCATGGTGGAAAGGAGCTACATCTCAACATTACACAATTGAGAAGAAAATTGATAGGAGTTTCTCCTAGGTGGTTGTGCAGGAATGTCCTAAGTCCTCTTCTCAGGTTGTTTTAGTTACTACTAGTGGGAATGACTTGGCTTTTGTTGGGGGTTGTGTTGTTTCTTCAGTAGCTATTGTTGACACCATCTCTCAGGCTATTGTTAGGGGTGTTGTCCCTTCTCAAGTTGCTAGTGCTAGCCCTATCTCTCAGGCCGATGTTCCATCTATTGTTGGTTCTCCTGTGTGTGCTATTGGTCTTTCCTCCCAAGGTGTTGGGTCATCGGTGCTAGATTCATTGGTTTGGTAGGATGCAACTACCAAGGTGGAAGAGGGATGGATTACAGTGAAAGGGAAAAATTCCAAATCATCCACACCCTTTTTGATATGACCCTTCGGTCCCAAATAGGCCAGGATAAGGGAAAATCTTAGTGGTTTTCTTCCTATCCATATTTTGGTTTTTTGTGTAGCATTTGTTTTAGATTGTGGGAGCCTATTTGCAAAACCATCCTCTTGGTCTTGACTTGTTCCTTGTTGAGTGCTTTCATGGTTTATCTAGTGTGACCATTTTGTAAAGGGTTTTGGGTCCCTTTAAAACCTATTTTTCTCCCTTATTCAAAACATTCAAGAATGAAGTTGATGATATGCACCCTAAGATCATAGAAGAAAATGTGAAACTAAATAAATAACAGTGAAGTGTCAATATCATAGGAAAACCTAATAATAAATTAGTAATGTTGATTGTCTCCAAATATAGGGCATATAGAGAAAATGTATTGGAATGAGCAACATGAAGCACCAACAAATAATGCAGTGGAGGAGGCTTTGCATGGAGAGTAAGGAGTTGAAGATGGAGGGTATATCATTATCAATTGAATCTCATTTTATTAATGTTTTAATTTCTCTTTCATTGTTGGAAACCAAAAACTATTGGCTCTAGAGGGTCGTTATCTTATTATATGTTATCACTTTTGAGTTTCTTTAGAAATGATCACCTTTAAGAGGTTGTTAGTTTCAAAAAATAGTTACTTTTAAGTTATTTATATATGATAGATGAATGAAAATGAACAAAATTGTTTAGGTTGTTTTATGTATACTTCACTATTTTGTATATATATATTATTGAAAAACATCTAAATCTAGTTTCAAGGATCATAAACTTTGAGTTATTGATAGATTGTGTATTCTTCCTATGTTGAATACTCTGCTATTTGGAAAATTATTTCTTGATATTTGTTGAATTTTTGAAGAAAATTATGTATGTACATTACTGTGAACATTTTGGATTTGAAAATATAAAACAATGATGTTTTGGATGTCTTGAATCTTAATACATTGGAATATATTCTTTGCAGTCTATGGTTATAATTGTGTTTTTCCTTTTTGTCTTTTTAAGCTTTCTTGTTAAAAGATCCACCTTACTTTCTTTTTGGTTAAAATCATACATGGTTTATATTCCTTTTAGATAATTAGAAGGTAGTTGCACCTTGCAAAACAAGCATGGGGTAGGTGTAAAACAATCATTACACCTGGCTCAACTAGTATCTTTAGTTGTCACATGTGTGGGTGAAAGAATATAGATTTAGGTGATAAATTTGTTAACTAACATAGAGAAGCATGGTATTATTTGCATGCATTTATGAAAATGTGTGAAGATAAAAAACCAAATTTCTAAATTGAATATGAAACACCAAACTTTTCAAATCCCAACTCACTATGCACAAATAGATGATGTTGTTACTTTACTAAATAAAAAAATTGTCAAGTTGAGAACATGTTTTTCACTAGACATGATTAATTCATTAAGAAAACATAAATTCATTGGAGTGAACATATAGTCACCACATTATTAGCCTTCTTTGGCCCAATTCTTCTTAAATGATAGGAAATAAAGCATAACACTTAATCTATTTCCTTCATAATCCCCATGAGAGAAAAACATGCATGCTAACTTATAGAATAACCATAATGCAAAGATCAAATAGACAAGACACAAAATAACACAAGATTTACCCTAACAAAAACCTCTACAAGGAGAAACCATATTAAAAAACATACACCCTTTGTGTATTTTTAAACAATGCAATGCACTTATAATGCTTCCATGAATACTTAAAAAATATCAAGCTCCTCCAATGCACTCTCCATGTGTCTAAGAATCCCACCACACATGAAAATCATAAAATAACTACATTCCACTCATCCAACCAACCTTTATGTAATGTTCGCATTTTTGTGGGCATCAGTGTTTGAGGGATTAGCCTATTATTTGACCCTCGTAGGATAATTATTGTGGATAGAGGGTATTTTGAGTCAGAGGTGTGGTTAATAGAGGTTCTTATCTTTTTTAGAATTCAATATGTTCCAATTTGGTCTTTATTTGGCTCAAATTGGACTTTATTTAGGCTTAATTTCATATACTTACTATTTATAGTAATCCAGATGATGATCAAGAAGGAGCCTTTCTATTTTTGGTAAGTCAGTGGGTTGGACAGAGCATAAAATGGTCAACTACTAAGTGCAGATAGAATGAAGTAAAATTGAATAATCATGGAGTTATATTTATTTGATTATTAATAAAATGATAACTTTATTAATAAATTTTACTATGTGGCTATTTAATGTTATGTTATAAGTTATTATTATTTCATAAAAGAAGGGTCATGTTCATCATTAAAGTGAGGGAGATTTATTGTTTATATTGTTTTAAATACTTGAAATATGAATGATTTGCAAATGCCAAAGTATATCCAAATTATGCGAAGTGTCTAGTTGAAGCTTCAGGATTAATGGAGGAATTATAAAGGCTTTGAGAAGGAAATTAAACCATCATTCTTGTCATGTAATTTCATTGTTATTTGTGGAAGAACTTGGAGAAGGGTTTTGAAAACCAGCTAAGAAGAATTGTAAATTTCTTTTAGAGATTGGCACTTTGAGTTGGTGAGACCATCCAATGAATTGTGCAATTTGCATGGCTTTAACTAGGAGCCATCATTGAGTTTCAAATTGTTGAATTTGGTGAAGAAATTGTTTTAGAATCTATGAGGTTATCAACAGATACCAATAATTGTACCCAACTATAGAGGATGTGGGTTTTGGATCAGAAATTGTGCTTCATTGATAGCTGTTGTACCTCTATTTTTACTAGTCATTAGCCATATAGTTCCCATGTGTGGTATATGGTGGGTGGTGTTTGATATCTAGAGTAAATCGATCAGCATGTTGAGTCCCTTTTTCATCCACCATGAATTTTATGGAGACAATGATGCGATGTATGGAGATAAATTTATGTATGCTGGAGAGATTGGACAACTATGTTGAAATGCCAGGTTTCTCATCATTTGCTAAATAGTTTAGAGTTAATATATGCAAATAGTTGTCATTAAAGCTTCTTGAAAGGAAAAAAGAATTATAGTTTAAGGTTTCTTTATAAATTCATATTACAATTATAAATTGGTCACATCCATGTTGCATGCCAAGTGTTTGATAATTTGTCTAGTAGCTATAGTTATTATTTTTAGTTACTTATATGCATGCAAAAGTTAAGAATTAGTTGGCATGTCATTCTTATGACATTTCTAGTCAATCTTAATGGTTAGATGCATTCAAAAACATCAATTGCAACATATAAGACCCAAACTATACAAATTGAAACAAGAACAACAGGTAAAGACTTTGCAAGACAATTGTTTGACGAAATGTCAAACACCTAGATTTGAGTTTCCAGGAGTTAGAACTAGTAGGGTTCTTACACTTTACTAGTAAAAATGTTCTTGCTTTTATAGATTCAATCTCACACAAATACAACCAAGTGGTAAGATAAAACCATGTGCCTCAACCACGAGTACACAAAACCATTGAACCCTCATTTACTATTTGATACTATGATTTAATATTATTAAAGATCTTTTCTCAAATAAGAATTAATCATTGTATGTATTCCACACATAAATTAATAAACACAATGTTTCATTACAAGTGGATCACAATAAATATATAATGTGGCTCAACACATCTCCTAGATGCCATGCAAATAAATAATTATTAATTTTACATAATTGAAATAATCCATGTTAAGAAAGGTGTACAACACTTATTCCTTGTCAAAATTATGTGTTGTCATTGATATCAACCCGATATCTAACAATATGTGTTGAGATCATTGATGATGAAGATGATTGAGAACAATTGATAGAGATAGTGTTGCTAATATGGATAATGTTGTTGATATGTATAGTGTTGATGGGTAGTGTTGTTGAGATGGCAATACAATGGTTAGTGATATGGAAATATAGATCATTGAATGAAAGGAGAGAACATTTCATAATATAGAAGGGGAGAACATTGTATAATATGGAAGGGGATAACATTTCTTTCCTCTCCCTTGGTTTTGGATTTTACAATGGAGATTCTTTGAGATAAGATGAAACACTTTTGATTCTAGAACTCTCTAATCTTTGGAGATGAGATGAAGTGAGAATTGGCATAAGAGTTTGTTGCAGTCAGTTTGATGGAATGCTCCACATTCCTCTGCATTGGAGAATTTTTTCTTGCACCTTTTAGCACTTTATGTATGACCTATGTACATTACACTACTATCTTTTCATGTCCTTGGTATTGTAGCTAATATGGTTAGGGTTTGCAGTTGGCTAACAATTTGGTTGTTTATTAGATTTGTTTTTGGAATTTCTCTACATTTCTATGCATTGATGTTTCAAGTGGTTTGGAGAACATGTTTATAACATATGTGTTATGTCTTAGTTCATTTTTTTACAAGTTGGTTATGTCTGCAAGTAGTGATGGTTATGATTTGTGTTTGTTTGACTCTCCAAAAATAAGTGATTCTATCTATAATGTTGTGTAAAGTGGATTCTGAAGTAAAAAGAGGAAAGAAGGATTTGAGAAGCTATTTGATGTTTGAGGAAAGTCTTATATCATACTGCCAGATTATGTTGTTGTTGATGCATTATGTCTAGAATGTGTGTTTCAAGGGAACTACTTTTTTTGACTGATAGAAGTTATTCTTCAACTTACAGTGAATCCTTGGATGTCATCTCTTGGCTTTAAGGTTGCGTTGCATTGATTGTGGGTCCCACCTTAGCGTGTTGAATCCACATTGAGAGTATTCATCCAGAAGATGTGTTTTGGGCTAAATAGAGATGTATATCTCTATGTATCTACATGTTACCTTGTTGTCGACCTTAGAAGATGTGTGATAGTGTGTGAAATTTTTTCAAAGCAATGAAAGATGTGTTAAAATTTTTAGGTCCTCTTTATTTCTTGGATTGAAACACCTTCACCACAATTATATTTTGGTGGATGACTTGATATGAATTATGTTTGTCCCTTGTTCTACTTGACATAGTTGATGTTTTTGATAAAGATGGTATATAACAATGATGGAAATCAACAAATTATTTGTGAACCCTAACAAGCCCAACCATAAGTCAAAGATCCATGAAATGAAACCAACATTGTATCAATAGAGCTCCTCAAGAATGCCAAAAACACAAAATAAACAAAAAAAATTATACCAATGCACTCAAGAGACGCTTGACTCCATTATCCTCCTATCTTTCAAGGACTTGTATTTGAAATGTTGCTGCTCCAAGATTTATTAGCACATGCACACAAGGCTATAGAAGAATGGAGATTTGATTATTGATGCAATGCTATGATAATGGATGATATGAAGGGAGTGGTAGTGATATGATGATAATGATGGTAGTTATGGGATCTCAAAGATCACAAGTATGCAAGGGAATAAGCTCTCCAAAACCTCAAGTATGAAAGATCACAAAGGCATTAGCTAGGAATCTAAATGTGAGGAGAAAGTCTTATTTTATAAAAGTCTCATGAAACCAAAGGGTTAGGATTATGAGGTGGTAAAGAAGTGGCGAGATTAAAGAGTAGGTGAGGAGTAAGTAGGAAACATGGGGATAAATGAGGTTAAGAGGCATTAGGAAATGAATTAATGAGATGGAATGGTAGGTAGAGAATATTGACTTTCCAAAATATCCAGTCATAAAAGGAAAACTTAAATGAGGAGACAAGTGCCATTTGTCACAAGCTCAAAATTTGTGGAGTTGATCCATGTGAATGGAGATCATTGGTGAGATTAAAGAGAATATAATTAGTGAATTTATAAAATAAATAAAGATATTTATTAAATAAATAGGAGAAAAGGGAAATGGTAAATAAGTAATTAAGTAAATATAAATTTATTTAATCATAGAATATGTTAGGCCATTTTCTTGTCTTAGCCAAAATCTTAAGAAAATGGTCTAGCCCTGCAAAATTTTGTGAATTGTCTTGCCCTAGTTGCAAATTGTTTTGATCTGTGAAGAAGATGTGTCAGGTTGCATGGCTTGTGCCCTTAGTCTGGCATAGTTTATGATGTATACAAGATCCATTTAAGAGCGCATGACCTAATGTGCAAAAACCAGTGAGATCCAGTCATTTCAGGGTCTGAGAAACTAGGGTTTATCTATGCCAAGGGTTCTTAAAAATTGCCTAAGTCCAAAAACCCTACCCTTGGTCTATTTCCTCATTACCTTTTTGGGCCACTTGGATCCCCTTTATGCACATGTTATATTTCCTTGCTCTGGCTATTATGTTCCTATTCAACGACCTAATGAATGCAGTGTGTTATCTCTTTTTCATGTAGAATCACCAATATAGCTATTAAGCTTGACTCTCAAGTTCCCAATTCTGGGTTCTTATAGAGAAAAGGCTAATTGATAAGGACCAAGTCCTTCTTCTACTTTGGGCTCCACAAACCCAGGCGGGTGTACCTATCTTCAGACTCACTGCTTCACAATGAAATCCTTGCAGTGGATTAGGGGTTCTCACAATGACTTGCTAATGTCTCTTGTTGCAACTGATGTAGAGCTTAGAAAGCCAATCCATGATGTTAACAAAAGAAAACAATCATTGTAGAAAAATGGCAAAAGTGACAAGGGTATTCACCCTTCTTCTCTTCGAGCTTAAAACTCAGGCAGGTTAACCTATCTGATTCACTTCTACAAGGAATCACCAAAAGAACTTGCACTATTCAATGCAATCGACAAAAATTTATGCTCTTAAACATGAAAGGGAAAAGTGATTGGAAAATATTTTGATTACAAGTCTAGTTTAAACCAGTGCCTAATCCTGGGCATGGACTCATGAGATGCACATCAACAAGAAACTTCAAATCTTATACAACTGAAAATCAAATAATGCACCTTGCACACCATTCTTTCTTCCCCCTATCTGGACATCAGATCCTTATGATACATCATATTATAAACAACACTCTTCAAGATATTACACTTTCCTTGAAAGAAACTTGAAAGTCATTGCACCATTTACCTTGTAAATAGGTATATAGAGATGCCTTACAAATCAATATACAACAATTTGAAAAAGACACAAAGAGACATCAGACAACTACGAGAAAGGATTTCCACTGTATTTCATTGAATCACCTATATCTATACATTCAAATCACAACAAACTCAAAATGAGAACTCTGAAATGAAACTCAGAACTTGCATTCATGGAACTCAAACTTGCAGAGCTTTGCTCATGCAAAAAAATTGGACCCTCTACAAAATATCAGAAATGGGAATAAGAAGGCAAAGGAAGAAACTCAAAAATCATCACAAAGCGACACTTGTCTTCCTCCTTTCTGCTCATTGGATGAGTCATCCACCTTCAAACTAGAAATAGGACCTGCTCTCAACTCTAGTAGCACTTGGCATCTCTTCAAACAAACTGCAAATCCCTGGATTGAACAAAATATATATTTTCAAAATATCTTCCTAGCCCCCCTATTTCGTTCAACTACTAATATCTCTAAACCAGTTAGACTTGCATTGAAATCTGACCTCAAAAATGGATTCCTCGTATTCTCAACTTTCTGGCGGTATATAACACTTGCTATTTGGCCCAAAAATGAAGCCACCAGTTATTAAAATAGCTCCTATGCTCTGCGACTTAAACATTTGAATTTTAATATAGTCAAAACTATATAAATTCATGTTTATAATTTTAATTTTTGAACGGATGCACAGAAGAGATTTCAAATAAAATATTAGTTTTTTTGCCTTCTCGGGACCCACATGACACGTGGCAAGCACGGATTGGCTGGCTAGCCACCTCATCTCCACTTGGATGCCATGTTTCACCTTTCCCTCTTGGCACTGTTTGGTTGGCTTGTGTCTCCACCTGGACATTCTCACCATGTCACCACATCACCACATGGTGGCCTGGTCGCATGATCGCATGGGCCAAAAAATGGCCCATGAGATCATGTGACCACCTTTGATCTGTGGCACGCATCTCTCAGCACTTTGCCCAAAATTATTGGCCCACCTCATCTCCACCTTAATCACCAAGAATTTAGAGAATAGGTGACTAAGTAGTTCTCTAAGTTGCTAGATGTCTTACCTTGACCGCCAACTATTCGGCGAACACGTGACTGCAGCATCTCCGAATTGCGGAATGCTTGGCCTTAACCGTCAACTACTTAGCGAACATGCGACTACAGCTTATTCTCCAATTCGCCAGATATTTTTTTCTGCCGGCTAACCATTCAGAGAACTCACAAGAACCCACCACGTGTCACCTTCTCGCATGATCGCATGGGCCAGAAATGGCCCATGAGATCATGCGACCACTCTTCCACACAACCGCCGCTACCGCATTGGGCTGCCACGTGTCAGCCTGTCGCATGTTCGCAAGGGCTGAAGTTGGCCCTTGCGATCATGCGACCACTTGACACGTGGCCATCTTTGACTAGTCACTCCATCTGCAAAATTTCTTTCCTAGGCCTGTCAGCATGGAAATCGAGGCAGGTGTTGCACATGCACGCGTAGAGAGAGCTTCTGGGCTTTCTATTTACCTCTATTGTTTGTGCACTTGGTAATAAACATTAGCTCTTCCCCATTCCAGATGAATGTGGGATATTAGATTTTGCTAGTTTTAAAACCTTCATACATTTTCACACCAAAATTAGGGGCCCACTTCACATGTTGCACCCTCATTTCACAGGCCCGCCAAGTAGCGCCTCAATTTCTACTTTACATTGCTGGAGAGTGTCGGAGCATATAAACTCAAAAAAAACACAACCACCCACTGAATGTGGGATAATGGCTATTTACGCTTTTCAAAAGCGTGATCTCCTCTTTCATCATTGCATTCCCTAGCTTTGTTATGGTCTCTTTTGTGTCTTGTGTGATCTGCCCAAATCCACATTGAGCGAGCATTGTTTCAACTCCATGGGGCTCCTTTTTGCAAATTTAGTGCCATGCACTGCCAGCCCCTTACCATGTTTTGATGTGGACTCCACTCTCATGGGCTGGTATCCATATTACATGCGCTCATCCTTACATTTCTAACTTGTCACATGATTGCATGGGCCAAAAATGGCCCATGCGATCATGCGACCACTGTGAGAGAAAGGGCAGTCTTTGCGTTGGCATTGCCTCCATCATTTACTTCCTCTAATTCAAAGAGCATCACTGCAAGGAGAGAAAGGATCTCTGAAGGATTTCCAACTAACACAACAGACCTCAGGAAGCAGTCTCAAAAATTGACTGAAAAGCCTCACAGGAAAATGCCATTCGGGGAACAAGTTCACCTCTGATACATCAACACATCTGCCAAAGGAAAAACCATGAAAAATTGTGAGAAAAAATACTTTGCCAATCAAACATAGCCACTTTGAAATGCTGTCTGTGCGCACTACCAGAACTACTAAAATTACCCCCATGACTGGTCTTGAAAACTGACATAATCACTTGGGCGCAAGATACAAGCTGTCAAAGTAAGCTTCTGGATAAAATGCATTTTCAGGCCTTAGTAAAACAATGAAAACTGCAAATGGATTTGCTTTTGGAAATGGGTCAAATGGATTCATCAGGGGCTGAAAATGGACAGGCCAAAAGAGAAACATGTTTACAATACAGATCCATCATTAATTCTTCTTGACCAATCACCAGGTATTAGATACAACTTGACAAACAGGGCCTTCGGGAATTGTTGAACAAGTGCATTATGCAATTATGAGAAAACATGTCCGGTATGGGAAACACAAGACCTATCAAAACTTGTCACTGTGACCTAAAATTAGGAACATAGGTCAACTGAAGTACACTAAAGATGCCCCCACTCTTGGATTTTCATGACACTCATTAGAATTCAAGTTATTCAACCCTCAACTGGCCCTTCTCGGTGAATTTCACACTTAGCAATTTTCTAATCTTGAGACCTCCTAGAACCAAACTGATGAAAACCCATTTCAAGATGCAGACTTAGGACTCCAGAATAAACCAGTGAAACATATGAAAGGCAATGGACAACTAAATTTTATGAAACAACCCGAAAAACACTCGGTTCCCACATGCATCCTGAAAGCAAAATAGTACAAATGCATGCTAATGTGTCTCATTACTCAAAAATTTTAAGGGTACCAACAGTGGATCCGTCTGTGGATGGTTGAATGCAAGTTCAACACAAGAATTCCAGAATCTCCTGGAAGAGCAGACCACCCCCAAAAAAATAGCTTCTCTTCTTATCCCTCCAATCCATTATTCGGTTATGAGGCTCCTTTATTGAAAGAAACTACACTACTACTGAAAGGAAAGCAACTATACAAATGTACAAACATTCACAATTGAACTACAAAAGGCTCCCAACAAGCGTCAACCTTTACCTTTATCAAAAACCCAGTTCTCATCCCCATGTTCTGGAATCAAACTAGTATCCTTATTTTCATCTGCATGGTCAAATGGATAAAAACCTTCCATTGGCAAATCAAAAGATGTATGATTATCACCATTTTGAAATCTATCAAGCATGTGAGTGTCAAACACTAACTATTCATTCTGATCTTCTACACACATATGCTTACTACACTTGCCAATGTCATCACTTTGCAAAAAAGAAACATAATCATGATTTACCGCACCGGGCAATCGAACACTAGACTGATTTTTACAAAGTGGAAAAAGACTTGCCTGTTGATTGCAATCTTTAGATGCATCCTTATCTTCAAAACATGATTTCAAATCAAAAGCAAAAGTCTCATACTCACACTATTGCACATATTTTGAAATATCATGAGGCTCATAGTAGATAACTTCTTTCTCATCCGGCTGAGATGAAATTTGAGAATCTGACTCATATCCCTTGGAATCAACTGTTTCTTGAACTATTTCAGCTCCATCATAATCTGGTTGTTGAACATTATCTTCAAACAATGGATTACACACTAAATGAAACTGTTGATCATAGAAGTTTTTGCACAAGGCCGACTGATTAGAATCCATATCTTTATCAAACAATGCATTAGAAAAGCTAATGAATACATTATTAGACCCACTGTTACAAAAAATATGATAAGAGGAAAGAGAATCAAAACCTGAAAATGAAATTAGATCATGGGCATCAACACTACAATTATCAATATGTTCATCTTCGGAAAAATAACTAGTGATGCTTTCATAGTCTCCAACTGAATACTCATTTTCTGAACTACATTCATTCCCGGATTGAGAATCATCACTATGCACTGAATCATAGAAATCACTATTAGATTTATCTCCTTCATTTTGATCTCTATCATTGTCAATATCAGCATCACTGCACTCATCATACCAATCTGAACTATATGCATCATTTTTATACATTTCATCTGAATATTCTTCACATTTATTTTCAGATTTGGCCTTTTCAATTTCTGAAAGACATTCTATAATGTCTGCAAAATGTTTTTCTCTGAATGTTGCATACTGATTGACTGATTCAGGCATACATAGCTCTACAAACAAGTCCATTAAATAGGGTTCTCTGAACAGATCATAAATCTCTACTTGTCTCAGAGCTATTGAAAATTTATCATAGCATAACATGATTGATTCATCTTTCCTTCTACCTACTCTTGTTCTTAGAAACATGATAGTTGCTTCTTCAATTTGTTGCCATAACATCAGTCTATTAATTTTAATTTCATTAAAACTTGGCAACAAAATTTCAGATTCAGAAAGAACATTTGAAACCAAAGTGTTTTCCATCTCGGCTGTAGAACTACTATGACACGACATCTTACTTCTGCTACACAAGATCTTATGCAGACACAACTTCAAATGTATACACTTCTCATGATAAATTTTTCAACTGAACTTATTCAAACAAAGAAGCATACACAAGGCTTACTAATACTCCGTAGCTTGGTGACTTCTTCACCGAATAAGGATCTTTTGAGATATTATAAACAAATGGGGAAATACCTGGACAAGATTTTTGTTGTTGCTATAGCTTCACTTTTTTATTCGAAATCTGAAGAACACCTTCAAATTTTAGGTTCGTTCTAACACAGAGTCGCCACCTCTTTTCAGAGGAATAAAATTTTCTTCACTGATCTTCTTTGAAAGCTACAAGATTCTGAGTATGTTTCACAACAGAGTCATATAATTTTGCAAACTAATTTCAATAGCAAATCTAGGTATACACAAATCTAAAAAAGATTTTCAGAATTCTCAAACATTGAAGACTCTTTTCCCACATGAACTTTTGCTAGACTCTTGGGTTCAACTGAAAGCAATAAGGAAACACAAATGTAACCTCACTACTCATGCAATTGCAATACTTTGCTTCCTTAGCAGAGTCACCAATTTGTTATCTCTTTTTCATGTAGAATCACCAATATAGCTATTAAGCTTGACTCTCAAGTTCCCAATTCTGGATTCTTATAGGGAAAAGGCTAATTGATAAGGACCAAGTCATTCTTCTACTTCGGGCTCCACAAACCCAGGCGGGTGTACCTATCTTCGGACTCACTGCTTCACAATGAAATCATTGCAGTGGATTAGGGGTTATCACAATGACTTGCTAATGTCTCTTGCTGCAACTGATGTAGAGCTTAGAAAGCCAATCCATGATGTTAACAAAAGCAAACAATCATTGCAGAAAAATGGCAAAAGTGACAAGGGTATTCACCCTTCTTCTCTTCGAGCTTAAAACTCAGGTAGGTTAACATATCTGATTCACTTCTACAAGGAATCACCAAAAGAACTTGCACTATTCAATGCAATCGACAAACATTTATGCTGTTAAACATGAAAGGGAAAAGTGATTGGAAAATATTTTGATTACAAGTCTAGTTTAAACTGGTGCCTACTCCTTGGCATGGAGTCATGAGATGCACATCAACAGAAAACTTCAAATCTTATACAACTGAAAATCAAACAATGCACCTTGCACACCATTCTTTCTTCCCCCTATCTAGACATCATATCCTTATGAAACATCATATTATCAAAAGCAATCTTCAAGATATTACACTTTCCTTGAAAGAAACTTGAAAGTCATTGCACCATTTACCTTGTAAATAGGTATACAGAGATGCCTTACAAATCAATATACAACAATTTGACAAAGACACAAAGAGACATCAGACAAATACGTGAAAGGATTTCCACTGTCTTTCATTGAATCACCTATATCTATACATTCAAATCACAACAAACTCAAAATGAGAACTCTGAAATGAAACTCAGAACTTGCATTCATGGAACTCAAACTTGCAGAGCTCTGCTCATGCAAAAAGATTGGACCCTCTACAAAATATCAGAAATGGGAATAAGAAGGCAAAGGAAGAAACTCAGAAATCATCACAAAGTGACACTTGTCTTCCTCCTTTCTGCTCATTGGATGAGTCATCCACCTTCAAACTAGAAATAGGACTTGCTCTCAACTCTGGAAAGCACCTGGCATCTCTTCAAACAAACTGTGAATCCCCAGATTGAACAAAATATATATTTTCAAAATATCTTCCTGGCCCCCCTATTTCATTCAACTACCAATATCTCTAAACCAGTTAGACCTGCACTGAAATCTGACCCCAAAAATGGATTCCTCATTTTCTCACCTTTTCAGCGGTATATAATACTTTCTATTTGGCCCAAAAAAGAAGCCACCAGTTATTAAAATAGCTCCTATGCTCTACGACTTAAACATTTCAATTTTAATATAGTCAAAACTATATAAATTCATGTTTATAATTTTAATTTTTGAACGGATGCACAGAAGAGATTTCAAATAAAATATTATTTTTGTTGCCCTGTCGGGACCCATGTGACACATGGCAAGCATGGATTGGCCGGCCTGCCACCTCATCTCCACTTGGATGCCACGTTTCACCTTTCCCACTTGGCAATGTTTGGTTGGCCTGTGTCTCCACCTGGACATTCTCACCATGTCACCACATCACCACATGGCGGCCTGGTCGCATGATTGCATGGGCTAGAAATGGCCCATGAGATCATGCGACCACCATCGATCTCTGGCACACATCTCTCAGCACTTTGCCCAAAATTATTGGCCCACCTCATCTCCACCTTAACCACCTAGAATTTGGAGAATAGGCGACTAAGTAGTTCTCTAAGTCGCTAGATGTTTTACCTTGACTGCCAACTATTTGGTGAACATTCGACTGCAGCATCTCCGAATCGCTGAATGCTTGGCCTTAACCGTCAACTACTGAGCGAACACGCGACTGCAGCTTATTCTCCAATTTGCTAGATATTTTCTTCTGCTGGCTAACCATTCAGTGAACTCACGAGAACCTGCCACGTGTCACCTTGTCGCATGATCGCATGGGCCAGAAATGGCCCATGAGATCATGTGACCACTCTTCCACACAACCGCCGCTACCGCATTGGGCTCCACGTGTCAGCCTGTCGCATGTTCGCAAGGGCTGAAGTTGGCCCTTGCGATCATGCGACCACTTGACACGTGGCCATCTTTGACTAGTCACTCCATCTACAAAATTTCTTTCTTGGGCCCGTCGACATGGAAACCGAGGTGGGCGTCGCACATGCATGCATGGAGAGAGCTTCTGGGCTTTCTATTTACCTCTATTGTTTGTGCACTTGGTAATAAACATTAGCTCTTCCCCATTCCGGATGAATGTGGGATATTAGATTTTGCTAGTTTTAAAACCTTCATACATTTTCACGCCAAAATTAGGGGCCCACTTGACACATTGCACCCTCATTTCACAGGCCCGCCAAGTAGCGCCTCAATTTCTACTTTACATTGCTGGAGAGTGTCGGAGCATATAAACTCAAAAAAAACACAGGCACCCACCGAATGTGGGATAATGTCTATTTACACTTTTCAAAAGCGTGAGCTCCTCTTTCATCATTGCATTCCCTAGCTTTGTTATGGTCTCTTTTGTGTCTTGTGTGATCTACCCAAATCCACATTGAGCGAACATTGTTTCAACTCCATGGGGCTACTTTTTGCAAATTTAGTGCCACGCACTGCCAACCCCTTACCATGTTTTGATGCGGACTCCACTCTCATGCACTGGTATCCATATTACATGTGCTCATCCTTACATTTCTAACTTTTCACATGATCACATGGGCCAAAAATGGCCCATGCGATCATGCGACCACTGTGAGAGAAAGGGCAGTCTTTGTGTTGGCATTGCCTCCATCATTTATTTCCTCTAATTCAAAGAGCATCACTGCAAGGAGAGAAAGGATCTCTGTAGGATTTTCAACTAACACAATAGGCCTCAGGAAGTAGTCTCCAAAACTGACTGAAAAGCCTCATAGGAAAATGCCATCCAGGGAACAAGTTCACCTCTGATACATCAACACATCCGCCAAAGGAAAAACCATGAGAAATTGTGAGCAAAAATACTTTGCCAATCAAACATAGCCACTTTGAAACGCTGTCTGTGCACACTGCCAGAACTACTAAAATTGCCCCCATAATTGGTCTTGAAAATTGACGTAATCACATGGGCGCAAGATACAAGCTATCAAAGTAAGCTTCTGGATAAAATTCATATTGAGGCCTTAGTAAAACAATGAAAACTGCAAATGGATTTGCTTTTGGAAATGGGTCAAATAGATTCATCAGGCGCTGAAAATGGACAGGCCAAAAGAGAAACATGTTTACAATACAGATCCATCATTAATTCTTCTTGACCAATCACCGGGTATCAGATACAACTTGACAAACAGGGCCTTCAGGAATTGTTGAACAAGTGCATTATGCAATTATGAGAAAACATGTCCGGTAGGGGAAACACAATACCTATCAAAACTTGTCACTGTTGTATGCACCCAAAAATGGTCGCCTAGACTTTGGGCCCCATTTATTTGATTTATCAACCCTGAATCATATTTATCAATAATCAATATTTTCAACATTATCAATTTCTTGATCAAGTCTTAATTTCGATCATATATTGGATTTTTATCCTTGGATTAACCATTTTATCCTAAGCTTTTATTTACTTAAAAGGAATATTTCTTTCCCTTTTATTTAAATAAAAAGCCCCACCTTTTCCTCTTATCCTAAGTTGCACAAATAAAGCATTATTCTTATTTTATAAAAAAAAGAAAATCACTTTTTGTCTTATATGGACACTAAAGTCAACTCCTATTTTCCTATTGGAGGATATTTGTGCACAAGGATCAAGTTTTCATTTTTGCTCCACCATTGATTGAGACTTTTGCCTCTTAATCTCCATGGTCCATTCCTTTGCATTTCTTATAAAAGGAGAGCTCTCTCCTTCATTTGCATATCCATCTCTTTCATGCTAATGTTATGCTGCAGATTTTCTAGGTGCATTTGGAGCTTTTGGAGATCATTGCTAGATCAAGCTCTTCTTGGATTTCCTCATTGCTTCATAGTTTAGTCTTCATTTCTTGCATTATCATAACATCCATAGCTTCATTTCATAGCTTAGTTCTTTTTATGCAATAGATAACTTCACACAGCTTAATTAGAAAGGTTGTAATCCTTTGTATTTCCTTTCAATAGCTTAAGTTGTACTTTCATTTCCATAGAATAGTTTGCATTCTCATTTAGATTTTCATTGCATTGCATACTTTGATTTCATTGAAGATATTGGCACTCTTGCCCTTGTCTTCATTGTGATTCTCTCATTGTATGGTTGACTAGCAAGGTCACAAGTTTGTAGCTCTAGCTGAGAGCAATTTTATCATAGTCCTTTGCAACTCCATGCATAGAGAGCTATGGATCGCTTTGTGAGGGCTTATTCTTGAGTTTCCTTACATGTAATGATTCATATAAGTGTGGTCACTTTTGATCCATACATTTTTGGCGCCCACCGTGGGGCAAAGTAGACTAGCTTTGTCCCTTCTTTTTTTTGCATTTTTGTCATTTTTCATTAATTTTTCGGTAAGTTTTTAGCTTAATTTTTGGATATTTTGCACTCTTTGTTTTTCTGTCTTAGAATATCGCGTGACACTTCTCAGGTATATCGCGCGATATACCTTATAATACCAGTGCGACACTTCACATCTCAGAAGAATCACACGCACGTATTAAGGTTTATCGCCCGGTGTCGTGCGAAGTATCGCCTGCCTATTGTGAAGTATATCACCTAGACTGAGGTATATCACCCGGATACAGAAAAATGTGTCATGCGATGCTGGTGAAGTCTAAGGTATATCACCTGATACAACAGAGAGCTGGATTCTGAGTTTTATTAGCCGAATTTGATCACATTTAGCTTGCTGACTTACTTTGATGCATTTAAATAGGGTTAACTTACATTTCTTAGTCTAAATTGATCAGATCTTTACATTGCTTTCACTTAGATTTTGGTTTTCCTAACCCTAGTTGTCTAACAAGTTGTGGTTGTAGGTACTTTGCTTGAAAGGAAATCGCTATAAATTGTATGTCAAAGAGGGCTACTAACATTTTTGTAGGGCTTCCCAAAGCATAAACAAAAGCAAAAATAAATTTTTTTAAGTGTTTGTGATTTATTTCAAGTGTGGCATTTACTAATTGTATTAGGAACTTTAATACCTTGTGAAAGATATTTTGAGGTGGTAGGAGAAGTATGCTCTTCACCTTTAGGTGAATCAGAAAATCGCAACCCATCTTAAAGTTTTTGGAAGCAAGGGGGTAATTAAATTTTTCTTGGTGTGTTTGGGAGAAGTTTTTGAGATAGGGGAGTATGCTCTTCACCCTTGTGGTGAACCAAAAACCTTGAACCTCAAAAATCATCCATTCTTTGTTTAGATTTAGAATCCTTTAGCGGGCCTGCTCTTGAGCAATCAAGAAGAATGACCCAAGTGGGGACAAGCTTTTTGCCAGCTCTTCCAACCCACTATAATTTCAAGGCTATCAAGGACACAAAACCTTGGTATACATAACACTTATCTTCGCTTGATGTGAGTAGCTCATGGGATTGTGACCATGGGGAAAGCATTGAGCAAGAATGCTTAAGGTACTCTTGAGGCCGTGAGGTCCTAGTCCTTTATGAGGAGCAAGAGGGGTGTTATGAATGGAAGCCCTCACTACAAACCATTAGATAGAGGCCACCCTATTTTTCCGTTTAGCTTCTTGGTGCAAGGATTGATCCAAGTGGACTTACCCGGATCACCCCAAGACACTCACCATATGTGTTCCTTTGGTTGTGTTTTTGACACTTCCATGACAACATCAATATCTCTTGTGGGTAACCACTTGGTGTGAGGCAAGGGAGCATCAAGTTGTGGGCCAAGTTGCTAAGTAATGAGCCTTGTCTTTCTAGGTAGTAATTGCTTGAATTGTCTTCGATGGTGCTAAACCAGTGTAAACGCTCTCAACATACAAACAATCGGTAGCATTCATAGGGTGCGATTTTATTTTTGATATCACAAGTGTTTGTCTTGGCAAGGTTGCTTTTGTCCTTGTTTCAAGTGTTTGAAGACATGTTTGATCCGCTACTATTTGCAAACCTATCCAATTACTATTGAATTTGTGATTGAAATCAGACATTTTCACCCTCACATTCGGAAATTTGAAATTGGACCTTGAAAACTCAAAATTTTTCACAAATTGGTCAAGATCAACATTAGTATCACATTAGCCAAAGAGAAATATCACATTAGAAGGTTGTTCTTGGTGAGAAAGTTTATCTCTAGAATTGTGAGCTACATTCTTGGGAAATTCTCGTACTCTTATTGTCAAAATAATTTTCATTTAATCTCAATTTCAATTATATTTTGGCCTAGCCCAACCTCCTGGTTCAAAAGTGCAAGGGTAGTCACCCTTTGATTTGAAGCACCTCTTTGATAGTGTTGGTAAAGTCCCTTCTTCTATCTTTTCATTTCTCTTTGGACAATAGAGAACTTTGATTATCCTAGTTTGGTGTTGACATTTTGTGAGGTCATCCTATTACCAAGGGTCTTCTATTTTCAGTCTTCCTTGGTTAGTCCAGATCTTAGATCCTAGGTGTTATCATGTTTCTCAACATCTCAATGAATGTTATGGTATAAATTGCACAAGATGGCTCTTAGTCTTCTTCTTTCTTCTCCATTTCCCATGTTCTTCTAAAGTCTTCTATTCCCATGAGAAATTCTTCTTCTTCTTCTTGATTCTTTTTCTCCTACTATCTAGTTTGCATTCTTCTATTTTTCTATCATTCCTACACTTGATTCCTCCTCTTCTAGAACCATGAATTTCAACTATCTTGTTAAGGAACCTCTCTCAAGAATAGATGATCTCGAACTCATTGCTTAATTTGAAGAGTATCTGTATTCCTCCAACAGTCCTTCCAAATATCTCATGGGTGAGAAACTTATGACAAAAATAAAGGAAAAGATGATTAAATCAGATGCCTTTGCTAGGATCATAGACATGATCATATCACAACCTTCTTCTTTGAAACGTTCTTCATCATCTAATTTTTCTCATTCTTCCTCATCTTCCAAATCTTACCATGACTCTTCTAAACATTATTCGCATTCTTCATTATCCAAGTCTTCTTCTTCCACTAAGTCTTCAATTTCCTCTTCTTCATGATCTCATTCTTCTTCTACTTCTCCCAAGAGTCTTACTTCTCTTCAGAAGACATACCATAATGAGCAACGTGATAGTCTTTATGATACCTCTTCCATGAAGAGTGACGCACCCACCTATGATGACTATGATGACTATGATGATGGACAATGTAGTGATACCTATGACACCTCGATTCCTAAGAGTCCTCCTAGCCATGTCCTTGTGCTTACTAGAAATGGGTCCTCATATTGGAAAGATCATGATGGTGATCTGTATGATTCAGATTTTGAGAGAAACTTTGATGAGTTTTGTGAACAATACCTTGATTATAATCTAGCTACTACTATTGAAGAATATAAAATGCACCGTGCTGATTTGAAACGTAAATATTATAAGAATCCTTCCTCTAGGAACTCTTATGCTGAAAATAAAGATTGCACTCTTAAGCAAGATCATGTTAATGTTGAACCTTTGTCTTGTGATGGTTCCCTTCCATCCTCTACTTCATCCAATACCCACACATTCTCTAAAGCTTCTGAGTCTTCCAAATCTTTCAAAAATCCTTCATCCAACAAAGATCCTAATACTTTCCATGCGGTTCCCTATAGTTATTCTCAAGAGCCACCTCTTAAAGATACTCAAGCTAACCTTCACTTGGCTGCAAATACTTTCAATAATGCTAAACCTAAAGAGTCTAAGCCTTTATACACTACTTCAGCTAGTCCTTCACCATCTTTTCTAAGGTCTTCCATACAATCCCAACCTGCTTCCTTGTCCTTAGAAGTGGATCCATGTCAAGAGGACTCTAAAAATGATAAAGAAAAGAACATAAAGAAAGATCAAGATCAAGAACCCTCCATATCATCCAATTCTTTTCATGATGTCTCTTATCCATTTCATGGTTCTTTTGATCCTCTACGCTCTTCCGCATTCATTCCAACATGTATTAAGTCTTCTTCTAAGCAAGATCAAGCTACTAATCACACCATTGAGCTTATTGACAATCAAAATAACTTTACCCCACTTGCACCTTTTGAATATGATACTTCCATTAAGGTTATTGAAAATGGTGTTGTTACTTCCGATGTTAAGCCTATTGAAAATCAAGAAAAAAATGATATGCTTATGCTATGCAAAGCTCCTTGTCAAGATCAAAGTCTTCCATCTTCTTGTTCTATCGCTTCATGTTCACATCCACTTTCTACTCTTCCTAGATCTTCGTAAGCTTTGAACGATCCTATCAATGAAGTTGCTCCTATTCAAGATGTTCACGATCCTATTGAAAATCCTAATGCTCACTCTAAAGATGCTGATATCCTTGGTTGTCATATAGATGCTGATGAACTTATTGATTATCCTTTTGCATCTTTCATGTCCATCCTTGGACCTCCTCCACCAATACTAAGGGCTTCACGTCTTCCTTCCATCTTGGGCCCTTATGTCCCTTCACTTTCCCCTCCTAACTCTCCTAATTTGTCATCCATTTTGGGTCCTTACGTCCCTCCATATCCTATCTTTCCTCAAGATCAACATAGATACATACCCTTGAATCATTTTCATCCATCCACCCATCTAAACCAGTCATATTTTCCTTCTTCTTCCACAAATCCCAAGTCTTTTGGAAGTAACTTGAATGTTCAATACACGAAAAAGAAGCAATACAAAAATCCATCAAAAAAAGAAGATCACCATGTCTCCTCTAATCGATATGCGGGTATAAAGTCAAAAGAGATATCTAAGAAGAAAACTACAAGACAAGTATGGGTTCCAAAATCTATCATTCAAAATATTCTCTCTAAATCATCAAAAGGAAATGTAAAGCCTAAGGCTATATGGATTCCAAAGTCTCTCTTGAGAGAGTCTAATATTGCACAAAAAGTGAAGTTGACATTAAGGCTTCCAAAAGCTTCCACTTCATCTTCTTCCAAAAACATTCTTTCATTCCATGCGCCTGAACCACAACCTCTACTAAACATTCTCCATATTCATTCACGTGTTCTTTCATTCATGTTTCCTCGATCCTCTCACCACCCTTCAAGGTGTGTGTTGATGTTGATCTTGTCTTCCTTTCCATCTACCCTTTCACAATCCTTCCATTCATTATCCTTCTACCTTCTATCTTTTTTCCTCATTTGCCTATTCCTCCTATCTTCCAATCTCACTCGCTTTACATAAAAGCCTTATCCTCCATTTTTCTCTTCCATTTTCCTTTCCCTATCAACATCTTTGAGCATATCATTTTGAATCCTTGGTATATCATGGATTATCCTTTCAAGGAGCATTATCTAAAAAGCTTGCTTTCTTCCAAAAAATTATAAAATAAAAATAAAAAATAGAAAAAATTCAAAAAGAAAGAAAGAAAAAATGAAAAAATGAAAATGTGCCTTGGTGAAAACTTAGAAACAGGCGCCTTGGTACTAAAAGTAAAGAGATATAAATTCATCCTATGGTCAAAACCACTCCCTTGCGACACCTTGGATAAGTACCATGATGAAAACCTGGCAATCAGGCACCATGTGTAGTTTTTCTACATATTTCATCCATTCTGTCTTCTCTCTTTGATCTTGACAATGTTGACCTATACTTGAATATTTGGCTATCTTGTGAGCTATCTTACGATGATCTTGCTTTCATTCCATTCATGTTTAGCCTTCATATTTATTTTTCTCCATTCATTCTAGCCTTTCGCTATCATTTTCCCCTTGGTCTTGATCTAATAAAAAGAGTAAAACATGATGCTATGAAGCCTCTTGATATGTCTACTTCTTTGGACTGCATCCTTTCATGCTCTTACATTGCGCTTTTGTGGCTTATCCCATGCTGGCCTTTCATTGCTTGTCCAAATGTGCTTTACATGATAATTTTTCCCTAGCTTGGGTACTCTTGAGGAGTTTGACCTTGAAGATGTCTTCCCTCCATTCACTTTCATTCTCCTTTCCTCTATCCCATTCACCAGCTTGCTCATCCATCTTGTCCCTCACCTTTCTAGACATTGGGACTACACGATGTGATCTTGCTCATGAGCTTGATGCCCGTTCTGTCTAGGGGCATCCTTTGTACATATTTTATGATCCTGAAAAAATACCAAAAAAATTCATATATGACACTGAAAAAGTCCTAAAAAGCATAAAAAGTCCTGAAAAAATACAAAAAAATGCAAAAAAATTCAAAAAAAAAAGAAAAAGTGCCCTGGTGAAAACTTGGAAACAGGCGCCTTGGTAGAAAAAATACAAAAAAATTATAAAAAAGTCTTGAAAAAATTGCAATAAATCTATCAAGTGGTGAAAACCTGGAAATAGGCGCTACTTGAGGCCTTTGCACCCCTATTTGTTAGCATGCATCCTCGACACTGAGCCTTTCTTCATCATACCCTGACCTTATTTGGCTTAGTCTGGAATTGGTCTGTCTTTGTCTAGGGGGCATAACTGTTAGCATAGGTCTTTTAGGTGCGTTTGTCTCTTGGGGCATTTCACAACAGGTGTTTTTCAACACCACCCCAAACTGTGTTTTTGAACACTACCCTAGCGTCGAGTGTTTCTTAACACTTATCAGATGTCTTACCCAATAGTCTAAGTTTGATACAATATTTCTCATTTTTAGATGCGATGATCAGAGTCTGATTCTATGACCAACACACACGCACTTAAACACTCAACTCGCTGAGATATGTTGACTTTATTTTTCTTTGTGTGTTGTCTATGAGGATTTATTTGATGAGTGGTCTCTCCCTGAGAATTTTTCAATGATGCATAGCTAGAAGACTGAGGGTATGAGAACATATTTTCTTTCTTTATCTTCTTGTGGGTATATTTTGTTGATCCTAACTGTCATGAGCATTTATGCTGGTCTTACTTGACACTATGGATTGACAAGGTATTATCCTTGACTATTTTGCAAGTGCATGCTTCTAGTTATCCTGACTTTCATGTGTCTTGATACAAGCATAATCTCGCCATATCAAACTTAGGTAATCTCACCACATTAGTTATCTTGACCTCCATGTCTTTGATGCCTAGGTGGGATTTCCACATTTCTATCTAATAAAAATCATATTCATATCCACATAGTTATGCTAGTGTGCATTGTATGATCTTACGATGCTACCAATAATGCTCGATGATGATAATTAGATGTCTATAGGTGTTGTGACCTTGCAAGTCAACCACTTTCATAGTAGCTTGCATTCTTAGGTTCATGATTAGATTAGTTCTTTGCATCTTGCATATGGAGAGAGCTCTCCTTTTTATCATCTATGGACTAGTTGGTCAATTGCGCTCACCTTTCACTTCTTCTCGATCATGTCTTTCACTTCTTGTCTTTCACATCACAACCTTTTCTATTCCTATATCATTTTGACTTTTCGACCAAATTTCAGAACACCTCAGAATTGCGCAAAAATTGCACCCCTGGCTAATTTCGACGTCCTAGACCCATTTTTGGACTCAAAATTGAAATCCGAGGTTATCTTCATTGTCAAAATCATGTTTCAAAATTTTCTTTCTTCTACGCAGTTGATTGACCTTTTGACACCTAATTCTTTGATCTTTGTGGAATTTCTTCCTTCCATGTCTCTCAAATTTTCTAGTCTTTCATTCACCCTATTTCTAGTCTTCTATTTCTATTCTTCTACTTCATCACTGGGGCATGTTTCATTGCCTAAAGGTTAACCTATTGACCCTTACCTTCGATTATGATTTCCTTATGATTTGATCAACCTTATCGATTTGCTGTTCTCCTCTACCGAATTTTGATTTCGATTCTGAGGGGGCAGTATTTATGGGATTCTCATCCCTGATTCCTTGATTTTCTTGATTCAGACATCTTTTGTGAGCTTTTACTCAAATTTGAGATTCTTATCTCTTACTTTGAATGTGATCCCGAATCGACCTCATGTTCAAAGGCCTTTGTTTATGCTTTGTCCAGATGCGATCCCGAATTGACCTCATATCTGAGTTGTTTTGTGATCCTAGATCGATCTCACATTGCAACTTCATTCTTTGACTACATGTGTTCCCAAATCGATCACGCATTAGTCAAAGAGGGGAAAATGTATGCACCCAAAAATGGTCACCTAGACATTGGGCCCCATTTATTTGATTTATCAACCCTGAATCATTTTTATCAATAATCAATATTTTCAACATTATCAATTTCTTGATCAAGTCTTAATTTTGATCATATATTAGATTTTTATCCTTGGATTAACCATTTTATCCTAATCTTTTATTTACTTAAAAGAAATATTTCCTCCCCTTTTATTTAAATAAAAAGCCCCACCTTTTCCTCTTATCCTAAGTTGCACAAATAAAACATTATTCTTATTTTATAAAAAAAATAAAATCACTTTTTGTCTTATATGGACACTAAAGTCAACTACTATTTTCCTATTGGAGGATATTTGTACACAAGGATCAAGCTTCCATTTTTGCTCCACCGTTGATTGAGACTTTTGCCTCTTAATCTCCATGGTGCATTCCTTTGCATTTCTTATAAAAGGAGAGCTCTCTCCTTCATTTGCATATCCATCTCTTTCATGCTAATGTTATGCTGCAGATTTTCTAGGTACATTTGGAGCTTTTGGAGATCATTGCTACATCAATCTCTTCTTGGATTTCCTCTTTGCTTCATAGTTTAGACTTCATTTCTTGCATTATCATAGCATTCATAGCTTCATTTCATAGCTTAGTTCCTTTTATGCAATAGATAACTTCACATAGCTTAATTAGGAAGGTTGTAATCCTTTGTATTTCCTTTCAATAGCTTAATTTGTACTTTCATTTCCATAGAATAGTTTGCATTCTCATTTAGATTTGCATTGCATTGCATACTTTGATTTCATTGAAGATATTGGCACTCTTGCTCTTGTCTTCATTGTGAATCTCTCATTGTATGGTTGACTAGCAAGGTCACAAGTTTGTAGCTCTAGCTGAGAGCAATTTTATCATAGTCCTTTGCAACTCCATGCATAGAGAGCTATGGATCACTTTGTGAGGGCTTATTCTTGAGTTTCCTTACATGTAATGATTCATAGAAGTGTGGTCACTTTTGATCCATACAACTGTGACCTAAAATCAGGAACATAGGTCAACTAAAGTACACTAAAGATGCCCCCACTCTTGGATTTGCATGACACTCATAGAATTCAAGTTATTCAACCCTCAACTGGCCCTTCCTGGTGAATTTCACACTTAGCAATTTTATGATCTTGAGACCTCCTAGAACCAAACTGATGAAAACCCATTTCAAGATGCAGACTAAGGACTCCAGAATAAACCACTGAAACATATGAAAGGCAATGGAAAACTAAATTTTATGAAACAACCCGAAAAACACTCGGTTCCCACATGCATCCTGAAAGAAAAATAGTAAAAATGCATGCTAATGTGTCTCATTACTCAAAAATTTTAAGGGTACCAACACAGTGGTCACGTATTCTCTTGATCCTAGCAGCTAAGCTCTTAACATTCAGTGACCTGGCGGGTGGTTTTGTCTTCATTCAGTCGCGCAATCTCCAAGTATGATGACCAAGGTAGGAAGGTTTCAAGATTAAATATGAGCCATTGATGCAGATCAAGATCGGCAATTTTCTCTGATTCTCCTGATGCAACCTATGGTTAGTAAATGATTCAGTGATCACGCGAAGTCCTTTGTTCGTGTAATGTCCAGATGGTCTGGGTTAAGTGAAGGGTTAGGTCCTGGGTGGTCAAGTTTCTATTTAGTGAACATGTGACTGAGGCTTTTCATGTGTTCTCATGATCTAACCTGAGGTCAAGTTTTTATTCAGTGACTTGGAGATTGCTCAGTCGCATAATCTCCAGATCCAAGATGAGTTAAGGTTCAGTGATTCAATGAGGGCCATAGGATGAGGACAAGATCAACAGTTGGTGCTTGATCTCATGATTTATCTGGGGTTAGGTAAATCATCTGGTGACTTAGAGAATAAAAGCTTTCATGTATTCTTGTGATTTAACTAGGGTCAGACCAAACATCAGGCGATCATGAGAATTCTTTGGCCCCGTGTTCGCCAAATCGAGGATGAGTTAAGACACAAGACTTGGAGATAAGATCTAGGCCATTAATGAGGAAGATCTGATGGTGGTCACATATTCTCCAAATGATACCCAGGGTTAAGGATATATTAAGCTATCACGCGAATGCCTTTATTTGTGTGATCTCCAAACCAAACCCTAGTTTAGCAAAGTGTTCCAAGATCAGGCAAAAGCCTTCAGTCGCTAGTTTTCCAGATCCAGTATGGTTAAGACTTGCTACAGGTCAAATAAAAGAAAGTGGGTCCATTGCTAGGTCATGCACATTTTCCCATTTCTGATTGGATGCTGAGATAGATGATGTGGCTAGTCTTTTCAAAGGCTCAGTTGACTATTATAAAGATTAATGAGAGCCACCTGATATGCTGGGAGGGGATGAGATCAACGATTGCATTTTAAACTTGAATTAGTTAGATGTTTAGCCAGAGTTTTAAAATTATTTTAAGGGTTTTTTTTTGCAAGGTTTTGATACAGTGGACCAGATATGACAAGGCCAGTGTAGATTTGATTTTCTAGGATGGTTACAGGTAAAGAAATGATGAAGATGATATAGGTAGTCACCTGGTCTGATTTTTCTTGATGATGTGCCATGCCAGAGTTAATGCTGAGGACTGATGTTTTACTAGGGCGGCTAGGGTTTGTTGGATGTCAGAAAATTCCATGCCTTGTGCATGCAATTTTCCTCTTGGTGGTCCTAGCATTTAAGTTTTGTCTTTTTTGCAACAAGAAATCAGTAAAAAAATTGTATTTGCAATAAGCCTTGATGATGAAACCACATAATTGTACATCAGATTTTATTTGATTCTTCCTGGGTTTGCAGGCTTTTCTTGCATTCTTTCATTTCTTGTTGAGTCTAGTGGTTGAAGTTGTTGTAGACCTAATTTTTCCCTAAATGATCCATAGCTTGTTGTAATCCTTTATAAGGATTTCCAAGATCATTTAGAAGGGTTCCAGTTTTGGTCATCCCAAGGGGTTCCAAATTTTGGTAATCTAAGGGGTTCCAATTTCCCTAGTTCCATGAATGGTTTTCTTCCTATAAATATTTTGCCTTCTTCTCTGCATATAGGGTGTTCCCTCTTTCCTTGTTGGCTTTGAGAATATAATATAAGTTGTTATAGTCTATCTTATCGATAAGATCTCAATATTTTCATATTACTATCATATTGTCTCCATTTGATTCTTGAACTTGTTGACTAAAGCATCAAGGGTGTTTTAATCTTTCTATTGTATTTCCAAAGTGTCTGCAATAGAGTTGTTTTCATAGAA
Source organism: Chamaecyparis obtusa (assembly GCA_027943335.1). Classification (NCBI taxonomy): domain Eukaryota; kingdom Viridiplantae; phylum Streptophyta; class Pinopsida; order Cupressales; family Cupressaceae; genus Chamaecyparis; species Chamaecyparis obtusa. The sequence goes on along the minus strand of BSBK01004178.1, from coordinate 2,006,373 downwards.
ACAACTAAGTTTAGGACTAGTTTTCAAATGTGTATGAGTTGGGATATCAAGGGTATCTCATACTTGTCTTTCAGTGGATGCTGATTAATGTATTGCTTGTTCCTAGGTCTCTTCTAAGGGGAGGGTTAAAATCATTTGAATAGGTAGTTGCATATCTGAGTACACAGGTGGATTACTAAGTAGGATCTGATCAATGGTGTATATTTGATGTAAGGCATCAACATATTATAATATATTTTCTTCTCTATTCATAGCTTTGTTGCAGTGATTTATTTAACTCTATTGCCCATTGGATAAGGCACTAGTCTATGAGAGACTTAGGGCATTTCAGGGGTCCATTCAACCCAAAAACATCAATCAATCAAAATGAAATCATTTTCCCTTTCATGTTTGATAGGAGGAGTTAGGAGTAGTTTCTAGTTTTCAGATTCATTCTATGCAAGTAGGATATTGCATAAGACTTGGTGAACATTGAGGTACATGATACCTATAAGAGTCTGAAGGCTATTCCACATTCATATACTTGCAGGCTTGTTGCTTATCACAAGAAGTTATGTGTGTGCAAATGAGGTATACCCGCTTGAGTGATGTGGAGCTCAAAGTGTAGGAGGATCATTCTCTTGGTCCTTGTTAATTGGCCCTTTTTCTTGTCAGATTTGGAGAGATTATTGAGAGTTAGTGACATTAATTTGTCAATTGAATTGTAAATCTGACAGTGTGGGAAAAAGGAAGCCAACAAAATAGAAAAGGCTTAGTGAATTAGATAAATAACTAGGAATATTTATTTAAATAATAAAGGAAGAGGATTGGCATCTTAAATAAATAAATAAATAATATCCACTAATTAATAAATGATTTTTTTGATTTCACAAGGACATTTTTAGGTGTTAGATTTTTTTAATATAGTTGATACATACTCTAGTTAGACCTTCTAGGGTAATAGGTATGCCCCATCAAAAAATTGGATGAAAATGATTTTTTTTGGATTTTTTTTTGTACAATGTGTCGATAGGTCACAAGAAAGGTTTACGTTAAAATTTTGTGAAAACAACATCAAAATTGGGTTAAAGGTGTCCTAGAACAAGCCACAAATGTCCACAAGGACCACAAAAGTCCATGATGATTGATTAGGGTTTCTATAAGCAATTAGGGTTTCTAGTCCTATAAATAGGATCTTCATGGGCCATTTTTGTGATTCGCACTTGGAGGCCATTGGAGTAGAGAAAGGAGTGAAGATGATGTAGGAGCATCTAGGGTGTATGAGCAATCTTGCATCACCAAAGAAATGTTATGTTTTTGCTTTGTATTCTAGTTTTTCTTTAGCTTTCTGGGAGCCCACTATGATAGTTGCATTATATAAGATGTATAAAGCTAGCATAAAATAGTCTCATGCTATTTTTGGATGTTTTTCCCATGTTTTAGGACTTTTTCCATTTTGGTCACATGGATGCAAAATTGGTCCCAAAGGAGCATAATTGAAAAATTAAGAGATTAGTGAAATAATCACCTCAATATCCTTAGTAGTTTTTCCAACGAGACTTAAAACTCAAATTTGAAGACCTTAGAGAGCTGGAAAAGGTTTGAAACCCAAGTATAGAATTTTAGATGTATGTGTTGTTGAAGGCTCTTCACAAGCTTTCCAATGATATATTATATAAGAAAATTAGATGCTCAAGTCAAAAGTTATGGCTTTTGAAAGTTGTGCCACCAAGACTCAAGTTTCGATACAAAAATGCAAAGAGGAAAATCACTTAGGCATGAAATTGAACTAAGAACCACCAGGCGCCAAAAGAGGAAAGTTTCACTTTCTAGAATATTCTAAGACAGTTATTGGTGCTACATATACAAGGATGAAGTAGGGTTTCGGGGCTCAATTCTAAAAGTATAGTTTGTGGCTCTATCTTGTAGATTATTGTAATAAGAAGGCCCCTGTGGCTGTAGTATGTTATTTTATCAATATTTTAATGTCATTTCATCAAAGAATAGAAAGCAAGTGTTTATGTTCTTGTAATTGGCTATTTATTTCTATGTTGCATTGTGTGTGTTTGGGTTAGTAAGGGGAGTACCCTTCATCAAGTGGTATCTGAGTAAAAGTTCTTTAGTGTGTAAACAAATTGCTAAATGTGTGACAATTTGCATCAAGAATATGGTTGTGTTCAAGAAATAAGAAAATGTCTCCGCAAAGGAACTGTGGTGGAAGAACCATTGGTGTGATAGAAGAGGGTTTTAGAGCCCTCTAGAGACAAGTACAAGCACTAAAAGATGAGATGATATTAGGGAAACATATGAAAGTGAGGATGAATTCGAAGAGGAAGGACAATTTGAGGAAGAGAAAGAAGTAACTAGAGATCTTGACGAATTTATGTTTTTGATGACCATTTTTAAGATTGAAAAGAGACTAAAAATTGAAGTTTCCACATATTTTGGGAATCTTAATGTGGAAGAGTTGATCGATTGGATCAATGATATAGAAGAGTACTTTGAGTATGAGGAAATAGAAGATTCTGAGAGGGTTAGATTCATAAAGGCCAAGATGGAAGGTGTTAGAATAATTGACAATGTCCCCCTTTAGAATTTGTGACATTGTTTAACAGTCTCCTATGTCTTCTATAAGTCTAGTGATTGTATCGGGCATTAACAAGTTGATCTTTTGGTGCAACAACAACTGCTACTTGTAGCAAGTGGTATTAGAGCTTGGTCACAGTTTCAAATCCCCTCAGGTGATGCTAAGGGGGGAATTGTTGGACTAATCCCTAATGTCCCCCTTTGGAATTCATGACATAGTTTAACAACCTCATGTGTCTTTTATAAGTCTAGTAGTTGTATTAGGCATTATCAGGTAGATCTTTTGGTGCATCGACAACTGCTACTTGTAACAAAAGGTCATGCTAAAATTTGGTGGAGAGAAGTCTGGTTGGAGAGAAATAAAAGAGGGAAGGAGAAGATAACAAGACGAGATCAGATGGTGGAGAAATTAAAGATATCATTCATTCCTATTGACTATGAGTTTGATTTGCTAAAGAAAGTGAAAGGGTTGAAGCAAGCAAGAAGATCTATCCAGGAATATACATAAGAGTTCTATCAAGTCCTTATCAGAATGGATCATTTTGAAGCCAACAAGGAAATTTTTTCTTATTACATAAATGGGTTGAGACCCAATATTCAAGAAGAGCTCATAGTGGTACGATTGTATTTCATTGAAGATGCATATCAATTTTCTTTGAAGATAGAAGAAAACCCAAACAAGAAGTTTGAGAGAGAAAAATGGAAGAGGTCATGGTGGAAAGCCTGGTGGACGATCTTATGGAGGCCGAAATGAAGATTAGAAGAAGAATGGTGACTCTAGTAGTAGTCAAAATCAAAGGGGAAATAATTTTTATCATCCTCACGATCAAAATAACAAAGATCAGAGAGGAAGAGGAAGATGAAGATGACAAGGACTAGGAAGAGGTGGTTTCCATGGAATATGTTTCTAGTGTGGAGAAGGACATAGAGCTTATGAGTGTCCCCAAAATCAAGTGAGGACAAATAGAAGACTGGATGGAAATGCACAAGTTGCATATGTAGATGAAGATGTCGATTCATGACATTATGAAGATGCTAAAAGAGGAGAGGTCCTTGTTACTAGAAGAGCCTTTCTAAATGATGAGAAGGAACCTGATAAAAGGAAAACTTTGTTTTGCACATGAGGTAAGTGTAATACTAAAGTTTGTAATGTCATTATAGATGGTGTTAGTATTGATAACCTTATATCAAAGGAAATGGTCAATAAATTGGAGTTAGAGAGAAGAAAGCATCCAAGACCCTACCATATTACTTGGTTGCAAAATGATCACAAGGTTTTGGTCAATGAACAATGTCTGGTAAGGTTTAATATTGGAAACTATAATGATGAGGCATTATGTGATATTATGCCTATGGATATTTGTCATCTTTTGTTAGGGAGACCATGGAAATTTTATCATCATGCTATAAATGATGGATATGTAAATACCTATTATTTGACAAAGGATGGAGTCCAACACAAAATGAAACCATTGAAGAAACATAGGAAAAAGTATGTAGTAATGCAAGAGTATGTCTAGTTGATAGAAGGAAGTTTCTAGAAGGAATGAAGCATGGGCATATGTTTTTTTCTTTAATTCTAAAAGTTGATAAAGAGGAAGTAGAATATGTACTTGTAGAAGTTGCAAACTTCTTGGATGGGTTTCAGGATATTGTATCTGATAATGTATACGTAATGGATTTCCACCAATAAGAAAATGTAGTCATCAAATGGAATTTATTCATGAGCCAATTTTCCAAATAAGGTAGCCCATAGAATGACTTCAACAAAGAGTGAAGATTTGAATAGAAAAATGCAAGAGTTATTGCAGAAAGGGTTTATTTGAGAGAGTTTGAGTCCATGTGTTGTACCAAAAATACTACAACCAAAGAAAATGGAGAATGGAGGAGGTGTAAAAATTCTCAAGCTATCAATAAGATTACTATCAAGTATAGGTTTACCTTACCAAGGATGGATGACATTATGGATTGTTTGAGTGGAGCTAAGTACTTCACAAATATAGGTTTGAAGAGTTGATATCACCAAATCCAGTTTAGAGAAGGAGATGAATGGAAAAAAACCTTAAAGACAAAGTAAGGCTTGTATGAGTGGTTAGTCACGCCCTTTGGGCTAACCAATGCACTGAGCACATTCATGTGGTTCATGAATGAGGTATTGAAAGAATTTTTTAGTAAGTTTGAAAAAGGAGAAAAGAGTAGTGCTAAAGTTGAAGACTTTGAAGAACACTTGAAAAATTTACATGAAGAGGTGAGAAAGCATAAATTAATAAAATGAATATTCAGTACAAGGAAAAGGTAGATAAAAAAAGGAGACAAGGAATTTCGTATTGGAGATGAAGTCATGTTTCATTTGAGAAAGGAGAGATTTCCAATGGGAACATACAATAAATTGAAGAGGAAGAAGTTTGGACCATGTAAAATCTTGAAGAAGCATGATTTAGGAAATGCTTATGAAGTACAATTGCTTAGTGAACTCAATATATCACCTGTGTTTAATATTCAGATTTGATAGAGTATAATGAAGGTACTATGGAAGATGAAATAGCAGAAGAACAGTAAAATATTCTACAACCTACTTCAACTACAGAAGAGATAGAGGATAGTTTGGATAGTCGTGTGGGTAGAAGCACAAGAAATAGATAATATGGAGAGTACTTGGTCAAATGGAAAGGGTGAACTATTGAAGATTCCTCATGGCTATAAAAAGTAGAGGTTGACCACTTTGGTTTTCTTTTGAACCCCTGAGATGTGACAAGGTCACTTCTCAAATTACCTTGGGTGTATGAGCAATCTTGCATCACCCCAAAAAAGGAATGTTATATTTTTATTTTTCTTTGTATTTTTTCTTTAGCTTTCAAGGAGCCCACTATGATAGTTGCACTATATAAGACGTATAGAAGCTAAAAATAGTATAAATAATTCCACACTATTTTTAGGATATTTTTCCTACATTTCAATACTTTTTCTATTTTGGTCGCATGGACAAAAAATTAGTCCCAAAGGAGCGTAATTGAAAAATTAAGAGATCGACGAAATAATTAACTCAATACCCTGAGCAGTTTGAAATATATTAATATATTTGTTTCAAATTTTTTTGGCAATGAGGCTTAAAACTCAAACTTGAAGACCTTAAAGGGCTCAGAAAGGTTCAAAATAAAAAAATGTAGATCTTTAGATGTATGTGTTATTGTAGATCTATCCACAAGCTTTCCAACTATATATTATCTAAGAAAATCAGATGATAGGGTTGAAAGTTATGGCTTCTAGAAGTTGTGCCATCAAGACTCAAGTTTCGATACAAAATGAAGAGAGAAAAAAAATACTTATGTGGGAAATTGAACTAATGAGCCACCGGGTGCCAAAAGAGGAAAGTTTCACTTTCTAAAATATTCTAAGGTGATTATTGGTGCTAAATATATATAGGTATGAAGTAGGGTTTCAAAACTTAGTTCCAAAAGTGTAGTTTATGGCGCTATCTTGCATATTTTTGTAATAAGAAGGCCCATGTGGTTGTAGAAGGTTATTTTTTGAATATTGTAATGCCATTTCATTGAAGATAATAGAAAGAAAGTGTTTTTGTTCTTGAAATTTTCTATTTATTTCTTTATTGTCTTATATGTGTTTGGATTAGTAAGGGTAGTACTATTCATCAAAAGATCTAGGAGGAGAAGGAGAAACAAGAAAAATCTTAGGTGTTCTAGTGGTGATGCATCAATTTGAGCACATGCGATGGTGGGTAAGGCTAAAGGATTATAGGGAGTGGATAGGTGGTTTTGTTGGCATATTGATGAGATAGATGACATTTATGATGAGTATGAAGAGAATGGTTATCATTTATGGAAAACCATTCAATCAGTGAGATCATTTTTGCTAAGTATGTGAAGTTACATCAACCGATACATAGGTATATTCAACTGGTATGAAGTATGCTAATCGATAAAGTAGCATGGTAATCAATACACATGAAGGTAACCCGTGAATAGGATAACTGGTGAAGGTTAGACATGTAAAGGGACTAGATTGGTAAAGGACAAGTGATGAGATCATGAACCAGTACAGAAAAAAGTTAAGACACTAGCAACCAGTCAGAAAGGTGAATAGGTATAGATAGAGGTTATCAAACAATTTTACTTAATTAGCCAAATCAGTCATGACAGTGGAAGATTCATTGAATTTGGACAATAGAGAAAACATAATATATTGTTCAAGGAGATGATTGAATCATTTTTTAGAACTTGTGTATATGTCTTTTCATGATTCCAAGGCATGTTTGACAAATAAACTTGAAGGAATATTACACATTGGAAATAACAACATATGTTATGATTTGGCTGTCGTAGTAAGGATTTTATGTTTTTGTGAGTTAACTAAGATTGGAGAAATATGTTTGGAAATATTGAAAACCCTAATTAAGTTTTACACTTGGTGGTGACGACAATATATAAGGAAAGAGTTGCAAGAAGGAAATAAAGCTAGTTATTTTTACTGTTATTGTGAAGAGTTGATAAAGATTTGAAGCTGTGATCACATAGCTATTTGCAGAGATGTTATAGAGTTGAAGTCAGAAAAAGAATAGAGCATAAGGGATCTTATTAACATTTCATAGTGCATATTGTTTCCCTTCAAATAAATTTTTACTTCATTTATATTCGGCAATATGCGAAGCTATGTCAATGTTAAGTTGCAAATTGAACTGTGAACTTTGAACTTGAACCGTTCGGTTCAAAGTTCAAAGTTCAATATATTTTCCTTCAAAAGCATCATGTGTATGTTATGTCTTATAAAAGCCTCTCCAGCTGCGTTCACATGTTAGTGTGTAAATGTTGAGTTTAATCTTGAACCTTGAACCTCGGTTTCTTAGTTCAAAGTTCATGCTAGAATCTGCACTTCTACAATTTTACGCTAAAAGTCTCTCAAGTATGATTTTGAAGTCATATTTTATATTTCTTTTCCGAGCTTATTCCTGAGAGTTTTTGGGGCCCACCATATTTATCATATGTGCATAAAAATTAACACATCATGAATCATGTACTTTGAACCCAATTTCATGGTTCAAGGATCAATTCCCGAGGTGTAATAATACCTGGATATTAGTCGTGAGCCAAATCTTTATCATCTAACATTGAAATGATTAACATGATGGGAAGAGTGGAACCACCTTAGCTCAGGAGATTTTCTTACTAAATGAAAGTGTGTGAAATAGGCTGTTATCATTTATTGTGGCGTGAAAGTGAATTAATGATAGTTTTTCATGAAGTGATGGGAAGCGAAGCAAATATGTATTTATTTTTCCCTCTCTTCATTTTTCTTCATTTTGTTCTGCTATCTTCTGGAGGTGTTTTGGGAGCTGCGAGGTAACTTTTAGAAAAGGCAGGAACACGGTGAGTTTCACAACATCCTTGGCCCTGTAATTCATTTGAGCTTCTGCATTTTAAAAGTGCTGTCTTTGTAAGAAGTTTGCAAGATTGTATTTCAGAATGTCTTCTTCCAAAGTAAAATTCATGAAAGAAAATAGATTTTCTCCAATTAGTTGTTGTTTACCTAAGATGAGGGATACAACTATAATTGATGATAATATCAAAGAAATAGTTTCAAGGCTGAGGAAAACAGTAGATGAAGCCATATCTGTTAGGATTGCAAAAAGTGGTTTGTTAGAAGCTGTTGGTTTTCCTGAAGTAATTCCATGCCCGGAGTTAGTAATAGAGTTTCGTAACAGGTATAACAAGGTTGAGAGATGCATTAAAAAAGAAAGTGGCAAAGTCCTAGTAAACATTGACAGAACAGTAATAATGGCCGCCCTCAAGATTCTAGTAGTTGAAGTCTATGGAGATTGGAGTATTAGTAAAGCTGTAGCAGACTCCGAGAAGAACAAGAGGGAATATAGAAATAATATAGCAAGAGACTGGCTGTTAAACCTGGAGAAGGGTGGTTCCTATTTGCCCAGACCACTTAGAAAGGATCACTTGTTTAGGGAGGTTAGGGGTATAACAGTAATGTTGAACATAATCAAAGGTAACCCCATAGATACCAGTTGGGAAGACTGGATGTACATTTTTGTACAAGCTATCCTAGATGCTAGTAATGCTGTTGATTGGGCATATATAATAGCTGAACAATTACATGAGAGTTTATCCCAACCAGCTTTAATTTCTAATTTTTATATGTCTTCTTACCTCTTTTATATCCTCACCATTTGTAGAATTTGGGATGGTCTACCTCATCAAGAATGGAATAGCAGCATGCCCATCTATGAATATCACCCCTTATTACAAAAAGGAAAACATCCCATGGGTTTCAAGAAGGTGCATGATACCTTTTCTTCCAAATTAGTCTTTGAATTAAGAGGAAAACCTAATTGCAGGATATTAGAGGAGGCTATGGAATTTGTGAAAATCTATGGAAGTTTTTATATTCAGTTTCCTATTTTTACCTATTTAAGAGTAGGAGGTTTTAGTGATGCTCCATTAAAACTTCCCAGGTATTGCCCAAACAAGTGCATTCTTCTTGAAGTAAGCAGACAGTTACTAATGGTTGAAAAGAAGTACAAAGTCAAGAGAGGTATTGGTGCTTTCTTCCCACTTGAACTAGGACATTACAAGTTCTGTTTGATGCATGACTTCACCTTTTTGACCAATGAACTGAAAGAAATGAATCTCCAGCCATATCAGGCCAGGAATTATTTTGATAACAAAGGCATTGTTGAGAGTCATTTCAGAGTTAATGCAATGTTTCTTCATCAACCAACTTTAGAAGATTACTGGGATGATTGCATAGATGAGGTTGAGGTCACTAGGAGATTGTGTTATAGGTTCTCTCTCAAACAAATCACTACCTTCAAGCTACCTTTTAGCATTAGAAATGTTAAAGAGGAAGATGATGATACATCAGAATCAAAAAATGTAGTATCAAAAGCTGAAATGGTAATCAGAAGAATCGACTAGCTGGCAGAAGAAGAAGAAAATGTGAAGTCTTTAACTAAGGAAGTTTTCAGGAAGACCAAAAAATGGCTCAAGGCTCAGAAGAAGAAGATCTCAGCTACCCCTGTGTTGGGAACCAAAAAGAGTCCAAGGGCTCATAAAATTGAATCCTCCCTTTTTTTAACTAATAAGTCTGAATCATTGCTTTCTGTAGGTGTTTCATGTCCTCCAAAAGTTCCTGAAGATTCAAAGTTGATTCCTAATGATGCTATGAAGTTTTCAAGATAGAAGAACAAAAGAAGTGAGAAGGAAGATTCTCCTTTTTGCATTGTCCTAGATTCTAACACAGAGGAGCCTAGTGCAAAATAGTTCAAAAGGTTGAGAAGAGGTAAGACATCCAATATGGATTCAAAATCAGCCGAAGGTGATGGGATTTCAAGTCAACAAGAGCCTGTTACTCTGAGCAACCCAAGTACCACTGTTTCCCTACAAAATATGACTCCTAGTTCACCAAATTGGATGGATCTGACTATGAATAAGAAGAGGAACATTGTGTCTACCTCAGTCCCTATTGGTGATTTGGTTAGTAAATACCTTGGAAAGTCTCCCAGAATGAAGAAGCCTAAAAGGAAATCTATGGTGGATGTGGATCCAGTAACAGGTCATTGGGTTGCAGATATTTTCAAACCCAACTCCAACAAGACTAGTTTCAAAGTCACCGAGCAAGATTTCACTATGGACAAAGTGGATTTAGGAGTGTCCTCATGAGCTGCTAATTTGAAGATTTTGAATTCGGCAAACAAGAAAATCAACCATAGAGTGCTAAAAGATGCCGAAGATAAAGCAAAGCTGAAACAAGCTTTATGTGAAATGGTGAAATATATTCATTAGTTGTAAAATCCCATTCCTCAACCTTTAGTAATGGTACCACTAAGTCTGGATGTCAAGTCCCCAGACAATCAAAAATTTCTTGATCAGGTACATAAAGAGAGATCCCTCTCTAAGGCATTTTATAATTGGATGGGAGAAGTTGGGGAGATGGTTAATCATTTTGCTCAAGCTTATGAGAGCTCAACTAATTGGTCTTATAAATTGGTATTTTCTTTAGAGGCTAAAGTAAAACTCTGGGAAGGGAAGATAGACAATTTGGAAATAGTGATAGCCAATATGGAAGAAGCTTTCAGCTATGGCATAGAAAAGTTCTTGTCTGAAAAGACAATTCCCGATGTTGATAGTAGTATCCTCTTTGTGGAAAAAGTAAATGAGGAATGGAGATGTACCTTAATTGATCAAGGTATTGAAGAATCATAATAGATCCTAAAGATAGTAGCCTATGTTGAGGAAGTCGTCAATAACCATATAAATCGTGTCTACAACCTATCTACAAGAGAAGTGAAGACAAGAATAGATGAGGCCAAGATGAAGGAGTCCTTCACCAGAAAAACACAAGGTTTAAAAGATGCCAAAGAAATGGTAGCCCGAGACTGCTCAGTCATTGCCAGGGTACAATCACTAATAATGCTCAGTGAAGAATAGGTTAAGACGCTAGATACTAAGCTGGAGCAGTTACAAAACTGCAAAGTTATCTAGGAACAAAGGTTGGACCTCATTTCTTAACGAAACAGGGAGATGCTGGAGAGATTCACGGTGGCTTTCAAGGAGTGGTTGGGTCTATTGGAATTAGGAAAGATAGGTACTAAGAGGGGAGGGGTGAATTAGTGCCTTCAAAACTTTACTTGCAAAACCTTCAGATCTATAACTGAATACTTGTGATAACCGATCAAAATAACTTGAAAATAATTGTGTAAATCAATCATCTAGTTAACTTAAGAAAGTAAACAACATGAAATCAATATGACAATCACATAACACAAGTATTTTGGTAACGCAAAAACTGCGGTGGGGATGACACCCACAAATTCTTCACTACTACAGATAGAAAAGGTTTGCCTGTTAAGGCTACAAGTTTTGATCACTTCTGGTGATCTTACCCTGTTAGGAGTAACATATTAGATCAGCTAGATCTACCTAGTTATAGGATTTAAACAACACTAATGAAGTGTGTACTCGGTTAAGAGATTTACAAAAGACTATTAAGTCTACTTTGTTAAGAGATTTATCAAAAACTCTATCACAATTGTCAGAAAGTAATAGGCAATTATTTGCTAGTTGACAACTCAATTGTCTGAAATAGATCTATAAGTGCTTATCAAAATATCACCTTATCTATGATGGTTCTCTATTTTGTTTTGCTCTGTAGCCTTCTCTGATTTTGCTCAATTTGATATCCTCTGTACTCTGTTCTGCTCGGTAAACTGATTGTCTTGAAGATAGGCAATTTCTTCAAGTGCTTTGTGATTCATATATATTAGTTCACCAACCTCATAAAATGGTGCAAACATACAAGCCCCAATCAACTACTTTATCAAAGTAGTTGGCTCGGCAATATGTTTTCAAATGCTTTAGCAAAGCAACTGAGGCCACCGTTAATGCTGAGGTCGAGAAAAGCTAGTTTGTTTTAGATTAGTTTTTAAAGGATGGTTCCAAGTATTTATAGGATGTTAGTTCTTTTCTAAATATGGTCTTTTAGTTATGAAATTGTTATGCCTTGTGTGGCTACAAGTTAATTTTTGAAAGACCTTGCAAGGGTCGGTTCTCTGGTAGCAGAAAAAAATATAGTTTGATATTTGTTGGAAATACTCTCGTAAATGGTGGATGTTTTCTTTTGAAACTTGCTATATAGTATCAGTGGATATATATATATATATATATATATATATATATATATATATATATATATATATATATATATATATATATATATATATATATAAGGAATAGCAGTATTTCTATCAGATCAGTGTGTCTGATTAATGCACGTGTGTTAATTTCAGTTGGAATTAATTTCATGTTACTACAATCTTCTTATGTGTTTAAAAATCATTCATACATTCCTTTTCAGTGTTGTTTCAGTGCATGTTGAATCGATCTTTCTGGGAATTTTCTTTATAATCTCAGTCAGTTGACTTAGATAAATGTGGATTCTCTCTCAGAGCATAAATCTCTCAGCAATAATTTTACATGAGTTTTAAAAAGCATTTTTGTACTTTCAGGTCAAAAGTATACATCTCTTTTACAGTTTTCATTCTTTTCAAATAAGTGAATTGTCAAGATTGATCTTTTTATGAGGTATCTGCTCCTTTGATCACAGAGAGTTTTGTCGTGAGTGACAAACTCAACTGTTGTATGATTTTTTCCTTCATCTTGGGCCAGAGTATTTGTAATTTGTTATATGTTTATTAAGAAGAAAAATCTGTATACTAACACATATCACAGGTCAATTTATTTTTGTTGTATTCCTAATAGTTTCAACAAGTTGTAAAGCCCTTAACTGGGTAGTCTTTAGCAAGACTCAATTATAAATCCATTAACATGGTGAACACTGTAATGGTGGGATTAAATCCTTTGACATGGTAGTCTGTAATTTGATTGTAGATACTTCTAACAAGGTATCACTCATTCTTAATAGGGTGAGTCACCTAGAGAATGACAGATTGTAAGCTCCTAAATGGGCACTCTTTTCTATTGTAGTGAAAGGATTGTGGGTTTCAATGCCACTATGGTTTTTCATTCTAACCAAGGGTTTCCATGATAAAAATAAGTGTGTTATGTGTGTGCATGTATTGTTATTTGGTTCATTGCACTTTTACTTCATAATTTTAGTTATATGCTTCATGATTTGGATGTTTCTTTTATTGCTACTTTAGGGTATCAATAAGAATTTGAAAATTTTTATAAGTACTAATTCACCCCCAATCTTAGTACCTATTATTTCCTACAATTGGTATCAGAGCATAGGCTCTCTAGAAGAAAATTTTGAAAACTCAGGGAGTGGATCCGAGGAAATGGAAAGCTATAGGTATGAAAGATAGTTGGAAGAAGCCTATGAGATGATTGCAGAATTGAAGAACAAGCTAATGGCCTCATTAGCAAAAATAAAATAATTGATTGAACAAATAAGAGAAAGTCTGGATAGAATTGATGAACTATCTGAAGGAAGTGTTAACTCTGAGGAAGCTGAGGTAGCTATAGTAGATCTGATGGAAAAGAACAAGATCCTAATAGAATATGCAACCAAAATTAAAAGAGAAAAATAAAGTCAAGCCATAAGGATGTGTGAAGTTCTTGAAGGCATGAGAGTTACTGAAGATGCAAAAATAACAATTGAAACTGCAAAGAATAATGATGAAGATTTGATCAAAGAAAAGGATGCTATACTTCAAAGGTTGACACATGAGAACCATGCACTGAATGAAAAACTAAGTAACACTAGTGATGAAAACATACACATATGTGCTAAAAATGAAAGATTGAGGCATGAAAATGAACAACTAAAGAAAGACTTGAATATTGAAAGAGATACAAATGAGAAACTCAAGAAATATGAACAAATCATGTAGAAGATTGATGAGAAATTGAAAAATCAAAGGTGACATAAGGATACCTCTAGCCTAGGATATACTGATGACAACAAATTTGAAAAAGGAGAATCATCCAAGTATGGTGCTGAGAAAAAATCACACATTCCAAAGGGTAATACTAGTCCACAAGGTAAGAATCCTACTAAACCTACTTGCTACAATTGTGGAAAGCCTAGACACACTGCTAATGTGTGTAGAAGAAAATTGGTGAATGTTCCAAGAACTACTCGCTTTGATGGTTATTATTAGAATTGCAATAAGTATGGTCATCAAGGTTATGAGTGTAGTTGAAGAACTAGTAGTAGATCATATGAAGGGAGTTTCAATGGCTAATATTACACATGCAACAAGTTTGGACACAAGGAAAAACATTGCAGATCAAGGGTATAGTCACAAAGATTGCCTAACAAACTGGTGAGTGTTCTAAGAAGAGAAGGAAACATGATTGTCACATGCACTATTTGTGGGAACTATGGACACATGGTGGTGAATGTTGATTAACGAACCCTAGAGGCAATGCTGGACCCTAGAGGACAATAGGTTTGACATGTTTTTGTTGTCACAAGGTTGGACATCTAGCAAGAGATTTTAGGTGCTGGAACCAGTCACCAAGCAATGAAGAAAGGAAAGATAAAATGATTGTTAATCATGAAGAAACCAAGAAGCATATGAAGACAATGTGGATGAAGAAAGGTGAAATCAATTCTTGTGAACTAATAGAGAGATCCACAACACCAAGAAATGTGGAGAATTCATCAACAAACTAAGCCTATGTTGGCTTAGGGGAGCAATTAAGGTAAGATCAATCTGAGACCCCTGAGAATATCGAGTAGTAATATCTATTTACATAGTGAGATGCATTGATATTAATTTTGATGTATTACTTTGAGTAGAGTTTTTAAATACATTTGGTCATCATTGACTTTATCATTTGCAAAATTTATTTACTAATGCTACTTTTATCATTAATCGGTGGAAGTTGTAATTGGTAAAAGTATGATATCATTGAACTGCATAAAATCTTTGTACGTAACTATCCATTGGAGAAATCTTTGGGAAAATAAATTCTATGTGATCCAATTCATTATTCACCTTTCATTTCAAAGAGCATTTACAAGAGTAGAGAGCGATTAGTCATTGTGATTGATTGTGTGAATTGTCTAAGTTGAATATTTACAAAGGATTGAACTATGGATTTGAAAACCCTAGTTGAGCTATTGAGCAAGGCTATGGTTAGTTGTGATTGATATTTAGGGTAGAAACTTTACAATGATATCATGGAATCAACAAGTGCATCACCTAAATTGATCAAGATAGAAAAGGAGGCATAACTAGAATATATGTTATTGTTGGGATTATGGAAAGGTGAGTTGCTGAGAGGGGAGGGGTGAATCAGTAACCCTAAAAGTTTTTGATCTTAAACCTTAAGATAATGTCTTTCATTAAATGACTGTCATTTTCATCATAACCATTCATTCATAACATAACTGAAATATGAAATGCTTCTAATCTAACAAGTAATCATTCATGAAACTTCATACACTTGACACATATTTTGGTATCACAGAAACCCTTGTTATAAGGTAAACACTGTGGTGGGGATGACACCCACAAAGCTTCACTACTGCAATAATAAAGTTGTCTGTTAGGGCATACAATTTTTATCACTTTTGATGATCTTACCCTATTAGGAGTAACATTTAAGACATGCTAAGATCTACCTTGTTAGAGGATTTTAGCAACATTGTTAAGTGTGTACTCGGTTAAGAGATTTACAAAAGACTGTTAGGTCTACTTTGTTAAGAGATTTTGTTTGCTACAAATGTTAGAAAGTAATAGTATATTGATTTGGATTTAGCAACTTACTTTTCTGAATATCAAATCTTCTTAGCTCTTAACTAATATCACCTTTTGGTGATAGATTTATCCTTCAAATAATGCTTGGTAGCCTCTAGTCTACTTCTAAATACTCATTCAATGCTTAGCTTCACAACCCTATTTGATCTTCAGATGTCCCGTATAGGCAGCTACTTCACTTATCTAATAAAAAATAATTTGACATCTTGAAAATTCTTATATCATAAAGATTTGACCTTATTAGGGTTATGGAATAATCTAGAAAACACTTGATCAATGACCCATATGAATGACCTAAATCAAAAGTGCATAGGGATCATCACCAATCAATTATTATATCTCTAATGAATCTTTACCTTGATTTATGTAAACCATTTTCTAGCTTGGTACAAACCATTTGCCCTATTTTTAGTGTCATTCCAAACTTCTATGTCATTCCTGTATCACTCGGTAAATATTGCATTCCTTTCTCGCTAAAATGTTGATGCTCAGTAAACATGTATACTCGGTAATCATATGGCTCGATGTTTATGCTCGATCAAGTCTATACTCAGTTAACTTGTCTATTTTCTTCCCTTACCAACTATATGTGTGATACTAATGACAAATCTTAATGTAATTATGTGTAACATTCTCCCCCTTTGGCAGATGTGACAAAAATACATATGTATGCCATATCTAAAAATATTTTCAAATTTCAAAACTTGTATAATTCAAAAATTTGTAGACTCCCTATGTTTATATGCTCTCAGTAAAAATACTATATACATATAGGTTTCCCCCTTTTTTGAGAATAATGCCAAAAATGTGTACTTACAACTTGTCAAAAATGTTCTGGTGGGTTTTTTGAAGGTTGGCCAAGAGGTTTTCCCATTCCTCTTTTAGACTCTCTAGAGAAATTTTTTCTAAGCCTACCTAGGCATGCATATCAAAGATATGATCCACAACTGATAGCTCATGGGTGGCAACTAACTCCTTTGTCTTCTTAACATGCTTTGCATCACCTCTACGTGTGGTAATAACTTAGCCTAGAGCTCAGTTATCTGATCCTTTATTTTATTTTGTTCTCTTCTCAATTCATTTCTTAACCCCTAAATGTGTTTAACCTTTGAATAATGCAATTTGAATGCATGGGGTTTGGTGATTAAGCTTTATGTACTATTTTGTAGATCTTCATTTAATCTCTTCAACTTATCAGTAATCTCTACAGTAAATGAATCTAAAGTGCAAAGCTTCTTTGAAATAGTAAGGATATTTTGAATAATACCTTCTATCTTAGTTGCTATTTCAGATAGTGTCACCTAATGAATTGCCATTGCTTGGCTGATCTTCTCAGTGATCTTGTACTGAATCTTCTTCTCAGCTCTTTCCTCAATCTTCTTCTCTACATCAGTTGTAGGAGCATTGATGTTCTCGGTAAGTACTACAAGTTAGTCAATGATGGGAGTATTCTCATCAACATTGACATTCAGGACAACTTGCATCAATTTTTCTTTCGCATCCTCTATATCATGTTTGTTTTTAGTTTCTCGCCTCAACTTCTCCTGGGTTTATTTTTAGGTGTAGAGTTCTCCATAATTCCTTAGAGCTTCTGGGTCCAATGTTATCGGGTCACATGTGTAATACCCCAAAAATAGGCTATAAGTTCATTAACCTCCTACATCGACAAATTCGAACGAAATCGACATCAAAGTCCTAATCTAAGGCACATCTAAACATCATCGAATCATAATTGATTATCTTAAATTTTGCATCGGGGAATATTTCTAGTAATATTCCTAATTATCTTAATTATCTTTAATTTTATAATTATTTGGCAATAAATCACATTTATCCTAAAATTTGATTAATTGAATATTTTCATATTTAATTAATTAGATTTAATATTTGCCACTTAATTATGTAATTAAATTTAATTCTATCTATTATTAATTGTATTATTTAATTTTGACAATAAATCAAAATTCCTATCTTTAATTGATTAAATTCTTATTTAATTAATTAAAGTATGTTGTCATTATTTAATAATATAATTTTTAATAAAAGTTTGAATAAATAGTTAATTAACCCATAAATTAATTATTTATTTTCAAAAATCAGTTGAGTTGAGGATAAATCACTTTATTTATTTATTTAATTCTTAATTATTATGCATATTCAAAAGAAACAGTTAAACTCCAAATCAGAAAATCAATGCAAGTTATTGACTTTTTGGAACTCAACATCCTTTTGGAGTTCAAAAAGCTGATCTAAACTCTAATTTGAGTTAAAAAGCTATTTTTGCATGTTTTTGCATGATTTTGAGAATTAACTATCTTTCATGATCAGATAACTCAAAAATCAAGATGAGTTAATTTGAGTGATTTATGGCTTTTATTCATGCACCTCCAAAGCCCTGGATTTCTATAAATTAAGGCTTTAGCTCTTCACAAATCATCTCATATTTTGCACAATCACGCTGGAGAATTGGAATTGAAGAATCAAAGCTCTTGCGAATCGACATCTTTGTGAGATCAATCTTATTTTTGCATTCATATTTCATATCATTGTTAGAATCTTCATTGTTAGATCATTTAGCATTCATTTCATATCAAGTTTTTCATATTAGCATAGATTCATATCAAGTTTTCATTCTTATTGCATAGAAAATATCAAAAATATAGATTAATTGCATTCAATTTCATATCCATCTTTTGCATTCAAATCCTTCATTTAGGTGTCGTCTAGGTCACTGATCTCGATTACAATCTGAGAACATTAATCTCGCATCTATTAGAAGGCAGTAAATCGCTTGGTTAGATAGCTTTCAATTTTGCACGATTTTGATTATCACTAACCTCTAATGTTTTACTGAGTGTTGTGTTTACAGATCAGGTACAATTTTCACACACACATTTCTGGCGCCCACCGTGGGGCAACCCACCTTTGCATGCTGGTTTTGATTTTTTTGGGAGCTAAAACCCCAAAGTTTCAAAGATTTAATTTTATCTCCGAAACGGCTTGGAATTTTGATCTGAAATTTTTTTTGCAGGTTGGTGACATGTCATGGAAGCTACAGTAAAAAATTTAGAATTTTCTGAGATGTTTTGAATTTTTAATAATTTTTTCTTGAAATTCCGGAAAAAATTAATATCTGACGCAAATCAGCATATTTTTTGAAAATTTTTATATTTTCGGAAAGCTCTTTAAATTCTACTGGGGGTCCATTCTTTGTGTTTTAAATTTGGACATGATATCATAGCTCAAATAGTCAATTTACAAAAACTGGTCTGTATTGATAAAATGGGTCTCTAGGGCACAAATGAAGAGGTTTTTCTAAAATTTTTGCATTTTTGGAAAGCTCTCTATTTTTTAGCAGGGGTCTCTATTCTGAATTTCTATTTTTGTGGCCAAAATCATATCAAAAAAATTAGATCTTGTTGACTAGGTCAAATGCAGCAAAAAAAATAAAGTTTTGTGATGGGTATGCACTTATTTTTTTTACATGGTTCAATGAATGATATGAGTTGTCATTTGGGTTGATTGCTGGTTATTATTACTGATAATAATTGATTTTTAGAGCTAACCCTATGGTTTTCATAAGTTGAATATATTTTGCATATCTTGTTTGCTTGTTTGCTTGTTGGAAAGTTCGTCACTTGCTTGCATGGAAAAGCTCAACAAAAATTGCTAAAAATCAAGTAAAATCTACTAAGCGCGTTGTAAGGATCCCAGGTATTCTCCTTCATCTAATAATATTTTGATTTGGGACTTAAAATAAATCTCTTATGTGTCAAGCTTGTGTGCATCTTTTCATGCTTTTGATCTATTTCTACACACTTGCATAATTGATACTAGGTTGTGAACCCTTAAGGATTCATTAAGTAGTCTTAGAATACTTGTGATTGATCTTGATTGCTATCTTGGGTTATTGGACTCGCTAATCCGCCGGCCCCTCATTTCCGCCCCGTGGTTGCAATCTCAGCGCCATAAAGGGGAGGGGTCAACAGGACAGAAGCGTTAAATGTTCCACTTGGCAACCCTTTTGTGCTTTTAGGAACTCACTTGTTTTCTAGGTTGGGGACTTGTTTTCAGCTTGTGTGAGGTGTTAAGTGTTCCACCTTGTGGACTCATCTCATATTCGCTTTAAGCGTTAAGTGTTCCTCTTTCTACTTTTTGGGTACTTTTGGTAGATTTACTTTCGGGAATATATCTGTGCTCACATAGTAATTAGGCCCTATGAACACTATTCGTGATTCTTGAGAGATTGGATTCCTAGTGAAATCCTTCCTTGACGATGGAATCCTTGTAGGTAGGGAGGATACTTAGTGTGTTTCACATTCATCTTGGTTAGTGCATCTTCTCTTATTGATCGACACATTCTCTCTCCGGAGAGGTTGATAGATCACGTGGGGTTGATATCACGAGCTTTGGTGAATCAAAATTGGTTAGTGTATCTTCTCTTATTGATTGATACATTCTCTCCCCGGAGAGGTTGATAGATCACGTGGAGTTGATATCACAGACCTTGGTGGAACAAAACTTTGTCTTAGCGTGTCGGATTAATCTGCTTGCTTTGTTTGGGTTAAAAGTGAAGAGGTGTCAAAACCTTGAATCTGGAGCCAAGTCCCCTTGTGGTATACTATTATGAGTCATCTTTAGAGAGGGTTAACCGTAGCGGACAATCCTTTCACAGGGCAAACTGCATTGACGGAGCCTCAAGCGGTAATAGCCATTTTCGCCATGGTAGTGACAACCGCTATATAAATGTCCTTGTGGAAGAAATCTCCACGGGTATGGTTCATTGTTGGGTTGTCAGATCTCCCTAGCAGCTCTTGAAGATTAAGTTCTCGGACTGTGTCAAAACCCTGGTGCGTCGGGATTGGAGTTCACCCCTTTGAATCATAAAAGTTGCAGAGTCAAACCATTACTAAAAACCCTAGAGAGGCCAATTTTTCACTTTCAGGTATATGTGCGTTATTGCAAAAACTTTTTCAGAACATACACAATTAGTACTCTCAGGGATTAGCACAATTTGGTCACTTGATTGTTCATGCGCAAGGTTGCTTTTGCCCTTGTTCATTATTTTCAGATGTGCTTGGAATCACTGGCTTGCTATTCTGCGTGCTTATTTATCTACTTGGCTATTAAAAATGATCAAATCTGGTATAACCTTTAAAATCTGGACAATACAATTTGCAAACAATCCAAAACTGAAGACCTTACATTTTGCAAAAATTGACGTAAAATCTTTTCTGGAGTCAAAAGTCATTTCAGGAAGTCAAAAGTCGTACGAGTTTTGTCAAGTGTCATTTCAGTATTACCCAACTGTCATATGAGTTTAGCAACTGTCATTTCATAGACTACCCAGTGTCGTACGAGTCTGCAGAGTGTCGTTTGGAAAAATTTGAGAGTTGTCAGAAATTGTCAAATTGCAAGATATCCAATGTTTCCAGCCTAGTTCCAAAATCTGTCAAAAATATCATTGTGTCAAGAACAAATCAGTAGCTATTGAGAATCAGTACACATGTCTCAAAGAATCAGTAAACAAGAGGAAGAAGCTCTGATTGCCGCTATAATGAAACAGATACATGTTATGCAGGTCCAGCTTGACAAACTTGAGAAAGAAAAGGAACCTCTATACTCTTTTCCATTTGATAAAGACTTGTACATGCCACCATGCCCCCGAAAAAAATTTGAGCAATATGATACCTCTTCCACGGAGAGTGACACATCTAGCTTTGGAGACTATGATGACTATGATGATAGACAATGTAATGATACCTATGACACCTCTGTTCCTAAGAGTCCTCCTCGTCGTTCGTTCCTACTTACTACAAATGGGCCATCACATTGGATAGATCAGGAGAGTGATCCATATGATTCTGATTATCAAAGAGACTTTGATGATTTCTATGCACAATACCTAGATGATCCATCTATTTCACTTGAGGAAGAGAAAGTTTACCACGCTGATTATAAACATGCATACTATAAGGATCTCTCCTCTAAGAACTCTCAGGCTGAAAATAAAGATTACACTCTCAAGCAAGATCGTGTTAATGTTGGACCTTTGTCTTGTGATGGTTCCCTTCTATCCCCTACTTCCTCCAATACCCATACATTTCCTAAAGCTTCTGAGTCTTTCACATCTTTCACAGAACCTTCATCTGACACAAGCCCTGATACTTTTCATGTGGTTCCCTATAGTTATCCCCCAGGGCTACCTCTTAAAGAAACTCAAGCTAACCTTCACTTGGCTGCAAAGACTTTCAATAATGATAAACCTAAAGAGCCTAAGCCTTCATATGCTATAATCCCTACTTCAACTAGTCCTCCACCATCTCTTCCAAAGTCATCCATACAATCCCAACATGCTTCCTTGTCCTTAGAAGTGGCTCCATGTCAAGAGGACTCTAAAAATGATGAAGAAAAGAACATAAAGAAAGATCAAGATCAAGAACCCTCCATTTCATCCACTCCTTTTCCCGATGTCTCTTATCCGCTTCATGGTTCTTTTGATCTTATACACCCTTTTTCATGCATTCCACCATGTCTTAAGTCTTCTCCTAAGCAAGATCAAGCTACTACTTACACTATTGAGCTTATTGACAATCAAAATAACCTTGCTACACTTGCGCTTTCCAAAGATGATACTTCCATTAAGGTTGGTAAAAATAGTTTTGTTACTTCCAATCTTAAGCCCATTGATAAACCAGAGAAAAATTATGCACTTGTGCTATCCAAAGATCCTTGTCAAGATCAAAGTCTTCCATCTTCTTGTTCTACCACTCCATGTTCACTTCCACTTTCTACTCTTCCTAAGTCTTTGCAAGCTTTGAACAATCCTATCAAAGAAGGTGCTCATATTCAAGATGTCCATGATTCTATTGAAAATTCTAATGCTCACTCTAAAGATGTTGATATCCTTGGCTGTCATATAGATGCTGATGAACTTATTGATGCTGATGAACTTATTGATTATCCTTTTGCGTCTTCCACTTCCATCCTTGGACCTCTTCCACCACTACAAAGATCTTCACACCTTCCTTCCATCTTGGGTCCTTATGTCCCTTCACTTTCCCCTCCTAACTCTCCTAATTTTCCATCTATCTTGGGTCCTTACATACCTCCATCTCCCATCTTTCCTCAAGATCAACATAGATGCATACCCTTGAATCCTTTTCATCCACCCACCCATCTAAACCAGTCATATCCTCCTCCTTCCACAAGTCCCAAGTCCTTTGGAAGTAACTTGAATGTTCAATACAAGAAAAAGAAGCAATACAAGAATCCATCAAAAAAAGATCACCATGTCTCCTCTCATAGACATGGAAGCATAAAGTCAAAAGAAATATCTAAGAAAAAAACTACAAGACAAGTATGGGTTCCAAAATCCATCATTCAAGATATTCTCTCTAGATCATCAAAAGGAAATAAAAATCCTAAGGCTATATGGATTCCAAAGTCTCTCTTGAAAGAGTCTGGTGTTGAGCAAAAAGTGAAGTTGACATTCAAGCTTCCAAAGGCTTCCACTACATCTCCTTCCAAAAATATTCTTCCATTCCATGTGCCTAAACCACAACCTCTGCTATCCATTCGCCATATTCCTTCACGTATTCCTTCATTCAAGATTCCTCCATCCTCTCACCACCCTTCAAGGTGTGTGTTTACATTGATCTTGCCTTCCTTTCCACATACCCTTTTACAATCCTTCCATGCATTATCCTTCTACCTTCTATCATTTTTCCTCATTTGCCTATTCCTCCTATCTTCCAACCTCACTCGCTTTACATAAAACCTTATCCTCCATTTTTCTCTTTCATCTCCCTTTCCCTATCAGCATCTTTGAGCGTGTCATTTTGAATCCTTGGCATATCATGGTTTATCCTTTCAAGGAGCATTATCTAAAAAGCTTGCCTTCTTCCAAAAAAGAAATAAAAAATAAAATAAATTGAAAATGTGCCTTGGTGAAAACCTGGAAATAGGTGCCTTGGTAGCAAAAGTAAAGAGAAATAAATTCATCCTATGGTGAAAACCACTTCCTTGTGGCGCCTTGGATAAGTACCATGATGAAAACCTGGCAATCAGGCATCATGTGTAGTTCTTCTACATATTTCATCCATTCCATCTTCTCTCTTTGATCTTGACAATGTTGATCTATACATGAATATTTGGCTATTTTGTGAGCTATCTTACGGTGACCTTATTTTCATTGCTTCCATGTTTAGCCTTCATATCCATCTTCCTCCATTCATTTTCGCCTATCGCTATCCTTTTCCCCTTTGGTCTTGATCTAATAAAAAAATAGAAAGAGTAAAACATGATGCTACGAAGCCTCTTGACATGTCTACTCTTTTGGACTACATCCTTTCCTTCTTTGGCAGTACACTATTGTGACTTATCCTATGATGGCCTTTCATTGCTTGCCCAAATGTGCTTTACATGACAATTTTTCCCTAGCTTGGGTATTCTTGAGGAGTTTCCCCTTGAGGATTTCTTCCCTTCATTTTCCTTCATTCTCTTATCTTCCATCTCTTCCACTAGCTTGCCAATCCCTCTTGTTCTCCACCTTGCTAGACATTGGGACTGCACGATATGATCTTGCTTGGGAGTTTGCAATGGAAAAAGATGCTATCAAGTATATCAAGTATCAGAACAATTATCAGAATCAGTATCAAAATCAGTATCAGAACTAGTATCAGAACAATTATCAAAATCAGTATCAGAATCAGTATCAAAAAAAGTATCAGAATAATTATCAGAATCAGTATCGAAACAATTATCAGAACCAGTATCAGAACAATTATCAAAATCAGTATCAGAATCAATATTAGAACCAGTATCAGAACAATTATCAGAACAAGTATCAGAATCAGTATCAGAACAAGTATCAGAACCAGTATCAGAACAAGTATCAGAATGGGCCTACAAAACAAGTATCAGAACACCTACTGGGGCTACACCTTTCGCTTTAGTTTATGGGTCTGAAGTGGTACTACCTATTGAGGTTGAAATCCCATCACTCAGAATCAAAATGAATGGACTTGTCACTAATGAAGACTACAGAGTGTCGAGGTTACAAGAACTTGAACTACTAGATGAGCGCAGACAAGCAGCGTATGATCATCTCAGAGTGTATCAGAAAAGAATGTCTAGAGGCTACAACAAGAAAGTTAGACATAGAGAATTTCAGGTTGGCGATCTAGTGTTGAGAGAAAATCCTAAAAATCAATCATATCGAGAACGCAAGGGGAAGTTCAAACCCAATTGGCTGGGTCCCTTTGTTATCACTGCTACTTTTGGCTCTGGTGCCTATCAACTCTCAACAACTGAAGGAGAACAGCTCCGAAAACCAATCAACGTTCTCCATCTGAAGAAATTCTACGCCTAAGGCATTCAGTGCTTGGTAAATGTCCTAAAAAAAAATCTTAAAAATCAGAAAAAGTCCTTAAAAAATGAACATCTTGGTGAAAACCTAGCAATAGGCGCCTTGATGATTCACAAAAAAATCAAAAAATATCAAAAGTACAAAAAAATAAAAAAATATCAAAAGTACAAAAAAATTGAAAAAAATGAAAAAGAAGAAAAAGTGCCTGGGTGAAAACCTGGAAACAGGCGCCTTGGTAGCAAAAATAGAATCTCTGCCAAGATGGTGAAAACCTAGCAAACAGGTGCCACTTGTTCCAAAATGCTCCATCTATCAGCACAATCTTGGTCTTTCCTAGCTTTCCGTCTTGCTTTAGTTTGTACATATCTCCCGGTTTGTTCCTGCATTTCCAGTTTTCAATAAGTCAGCCTGTACACCAACCAGCTCAAGCGTTTGCATCCTATCAATGTTCACACTTGGGGGCAATCAATGTCATATCCTATGGTCTCCCATGTATCTTAGACGTGTCATATCCACTCAGAGTCCTTTGAAGCTTCAAGTTGAGTCAGTCAGTCAGTCTCGTCTCCAAAAAGGATTTTGCATCAACAACAATCAAACATCAAAACTCAACTGAAAACAATCTGTGCTTTTCATGCTTTTATCTCCTTGTAGGCTTACTGATTCGCATTGAGATTTTTGCATATTGTGTCCCTTCGAGCTCTTCAATGATGTCCTTTACAGGATTTAGAGAGTGATGACTGGGGGCATAATCTTTTCTTTGTCTTCTGCTTGTATGTGAAAATCTAACGACTTTGGAAATTTTGGATTGAAATGGTGTCCGACTGTAAGAGCCTCTATCTCGAATTGGATGGCCATGCATACCTCGACCATTGATACCCAAAAAATTCAAGGAAGTTTGATCTCACTATTGTCTTTTTGAGTAAGTTCTTTCTCCTACTATGAATGCAATCTTGCCTAAGGATGTGAACGATAAAGGGTCACTACGGGTAATTCACATTGGATTTAGAATGATCTCTTGACTGTTTGATGTGTTTGCAATGCAAGGCGTACTCAGGTCATCACAATGTTTATGTTTTGATGCTTGTACAAATTGCTATATCAAAATGGACATGATATTCAGGTCATCCTGGCGCTTGTGCCTTGATGCTTATATCTAATCCGACATTCAACAACTAAAATCAATATTCATATGTCCATGGTTGTTTGACCAGTGGGTGTTGTATTGATTCTTGCACATACAAATCGATATTCATATGTCTATGGTTTCATGGCTAGTGGGCATTGTATTGATTTATCCGGTTACCTCAAAGTTCAATGATGATAACAAATCGACATATGATCAGTGACTAGGTCCTAGGTCTTAGGTTGCATTTCATTTTGCATGTCTCATTGCATTTTACATATTTGTATGATCTCACAATGATTAAATGAACTTCAATGCTTAAATGATTCTTCAAATCGCATCTTCAAGTCTAACAAGAGCTGAATCTCACACGAAGGTTCCTCCAATGAAAGAGCAAGTAGAATCCTTTTTTGGGATCAAAATTCAAATTTGAGATCATTCATATTATCAACTACTTGCATAATCAACCTTCAATCATCACAGAAATCTAGTATTCAACTTAACTGATTATCTAACATCAAACTATCAAAATTTCAACTTGGTCAACCATGGTCAACTCATGGTCAAACCTAGTCAAACTTGGTCTTTTTGGACCTCCAACCGATGCAGAATGTGTTCTCGGACGTGTTTAACCACTTCTCAAATCAATTAACATGCTTCTAAACTATAACGCTGACTTTTCTTGTCAGATTTCAATTTTAATCCCGAAGGGGGCATGGTATTGCACATCATTCAAAGTCTGTAATCAAATTTGAAATCATATCTTTATGGAAATCATATCTTTCATCAGTAATCAAGACAAACAATCACGTCTAGTTACTGATTCATCAAAAGTCCTCATCGCTCGGGGCAAATCTAGCATCACTTGGGGCATATTAGATTCATCGATCCATATCAATCTGGTATTCTCCTAATCTTGTAAACTGTATTAGTTTTTGCAACCATCAGATCATAGTGTTATTTCCTTGGTTCTTCGGCAACTAAAGGATTCGGATGTGATACCTGCTAGTTCTGCTAAGACAATCGAGTCTAGAACGGGTCACTCACTTCTTATCAATCCTAAGGTTCAGAATCAGGCATTTTGACACTTTTTCGCAATCATAGGTTCATTTGCTTCTACAGTGAACATTATCTTTGGTCATTTAGGACCATTTATCTCCATATCAATTCAATATCAATCAGCTTCTATCTCATATCAATTATCAATTTCAAACATCAGTTTCATATCTCTATCAAACACAGACTATCTTTGAACCACTGCGCTTCGCACAGTAATTCAAAGAGGGGCAAAATGTAATACCCCAAAAATAGGCTATAAGTTCATTAACCTCCTACATCGACAAATTCGAACGAAATCGACATCAAAGTCCTAATCTAAGGCACATCTAAACATCATCGAATCATAATTGATTATCTTAAATTTTGCATCGGGGAATATTCCTAGTAATATTCCTAATTATCTTAATTATCTTTAATTTTATAATTATTTGGCAATAAATCACATTTATCCTAAAATTTGATTAATTGAATATTTTCATATTTAATTAATTAGATTTAATATTTGCCACTTAATTATGTAATTAAATTTAATTCTATCTATTATTAATTGTATTATTTAATTTTGACAATAAATCAAAATTCCTATCTTTAATTGATTAAATTCTTATTTAATTAATTAAAGCATGTTGTCATTATTTAATAATATAATTTTTAATAAAAGTTTGAATAAATAGTTAATTAACCCATAAATTAATTATTTATTTTCAAAAATCAGTTGAGTTGAGGATAAATCACTTTATTTATTTATTTAATTCTTAATTATTATGCATATTCAAAAGAAACAGTTAAACTCCAAATCAGAAAATCAATGCAAGTTATTGACTTTTTGGAACTCAACATCCTTTTGGAGTTCAAAAAGCTGATCTAAACTCTAATTTGAGTTAAAAAGCTATTTTTGCATGTTTTTGCATGATTTTGAGAATTAACTATCTTTCATGATCAGATAACTCAAAAATCAAGATGAGTTAATTTGAGTGATTTATGGCTTTTATTCATGCACCTCCAAAGCCCTGGATTTCTATAAATTAAGGCTTTAGCTCTTCACAAATCATCTCATATTTTGCACAATCACGCTGGAGAATTGGAATTGAAGAATCAAAGCTCTTGCGAATCGACATCTTTGTGAGATCAATCTTATTTTTGCATTCATATTTCATATCATTGTTAGAATCTTCATTGTTAGATCATTTAGCATTCATTTCATATCAAGTTTTTCATATTAGCATAGATTCATATCAAGTTTTCATTCTTATTGCATAGAAAATATCAAAAATATAGATTAATTGCATTCAATTTCATATCCATCTTTTGCATTCAAATCCTTCATTTAGGTGTCGTCTAGGTCACTGATCTCGATTACAATCTGAGAACATTAATCTCGCATCTATTAGAAGGCAGTAAATCGCTTGGTTAGATAGCTTTCAATTTTGCACGATTTTGATTATCACTAACCTCTAATGTTTTACTGAGTGTTGTGTTTACAGATCAGGTACAATTTTCACACACACAACATGTAGGTATTTATATCACTTCATCAAGTGTGACCGAACCTTTTCCATGTTTCTTATTTTTCTTATTTTCTTTTTTACTTGATGTCGGTGATTGACCATAGGGAAATAGATCCTTTTTCTCTAGATCTGACTTTGGTTGCTCAGTTGACACACTTTATTCTTTGTCCCACCCCTTAGCAATTCCCTTATTCTGAGGTTCTAGGACTTGTGGCCTTGTGCCTATAGTAGAATCATCTACTTTGTTTTCATCTTGGTCTCCTTGATCATTTTCCTTTGTGTTTGTTTTCTCTTTTTTTTCTTCCTAACCCTTGTCTTCCATAGTATCCATTTCCTTCTCGAGTGGTCTATCCTCAATTTTCTCCTTGGCATCTATATCAATTGCTTGAACTAAAATAGGTAGGTTACTTGGTATGAGTGCTCTAGCTACCTTGGTAGTTTGGTCTTCTTTTTTCTTGCTAGAAATAGTTACATCTTCATCTTACTTTTCTTGTTCATTGGGGTCTCCTTCTGTGATATCTTCAATTAATACTTCTTCTTCCCCAGTTATCTTCAACATCTCTGGAATTTATCCCATTACATTTTTTGTAGCAGGATAAAAGTCTTCAACATAAGTGTTGTCTTTTGGCTGCTCAGTGTCTAAGATGTTTATAGGCTCTTCAACTAGCCTTTGCATTGTAATAGAATCACCATCTGTTTGTACACCTTTTCCTCTTCCTATTACACTTTTCTTGGTGATAACTCTAAGTGCATTTTTCTCGGCTCTAGCTCTTGATCTTAGGGTTTCAGTCCATATATCTGTGCTTTATTCATCAACTTCTTGTAGATTTCCTTGTAGAATATTTATTGCTCTTCCTTTCATTAAAAATTTATTAGCATATTGTTTCATTGCATCTTCAATCTCTTGAATAGATAGATTTGGCATTGCCAAAATCAGGGATCTTTCTCTCATTTTCTTCTTAGTGTTCAACACATAAGTCCATCTTGCTAAAACTTTGTCATATAATTCTTATGGAATACTACTTGAAAATTCAATTGGCACTCATTTGAAATAATCATCATCCCGATGATAGCCTCTTCCAATTTGTCTTGATCCTCTTTATTCATGTTAGGTTATCTCATAATTTTAGGATGACATAGTCCTCATCTTTCTTTTATACCATCTATAATCTCATCAATTGACTGTGGTGCTTTATTAATTACAAATTTAAATTGACTTGTGTCTTCTTCCTCTAAATCTAAATCATCTTTATTTCTTATTAATATTCTCCTCTTTTTAGGTTCAGGTACCTCGGTGGAAGCTTGTGTGCCCCTTTTCTTTTGGTAAGTCTTTGTTGGTGCAGGCCTTTTGATTTTTGCAACTCCTATTCTTTGAGGTGGGGAAACACCTGTAGTGGACCTTGTCCTTGCATGTATAGGAGTATCATCTTGTTTCCTATTTCCTTTCATTTCCTTTGGTGGCTCTGCCTATATTTCCTTATATGACTTGGTATCCTCTTCATCTTCACTTTTATCGATTGATTTGTCCTCCTTAGGTTGCCTCTTCAACTGAATTCTCGACTTCTTCCTCTCCAAATTGTTTTTCTAGTGTGCTGATCATTTTCTTTGATTTCCTTCCTATTTTAACTCTGAGTAAATCATTTTTTATTCTTTGTTTTGCTTCTTCATAAGTGTGAAACCTTGTTGCACCTTTGTCCTTCGGTTCTGCTAGAAGTGCTTTTATTGACCTAGAGCCTGGGTCAATGTCTAGTTCATAGTCCATCAGTGACAACCATGAACTTCTTGGTTCAACTACCTTTATCAGTGTTGTGTCGATGTCTACCAAGTAACAAATGTCATCTTTGTACTTCTTGACTAATTGTGTAGGAATTCTGCTTCTTTCGTGTATTTTATCCTTGAATTTGTTAAAGTAGTCATCCATTACTGGCTCAAAATTATTATCTAAGCTTTTTATTGTTAGATAATTGAGAGGGGGGTGAATCAATTAAGTCTAGTTATCCTACAGTCCCAAATACTCCCTGATGTATAAAACAAATATTTCAAATCTATTAATCAACTTGGTAAAACTTTAACTATGCTTTTCTGTTCATCTATGGAATACCAGTAAATTATCTATTGTATATACCAATCAAACTAGTAATAGTAATGTGTAAAGTGAAATAATAATTCATCACATCCATACACATAACAATTTGATTTTTAACGTGAAAACCCTGATAGGGGAAACCACCTAGGACCGATAACCCAAAGATAATTTTACTCTTCTAAAGTGAGCTCAGTTAAGAGCCAACCATATTAAAGGTTACAATAACACATTGTAAGGTATGACCTGGTTAGAGGTTTTATCACTAACATTTCTCCATGACCAAACATTCACTATGGGGTTAACAAGAAAATAACCAACATTCATTGAATGCCATATTGAAATAAAAATGATTATTAAGTCCCACTCGGTTAAGAGATTTATCTGTAGTAATGGTTAGAATGCACCAGTTTGACTAGCTTTGCATTAATGCAATCTTCTCACGCGCATTCCACAGTTAATAATGAATCTCTTGTCTCTTTTTATAGACATAATAAACAATTTTCTTCTCAGCCATAGATTTTGCCTCTTAATCTTCACCGTTGATTTTTTTGCTTTAGCCTTCCTCAGAACTCATGTCTTTAATACATTTCATTCTCTATCATTCTATCATCCTTTAATTTTATCATTCATTTTATCATCATAAAAAACTTTATCTTTAACCTTAGAATCATCCATAATTGTCTAGCTCATCATCTTTAGTCAAAAGTCATATGTTCTATTTATTTCTTTCACTCGGTCAATACCATGTTGTGTTGGTAACTTTAACTTGGTTAACACTATACTCGGTATACACTACACTTTCTCAGTATATACTAAGTTCTTCATTTACCGACCGCATAAAATTATTCATTCTTGATCTTCAATCTCTAACTGAATTATGTAATACTATCAAATCATTAATATAATGGGATAAAATCATCAATAAGTTACACAGTGAATACCATATCCATATCTTTCTCATACATCTCATCTTCATGTCACTATCTCATTCCTTCACCATTATTTCCTTCTTCAGATGTTTGTAACTATCATGATAAGTATAGTCAAAACTAGTTGACATCAATGACAATATAATAACTGATTTAATGTGTCAAATATACCTTAGTAGCTCGGTGATCATTAATCACTATCTTTGAAGTATCCAACCAGTTGTCAAACTCTTCTTTAAGATATTCAACTAGTTGTAGTCTATCAATCTCTCCCTTTGGCATTGATGGCAACACAATATGAAATATGTCATAGAACACCAAATATCTGTTCTACAACTTTGTATGTAAATGTTGTAACTCGGTAACCTCTCCCTAGCTTATACATTTAATATGTTTAATCTAAACACTACACAACATCAATACTCTCCCTTTCGATAATCTCTATCCCTGTGGATAGATATTTCATGTAACCATCTCTCCCATATCTGAATATTTCATGTAAACTCTCTCCCTTTGACAACAATGCCAAAAAGAGAAAATAATAAGCTCTTCAATAGCTAAATCAATATCTCCAATGTTCAGTTCAGATTCTAATACCTTTCTTGTACTGATATGCAGTTTCAATTTGTCTTCCATCTTTCACAACCTTAGGAAACCCAAAGTGTGAACATTATGCATCAACATCATTAGATCTTTTGATAAAGTATAGGTTGATGCAACCTCCTATCACCTTAGTGACTTTTATATAAGGGATGGACCCCTAGTCTACTCCTCAAGTATTCAAATATGTCCTTCGATAAGGGTTTAGTAAATATTTCAGCAAGTTTCTCTTTTGATTTCACGTACTCCAATCTGACTTTCTTTTCTTGAACTTGTTCCCTCAAATAGTGATACTTAATAGAAATACACTTTTTCTTTGCATGCATCACTAAATTCTTAGAAATATTAATTGCACTTGTGTTATCACAATAGATTATCACTAGACTAATGATCTCGTGATTCATACCTTCCAATAGTTGTTTTATCCATGCAATATTTGAACAATTAGCAACAATAACAACATATTCTTCTTCTGTAGTGGATTGAGAAATGCATCCTTATTTCTTACTTATTTAAGTAACCAATCTTTCTCCTAAAAAGAATTCTCCACCAGTAGAGCTTTTTCTATCATCAATGTTTCCAGCCCAATATACATTAGTGTAAACTTTTAGTTCAAAATTGCCTTATTTATTTTACCATAAACCATAGTTTTCAGTATTCCTCAAGTATCTCAAAATTCTTTTCACAACAGTCATGTGTGATTCTTTAGGATTAGCAGAGAATCTTGCTACAAATTCAACTACATGTGCAATATTTGGTCTACTATGGACAACATATATAGATTTGTCAATCATTGATCTATACAAAGTTTGATTTACCTCATTTGACTTGTTATCCTTTGTCAATTTGTATCTAGTGACCATAGGTGAACCAAATGGTTTTGAGTCTTCCATACCGAATGTCTTCAATACTTCTTTGATGTACTTTGATTGTGTGATGTATATGCCTTCTATTGTAATATTTGCAAGCCAAGAAAAAATTTAATCTCACCAAACATTGACATTTCAAATTCTTTCCTCATTTCATTAGCAAATGATTTCCATAAGTTATCACGTCTTCCAAATATGATATCATCAACAAATATTTCATCAATAAGAATCTTATCATCAGTTTCACTTTTCAAATACAAATTACTGTTATCACTTGTTCTAACAAATCCATTACTTATTAGATAGGAATGTAATATTTCATACCATGCTCTCTGTGCTTGTTTCAGTCCATATAATGCTTTGTGCAACTTACATACCATATTAATCTGATTAGGATCAACAAAACCTTCAGTTTGTCCAATGTATAGCTCTTCCTCAAGTATCTCATTTAGAAATGCAGATTTAACAACCATCTGATAAACTTTAAATCCTTTGTAAGCCACATATGCAAGCAACATTCTTACTCCTTCAAGTCTAGAAATGGGTGCAAAAGTATCTCCATAGTCAATTACTTCTTGTGCATAACCTTTGCATACTAGTCTTTCTTTATTTCTTGTGACATATCCATTTTCATTCAACTTATTTCTAAATATCCATTTGGTTCCAATCATATTTTTATCTTTTGGTCTCGGTACCAATGTACATGTTTTATTTTTGTGTATTTTCTCAATCTCTTCATTCATTGCCTTGATCCAATCATCATTTTCCAATGCATCTCTAACTATTTTAGGCTCAAATTCACAAACTAAACATGTATTATTTCTTAACTTACTTCGTGTCATCATTCCTTCTCTTTTATCTCCAATTATCTGATATTGTGGATGGTGTCTCCTCACATATCTTGAAAGTACATGTTTAGATATTTGTTCTTCAATGTGTTCTCTACTCGGTGTATGATCATTATCTTCATCGGTAATAGTTTCTTGATTCTCGGTCTGTAAAGAGTGTTTCTCGGTAGCATTACCCTATTGCTCGATAATGCCAGACTATTGCTCGGGTAGAGTTTTAGGTTTCTCAATGTAAATAAATCTACCATAGTCTTCTAGTTCCTTTTTTCTTTCTTCATCATTCTTTTCTAAAAACTCATCAACTCTCACATTTGCACTTTCAATCATCTGGTTAGTAGCCTTATTCAAATATTTATAAGCCTTGCTTTTAGTAGAATATCTTAGAAATATGCTTTCATCACCTTTTGAATCAAATTTCCCATTTCTATCATCTTTCATAATGTAACATCTACTTCCAAATATTTTGAAATAACTCACATTAGGTGTGTAACCATACCATAATTCATAAGGTGTCTTGTTTGATTCTTTCTTCAGTTGAGCTTGGTTTAGTTTGTAAACAACAATACTAACAACTTCTCTCTAGTACATTTGTGCAACATCTTTTTCAATCATCAGTGTTCTAGAACAATCAACAATTGATCTATTTCTTATTTTAGCAATCTCATTCTACTGGGGTGTTCTTGGTGCAAATACTTGTGTGTGTGAAAATTGTACCTGATCTGTAGACACAACACTCAGTAAAACATTAGAGGTTAGCTATAATCAAAATCATGCAAAATTGAAAGCTATCTAACCAAGCGATTTACTGCCTTCTAATAGGTGCGAGATTAATGTTCTCAGATTGTAATCAAGATCAGTGACCTAGACGACACCTAAATGAAGGATTTGAATGCAAAAGATGGATATGGAATAAATGCAATTAAGCTATTTTTTGGATTTTTCTATGCAATAATAATTGTAAAAACTGATATGAAATCTATGCTAAATGAAATTGATATGCTATGAATGCTATTGAAAATTGATATGCTATGAATCTAACAATGATATGTAATATGAATGCAAAAATAAGATTGATCTCACAAAGATGTCGATTCGCAAGAGCTTTGATTCTTCAATTCCAATTCTCCAGCGTGATTGTGAAAAATATGAGATGATTTGTGAAGAGCTAAAGCCTTAATTTATAGAAATCCAGGGCTTTGGAGGTGCATGAATAAAAGCCATAAATCACTCAAATTAACTCATCTTGATTTTTGAGTTATCTGATCATAAAAGATAGTTAATTCTCAAAATCATGCAAAAACATGCAAAAATAGCTTTTTAACTCAAATTAGAGTTTAGATCAGCTTTTTGAACTCCAAAAGGATGTTGAGTTCCAAAAAGTCAATAACTTGCATTGATTTTCTGATTTGGAGTTTAACTGTTTCTTTTGAATATGCATAATAATTAAGAATTAAATAAATAAATAAAGTGATTTATCCTCAACTCAACTGATTTTTGAAAATAAATAATTAATTTATGGGTTAATTAACTATTTTACCAAACTTTTATTAAAAATTATATTATTAAATAATGACAACATGCTTTAATTAATTAAATAAGAATTTAATCAATTAAAGATAGGAATTTTGATTTATTGTCAAAATTAAATAATACAATTAATAATAGATAGAATTAAATTTAATTACACAATTAAGTGGCAAATATTAAATCTAATTAATTAAATATGAAAATATTCAATTAATTAAATTTTTAGGATAAATGTGATTTATCGCCAAATAATCATTAAATTAAAGATAATTAAGATAATTAGGAATATTACTAGGAATATTCCCCGATGCAAAATTTAAGATAATCAATTATGATTCGATGATGTTTAGATGTGCCTTAGGTTAGGACTTTGATGTCGATTTCGTTCGAATTGAAGATGTAGGAGATTAATGAACTTATAGCCCATTTTTGGGGTATTACATTTTGCCCCTCTTTGAATTACTGTGCGAAGCGCAGTGGTTCAAAGAAAGTCTGTGTTTGATAGAGATATGAAACTGTTTCAAAAGATAAACCGATCTCAAGATAGAAAATGATTGAGAGATATTGAGATAGGAGTTGATTGATATTGAATTAAGATGGAGATAATAGGTCTTGAATGACCAAAGATAATGTTCACTGTAGCAGCAAATGAACCTATGATTGCGAAAAAGTGTCAAAATGTCTGATTCTGAACCTTAGGATTGATAAGAAGTGAGTGACCCGTTCTAGACTCGATTGTCTTAGCAGAACTAGCAGGTATCACATCCGAATCCTTCAGTTGCCGAAGAACCAAGGAAAGAACACTATGATCCGATGGTTGCAAAAATTGATACAGTTTACAAGATTAGGAGAATACCAAATTGATATGGATCGATGAATCTGATATGCCCCAAGTGATGATAGATTTGCCCCGAGCGATGAGGACTTTTGATGAATCAGTAACTAGACGTGATTGTTTGTCTTGATCACTGATGAAAGATATTGATAGACTTTGATCGATAGAATTTGATTTACAGACTTTGAATGATGTGCAATACCATGCCCCCTTCGGGATTAAAATTGAAATCTGACAAGAAAAGTCAGTGTTATAGTTTAGAAGCATGTTAATTGATTTGAGAAGTGGTTATATACGTCTGAGAACGCATTCTGCATCGTTTGGAGGTCTTGGAGACCGAATTTGACTAGATTTGACCATGAGTTGACCATGGTTGACCAAGTTGAAATTTTGATAGTTTGATGTAAGATAATCAGTTAAGTTGAATACTAGATTTCTGTGATGATTGAAGGTCGAATATGCAAGTAGTTAATAATATGAATGATCTCAGATTTGAATTTTGATCCCGAAAAAGGATTCTACTTGCTATTTCATTGGAGGAACCTTCGTGTGAGATTCAGCTCTTGTTAGACTTGAAGATGCGATTTGAAAAATCATTTAAGCATTGAAGTTCGTTTAATCATTGTGAGATCATGTAAACATGCAAAATGCAATGAGACATGCAAAATGAAATGCAACCTAAGACCTAGGACCTAGTCACTGATCATGTGTCGATTTGTTATCATCATTGAACTTTTAGGTAACCGGATAAATCAATACAATGCCCACTAGCCATGAAACCATAGACATATGAATATCGATTTGTATGCGCAAGAATCAATACAACACCCACTGAACAACAACCATGGATATATGAATATTGACTTTATTTTCAAAATGTTGGATTAAATATAAGCATCAAGGCACAAATGCCAGGATGACCTGAATATCATGTCCATTTTGATACAGCAATTTGTACAAGCATCAAAACATACACGTCGTGATGACCTGAGTACGCCTTGCGTTACAAACACATCAAACAGTCAAGAGATCATTCTAAATCCAATGTGAATTACCCGTAGTGACCCTTTATCGTTCACATCCTTAGGCAAGATTGCGTTCCACAGTAGGAGGAAGAACTCACTCAAAAAGACAATAGTTAGATCAAACTTCCTTGAATTTTTTTTGGGTATCAATGGTCGAGGTACGCATGGCCATCCAATTCGAGATAGAGGCTCTTACAGTCGGACACCATTTCAATCCAAAATTTCCAAAGTTGTTAGATTTTCACATACAAGCAGAAGACAAAGAAAAGATTATGCCCCCAGTCATCACTCTCTAAATCCTGTAAAGGACATCATTGAAGAGCTCAAAGGGACACAATATGCAAAAATTTCAATGCGAATCAGTAAGCATACAAGGAGATAAAAGCATGAAAAGCACAGATTGTTTTCAGTTGAGTTTTGATGTTTGATTGTTGTTGATGCAAAATCCTTTCTGGAGACGAGACTGACTGACTGACTCAACTTGAAGCTTCAAAGGACTCTGAGTGGATATGACACGTCTAAGATACATGGGAGACCATAGGATATGACATTGATTGCCCCCAAGTGTGAACATTGATAGGATGCAAACGCTTGAGCTGGTTGGTGTACAGGCCGACTTATTGAAAACTGGAAATGCAGGAACAAACTGGGAGATATGTACAAACTAAAGCAAGACTGAAAGCTGGGAAAGACCAAGATTGTGCTGATAGATGGAGCATTTTGGAACAAGTGGTGCCCGTTTGCCGAGTTTTCACCATCTTGGTAGAGATTCTATTTTTGCTACCGAGGTGCCTGTTTCCAGGTTTTCACCAAGGCACTTTTTTTTTCTTTTTTCTTTTTTTCATTTTTTTGTATTTTTCATTTTTTCAATTTTTTTGTACTTTTGATATTTTTTGATTTTTTTTTTGTGAATCATCAAGGTGCCTATTGCTAGGTTTTCACCAAGATGTTCATTTTTCAGGACTTTTTCTGATTTTTAAGATTTTTTCAGAACATTTACCAAGCACTGAATGCCTTAGGCATAGAATTTCTTTAGATGGAGAACGTTGATTGGTTCTCAGAGCTATTCTCCTTCAGTTGTTGAGAGTTGATAGGCAGCAGAGCCAAAAGTAGCAGTGATTACAAAGGGACCCAGCCAGTTGGGTTTGAACTTCCCCTTGCGTTCTCGATGTGATTGATTTTTAGGATTTTTTCTCAACACTAGATCGCCAACCTGAAATTCTCTATGTCTGACTTTCTTGTTGTAGCCTCTAGACATTCTTTTCTGATACACTCTAAGATGATCATACGCTGCTTGTCTGCGCTCATCTAGTAGTTCAAGTTCTTGTAACCTCGACACTCTGTAGTCTTCATCAGTGACAAGTCCATGCATTCTGATCCTGAGTGATGGGATTTTAACCTCAATAGGCAATACCACTTCAGACCCATAAACTAAAGTGAAAGGTGTAGCCCCAGTAGGTGCTCTGATTCTTGTTTTGTAGGCCCATTCTGATACTTGTTCTGATACTGGTTCTGATACTTGGTTCTGATACTAATTCTGATAATTGTTCTGATACTGGTTCTGATACTGATTCTGATACTGATTCTGATAATTGTTCTGATACTGGTTCTGATGCTTGTTTTGATACTAGTTTTGATACTTGTTCTGATAATTGTTCTGATACTTGGTATACTTGATAGCATCTTTTTCCATTTGCAAACTCTCAAGCAAGATCATATCGTGCAGTCCCAATGTCTAGCAAGGTGGAGAACAAGAGGGATTAGCAAGCTGGTGGAAGAGATGGAAGATAAGAGAATGAAGGAAAATGAAGGGAAGAAATCCTCAAGGGGAAACTCCTCAAGAATACCCAAGCTAGGGAAAAATTGTCATGTAAAGTGCATTTGGACAAGCAATGAAAGGCTAGCATAGGATAAGCACAAAATCATAATGCAAGAGCAGGAAAGGATGCAATCCAAAGGAGTAGACATGTCAAGAGGCTTCATAGCACCATGTTTTACTCTTTCTTTCTTTTTTTATTAGATCAAGACCAAAGGGAAAAAGGATAGCGATAGGCAAAAATGAATGGAGGAAGATGGATATGAAGGCTAAACATGGAAGGAATGAAAGCAAGATCATCGTAAGATAGCTCACAAAATAGTCAAATGTTCGTGTATAGATCAACATTGTCAAGATCAAAAAGAGAAGATGGAATGGATGAAATATGTAGAAGAACTACGCATAATGCCTGATTGCCAGGTTTTCATCATGGTACTTATCCAAGGTGCCACAAGGGAGTGGTTTTCACCATAGGATGAATTTATTTCTCTTTACTTTTGCTACCAAGGTGCCTGTTTCCAGGTTTTCACCAAGGCACATTTTCAATTTATTTTATTTTTCATTTCTTTTTTTTTGGAAGAAGGCAAGCTTTTTAGATAACGCTCCTTGAAAAGATAAACCATGATATGCCAAAGATTCAAAATGATATGCTCAAAGATGCTGATAGGGAAAAGAACATGGAAGAGAAAAATAGAGGATAGGGTTTTATGTAAAGCGAGTGAGGATGGAAGATAGGAGGAATATGCAAATGAGGAAAAATGATAGAAGGTAGAAGGATAATGCATGGAAAGATTGTGAAAGGATAGATGGAAAGGAAGGCAAGCTCAACATCAACACATACCTTGAAGGGTGGCGAGAGGGTGGAGGAAATGTGAATGAGGGAATACGTGAAGGAATATGGCGAATGGATAGCAGAGGTTGTGATTTAGGCACATGGAATGGAAGAATATTTTTGGAGGGAGATGAAGTGGAAGCCTTTGGAAGCTTGAATGTCAATTTCACTTTTTTCTCAACACTAGACTCTTTCAAGAGAGACTTTGGAATCCATATAGCCATAGGCTTTTTATTTCCTTTTGATGATCTAGAGAGAATATCTTCAATGATGGATTTTGGAACCCATACTTGTCTTGTAGTTTTTTTTTTAGATATCTCTTTTGACTTTATGCTTCCATGTCTATGAGAGGAGACATGGTGATATTCTTTTTTTGATGGATTCTTGTATTGCTTCTTTTTCTTGTATTGAACATTCAAGTTACTTCCAAAAGACTTGAGATTTGTGGAAGAGGGAGGATACGACTGGTTTAGATGGGTGGGTGGATGAAAAGGATTCAAGGGTATGCATCTATGTTGATCTTGAGGAAAGATGGGAGATGGAGGGATGTAAGGGCCCAATATGGATGGTGAATTAGGAGAGTTAGGAGGGGAAAGTGAAGGGACATAAGGACCCAAGATGGAAGGTAGACGTGAAGATCTTTGTAGTGGTGGAAGAGGTCCAAGGGTGGAAGTGGAAGACGCAAAAGAATAATCAATAAGTTCATCAGCATCTATATGACAACCAAGGATATCAGCATCTTTAGAGTGAGCATTAGGATCTTCAATAGAATCATGGACATCTTGAATAAGAGCATTTTCTTTGATAGGATCATTCAAAGCTTGCGAAGACTTAGGAAGAGTAGAAAGTGGAAGTGAACATGGAGTGGTAGAACAAGAAGATGGAAGACTTTGATCTTGACAAGGATCTTTGGATAGCACAAGTGCATAATTTTTCTTTTGATTTTCAATAGGCTTAACATTGGAAGTAACAACACTATTTTTACTAACCTTAATGGAAGTATCATCTTTGGAAAGTGCAAGTGTAGTAAGGTTATTTTGATTGTCAATAAGCTCAACAGTGTAAGTAGTAGCTTGATCTTGCTTAGGTGAAGACTTAAGACATGGTGGAATGCATGAAAAAGGGGGTACAGGATCAAAAGAACCCTGAGGCAGATAAGAGACATTGGGAAAAGGAGTGGATGACATGGAGGGTTCTTGATCTTGATCTTTCTTTATGTTCTTTTCTTTATCATTTTTAGAGTCCTCTTGATATGGAGCCACTTCTAAGGACAAGGAATCATGTTGGGATTGTATGGATGACTTTGGAAGAGATGGTGGAGGACTAGCTGAAGTAGGCATTATAGCATATGAAGGCTTAGGCTCTTTAGGTTTATCATTATTGAAAGTATTTGCAGCCAAGTGAAGGTTAGCTTGAGTTTCTTTAAGAGGTAGCCCTGGAGGATAACTATAGGGAACCACATGAAAAGTATTAGGGCTTGTGTCAGATGAAGGTTCTGTGAAAGATTTGAAAGACTCAGAAGCTTTAGGAAATGTATGGGTATTGGAGGAAGTAGGGGATGGAAGGGAACCATCACAAGACAAAGGTCCAACATTAACATGATCTTGCTTGAGAGTGTAATCTTTATTTTCAGCCTGAGAGTTCTTAGAGGAGAGATCCTTATAGTATTGACGTTTCAAGCTAGCACGATGTATTTTATAGTCCTCAGCAGTAGTAGATGGATCATCATCAAGGTATTGTCCACAAAAGCCATCAAAGTCTCTTTCAAAATCAGAATCATATGGATCACCATCATGATCTATCCAATGTGATGGCCCATTTGTAGTAAGTAGGAACGAACGACGAGGAGGACTCTTAGGAACAGAGGTGTCATAGGTATCATTACATTTTCTGTCATCATAGTCATCATAGTCTTCAAAGCTAGATGTGTCACTCTCCGTGGAAGAGGT
Source organism: Chamaecyparis obtusa (assembly GCA_027943335.1). Lineage (NCBI taxonomy): Eukaryota > Viridiplantae > Streptophyta > Pinopsida > Cupressales > Cupressaceae > Chamaecyparis > Chamaecyparis obtusa. The sequence continues at coordinate 1,964,177 of BSBK01004178.1, read as the reverse complement.
ATCATATTGCTCAAATTTTTTCCGGGGGCATGGTGACATGTACAAGTCTTTATCAAATGGAAAAGAGTATAGAGGTTCCTTTTCTTTCTCAAGTTTGTCAAGCTGGACTTGCATAGCATGTATCTGTTTCATTATAGTGGTGATCAGAGCTTCTTCCTCTTGTTTACTGATTCTTTGAGACATGTGTACTGATTCTCAATAGCTATCGCTCTATTCCTGACACAATGATATTTTTGACAGATTCTGGAACTAGGCTGGAATCATTGGATATCTTGCAATTTGACAATTTCTGACAACTCTCTCAAATTTTTCCAAACGACACTCTGCAGACTCATACGACACTGGGTAGTCTATGAAATGATAGTTGCTAAACTCGTACGACAGTTGGGTAGCAATGAAATGACAGTTGACAAAACTCATATGACTTTTGACTCCAGAAAGAACTTTACGTCAATTTTTGCAAAATTTAAGGTTTTCAGTTTTGGATTGTTTGCAAATTGTACTGTCCAGATTTTGAAGGTTATACCAGATTTGATCATTTTTAATAGCCAAGTAGATAAATAAGTACGCAGAACAGCAAGCAAGTGATTCCAAGCACGTCTGAAAATAATGAACAAGGGCAAAAGCAACCTTGCACATGAACAATCAAGTGACCAAATTGTGCTAATCCCTGAGAGTACTAATTGTGTATGTTCTGAAAAAGTTTTGCAATAACGCACATATACCTGAAAGTGAAAAATTGGCCTCTCTAGGGTTTTTAGTAATGGTTTGACTCTGCAACTTTTATGATTCAAAGGGGTGAACTCCAATCCCGGCGCACCAGGGTTTTGACACAGTCCGAGAACTTAATCTTCAAGAGCTGCTAAGGAGATCTGACAACCCAACAATGAACCATACCCGTGGAGATTTCTTCCACAAGGACATTTATATAGCGGTTGTCACTACCATGGCGAAAATGGCTATTACCGCTTGAGGTTCCGTCAATGCAGTTTGCCCTGTGAAGGGATTGTCCGCTACGGTTAACCCTCTCTAAAGATGACTCACAATAGTATACCACAAGGGGACTTGGCTCCAGATTCAAGGTTTTGACACCTCTTCACTTTTAACCCAAACAAAGCAAGCAGATTAATCCGACACGCTAAGACAAAGTTTTGTTCCACCAAGGTCTGTGATATCAACTCCACGTGATCTATCAACCTCTCCGGGGAGAGAATGTATCAATCAATAAGAGAAGACGCACTAACCAATTTTGATTCACCAAAGCTTGTGATATCAACCCCACATGATCTATCAACCTCTCCGGAGAGAGAATGTGTCGATCAATAAGAGAAGACTCACTAACTAAGTTGAATGTGAAACGCACTAAGTATCCTCCCTACCTACAAGGATTCTATCGTCAAGAAGGATTTCGCTAGGAATCCAATCTTTCAAGAATCACGAATAGTGTTCATAGGGCCTAATTACTATGTGAGCACAGATGTATGTTCCGAAAGCAAATCTACCAAAAGCATCCAAAAAGTAGAAAGAGGAACACTTAACGTTTAAAGAGAATATGAGATGAGTCCACAAGGTGGAACACTTAACACCTCATACAAGCTAAAAACGAGTCCACAACTTAGAAAACAAGAGAGTTCCTAAAAGCACAAAAGGGTTGCCAAGTGGAACATTTAACGCTTCTGTCCTGTTGACCCCTCCCCTTTATGGCGCTGAGATTGCAACCACGGGGCGGAAATGAGGGGCCGGCGGATTAGCGAGTCCAATAACCCAAGATAGCAATCAAGATCAATCACAAGTATTCTAAGACTACTTAATGAATCCTTAAGGGTTCACAACCTAGTATCAATTATGCAAGTGTGTAGAAATAGATCAAAAGCATGAAAAAATGCACACAAGCTTGAAACATAAGAGATTTATTTTAAGTCCCAAATCAAAATATTATTAGATGAAGGAGAATACCTGGGATCCTTGCAACGCGCTTAGTAGATTTTACTTGATTTTTAGCAATTTTTGTTGAGCTTTTCCATGCAAGCAAGTGACGAACTCTCCAACAAGCAAACAAGCAAACAAGATATGCAAAATATATTCAACTTATGAAAACCATAGGGTTAGCTCTAAAAATCAATTATTATCAGTAATAATAACCAGCAATCAACCCAAATGACAACTCATATCATTCATTGAACCATGTAAAAAAAATAAGTGCATACCCATCACAAAACTTTATTTTTTTTTTTGCATTTGACCTAGTCAACAAGATCTAATTTTTTTGATATGATTTTGGCCACAAAAATAGAAATTCAAAATAGAGACCCCTACTAAAAAATAGAGAGCTTTCCAAAAATGCAAAAATTTTAGAAAAACCTCTTCATTTGTGCCCTAGAGACCTATTTTATCAATACAGACCAGTTTTTGTAAATTGACTATTTGAGCTATGATATCATGTCCAAATTTAAAACACAAAGAATGGACCCCCTGTATAATTTAAAGATCTTTCCAAAAATATAAAAATTTTCGAAAAATATGCTGATTTGCGTCAGATATTAATTTTTTCCGGAATTTCAAGAAAAAATTATTAAAAATTCAAAACATCTCAGAAAATTCTAAATTTTTTACTGTAGCTTCCATGACATGTCACCAACCTGCAAAAAAAATTTCAGACCAAAATTCCAAGCCGTTTGGGAGATAAAATTAAATCTTTAAAACTTTGGGGTTTTAGCTCCCAAAAAAATCAAAACCAGCATGTAAAGGTGGGTTGCCCCACGGTGGGCGCCAGAAATGTGTGTGTGAAAATTGTACCTGATCTGTAGACACAACACTCAGTAAAACATTAGAGGTTAGCTATAATCAAAATCATGCAAAATTGAAAGCTATCTAACCAAGCGATTTACTGCCTTCTAATAGGTGCGAGATTAATGTTCTCAGATTGTAATCAAGATCAGTGACCTAGACGACACCTAAATGAAGGATTTGAATGCAAAAGATGGATATGGAATAAATGCAATTAAGCTATTTTTTGGATTTTTCTATGCAATAATAATTGTAAAAACTGATATGAAATCTATGCTAAATGAAATTGATATGCTATGAATGCTATTGAAAATTGATATGCTATGAATCTAACAATGATATGTAATATGAATGCAAAAATAAGATTGATCTCACAAAGATGTCGATTCGCAAGAGCTTTGATTCTTCAATTCCAATTCTCCAGCGTGATTGTGAAAAATATGAGATGATTTGTGAAGAGCTAAAGCCTTAATTTATAGAAATCCAGGGCTTTGGAGGTGCATGAATAAAAGCCATAAATCACTCAAATTAACTCATCTTGATTTTTGAGTTATCTGATCATAAAAGATAGTTAATTCTCAAAATCATGCAAAAACATGCAAAAATAGCTTTTTAACTCAAATTAGAGTTTAGATCAGCTTTTTGAACTCCAAAAGGATGTTGAGTTCCAAAAAGTCAATAACTTGCATTGATTTTCTGATTTGGAGTTTAACTGTTTCTTTTGAATATGCATAATAATTAAGAATTAAATAAATAAATAAAGTGATTTATCCTCAACTCAACTGATTTTTGAAAATAAATAATTAATTTATGGGTTAATTAACTATTTTACCAAACTTTTATTAAAAATTATATTATTAAATAATGACAACATGCTTTAATTAATTAAATAAGAATTTAATCAATTAAAGATAGGAATTTTGATTTATTGTCAAAATTAAATAATACAATTAATAATAGATAGAATTAAATTTAATTACACAATTAAGTGGCAAATATTAAATCTAATTAATTAAATATGAAAATATTCAATTAATTAAATTTTTAGGATAAATGTGATTTATCGCCAAATAATCATTAAATTAAAGATAATTAAGATAATTAAGAATATTACTAGGAATATTCCCCGATGCAAAATTTAAGATAATCAATTATGATTCGATGATGTTTAGATGTGCCTTAGGTTAGGACTTTGATGTCGATTTCGTTCGAATTGAAGATGTAGGAGATTAATGAACTTATAGCCCATTTTTGGGGTATTACAATACTTATCTCTTAATTCCATGCTCATTACAAAAATTAGTGAACTCATCAAAAATAAATTAACCACCTCTGTTTGACCTTAAGCATTTCAGTTCCTTACCACTTTCTTTTTTCACTTTTTCTTTATACCATTTAAACATTTTGAAAGCTTCAAATTTTTCTTTTAAGAACATGACAGTCATCAACAAAAAATATAAAATATTTGTCTCCATAATAAATTTGAGCTCTCATAGGACCACACAAGTCAGTATGAACTAATTCCAAAATAACATTAGATGAATAGTGTTTTCTCTTAAAACTAGATTTTGACATATTTCCCATTTGACATTATTTTCATATTACATGGCCAGGTTTAAATATACTCGGTAAACCTCTAAATTTTCTTTTCTTACTGATCTTAACCATGTTTTCAAAGTTTACATGACATAACCTCTTGTGCCACAACTATACATCTTTATTTTTAGCCAACAAACAAGAAGTTTCAACATTGTCAAGATAGAATAAGTTACCCTTTGATTGTTCACCAGTACCAACCAACTTTCTAGCTTCATCATAGATCTTCACCTTTCTATCCTCAAATGAAACTTGATGACCTATATTATTCAGTTGTGCTACACTTAACGGATTATAATTAATTCCTTTCACCTAATATGCATTCTCACACCTGATCTTATTATTCAACAATATAGATCTTTTTCCTTTTAATAGACAACATGTATCATTTCCCATTTTCACAAATCCACCATTATAATATTCAAGGTATTCAAATTTCTCTTCATCACCAGTCATATGATGTGTACCATATGACTATCAATAATCCAAGTATCATTCTTGCTAACTTTAAAAATAAGTGTTGTTTCAACATACCTTTCTTCTTCTTCAAAATCTTCTTTTAAAGCCACAAATACCACTTATATGTCTTCATTAGTCTCTATGTCAGTGTATTCATCATCATCTTCAACTAAGTAGCATGTCTTTATCTTTGTAATCTTGGTTGTCTCTCTTTCCATACTGTCGGTTGTATCTATGATCTTGGTGATATCTTCTATCATTCTTCCTTTCATTAGATCTTTCACTTGTTTTCTCATCTTCTTTTCTATCAGGACATCTTGCAACAATATGACCAATCTCTTTATATTTAAAACATACCAAAGGTAGTTTACCTATATATCTTCCTTTACCTTTTTGTAATCTTCTAGCCATTAATGCTTCAAGTTCATCAAGTTCATCCTCTTCACTTTCACTATCACTTTCATTTCTTATCTTATGTATGCTTCTTGATTTTCTAATTTTCAAAGATGACATAAATGAAAATTCAATCGTAGGTACAATACTATTGTCATAGTTGTTAAGCTCAAATGAAGTCAATTTACTGATTAGACTATCAAGTGAAATATTATTACCAAGAGCTGCTCTCATTTCATGAATTGCAAAAACTCTCATAGCATAGGTAGGTAACAAGGTTTTGAGAATTTTTCATACCACAATGTCTTCATCAATAGTTCCACCTACTCCTCAGATAGCATTCACAACCTCCTTGACTCAGTTGTTGTACTGAGAGATGTTTTCACCTTCTTTCATCTTCACGTCATCAAACTTTCCTCTTAGACTTTCAACTTTAGCCCTTAGCACATTCACATCTCCTCCATGAACTAGTGCAAGCTTGTCCCACATCTATTTTGCAGTTGTACATATTTTAATGTCTTCAAATTCAACATCTAATAAAGAAAAAGAAGTCTCAATCATCATAGTGCTGGTGTTTCAAAATGACTTATGCTCTTAGGCTACTAATATAGCTTCAGACAGATTTTAGGAGTGGTTAGTTCCAAAATGTATAATGAGCTTAAGGTAATTGGACCAACTATAGGGATAAGACTTCCCTCTACACTTCTGGCTCTACAAAACCAAGGTGGGTGTACCTAATCTAGTGAAAACAATACTCTTAAAACACCAAGATTGGATTTGAACAACATATGATAGAAAGAAAGTACTAAATGTCAACCAAACATTCATTGACTCTCCATTGCTATGAACAGGCTAACAACTCCTCAACCAAAGTTTTAAAAGCTTAAAACTAGTTCTTGATTCAATTTTTGTGATTGTAACAACCTTGATCAGTGTGTACTAACAAAAGATCTACTCATTTAGACCAGTGACTTATCCATTGGGCAAGAACTCCAAGACACATAAGATACAAAGACTAGAAAATATCCAAGATTCATAGCCATAAATACATCTACCACAATCCTTACTACTTGCAGAGAATCCTTGTGCAAATTATAATGAATTCATATCCCACCAAGAGCAATATTTAATCTAATCCCAGATCAGAACTCGGGAATGAAGATACACACATAATGGTTATGTAATGAACTAGAAAGTTCAAAATTCATAAAACTTGACACAGAGGAGAGAAAAGAACCATATATTTGTATTAAGTATGATGAATCCTACCTATGCATATAGTTTATCTTAGAATACAAGCTTGCAAATAATAGGTTAGACCTACAAATTTCTATCTTCCATTAACAAGCACTGAAGTAAAAATTATTACAATCTTGATTGAGACTAGGGTTCACAAAGTATGCCTTTCAAACACCTAATTCCCAATACCCCAAATGATCATGAAAAATCCCTTTATCAAAAGGATTGCAACAACCATCTGATCATTTAGGGAAACATTAAAACTTCAACCACCCTCAAGCAATTGAATTACTGCAGACAAGACATTCCACCCATCATAAGGCCATTGAGATCAAACTGATCATCAACCTTAGAAACACTCCAGCCAGGTACCTCACAAGGACATATAAATTATCATTAAAACCCCCATTGATTTAAGATGCATTAGAGATGGGATGAATTTTATATCAACTTCTCCTTGACAAAAGTACCTCAGGACACAAAATTAGCACACGACAACCACCATGATCCTACTCATAAATTTTCACCTGTAACCGAGCTAAAACATGAACAAATCTGATCTGGCTTTATGACTTTATGGGTTGCTATTTCAAACCCTATAGAAAACCCTAAATAGAATTTTAAATTTTGAAAAACAATGGTTACCACCAGTTTTAAAACATGATCATTGATCGAATCTCCCTCCCGGCACATTGAACGGTTCACGTTTAAATCCACCCAGCTGGATTAAAATTTTTTCCACATAAACCTCCAGCCAATATAAATATTTCATTAAAACCATGTGCAAAATTATGGTGCCTTAAGAATCTTACTCAGCAAGACAGGTGTCAAACAATCGCAAAAGCACAAACACTAATTGGAGAGCAACTTTCCTTTGCGACATCATGACCACCGTTGATTCTTCCCTAGATACACCAGAACTTTACCTTTTAATAAATTGCAACCCCACAGCCATGTGACTTCATCTTGGACACACGTCACCATGTCGCATAAGTGCAAAGACTAAACAATGAGCACGCCCCTTCACGGCTATGTGATAACCATTAGATTAACTTACATCTGGCATCCCTTTAACATGCTGAAACCCTCGGCCCCACTAACAACCTCCACATCACCATCCTTTGCAACCAATGAAAATCAAACATATCTACAACACCTGGCATTAGACCCACCATATCATCTATCCTTACCCGTTGGAATATCAAACAGTTGTCACATAAGCATGATGAATATCTTTCTAACACTTTTTCTTTGCGGCAACATGACCACCGTTCAATCAACTTGGAAGATTCTGGATGATTAAGACTTAAGTAACCGGGCCCAGCTAATAATTAAGGATAGGTGGTGATTGGTCACAAAAGTGCAAAGAGGAAAGGCTGACATCAAGAATATTTTGTGGACATGCGACAAGCACAAGATTAAATGGATCCAACGACAGAGAAAAAACCTAGGTAAAGCCTAAGTTTTTGAGAAATTTATTTGCTAAAAGGGAACCCGATTACTTCCTAACCGCTAACACATAAGTCAACCCCTTAACTTAAAATAAAGGCACATGCATTCAATTGGATCTTAAGTGTTCAAAAAGGCAATGAAGAAACAGAAGGACTGCCAAGGAACTGGGGTTTTACCATTTTGAAGAACTAGGTTAACCTGGTAAAAGGCCATTTCAAGATTTTTGTAGGGTGAGGATCAAATTTTTGTGACACAACTAGCACATAGCATTGTGTTCATGTCTTTCTTTCATCCGATTGACAATCAAAGGACCAATGGGTAATATAAACTCAATTTGCAAGTAGTACAATGTAGAATATCCAATCCTTGATAGATATAACTTCATCCTTATTTTCCATGTTTAGAAGTTGTCTTTGTTTATCTTTGACACCTTTGTCTTATACATCTTATGATCTTTTACTTAAGTCCTTCAAAATTTTCGTTCAAGAACTCTAGCTCTGATACCAATTGTTAGATAACTAAGAGAAGGGTGAATCGGTTAAGGCTAGTTATCCTATAGTCCCAAATACTCCCTGATGTATAAAACAAATATTTCAAATCTATTAATCAACTCAGGAAAACTTTAATTGTGCCTTTCTGTTCATCTACCAAATACCAGTAAATTATCTAGTGTATATACCGATCAAACCAGTAATAGTAATGTGTAAAGTAAAATAAAAATTTGTCACATCCATACACATATAACACTTTTATTTTTAATGTGGAAACTCTATTAGGGGATAAATCATTTGGGATCGGTAACCCAAAGATAATTTCACTCTTCTAAAGTGAGCTCAGTTAAGAGCTAACCCTGTTAAAGGTTATAATAACACACTGTAAGGTGTGACCTGGTTAGAGGGTTTATCACTATCATTTCTCCATGACCAAACATTCACTATGGGGTCAATAAGAAAACAATCAAAATTCATTGAATGTCATATTGAAATAAAAATACTATTAAGTCCCACTCGGTTAAGAGATTTATCTATAAAAATGGTTAGAATGCAACAGTAAATGATCTTATTCAAATACAACTTTCTTTACCGATTATCAGATCTATGCTAAGCTCAAAATACCTTTGACCAATATAATAAATTCAATCTCTTTGTATACTCCAACTCTATTCTGCTCAGTTAATTCCTTTTCTCTAACGCTCATTGTTGTTTGTAGATTTTCTCAGTTCTATCTTCAACCTATTGACTAGCTTCACATGTATAAAATCTTCTCATGCACATTCCATAGTTAATAATGAATCTCTTGTCTCCTTTTATAGACATAATAAACCATTTTCTTCTTAGCCATAGATTTTGCCTCTTAATCTTCACTATTGATTTTTTCGCTATAACCTTCCTCGAAACTTGTGTTTGTAATACATTTTATTCTCCATCACCCGATCATCCTTGAATTTTATCAGCCATTTGATCATCATAAAAAAATTTATCTTTAACCTCAGAATCATCCATAATTGTCTAGCTTATCATCTTTAGTCGACAGTCATATGTTCCATTTATTTCTTTCACTCGATCAATACCATGATGTGTCAGTGACTTCTAGCTCGATTAATACTATCCTCGGTATACACTACACTTTCCTAGTGTATACTAAGTTCTTTTACCAACCACATAAAATTTTTCATTCTTGATCTTCAATCCATAACAAAATTATGTAATACAATCAAATCACTAACATAATGTCATAGAATCATCAATAATTTACCCAATGAATACCATATCCATATCTTTCTCATATATCTCATCTTCATGTTACTATTCCATTTCTTCACCATTATTTCCTTCTTCAAATGTTTGTAGCTATCATGATAAGTACAGTCAAAACTAGTTGACATAAATTACAATATAATAACTGATTTAATGTGTCACATATACCTTAGTAGCTTGGTGACCATAAATCACTATCTTTGAAGTATCCAATCAGTTGTCAAACTCTTCCTTAAGATATTCAATCAGTTGTAGTCTATCATTTAGGAATTCACTGACTTGAATAATAATAGGCTTATTCACATCCCACTCTACATTATCAATCAAGGGAAATGAGTTCTGCAAGTAGAAAAATATACATACCAATAGAGACCCAAATTTGAAGGTGTTAGAGTTTACAACTTGGATAGTTCTCATGTTCTCCTCTAGTTGCCTCAACATTAATTCAGCTTATAGATCAAGTTGAAGAACCTTCTTCATGATTTTGTAGGCAATGTCAACAATGCCACAAGGAATACTATTTAGTCTACTAGATTGAAATAATTTGTATGAAATCACCTACACTCTAAATCTAGGCTCTGGGTTATCAATTGTTTTTATCCCCATTCCTCTACCATCCCATTCAGCTCTAGTCTCTTTCTCGATTTCATTCTTCGGTGGGTGTCTTAGGTCATTTTCCTTGTCATATATTAGGTATCCGATGACCATATGAATCACATCCTTTGTGATCTTTACTGGTTCATCTAACCACATTTTTCCATCATGTACTCAACTAAGTAAAATCTTGATCCATTCTATCTTAAATTCATTCGGGTAATGAAGTGCATTTGTTAACCCTTTTACTTCTAGGTGTTTGTGCTCATCTTTCAATTTCCCATCTTCACATAGCTCCAATAGGTGGATTGAAGCTCAAAATCACCCATCTCACTGATCTTGTAGTGTATATACGACCTAATATCCTTCACCAATAAAACCCTAGATAGTATAGATGAAAACACACCCTTTTCATCGATCTGTGCAACGATCTCCAGATGTAACTTGTAGATTAGTTCTTCATATGTTTCTCTCTTGATTAATGTCACTTTCTTCTCCTTATCAGCCTTCTATTGAACGGATTTTGAAGTAGAGGACATTACTGATAATAAATTAGGGTTTTGTGAAAATTGTGTTCAAATCACTCAGTTACACTTCAAACTTTCTTGATTAACCTTCAAATACTCTGTGAAAATTACAAATCACTGTAATAGATTGGAATCTAGTTGCATAAACTTCACTCTTTTAGCTCTAGTTCAATCTTTGAATGCAATATGAAAAATGAGTTGGATCATTGTCTATTTATACCCAAAAACCCTTTTCAACATAAATATGTTGCATTAAATGCTTCACCAACCACTACTTAGTTAACAATCATACACTCGATCATCTCCATTAGATACTTCAACTTGGTTAACACTATCAGCACTCGGTTGACTACACAACTTGGTTATCTTTACCATTTTCACCAACTGACAATTTCTTACTTAGTCTAGCTTTACCATCTATGCTGATTTCAAGTTCATAACATATAAGAACCTAGTGCATCTTAATTCATGCTGATTTGGTATTCATGCAATAGATATAAGGAACTGTTGTAAGATATAACTGATTAAAATTCACTTTCCATAATTACTTGATTTTCTTAAGTAGAAGTGGTGAAATCACCTAATCCAAGGGATGAGGTGTCACCAACTATTGTGCTTGTTCCTCCATTGTCTTCTATTGATCTTCTCCACATTTGAATCATCTTCCTTCTAATTCCATCAATAGTATTCTCGTTCATATCAACATTTGGTTCTGGTGCTCATTCTCTGCAATCCTTACTTAAGTGGCTAACCTTGTGACAGTGTAGATATGTCATTCCAAAAATTGCTCAATTTCTAGATCTTCCTCTCTAGTGTAGTCTCATACAATTTGCAACAATATGACCATATCTTCCACATGTTGTAGAATTAACCCAATTTTTGTAATCCCAAGTGTAAGAATTACCTTGTCTTCTCGGTTGATGGGTGTCATGCCCCGCAAGGGAACCGGGAAGAGAACAAAGATTCTCTTTGTAAAGAAAACCTAAGCAAAAATTTATTTATTTTTTTAAATTTTCAAAACAATAATATGAACAAAACCTAAACTTAGTTTCCTCCAAGGTTCCCTTTTATTTAATGCATGATTCATTTAAGGCCATTAAGTAAACTAAGAACAAGATAAAGTTCTCAAAACAAATTACATCATATCTTTAAGAAATACAAAATATTTTCATTTCAACTTTCCATTTAAACATCTATATTCCTAAGTATCCTTTATGAACAATATAACTTTTTAAAATCAAATAAAACTCATCTAAATACATTGCACATATACTACATAACTTGGAATGTTACAAAATCCTTTTTCTTTTCCAACATACATCTTAAACATAAAGTTCACATTTTCCTTTTCCCTTTTTCCTAAGTCTACCCATACATCATTTTGAATCACATCAATGATTACATTACATTCATCTCCTCATGGGAGGTAACAATAATTTTACAAAATGAAATATGATTACAAAGCCTTCATTCTTCAAAACTGGTACATAAGCAAGCATGAATCTCCAAACACTGCATCCGCCAAAAGATACCTCGATAAAAGATTTACCACCCAACCATGTGGATACCTAAAAGGCCCACTCCCCCGTGCTAGGAGATAAACACCAAGCCCACAAAGAAGTAACTTACTAGGTTTTTACAAAGGGTTGAATACAATTCCACAAATGAGGTTCACTTCACAAGGGTTCTAAGGTTTGGGTAGAGAATCCTAAGCAACAACCTAAGTGAGTGTCATCGCATAGCCCTCACCCCTTGGGTTGTCCTGGTACTAGCCACACTGGGCCCCGGCCCCCAAGTAGGCACATGCGGAATCGAATGCCTTTCGTACAGACAAACGCCATTCGATCGTACCTACGCATAGGTACCTTCTCCCACTCCCATCCATAGCCTTTACTAGCACTGATGGCATGGGCGAGGCACATTTAATCTTTTTAATGTTTTAACCCATTCCCATAAGTTTAATTAAGTTTTCACTTGTTAAATAACTCTTCAGTCGGTTATCCTGGTCTAGCCACTTTAGGGCCCCGGCCCCGCACTGAGAGCCACTCACTTAGGGGTTCTTAGGTTTCCTACCCTTAACCCACATGTCACAATCACATCACAAACATAGTAAAACATATCATAGACACATTTGTAAGACTGCATCAAAGAGTAGAAACTAATAAGATAGTTTATGAACGTTTAGGGAAATTAGGAACGTTTAAGGATATTTAGAATGTCCTGATCCTTTAGACAACCCTAACCCTAAACTACTTCCTAAACACATTCTAACCCTATTAAGGCATCTAAATGCACTGGACATAACCTCTGCCAAACACATTTAAGGTTTTCACAAATTTCCATACGCCAAAATAACGCTTCTTAGATTTCAGTCTAGGCCTGACATTTGACTAATCTTGAAATTTGGCTAAGTCTGGTTTTATGAAAATCTAAAATCTAAAAATCACAAATTTATAAACTAAACTATACTATGAAATTCCTACTAAATAATAACTAAATTTAATAGAAATTTCAATATTCCAAATTTAATATTCACTAAAAACAAACTACCACAAAATAATAAAAGAAAATAAAATAGATTTAAAGTCATTTTTAAATAGGCTATTTAGTATTTCATTATTTTATTTTCCTCCTACAATCTCTCCTTATTTTTCTCCTATATTTCCTCCTTATTATTTTCCTATAATTTTTCCTATATTTCCTCATTATTCTCCTATAATTTCTCCTATATTTTACTAAAAGTTTAAATGATTTTACTAAATGTTATTGACATTTTATTTTATTATATTTTTTTAAAAATAAAAATAAAACATAACTCAAATGTTTTATTGAAACATATATATTTCAGAAACCAAAATAATATTTATATTGTATAAACGTCACCAAATGAATTCATATTAAAATGTTAAAATGTTTGTATTGATAGAATATTAAATGACGGAATAATATAATAATATAGCATTTGTATTACACTAATACAACATTTGTATAATGTACAGACGATTGACAAAATAATATCATACTACACACACTATTACCAATAATGCAATGATGTTTCACATATTATAATAATACATTTAATACTTCAACATTCTGTAATAATACGTTATTGCAGAATACATTAATCTATCAACCGTCTGCAATAATATACTATTACAGAACACATTAATATATTCACCCTACACCATACAATAATAATACGACATTACACCTATGTTTTGCAATAATAACACACATACAGAAACTTTCAACCAATCTAAAAATCACATTCATACTATTAAATTAAACCTATTTCTCAGGATGGAATCCAACCTGGAGTCCTGCGGAATCCGGTTGATGAAGATGAATCCTTCCTCTCTGTCTCTTTCCAGCAAGCCTCAAACTCTTCCTGGATGAACTCTCCAGCCTTTATTTTCCAAAATCCAAATGCCAAACTTTTCTGAATCTCCCCCAAATTTTTCTCTGGCAATCATAATATATATCTCTATATATATATATATATATTTTCCTCCCCTCCCTTACACAAGAAATCTTCCGGTAAATAAAATGGAGGTGGTGGTTGCACGGGTAAACCAATTGTGCAACCATCCCAACCTCTCACCCGTTAATAATATAGTTAATAATATGGTTTGTAAAACCATTCCCGTAAGGGGTAATCATATTTTATTTAATAAGGTTTTAATTTTTTATTTTTTTTGTCTCCTAAATTTAAGGATGACAAAATAGAGAATATATTCTTAAATATTAATTTCCTAACTTACTTAGCCATGGTAATAGAATTTACCAATCCTATTTACCACTAATAAGAATAACATAAGAATAATTTCCTTCACACAAATAATTAATTTATTATATAATAATATATATTAATATATGTATTCATAGGCATATGTGTGCACCCATATGCTTATGGTACATATACCATAAATCATACACATTATTATTAATATTAAATATTAAAATAACATTATTATAAAATATATTATTTATTATTAATGATATTAAATCTCACGATTTAAATCACATACCAACTCGTTCACACTAATATGCATATACGTAACTTTTAATAATGATAAATTACTAAGTCATACCTATCAAAAATCTACTTACAACTTTGAACATGCCATGAAGACAAGACCTAGCTACCAGATCCACAAATCAACCAACTACAAGATCGCATAATGCCTCCACACAAGGGACTAACTCGACACCTCCCACCTAAGGGTAAAAGGATCAAAGGTGAGGTTTCTTCCTGTGGAACCTGGTGATATCTCCGTAACAACAACAACGATCAAGGATTTTGAGAGATCACTCAGACCTGTGAAGCCAGGTGGAGACGATACCCGGTACCTGCAATCCTGCATCACCAAGAAGAGATACATACATATACATATGGATATACAAATCAAATATATGCAAGTAGATGACTAGGATCGATACATCATGTGGACCTCAACTGAGTGAGTAACTATGACTTCGTCCTGAGTCATAAAAACACATCAGTCACATATCCATGCAACATAGAAGATCATGATAATGGTTAGTATTTAAATCATTGGGTTAGATCCATAAGACATATAAAAATAGATGATTTTCAAATCTCATAAACATATAAATGATATAACCATAAATGAGCATATTAATCATCTGATAAACATAACATCATCCATAAAGCATAAACGTAAATGTATAGTCCTAACCATCACAATAGAATGTCCAAATCAGAAAGTCCAAGTATCAGCATAGGAGAGGTATTACATCCTCCCCCCCTAGAGTTAGGCTTACTCCTGGAAGCCTACAAATAAATATGGATAGGCATCTCTAAGCCTAGAAGCATCTTCCCATGTGGTGGAAGACTCATCATTGGGGTCCCATTGGACACTTGCCTGCTCTATGGTTTGACCCCTGAGGGTCAGTGTCTGCTGCTCCAAAATGCGTACCGGCTCTAAGCTAGCTGCCCGTCCGCTACCTGTAATGCATTCCAATCCACCTTCATTGCCTAGCATTGAGATTGGGTTGGGAGAAGATGTACTGAAGACTTCTATGATCTATTTGGAGTTCAAACTTGTGACCCAACAGAAAGTGTCTCCATTTCACCAAGGCATGTACGACTACTGCTAGTTTGAGGTCGTGGGTGGGGTAGTTGAGCTCATGATCCTTGAGTTTCCTTGTCTCATAAGCCATGACTTTTCCTTCTTGCATAAGAACTACCCCGATCCCTTCTAGAGAAGCATCTATGCATACTACAAAATTTTTGGATGGTTCAGGAACTACCAAGATTGGGGCACTGGTTAATCTGTCTTTCAAGGTTTGGAAAGCGGCCTCACATTTTTCTGACCAAACAAACTTCTTACCCTTCCTTTGAAGTGAAGTAATGGGGTGAGCAACCCGAGAAAAATCTTTGACAAACCTTCTGTAATACCCGGCTAATCCCATAAAACTGTGAACCTCGGGAACATTAGTTGGAGTTGGCCACTCCACTATAGCTTGAATCTTATCTGGGTCAACAGCAATGCCATTTCCTGATATGAAATGCCCAAGATACTTAACCTCAGTTTGAAAGAATTCACACTTTTCAGCATTAGCATACAGTTGGTTCTCCCTAAGGCACTGCAATACTTGCCGAAGATGAACCTCGTGTTCTTCAAGAGTTTTGGAGTACACCAAGATATCATCTAAGAATACTATCACAAATTTTTCCAAGTAGGTTCTAAACACTCCATTCATCAGGCTCATGAATACGGAAGGAGCATTTGTTAACCCAAAAGGTACCACAGTGAACTCATAATGGCCATACCTGGTGCGAAAAGCTGTTCGATGAATATCGGCTTCTTGAATCTTGAGTTGATGATAGCCTGACTTGAGATCTATTTTAGAGAATACTTTTGCCCCCTTCATCTGATCAAATAGGTCATCAATGCGAGGTAGGGGATACTAATTTTTGATGGTAACCTTGTTCAGTTGACGATAGTCAATACATAATCAGAGGGATCCATCTTTCTTCTTTACAAATATCACTGGCGCTCCCCAAGGTGATACACTAGGTCTTATAAACCCTTTTTCTAAAAGTTCTTCTAGCTGAACCCTGAGTTCCTCAAGTTCTTGTGTGGTCATACGGTACGGAGCTTTGGAAATGGGTTCTGCTCCCGGCACCAAATCAATTCGAAAATCTATGTCTCTCTTAGGTGGCATCCCTGGAATTTCTTTTGGAAAAACATCCAAGTATTCTTGTAAAAGGGGGTGATCTAATGATATCTCCCTACTCTCTTCTTGATATAAATCCTCCATTGTGACTGCAAAAAGTTGGCATCCTTTGCGCATGCACCTCGTAAGCTGCATCACGGAAATCATGCGGAGAGAGATGGATGATTGAACCCCAATAATCTTCTTAGGTTTCCCCGAGTCATCAGTGCATTGAACACTTTTGTTTCGACAATCTAAAGTGGCTTTGTGAGCATCCAACCAATCCATGCCCAACACTACTCCATATGATCCTAAAGGAATCACTCTAAGATCCACTAAGGTAGAGAAAGGTCCAAGTTCCAAACTACAACTTTGAACGCAGGAGTCAGAGACTACTCTTGGTCGAAATTTTCTTATTGTGGCAAAATTTTGACCATCCTTTGGTGGAGTTTTTTGGTGGCATTGGTCAAAATTTTGACCAATGTTATTTAAAAAAAAATAAAAAAAATGTTACCTACGTAAGGTGAATTTAGAATTCTTTTCATTAACCTGTGATTCATGAGTAGCGGTTTACATAAACCCATCTCTCATGAGAATGAATGGAACAGTTACCACTCATTGGCTCTAGGTGATGCTTATGGAGGTGAAGCACCAAGACTTCCCGGGAGGTCATCCATCCCAGTACCACTCCAGCTCAAGCACGCTTAACTACGAAGTTTCCTCCATGGTTAAACCCACTCTGCTTGCATCCTCATTTGCAAAAACTTCACCAAGTGTTATGCCTTATGAACCATTCATTAGAAAGCCCCTTAAGCTCATCAATTAATAAGTAGGAGATATTTTCCACAGCAACTCAAATTGTGATATTGCTATCAACATTCAACTGTGTAGTTTTTTGAGTCAAACTCATTGACCCATGATTCATGAGTAGTGGTTCACATGAACCCATCTCTCATGAGAATGAATGCAACAGTTAGCACTCATTGGCTCTAGCTGATGCTCACAGAGGTGAAGCACCGGGACTTCCCGAGAGGTCACCCATCCCAGTACTACTCCAACTCGAGCGCACTTAACTACGGAGTTTCCTCCGTGGTTAAACCCACTCTGCTTGCATTCTCATTTGCAAAACCTTCACCAAGTGTTGTGCCTTATGAACCATCGATTAGAAAGCCCCTTAAGCTCATCAACTGGTTCGTAAGGTGCAACACTTGGTGAAGGTTTTGCAAATGAGAATGCAAGCAGAGTGGGTTTAACCAGGGAGGAAACTCCATAGTTAAGTGCGCTCGACTTGGTATAGTACCGAAATGGGTGACCTCTCGGGAAGTCCCAATGCTTCACCTCTGTGAGCATTAGCTAGAGCCAATGAGTGCTAACTATTCCATTCATTCTCATGAGAGATGGGTTCGTGTGAACCACTACTCATGAATCACGGGTCAATGAGTTTGACTCAAAAAACTACACAGTTGAATCTTGATAGCAATATCACAATTTGACTTGCTGTGGAAAATATCTCCTACTTATTAATTGACGAGCTTAAGGGGCTTTCTAATGAATGGTTCATAAGGCATAACACTTGGTGAAGGTTTTTCAAATGAGGATGCAAGCAGAGTGGGTTTAACCATGGAGGAAACTCCGTAGTTAAGCATGCTCGAGTTGGAGTGGTACTGGGATGGATGACCTCCCGGGAAGTCTCGGTGCTTCACCTCGGTAAGCATCACCTAGAGCCAATGAGTGCTAACTGTTCCATTCATTCTCATGAGAGATCCATTTGATAAAGCTTGGTGAAAGAACTTCAAACATTTTGAAGCATCTATTGGATTCTGTCACCCAAATGGAAGATGGATTTCGCAATTCAGAAATTCCCAGCCACCATCTTCAATAAATTTATCTGGATCATCTGTAATGGTCTTCAAAATTGGCCGCCAGTTCAAGTTCATTCTGCTTTCATAATACTTTATATCCATTGAGTTTAGCCATTCTTTGATGCCATCAAGAGAAGATTGAGGAATAACATCAATGCGGAGTACAGCCCACTTGAAGTCTTTGAAAACAATAGCCATATCAAATGCCTTTTGCCCAAGTCCTACTCTCTCAAGGTTAACTATGTCAATCTCACTAATGGTTATTACTAAGAAAGGAAACTCCACCAACTCTACCAAACAATTTACGGTAGGAACAATAAAAGTAGAGGCTTTGAAAGGAACTCCATGAAAACCTATCTCTCTAAATGGTATATCAAACTCTAGTTCAAAATCTTTTAGATGAGGCTGCTCCCATAGCTCTGTTACTCGTTTAACAAACCCTTCAAACTCTCCATTGATTTTATTTCTCATGTGCCTCTCTTGCTGCTCTTCCTCAATTTCATCGGGATCATACATGGACCTTCTTGCCCCTCCTAAAGTTTGGACCACGTCCATTACTTCCACATAAAATTGGACATCCTTAGTCTTCTTAGTTCCCACCATAATATGGTTATGCAAATGAAAATGAAGCAAAGTAATCATCTCCTTCTCTATTGGCTGGAAGAATGCGTGTTTAATATTTTGATACATGATATCAGCTCTCTCTTCTGCTCTCATGGTTGAATACAAAAATCCATTATAGTGGGCCTCCAGAGTTCTAGTCATCTTTCTTCCTCTTCCACCAAATGTTGGCCCGATCCACAAGTCTGCCAACCTAATTGGCTTTGTTTTTGAAAGCTGAAGTTTCTTCTGAGTCACTAGTGTAGGTCTCTCTACCTTTTCAGACTCTGTCATAGCTACAGACCGTCTGTGGGATTTGATCATTTGTACCACTTGGTTGATGATGCTGGGGCATCCAGCAGGGCACCTGAGCCCAGGAGTGGAATGGCATTCAGAGATGTTCAATTGCAATGTTAGACTCAATATTCAAAGCAAAATTCATAATCAAGTCTAAAGGTCATTGTAATGTAATAAGGAATAATGCTATAAAAGCAATGTAATAAGTAAAAATCCCATGTAATGAGTCAAAATGTCATGTAATGGTCATATAGGGTTAAGGTCTAAGTGGTTTTAGGTTTATAGGCATTAAATGGGTCCTTGACAAAGAATAGTCTCAATGACAGAGACAGAGGATCAGTCTTCAAAAAAGGAGCATTGATTGAGGATACATTACCTTGAGATTGAGATCTTCGAAAGGTTGCAGTCAAATGGAAGATTATAGTCTCAAAGGAATATAGGAGAAATTTTTGGAGACAAAACAGTGAGAGAGGCTTTACTCAAAAAATGCATCCAAGAAGGTGAGTACCTGGAAGATGGTTTGCTTCAAGGAAGTTAGAATTCTATTTCCTCAGTTTGATTGTTACAGTAGAGGATAGAGAGCAGCTGTTACAGGGTTCTTTTCTCTTGAGTAATTTGAACCTCAAAGGCAGAGCTCTTCTCATCTCTTTAACATTACAAGTGGCTATTTAAAGAAGATTTCTAGGTTTGGATGGTCCATAGTAAAATTTCCCAAAGAGTGTATTGAGTCTTCCCACATAACGTTTTAAGCTTGATGGGAACATAGGCAAAAAAAAAGTTTCTAATTAGATTTTAACAAAATTTTAGCCCTTCCATTATATTCATATTATTTAACATCTTCATAATCACCACTGTAGCTTGCAAGGTGATTCATCAAATTAAAAACAAAGCCTCCATGGCTTCTTACAACCTTTGAGTATTGTAAACTATAAGTAATATTCAGTAGAGAAATATAGCGAGGTAAGTGAGGACATTCATCATCATCATCATCTGCTTCTTCATCATCTTCAGTATCTTCTTCTTCCTTAACATTATACTTTATCGGCCTTCCTCTTGGATCATGTCTAACAACAAATGACCAACCCTATTTATGTGGAACCTCTGAGTAAAACACTTGCTCACACTGGCTTGAAAGAACATAGGGCTCATCTCCAACTGGCTCAAACAACCTTGTATTAATCATTGTAAATCCATTATCATGTTGAATAACAGTTCTATCTGGATCATTTTGATTCAGTCGTAGCCTGTACCATTTGACAACAAATAGAACTACTTTGAAGGAGTTAAAGTTGCACTCAATTATATCATCTAAGATGCCATAGTATTGATTTTGAGATTGTTGAGGATGTAGGTCATTTCTAGATGATATATTGGTGACCTCGAAAACTGCACTTATCCCAGAATCACAAGTTTTCTTTGTATCATCCAACTTTTTTATATGAAATTTGTGGCCATGATAGTACATAGCTTTGTGGTGCTTGACCTGGAATTTTTCAAGTGTGTAAATTATTTGTATCATGAGTTGATATGAAACATATGAGTCATGATCATTAATAAATTTGTATGTACCTGTCCACCTCTTAAACCATGTGCTAGATCAATTACCATTGGAGTAACATTGGGATCTCCATTATGATGAGCTTCTCTAACCAATGAAGCAACACCTTCCCATGTTAATGAACAACCATTTTGTTGACATCGTTCAATCCATACTGTCATCCAATCAAGATTGTTTGCAATATACAAATGTATTGCATCCCATTCTCGACCAGCTGTATCAAAAACATCTTAGATTTATTGCATCCGACTCTCGACCAGATTTATAAGAATTAATTAACTACAATAACATCTTAGATTTACCTCTCACTTTCCTCAATCTACCTTTGCCCATCAAGTGCTCCACTTCAAATTTTTTAATGGAGTTGGGATCCCAAATATGATCTACATGGATCTTTGCTGCAAACTTAGGAAGATATTCACTAATGTAAACCATGGTCTAGTATACCATATATCCCTCTACCATAGAACCCTCAGGATGTGCTCTCTGTCGAACGAAGTCTTTCAAAAATTTCAAGTGCCTCTCAACCATCCACATTGACCTAGTTGGTATAGGTCCGCACAATTCAATCTCCTCAACTTGATGTAAGAGGTAATGTTCTTGTGCATTGAAAAAAGTTGAAGGTAGACACTTTTGCATTTCACACATAAGAAGAGAAATTTTTCTCTTCCAGTATTTTATATCTTCTTTATTGATTTCTTTAGATGACAACCACCTCATGTATTTTCCAAGATCATATATAACTTGTTTGACACCGTTGGCAAAGTGGTGTGGGAGAGATAGAGGTAGAACATACTGCAATATTTGTAAAATGATCTCGTCAATATTTTATAAAAGAATGCAATGAAAACCACATGCAGTATACAAATATATAGTGAATACAAAGTAATATGAATTACCTTAATAAATATATGCCAATCGTGTGTTTTCATCCCTGGCCCAAATTCACTTTTCTTTGATATGAGATCATTTATGTTCGCAACAAATCCTGTAGGAAATCATATTTTATTTATAATTTCTTTTATAGCATTGCTCTGCTGCTCCGACAATAACCATGGAAGAGCACTTGTATCAATCTGGTCTCCATTTTGATTGGATTAAATAAAATTTTTCATTGCATGGTTGGATTCTTCAATGTCACTACAAATTTTGATGGTTTGGTCTTTGTCACGCCTTCCATCCAATATTTTCCATAATGTCTCTGTTACATTCTTTCCAATATGCATAGGATCAAACAAATGCACGATTGGGAGTTTCTCGTAGTACGACAACCTAGTAAATTGTGTAGGATACCTTTTGAGTCCTTTTGGAAGTTGGTCATTGATGCCTTGACGACCTTCACAAGCATCAATTACATCATCAGTAAACAAAACACAATATCAAAAGATAAATTTGAAACAAAACCCATCAGATGGAATGACATTACCTCGACGATTTATTTTATTGTATGCCAACTTCCATAGGCGAGGTGTCATTCTCCATGGCTTTGATGTAGTCTCTTCTTTCCCATTGAAAAGATGTTTTTCAGTAATTCAGTACTTATGATTTCTGTGGAGAAAGTGTCTATTCTCATCGAACACCTGCTTTCTCAAACTTTTTGAATGACGAGATTTTGTCTTTGGACCACAAACTGGACATGAAAATTTTCCCTTTGTCTGAAGACCTACAAGAGCATGTCTAATTGGATTAAATGTGTTAACTTTGTGTTAGCACTATAATATACCAAAAAAGAGGTGTTATGAAGAGAACATACCACAAAAATGTGTTAGCCCAGGGGCATCATGTATTGTCCATACAAGCATTGCATGGAATTGAAATTGTCTTTGTCCTATTGGTCTAGAGATGTCATACATAGTGACCCCATTCCATAACACCATCAACTCGTCGATAAGGGGCTCAATATATACATTGATATCTTTAACTTGGTACTTACCTAGTTGAATGAACAAAAACATTACATAATTATTATGACCATTTTGATGGATTATTAATAATAAATTAATTTAGATGACCATTAAATCAAAATATACCTGGAACAATCAGTGACAACATTATGTGCTCCCTCTTTATGGACAACCAAGGAGGAATGTTATTGTTGATAACAAAAATAGGCCACACCGAGTAAGTAGATCTCATCTCTCCAAACAGATTGACACCGTCCGCTGCCAATGAAAGCTTGAGATTACGAGGTTCTTCTTTAAAGTGTGGCCATTTTTCTTCTATTTCCTTAAATGCCGAGCCATCTGCAGACATTTGCATAATGCCATCTTGACTTCTATTGCGTGCATGGTAATCCATAAATTGTGCCAAGCTATTGCACTTGAATAATCGTTGCAGACGTGGAATAATGGGAATATGTCGAAGAACCTTGCGAGGCACCTTTTTTGTTATTCGATCTGATTGATATCTACTAATATAACAAATAGGGCATTCTGTTGCAAATTCATGCTGTTTATAATATATAATATGATCGTTCGGACATGCATGTATTGTTTGATATTCCATTCCAATATCTTTCATAACGGTAGATAATTCTCAGTACGAGCAAGGTAGGATGTTTGATGGTGGTAACAAACACTCACCTACCAACCTACGACCAAAAATATAATTTGTTAATTTAAAGAATATTAATTGCTACATGATTCATCCAATATTAATTGCAAGGGAATTACGACTAAAATAATGAAAAAAGATGACATACCTTAACATACGTGTCATTGCTACATTGGATAAACCATTCATAACCTTCAGGTTCACCAACAACAATATAGCGGCAAGAAGAGTTATTTCGGAGCCTTCATATAGGG
Source organism: Chamaecyparis obtusa (assembly GCA_027943335.1). Lineage (NCBI taxonomy): Eukaryota > Viridiplantae > Streptophyta > Pinopsida > Cupressales > Cupressaceae > Chamaecyparis > Chamaecyparis obtusa. The sequence goes on along the minus strand of BSBK01004178.1, from coordinate 1,940,066 downwards.
GCTCGTGTGCCTTCTCAAGTAAAGGTACATCAAGCTCTGCATCAACATCATCATCATCTTGATCATCGTGATCATATTGATCTTCTTCATCATCGTGGTCTTCTTCCATGATATCATTACCTTCTACTTCTATGTTCACACCTCCATGTTCCCTCGTTTGGAAATCCACATTCTCCAGATTGTCATGGTCCATAACATGAAATTGAGGGACGTTGACCTATATGAAAATGATGACCTTATATTAACCATGATCATGTTGTCATCATCAAATCATGTCTTATGTATTTTATAAAATATTAAAATACATACCAATGGATGAAATTTGTTTCCCCCTTCAATGTGACCATGTTGCCTACAATGTTCCTCAGCTGTTTTGATTAGATATCTTTGAGTCTTTAAGCCCTTACAAAGTTTGCAAGGACAATAACATTTTCCATCACCCTTTCTTTTTAAGTTAGACCATAGTCTAGCAATTGTCTCCCTATTTGTTTGTGCGTTGATATCGTCAGACATGGTCTTTCTTGAATGGAATGACTCGTTGGTGGAAGAAGGATGATTTGTTTGCAACCTGCTGATAAAAATCGTTAGTGAACAACCATTTTCTCAACCATTTTAATATCGAAAACATCATATGAAATATCTTTATCATTTAGATTTTAATGCTATATTTTAACTTTTAATCAAAATTATGTGTAATATAAGGACCCTATATCACCATTTTACTGAGAGTCAAGCATCAAGTCATCGGTAAGTTAACACAACTTGATATGAAGATCTGAAGATATTTGATACTTCCATCATCACCCATGACATAACTCTCAAGCCTAACATAAAGTCATTCATACAAAAGTAGCAACCTGTTAATTTGTTGATAGAACCCTTAATCTTCAAGGAAGTTCAAAAGTTACTTGCTGCAATGATAATTTTTCCTATCCGCCACTCCACTTGGGTGGAAAATTTGGTGCATGTACAGAAGAAGCAAGAGGAGATCTGTGTTAATTTTTGTAAGCTTAAAAAGGTGTTAGATTGGACACCCTAAGCCTCTGCATCAATTTTATGAGTTCACCTTTCAATAATGTTGAAGTGAGGTATTGGGCCCTCGAGAAATAAGCTTTCAGCTTGGTTAGATAATTCAAGAAGTTTAGACAATATATCTTGAGAAGCAATATATATGCCATTATGCCTGACCAAGTTGTCAAGAGATTGGTTATGTAGTCAGATTTGGGAGAGCATCACGAGAAATAGATGGCTATTTTGCAAGAGTTTGATTTAGAGATGCATCCTATGGGATTGGTTTAGAGATGCATCCTATTTGATTTTTGAATTTAGCCACTAGCAGTTCAAAATTTGAAATGTATGGGTCTTTGACCACTTGCATTCTTCAAAGGTGGCCACAACCTTCCGAATGTAACAAACTAATCAAATAGCGTTAAGGTTTTCTTTTAAACCTTTGTATATAAAGCGATGATGTCGAGTTTTCTTCCTGGTTCTTTCCTGATTGAGCTCTTTTTGAATCAATTTTTATAAATATAAATATATATAGTGGTTCTTCCACTTGTGTCTAAACAAAATAAAATAAAACAAGATACCCTATAAGAAAAGATAATCATCTCCATCTTATCTACACTGATTCTTAGAAAATAACATACTACACAATAAAAAATAACCAATAAATGATAATCATCTCCTTCTTATCTATGTTGATTCTTATCTCTTTTATATATAATCAATTTTAGAGAATGGAATAGTATGCAATAAATGATAATCACCCCCCTTATGAAAAACAAGATAATCATCTAAGTTCAATATTCTAAAAAACAAGATGCCACTTGCAATAAAGTGACCATCTCCCTTCTATGTACGATGATTCTATAATTGAGTAAACTCTAATTCACAAGTAAAAAAATTCATACTATAATTTAGAAGGTCTAATTCACAAGTAAATAAATTCTTGGCAGCTCCTACATAACAAATTTTTAAAAATATATTGCACATTGAATCAATTTAAACCCAAGATGTATTTAAATTAAATTAAAAAATATATTCAAATTTAGATAAATCAACATGATAGATCATCAATATATCACTAAGTCTACAATAAGCAACATTTTGTTACTTAATTCTTCCTTTGTTAACCCCATCTTCTCTTCTGTGAAACATAATAAACAATCACTAACAAGCTTCTAACATCTTGTATGTTTCCATCTTCTGCAATGACTACAAAATATCTCCTACAAAAAATTCACACAAAAAACTCAAGTATAAAAATTAGAAGCACTTTGAACTTAGATATATATTAAATACTTTTGGAGGAGTTATTTAAAGCTAACTACACATGTAAATGTGTGCACGATAAAAATGTGATATAAATAAACATACCTATTTTAGTGGATGTTGACATATAGTCATAACAATTAGAAATATTGAAAATGAATGTCTTCAAAAATTTTATCTTTGTCGTATACCTATGCAAAGATGGATGCAAAATATTGAAGCATATCGAGTATGCAATCTATTTGTCAAATGTTAAAAAAAAAAATAGATCTTTTAATCTCAAATCTATAAAACATCACATATCCCAAATAATAACCAAATACAAATTATAATTTTTTTTCAAATATGGGACAATTTACTCTTAGCTTTTTTGGATAAGTATCTTGCTGATTTTTTGGTTCCTCATGCCTCTCTTCTTTTTAAATCCAAAGACCAAGAAGGTAAAAAAAAAGAGAAGAAAAACCTACATCATCTCCATTTTTATTTTCTCATTTAAATGAAAATGAGGACTTTAGCATTCTCACCCCACAATTTGGAAATTTCTAAGTAGGAAGTAAGTGACTACTCCACTAGACTAAGCAGGATAAATGGATGCAAACACATGAATCCTTCCATCAATTCATAGATACATTAATTGTTACAATATTTTCAACTTGAAACTAATTAAATAATTTAATATTTTATCTTTCATTTGTAATAGAGCTCTAGTCACCTCCATCAATATATTAATAATTAGAAATAAATTTTCACACATATACTTTGTGCTAGCTCTTCAAATGAGGACATTGATATGCCTGCAAAGATCATAAATATAGTCATTGCACATATGCTAACAAATACTAAGCAAGGTTCTTATAAATATGTCTGTAATCAAAGATTCTTGCCTCTATTATTTGATAGTTATATCTGCCTTTCTCATCATGCCCAGTGAAATGAGGACAGTCTCTCTAAAGACAACATGATAATGTACACTCACTATAAGGATAGTCACAAATGAGGACAGTCACTGTAAAGACAACACGATAATGTACACTCACTATAAGGACAATCACAAATGAGGACAGTCACTCTAAAGACAACATGATAATGTACACTCATTGTAAGGACAGTCACAAATGAGGACAGTCACTCTAAAGACAACATGATAATGTACACTCACTTTAAGGACAGTCACAAATGAGGACATCTGGTGCAGGGGCACCTATCAAGTCAACTAGGAACACCTTGGAACAAGATGGAACCAGAAGATCAAAGGCATTCCTACATGTCAACTGGGATATTTTAAGGCCAATAATGGCATATTGTAATGAACAATGTACTTTGCCAGTCAAGAGTCATAAAATTCTTGATAAAGCCTATGGGCAACTTGATGTAAAATGGCCTAATGAGCCATAAGGGTGTCCTAGAGGGTGCTTTTATATTTTTTCATATTCAATAAGGTCTTGAGATCATTTTGAGTCAATAACATAGGTTAGAATGTCATAAAAGTTATAGAATGCATAGTTTATAAATTTGAATTTGAATATAAACGGTCATGTAGGCATTTTGGAGGGAAACTTAGGATTTAGTATTTGTTTGTTAAATAAAACATTTCTAACCAACTTGATCAGTTAGACAGGTGTATGTACACCTATATAAGTTGTGTTAACCTGATGAAAGGGGAGAAGGCATAGTTATGTATGGCAAAGTACAGGATTTGTACGGACAGGGCATAATTTAATGAAAATCTGAGATTTTCTTGCAAGATTTAAGTGTATTGGATGTGATAATCATTCATTTATGTTGGTAAGATATATTTAAGGGTTATTGAGTCACTTTCATATTATTTTGAGTGTTTATTGCAAGTTTATTTGCTGTTGTAACACTGAAACTGAAAGTTTGCTTTGATTCTTCAATGGTAAATGGGGGTACCATCCTATCTTTGTATATCTGATCCTTAGGATGGACCCTAGAAGCACTAAAAAGTCTATCTAACCATGAATAAACCAGAAAAGTGAAGTTTTGTAGGAGAATGTGAAAGAAATGCAAAGTTGATGGTTGTTTGGACAAGTTTGGGTACCCAAATACATGCCATATGTGTAGCAGCCAGACATCTGGCTTAACAAGGTATAAATATTATTTGATATTCTTCAATAATATGTTGAACTCATGGTGAACCATGAATTTTATGACCTGGAAGTGAGTGGAAGTGTTAGATTGGTGATACCCTAGGTTATAAAGGGTTTTAAGGGCAAATTTGGGGTTTTGGTAGCAAATGAAATCATAAAGTGAAATGGGTTGTTGAATCATCTAATTGGACACAAAATAGGAATGTCCTATGAATTTGGTGGCCTTTGGATATGTTTTTAGCACACTTGCTTTGTAAAACATCACTAATTCCTCTTGAAAAATAGTGACAGTCAAGGTTTTGGGGCACATTTTCCAAAGAAGTTGATACTGGTTTTTTAGTATGTTATAGTTCTCCCAAAAGGGTATCTAGAATGCTAATTTTTTTGCAGGTTCATTTGGATAAATTTTGAGTTATTTGGGTTATAACGCTGCTGGAGGACTAGAAAAGGGGCAATTAGGCCTATTTGACAGTTTTGAGAAAATTGCTTGCTAAGAATTGTTTGAAGTGTTGAAACTTCTTGAAACCTATTGAATCCTCTTTCTTAACACATCTAACACCATCTTTGAATGTTTGGAATCCAGATCTAAGGTTTTGTGACTATTTTGTCTTTGAGTGGCTTTGAAGCCTAATAGGAGTTTGTGGGTTTAAACAAGCATTTGATTCAATTCCATCACCTTTTGTTGCCACTCTGCATCAACATCGATCTTATAGTGAGTGTACATTATCATGTTGTCTTCACAGTGACTGTCCTCATGTGTCATAATATTAGAAGTTCACAAAATTATTTTTGTGAACTGTAATATTATTTTTGTTTTGTAATTTTTGTGACCTTGTGTAATTTCACAAAATGAGAAGTTCTCACAGTGACTGTCCCTTGTGTAATTGCCACTTCAATGAGGACAGTCACTGTAAAGACAACATGATAATGTACACTTACAGTGAGTGTACATTATCATGTTGTCTTTAGAGTGACTATCCTCATTTGTTGAAGAAGAAAAGCATTAATGTGGCTGAATAGCAATACATTCAAGTGGCAATTACACAAGGGACAGTCACTGTGAGATGTCCTCATTTGTGACTGTCGTTACAGTGAGTGTAAATTATCATGTTGTCTTTACAGTGACTGTCCTCATTTGTTGAAGGAAAAAAGCATTAATGTGGTTCAATATAAATGCATTCAAGTGCAAATTACACAAGGGACAGTCACTGTGAGATGTCCTCATTTGTGACTGTCCTTACAGTGAGTGTACATTATCATGTTGTCTTTACAGTGACTATCCTCATTTTTTGAAGGAAAAAAGCATTAATGTGGTTCAATAGCAATGCATTCAAGTGGCAATTACACAAGGGATAGTCACTGTGAGATGTCCTCATTTGTGACTGTCCTTATAGTGAGTGTATATTATCATGTTGTCTTTAGAGTGACTGTCATCATTTGTTGAAGAAGAAAAGCATTAATGTGGCTCAATAGCAATACATTTGATCAAGTGGCAATTACACAAGGGAGAATCACTGTGAGATGTCCTCATGTGTGATTGTCCTTGTCACAAATGAGGACATCTCACAGTGACTGTCCCTTGTGTAATTTCACAAAATGAGAAGTTCTCACGGTGACTATCCCTTGTGTAATTGCCACTTCAATGAGGACTGTCACTATAAAGACAACATGATAATGTACACTTATAGTGAGTGTACATTATCATGACAACATGATAATGTACACTTACAGTGAGTGTACATTATCATGTTGTCTTTAGAGTGACTATCCTCATTTGTTGAAGAAGAAAAGCATTAATGTGGCTGAATAGCAATACATTCAAGTGGAAATTACATAAGGGACAGTCACTGTGAGATGTCCTCATTTGTGACTGTCCTTACAGTGAGTGTACATTATCATGTTGTCTTTGCAGTGACTATCCTCATTTGTTGAAGGAAAAAAGCATTAATGTGGTTCAATAGCAATGCATTCAAGTGGCAATTACACAAGGGATAGTCACTGTGAGATGTCCTCATTTGTGACTGTCCTTATAGTGAGTGTCACTTTTAATTTGTTGATTCTAATAAAAGAAAATAACACCAAATGTGTAACCTATTCTTGAAATCATAACAGTTTGATGCCAAGCTTTAGACAGCTAAAGTTTGAATAGATTCCCACATTCTATTATAGGTTCAAACGATTAATGACTCCAAGCACAGTCACAAATTCAACTGATAATTCCAAATCCCTCAATTTGGTAACAGAAAATATAAATTTTAGACTACTAATCGATGACTGTAATTTCTTTACACAATCTACCAAACTTAGCTTGTGATGTTTTCCGGTTCTGTTTCTTACCACAGGCAAATATAACTTCTGTGTTTACAATATATGTATATTCACTCTTTTGAACATAACTCTCTATGTTACAGCTGATCACAACTTTAACTTGAAGATTTGTATTTGATTCTTCTTATTTTCTCTATTTCTGCAATGTGAACAGAGCAGGCACAATGTGTTCTTCTACAGGTATTGATAAGGCTTGTGACTTTACCTCTTTAACCACTAACTATCACTACAAACTTCTATAGGGAATCTTTGAGTCTATTTGATCAATTTAAACTCGGTTCCATCTGGAAGTTTTAGCAGTGGTTTGATGAGTGGTTGCAATCGGTAAAAGATTTTGTAAGCCTAGCTTGACTTTTGGCTATCGAACTTCCCCACTTTAAACATTCTTTCACAGCAGATGATTCTTCACAAATTCAGAGTATCCTCAATCTGGATTCGATAGATTGTCTTTACTGTTAATATCTAACATTCCTTTGAGACTGTGCAATCAAATTCGACTGGTATTAAACACCTATTTACCACTGGGTTGTATTCACCCCTTTTACGGTCTAGGGTATCCAAAAATATGTTCATCTAATTGACTCATCGTTTGTTTTCTTGTTTATTATTTATTTAGGGCACAATTTGCGAATTGTTCACATAATGTGTGCCGATTAGGCACCGATTTGATTACACCTTTTATGCACTAGTTCGGGCATCGGTTCTAGAAGCAGCCAATTGCTTCCCATTTTCTGTGCTTAATGTTTCATTGTTTACATCTATCCTTGGCTTGATCTCCATCCAAAGGTATTGATAACCATTTGGGGAACCGCAAGTCAAGGATTTGACATATAATCGAACCCGATATACCGATTCTTGCAAGCTGTGAAGTCTAAAATGATTCTATGCAGTTATAACAGTTCAAAACCTCTTATAATACAAACTGGATAAAATCACAGTTTTATTCAACACAGATTCCACAGTTTCATAAAACCAATAAACTATGCCCTAACATATTTTATTGAAACTTCGATAATGCTTATTAAAGTTCTGTCACAGTCTAACAAATTTCATTACAAAGAAACTCGATAGCAACACAATGTTCCACACTGGTTACTGTCGCCAAAGCAACACAAAGATGTGAAGATTTATTGCATCTTTCTTAACACTTTGCGGGAACAGTAAAACCATATAACAATTTAGAAAAAAAATAGAATTAGAGACAAAAAATTCATACACAGTTGTCCCCGCCTTCTCGCCTGCTCCCGCCCGCTGTCGCCCGCATCGAAAAAGAAAGGGGTAAAGTAAAAATGAAATGCATCTTCTTTTTTTTTTTTACATTTTATCCCCGTATTGGTCAAAATTTTGACCAACACGGGGATAAAAGGAAAAAAAAGAAAATTTTAAGACCATTTCCACTTTGGTCGATAAATTTGGTCAAAATTTGACCTCAAATCTACTAGTGTTTTCAGACTTATCTAAGATTGTTGCTTTAGATGCATCAGATACTGTAGATCTCTATAGTTTTTGTTGACCATTAGTGTTTCAAACTTAGTCATTTATCTAGGCAATGATGGTTGGTCATTAGTGTGACTAAGTCATTTTGTAAAGGCCGAGTTTTGTATTGTATACTTACCAAGTAGTAGTACTGCCGAGTAAAGTCATGGTCACTATATGTTTGTAATATGTAGAAAGTATAGTTATTGTCGAGTTACATATATCAATGATTACCGAGTGACAGAGAAGTTCAACCGATGCTGAGTATAGTTAATGCCGAGTGCTAGGAATAACTTTTACTGAGTTAGCCAGAATTGACATACAAGTTTGGAATGGCACAATGATCGAGGTAAACCATTTTTGGTGATAATAATGTTTGTATTTTTTCTATTGAGGTAATTATGCATCCATGTTATTATCATTGATCCCTATGTAAAACCTAGAGCCAATCATAAAATTGTATAGTTTAGGCGGCAATAGAAATAAATCTGAACCGTAGATCTTGAAACGGTAAATTTTTTTTGTTGTTATATAAGGGAAAGATCTAGATCAGAGATAAGTGTGTGAATCAGAGAAATAAGATTGAATTAGTATGAGAAAATGATCAGAGAAGTATATTTAGAATAGCGAAGTATATAGATAGAGTTCAGTGATCAAGCTAAGCAGTGAAAGGATAGAATCAAGAAAAGATCATATAGAAGAGATCAAAATATAAAGTAAAGAGGAGATCTATAATCTTCATATTAGTGCAAACCAAAAGATTAGGTACTGAGACATTTTGACCAGTGTATCAAGGTAAATCTCTTAACCGAGTAGTCTTAGCAGACTTTTTGTAAATCTCTTTACCGAGTGCTTACTTTATTGTAAGTTTATAAATCCTTTAACAAGGTAGACTATACAAGTCTTTTAGCTTTTAATAAGCAGAACTTTCAGAGGGTAGATCATGATTTGATCACATTTTATAAGCCTTAATAGGAAAATCTTATTACTACAGTAGTGAAGATTTGTGGGTGTCATCCCCACCCCAGTTTTACCTTTCAAGGGTTTCTGGGTTACCAAAATCTTGGTGTTATGAGTAATTTCATGTATGCTGCTTTATATGTTTTGTTGCCTACTATGATCAAGTTTTGTTTTTGTCATGCATCAAGCTTTATCAGATCAAAAGGATAAAAGTAGGTAATATCTGATTCACCCCCCCCTCCCCTCTCAGTATTACTTTCCCACTTATACTTCCAACAATTGGTATCAGAGCATCAAGGTTTCTCTTAAGGAAGTCTAACCACTTGAGGAAAAAGATCTTAAAATGGAAGCTTATAAATTGGGGAAGATCATAGAGAATCAAAAGATTGAAGTACAACTGGCATTGCAGCAACTGGAAGCTGCCAGAGGAGAATTGAAGACATCTTTGAGCAAGAGAAGAGAGATCGAAATCCAACAAAATGAGCCACAATACAAAGAGGAAGACATCTTTAGACTATTTGACAATGGTAACTCTGTTGAGAGTGATAAAGCTATAAAAGAACTACTGGAGAAAAATACCATATGAAATGATGACATCAGAACTCTAAGGAGAGAACAAGAAATTCAATTTTTTAGACTTTGTGAATTAGTGGAACAGAAAAATAAAGCTGAAGATGATAAGATAATGGTTGAGGAAGACAAAAGACAAATTGCAATCAGACTAGATGAAAGAACAAGTGACATGCAAAGATTGACTAATAATCAACTAGACATGGTAAATCAGCTACTGATGGTTAATCAGGAATTGGGTAGAAAAGATATGGAAATCAATCAACTAAGGTCTGAGAATGATTAGTTGAAACATGATTTGAGAATTGAAAAATAAATCAATGAAAGGATGAACAAACCCAATGAAGCTACAAAATATTTTGAAGAGCTGTTAAGATCACCTAGAAGATCCAGTGATAGATCTGGACTTGGACTGAATGAACATTCATCTACTGAAGAAGGAGAATCATCAATGAATGGAGAACTAAAGATGGCTAAACCAAAGAACACCAAGCCCACATGTCATCACTGTGGAAAGCTAGGAAATACAGCCAATATATTTAGAAGCAAATATGGTAAGCCTGATTCTAAGCCTAAGGTTAATAGACATTGTTTTAACTGCAAGAAGCATGGACATCAAGCACATGAATGTAGATCCAAAGCTAGTAATTCATCCACCTCACCCAAGTTTCAAGGAATTTGTTTCAATTGTCAGAAATATGGGCACAAAGCATTTGAATGTAGATCTAGACCAAGGTGGTCATCAAATGAGCAAACAAAGCCAGTCACAAAGCACAACTATTACAATTGGGATTACAACACCTAGTATAATTGCCATTATTGTGGCAAGTATGGACACATCAGAGAAAATTGCATGAAGACTTACTTTAGTGGTAAATCTAAAAGCTGGATGAATGGAAGCATGGTCTGTTACAAAAGTAACAAGGTTAGTCACTTAAAGAAAGATTGTAGATCACCTATGCCGAGCAATGAAAATCAAAATGAAGGTATCCGTGAGAAACTGAAGAGTCAGATGGAAAAGACATGGAGGAAGAAAGAAGAAGAGAATTCAAGTGAAGCTAGCACATCAACAATCACCCAATCCAATGGATCGGGTGATCACACTTCTTCTAATTAAGCTTGAAAGGTATGTTCAGAATTGAGTCTTGCAAAGCCTTATCTTTCATCAGTTCCTAACATAGAAGCGAGCAAAAGTCCACATCAGCATAGATAAAGATGCACTAGGACATATGTGAGAAAAATAGAAAATTTCAATTTTGATGCCGAGCATCAGTGTCAATGACTGAGGTATCAATGTATGCCGAGCACTTGCTATGGCTGAAATGCTATGTAGGCTGAGCTGTATCACAATGGTTATATCGACCAAGCTTGTGAGTTTTCTGAGACAACTGTAATCTACCTAAATATGTATGGAGCATTAATGAGGCCCTAATCCTATTTTTTTGGATTCTATAAAGCAGAAAGTTGTCGTTAATTTCATTTCACCAGGCTATTCGAGATTTCAGAGAGAGATTTAGAGTTTGAGAAACCAGATTAAGAAAAGCAATTCTGAATTCTCTTAGTGTGCCATCGGCAAAATTCATCTATAGGGTTATTGACAAAAAGGTACTTTACTGAGAAAATATTTTCTTTTCAAAAATTACAGTTTAAAATGGCATCATCTTCATCCGCACCAGTCAAGAAACAAGGGATGGAAGTTTTCAATGTGCAACTTGTAAGGATTGAAGTTTGCAAACTAAGGGTATTCAAGACAATGTCAAAAAGTGTTGTCAGAGGAGATTTGAATGGAGCCCTATCTTCTATTCCAGAGAATGTGTTATTGATGAACAACTTTAGGTCTTGCTATATGTGTAAAATTGGAGAAATTGGTGATTATGAGATCAGGGAAGCATATGACAAACTATGTGTCAATGGAGTGCTGAAGCCGAAACATAAAGTAGTTGCCAATCAAGGGTTAGTGCATGCCCTAAATTTTTCACAAAATTTCAAAGTGGAATGGATCAAGATCATTTTGGTTCGAGTACACGATATGCAGTTATGGTTGGAAGACAGACCGGTGAAGATCACAAAGGAAATGATACACAAGGTCACTGGTTACCCTACAATTGACAGAAAGAGAATGATGAAATGTGCAGGAAAAGAGGATATTCAAGAAAACACCTAGGCATTTTGGAACAAACGTGGCATGACAATTTCCACCATTATTGATCTAGAAATTGACTTCATTGTTAGAGTCATCTCGCACAAGTTTTATCAATCCAGTCAGTTGGACAATGTCCCCTGTATGGTAGTGGACCAGGCATGGAAGATAATTAAGAAAGGGCACACATATGACCTTGCTAAGCTCTAGCTGACTCAACTTGCTGAGAACTTGAGCTCCATTCAGACAGCGAAGAACTCTATGTAAGTTCGGTTCCCTACCGATCTGTATATTCTTTTATGTCAAGAAGTGTTTTCCTACACATGGTGATGTAACATGGGATAAGAAGAAGCCCATCACAGTTCAAATAAATGATTTTATAAACTAGATTGGTGATGATTTTGAAGGGATTATGGATAATTATTTCATTGAGTTTAAGAAGAAGATGAGAAATAGGACTAGAGTCCCTGTGTCTTTGATTGAGAAATACAACAAAGATATATGTTTTATGGTAGACACAGACTTTACCTATGCACAGGTAGTCCTACCTAGGGTTTCATGGTTAATGCCATTACCCTATGAACTCAACATAGATGAAGCTACTACAGCAATCACAACCCTCTTAGCTGAGGAAATTGATACAAAGGCACCTTACTTTGGAACATTTGAAGAGGCCAAATCCAAGATCTCTTTGGGATTATTGATTGCCACCACTAAGAGGAAAAGAAAGAAAATAGTGAAAAATCTGGAAGAGTATGTTAAAGAATCTGAGAAGGATGCACCATTAGAGTTGACCCAAGGATTGGGAGAAGATGAACTGAGTGTAACTAGTAGTAGTGAGAAAGAAGAAGAAGAAGAGAAGAAACCAGTAATTGCCGAGTCCCCGCCAAAGAGAAGAGTGTTGAAACAAAAAGTGTTAGTGACACCATCACTAAGGCCTCAGACTAGAAGAACTACTACCAAGACTCCAAAGAAGACTCCTGCATCTACTAAGTAAAAATCAGCTCAACCTAAGGTAGTGTTGACCAAGGCTATGAAGAAGCTGAGAAGGAAACTTGTTTTAACAGAGGATGATGAAGAAACAGAAAGTGATGAAGCAATAAAGGGGAAGGCTACACAACAAGGTACACATCAACTCATTGTTGATGAATTATGTCTTAAGATTACTAGCACAATAGCAGTAGATGAGGTGAAAAGATTAAAGTTTGGAAAAATGAGCATTGGAGATAAAGAGAAAGTTGAGGATGCTATTCTTGAAATGTTATGCATTTTTAAGATATTGCCAATTGAGATTGAAAATAGAATTCCAAAGGAATTATGCAACAAGGTCGCATAGAAATGGGAGTATGCTCTGCAAATAGAGAAGGAAATCAGGGAGAGTACACTAGCACAAGTTGAATCCACTATCACCCTGCAGACATCAAACATACAATTGAGCAATACATAGGCAAGTTTGATCCTAAACTTAGAGCCTATCTCATTCTTCAACATAAGGTTGAAGAGGTTGTGAAAGAAAGTTTAAAAATTTGGAAGGTATTGTATAGATTGTTACCCGCTCTGACTGAAGAAAAGGATGAAGGACAGAATGAAGGGAATGGTGCTACCACTTTAATAGTTGTTGAACCTGACATCAAGCAAAATAAAATGGAGACTGATACTCCTAAGGAAGTGAAATCACATGATACATTTGAGGTTCACATTGTTGACATATCAGAGGAGAGTCCTATTAAGAATTCATTCTTAACTGAGGATGATTTAAAGAACATGAAAGCAACTGACACACCCCTACCTAGTAGCAACATTGTACTATTGCAAGTCATGGATTATCCCTCCATTATGAGCACACAATCTGCTGATGATAATCCTACTCTACTTGGAGTTTCTATTGTTGATCAGTTAGTCGGTACAAGTCTTACTAAGGAACCCATCAAGTCAGTACCACTAACTCAATCTACCGAGGAAGAAGTCAAAGCAGAAGACAACATTCAAAGTCCTCCTAAGGAAGAACACAACATAGAAGAACAAGGAAGCAAATTAGATAAACAAGTTGTTAGCCCTCATGATGAGGAGAAGGAGAAAGGAGATGAAGACATAAAAGGAAAACTCATTGAAGAACAAGAACCAAAGGAAAAAGAGGCAATAAAAGCTCTTGTATAGATGCCGAGTGGAAGCACCCCACTGAGAGCACAAAAGGAGAAAGATGAAGTAACAATTGATGAAGTAATTGTTATTCCTAAATGGGATACAGACAATCTTTCTTATGACCAACTATAGATAATGAAAGATTTGTTGACAAGAAAGAGCAAGCAAGCAGAACTTTGAAGAGAGCATCAAAAAAAATAGGTTCTTCATGAAATTAAAGATATATTTAATGAAGTATATGACTTATCAGATGTAAATAGTTCGATTCCCATATTGGAACAACTTGTACACATTGTTCAGAAAGTAAATAATGAAGTTAGCTGTGCAAGTGATAAGTTATTTGAATAGTCAGAAAGGAGGTTTGAAGTCAAAATGCTAGACAAGATATCTACCGAGATAGTAGTAAAATAGGTTGAGCTATCCAATTTGGTAAAGGAGACTGAGGGATTAGTTGTGAATGGACAGTCTCTATTGGCCAAGATATGTAATGTTGAACTATTCATAGAGGAAAATCAATGATTTCTTGAGACCCTCAAGCAAGAAATCAAAGCTACAAGTCAGTCCCTGACCTTGGATGTAGACACCAGTGCTGCCCATTATGTAAAAATTATGCAGACATAAGGTAAGTTAGCCAAGCTGATGGCTAATGATGGCAAGATTCATTCTCGCCTGCTCTCTATTCAAACTATTTTAACACCGCATCTAGAGGCTATACAGAGAAAATTAGCAAAGGCTAAAACATTGATCCAGAGTGATCCACATCTATCCACAGCCGAGAGCCTTATCAGTTTAGCTACTGATTTAGAAGTGCAAATAGAAGTTTTGAACCTTGCTTCAACTGCTTGGACCGATGCACTCTACATGATCACGGTGCACATAAACCTTTTTTGGAGAAAATTTGTGAGCTACCTACTAATGAAAAGATTAGTTGTGTAAAAAACAAGGGGGAATCATCATGACACGAGTCCGAACAAGGATAGAACAGGGATAGGTAACAAAATTTTGAATGTGTATATATATCTTAGGGGGAGTATTAGGCTAGTACAAACATATTTTTGTAAATTGTGTATACCAATGTCATGACAAAGTGTTTTTGCCACTAATGTCAAAGGGGGAGATTGTAGATCTCTATAGTTTTTGTTTACCATTAGTGTTTCACACTTAGTCATTTATCTAGGCAATGATGGTCAGTCATCACTGCGACCAAGTCATTTTGTAAAGGCTGATTTTTGTATTGTATACTTACCGAGCAGTAGTACTGCCGAGTAAAGTCATGGTCACTATATGTTTGTAATATGCTGAGAGTATAGTTATTGCCGAGTTACATATATCAATGATTACCAAGTGACAAAGAATTTCAACTGATGCCGAGTGCAGTTAATGCTGAGTGCCAGGAATAACTTTTACCGAGTTAGCCAGAATTGACATACAAGTTTGGAATGGCACAATGATCGAGGTAAACCATTTTTGGTGATAATAATATTTTGTATTTTGTCTATTGAGGTAATTACAGAGGTAATTACACATCCATATTATTATCATTGATCCCTATGTAAAACCTAGAGCCAATTAGAAAATTGTATAGTTTAGGCAGCAATAGAAATAAATCTAAACCGTAGATCTTGAAACGATAAAACATTTTTGTTGTTATATAAGGGAAATATCTAGATCAGAGATAAGTGTGTGAATCAAAAAAATAAGATTGAATTAGTATGAGAAAATGATCAGAGAAGTATATTCAAAATAGAGAAGTATTCAGATAGAGTTCAGTGACTGAGCTAAGGAGTGAAAGGACAAAATCAAGAAAAGATCAGATATAAGAGATCAAAATATAAAGTAAAGAGGAGATCTGTAATTTTCATATTAGTGCAAACTAAAAAATCAGGTACTGAGACATTTTGACCAGTGTATCAGGGTAAATCTCTTAACCGAGTAGTCTTAGTAGACTTTTTGTAAATCTCTTTACCAAATGCTTACTTTATTGTAAGTTTATAAATCCTTTAACAAGGTAGACTATACAAGTCTTTTAGATTTTAACAGAGTAGACCTTTCATAGGGTAGATCATGATTTGATCACATTTTGTAAGCCTTAACAGGCAAAACTTATTATTGTAGTAGTGAAGATTTGTGGGTGTCATCCCCACCCCAGTTTTACCTTTCAAGGGTTTTTGGGTTACCAAAATCTTGGTGTTATGAGTAATTTCATGTATGATACTTTAAATGTTTTGTTGCTTACTATGATCAACTTTTGTTTTTGTCATGCATAAAGATTTATCAGATCAAAAGGATAAAAGTAGATAATATTTGATTCACCCCCCCCCCTCTCAGTATTACTTTCCCACTTATACTTCCAATAGATACACTTCTGGATCCTTCAGATAATTCTTCAATCTCTTCTTCTTGATACTGAGTCTCATTTTTATGAAATTTTAATTCCTTCCTTTTGTTCAATGACTCTCTCAACTTTTCCTTGATGTCCTTAAGTTGTTCTAGGAGAATCTACATCTCTAATTTCTAGATTTCAATTATCTTGTCAAGCTTATACCTTTCCATCTTTAAGGATCTTTCCTCTTCAGTGATTAAACTTCTTAAACATGAGAACTAGCTCTGATACCAATTGTTGGGATTATGGAAAGGTGAGTTACTAAGAGGGGAGGGGTGAATCATTAACCCTAAAAAATTTTTGATTTTAAAACTTAAGATAATGTCTTTCATTAACCAACTATCATTTTCATCATAACCATTCATTCATAAGATAATTGAAATATGAAATGCTTTTAATCTAACAAGTAATCATTCATGAAACTTCATACACTTGACACATATATTTTGGTATCATAGAAACCCTTATTAGAAGGTAAAAATGTGGTGGGATGACACCCAAAAAGCTTCACTACTACAATAATAAAGTTACCTGTTAGGAAATACAATTTTGATCACTTCTTATGATCTTACCCTATTAGGAGTAACATTTAAGACTTGTTAAGATCTATCTTGTTAGAGGATTTTAGCAACATTGTTAAGTGTGTGCTCTGTTAAGAGATTTACAAAAGACAGTTAGGTCTACTATGTTAAGAGATTTTATTTGCCATAATTGTTAGAAAGTAATAGTATATTGATCTGGATGTTGCAACTTGCTTTGCTGAATATAAGATCTTCTTAGATCTTAACTGATATCACCTTTCTGTGATAGATTTGTCCTTCAAATATTTCTCGGTAGCCTATGGTTTGCTTCTTATTTGATTCTGAATACTCATTCAATGCTTAGCTTTACAACTTTATCTAATCTTCAGATGTCCCCTATAGGTGGCTACCTCACTTCTCTAATAAAAATAATCTGACATCTTCAAAATTCTTATATCATTAAGATTTTACATAATTAGGGTTATAGAATCATCTAGAAAATACTTGATCAACAACCCATATGAATGACCTAAATAAAAAATGCATGGCGATCATCACCAATCAATTATTATATCTCCAATGAATCTTTACTTCAATTTATGTAAACCATTTTCTATCTTGGTATAAACCATTTGCATTTTTTTAGTGTCATTCTAAACTTCTATGTCATTCTTGTATCACTCGATAAATATTGCATTCTTGTCTCGATAAAATGTCAATGCTTGGTAAACATGTATACTCAGTTATAACTATACTCAATAATCATCTGGTTCGGTGTCTGTGCTTGGTCAAGTCTGTGCTTTGTTAACTTGTCTTCTTCCTTATTCTTTTCTCAGTTACTATACTTGTTTTTTTCACTGACTTGTCTATTTTCTTCCCTACTGACTATATGTGTGACACTAATGAAAACTCTTAATCTAATTGTGTGTAATCATTATGTCTATTGAAAGCTATATAAGTAGATAAAACTAGTGCCCTATCCTTAATTCTACCTCGAGTATTACTAATTGAGGACATGAGATCATTCATTCAATGCAACATTGTTGAATTAGGAGATGACCAGATGAAAGAAGAATACCTATAAATGTGAGAATGGAGAAATGTAGGATGAGTTGAAACATCTTTGGACGAATGGTTTGATGCACATTCTGGACCTACCAAAAATACTCGAGGAGGAATGGATTCAATATGTGATGAGTCGGTTCCATGATCAATTCATTTGGCTGGAACAACCGATCAAGGTCACAAAGGACTTGATTTATTTGATCATTGGATTATCAATAGATGGGGAACCATGTACCCTAAGGCAAATATCAATGTAGATGGTGGCAAAGCTCACAAAATAAAAACAAGATCACCGAGTGATGATAATATATGACATTAAAGATTATGATATTTTATTTTCTTCAATGGTTTTCATATACAAGTTCTACCAGTCAAGTTGGTTGAACAGTGTTCCATGTAGATCTATTCATGCCTCATACAAAATTGTGAAGGAAGGCATAAGATATGACCTAGCGGATATGGTCAGAACTCAGTTACTGGATGATATGAAGAGGATCCAAACTAACAAGAAGAAATATTTAAAATATGGATTGTTGTTGGTATGTATGTTTTTCTATGCTCAAAACTTCTTTCCTTGTAAAGGAAATGTAACTTGGAAAATCGATAGGCCTGCACTGTATCAGATTAATGAATACATCGGTGAACTAGGTGAAAAATTAAATAATGTTATGTGGGGATAGTTCAAATACTTTCAAGATAGAATGCATACAAGGTATAGGATTCCACCTCACATGGTAGAGAAGTACAGGGACACAATTTGTTTCCTAGAGGATACTGACACATGCAAAATTTAAGCAGTAGAACCAAGAGTTTCATGGATACCAGTAATGGGTTATGAAATATATGTACACTTGTTAAAACTACACATAGATGTATTATTTTAATTATCGGTTTACAAGAATGTTAAGAGATATGGAACATATGAAGAAGCATATGATAGAATAACCCTAGAACACAAAAAACCTAGAGTGGAGAGGAAAGTGAAGAAGATTATAAGTTAATTGGAAGAAAAATTTGGAGTAGGTGAAGGTACTAGGTAGTAGTTCCACTACAGAGAAGAGGAAAATTCAAGATTCTTATGCAAAATGGAAATCAAAGAAATCAAAAACTAAAACACCAAAACTGCCATTAGTGAAGGAAATTGAAGTGGAAGAAATTGAGGGAGGTCAATCCTCTGACCCTAAGCCACTAGAGGCACCTTAACATGTAAGAAAAAAGACCTATGAGAAGATAAAAACTAGAGGACAAACCAAGGACTCTTTGAGAAAAAATAAGAAGTAGAAAACAAAAGGAGATAGTGAGAAAACAGATTTTGATAAGGAGATTATAGACTTGGCCAAGTCTAGGAAAACAAAATTCAACATTCCTAAAACTACAACCGAAGTTGCACAAGTAATTAGAGAACATGGAATGATTGGAAACATCAGTAACTTTAAGTCTTCTAAGTTATTTGATGAACATAAGAAAATTATTGAAGATGCAATTATTTTTCATTTTTATAAATTTATTAGAGCTCCAAATCATCTTAAAGGTCATATACTTGATGAATTGTTTGATGCAGTAAATGTTAGATGGGAAGCTACAGTTGAGATTGAATAGAAAGTAAGAGAAAGTACACTTATTTTCACAATGCCATATTTGACAGTTAAAGAATTTGATGAAGAACTTGAAAAATAGAAAGGTGGATTTAGTATAGGTAACAAGACTGTAAATCTATTAGCTAGAAATGAGAAATAATTTGAAGATGAATTAGTCAAGATTTGGAGAAGGATATTCAACTTAGACCAACCATTAGTACATGATACTACTGGTACATCTCAAGGAGATGAAACATTCACTTTGCACGAGCTAACATGAGGCATGTTAGGAAATGTACCAACACTTGCTAACAAAACAAAAGACACAACTGATGATGACAATGACATAACTGATACTCCTCATTCTCCCATTATTAGAGATGAAGTTGAAGATACACCACTCAAGACACCATTGGAGATGAATCCTATTGAGATTGATAAGGATGTAGTTGATATTGAAGTGAAAAAAGTTGGGGAAGCAAAAAATAACAAGGACACAAAATAGGTAAATGAGACCATAGACCAACCCAAAGATATAATACCAGAATAGGAGAACAAAGTACTCAAGATACCACCAGTACACAATAGGTACCTCCTACAAAAAATAACTTGATCAATGCTCAAACTGTTAATCTAGTTTATATGAGGAAGATAGATGACAACAAAAAAGGTGAAGAAGAAAAGACACAAAAGGATAGCAGTCCCAGTGCTTCACAAAATATAACACAAGATACTAGTGACACAAAGAAAAGGAAGAGAATGGAAGAAGAAGAAGATGATGAAGATGAAGAAGAAGAAGAGGGAGATAAAGATGATCTAGAATTTTCTATTCTAAAGAAAGACTTCAATAAATTTAAATGAAAGGAACAACTATTATTGATGCAGGAGCATCCTGGGTGTAAGAGCAATCTTGCATCACCCAAAAAAAATAAAATATTTCTATTTTTATATTCAATAAGGGCTATTTTGTGCAGAGCTGCTATTTATGGAAAGTTACTATTTTGGTAATTTTCGTATGTGCTCAGAATAATCTGATTTCTTTCTTGGAGGTTCATTTTGGTCATATAAGTCTGCCAGTAAAGTTTCATTGCCAGATCAAGTGTCTATTGGAAGATATTGAAGATTTTTGGTATTGGCAGCAGGGTACAGAAATTTTGAACTCAGTTTTGAAGGCTTTAGAGGCCCCGAATGAGGTCAAAAATTTGGGTGACGGGCGCTTGCATGGGTCAAGCCTGTAGAGCACTTCGTGACATTTCTGAAATGGGGTTATAATAGCCAATCGGGTCAACTGGTGATGACTTATGGTCTTCGAAAGTTGGGCCACCTGAAATGGCAGAAAATAATTTTCTTCAAAATTTCTGTTTGGGTTTCAAAGGTTATCTTGAGCCGACTATGATGTAATAAAATGTAAAATAAAATAATTCTAAGTTTGGTCGGCCTTGTTGGCTAAAATTCTGGAACCTTCCCAGGCAGTGGAAAGTTGCCTATATAAGGAAGGCTGTATTATTGTCTCAGGCAGTTCGGAATAGTTCTGGGTAGTAGATCTGGGTATTGATTCGAGGCTTTGTCCTATAGAATATTGTAAGGGAATGCCCATGTGGCTTTGCATATTGTAATTCTAAAAGTTTGTAATTCCACATTTGTGGAGATAATAAGAAGCCAATTTTCTGTTCTTGCATATTACCGTTGTTGTTTCTCTATTTCTGTTATGTGTTTGTGGTATTAAGGGGAGCACCCTTCATCAAGTGGTATCAGAGAGGGAGTTCTTGAGTGTGTAAATAGATCACTGACTGTGAGGCAGTTTGCACCAGGACCGTGGTTAGGGTTTCAGCGCACATCGCGAAAATGCCTCCACGAAGAGAACGTAGTGGAAGAGCTAGTGCTGTGACACTTGAGGTTAGAGAGCTACAGAGACAAGTGCGAGCATTGAAAGAAGAGATTCATAGAGGAATGAATCTTAATGTCAGAGATGAAAGTGAGGATGAATCCAAAGAAGAATATCAAGAAAGAGAAGTTGAAATTGTGAACCAGGAGGAAGAAAGACTTTTTCGGGCGATTTCCAAGATTGGGAAAAGACCTAAGATTGAGGTTCCTACATTTTTTGGAAATCTTAACCCAGAGGAATTGATCGACTGGATCAATGAATGTGAGGAATATTTTGAGTATGAAGATGTTGACGATCCTGATAGGGTCAAATTTGTGAAGGCCAGACTGAAAGGTCATGCGAAGATATGGTGGCAAGAGATTCAGTTGGAGTGAAATAGAAGGGGAAAGGAGAAAATCACGAGATGGGATCAGATGGTAGATAAATTGAAGCGACAGTTCATTCCTGTTGATTATGAGCTTGACCTACTGAAGAAAATGCAGAGTTTGAAGCAAGCAGGAAGATCTGTTCAGGAGTATACAGAGGAGTTTCTATCGACTTCTCATCAGAACAGGCCATGCAGAAGCTGATAAGGAGAAAGTTGCCTGATACCTTAATGGGTTAAGGCCAAGCATTCAGGAGGAGCTGAATCTAGTTTGAATGAATAATATTGAAGAGGCATACCAGTTTTCCCTAAAAGTAGAGGAAAAGTTGAACAAGAAGTTTGAGAGCAGACAAAATGGAAGAGGTCGCGGTGGACGATCTGGTGGATGGTCATATGGTGGCCGAAATGAAGATCCGAAAAAGAAGGATGAGGCCAGTAGCAGTCAGAATCAGTGAGGAAATAATTTCAATCACTTCCAGGATCAGAATAATAGAGATCAGAGAGGAAGAGGAAGAGGACAAGGATCTGGAAGAGGTGGCTTTCATGGAACATGTTTTCACTATGGAGAAGAAGGTCATAGGGCATTTGAATGTCCTCAGCACCAAGGTAGAATAGACAGGAGAAATGAAGGCCAGGCCAGAGTTGCACATGTAGATGAAGATGCCAGATCATCAAATTTTGAAGATGCTAAAAGAGGAGAAATGTTGATTAACAGAAGAGTCCTGTTGAGTGGTGAGAATGAACCTGAGCAAAGGAGGAGCCTGTTTCACACTAGATGCAAGTGTGAGGGTAAATGCTATGATGTGATTATCGATAGTGGAAGCACTGACAATTTGGTGTTAGAAGAGATGGTGACAAAGTTGAAGCTCAAGAGATAGAAACACCCACATCCATATCGGATTGCCTGGGTGCAGGATGACCACAAGGTCATGGTCAGTGAACAGTGCCTGGTAAAGTTCAAGATCGGCGGGTACCAAGATGAGGTACTATGTGATATCATCTCTATGGATGCATGTCATATGTTGTTGGATAGACCGTGGCAGTTTGACAGATGTGCTGTACATGATGGTCATGCGAATACCTATTCCTTGACAAAGGATGGAGTGCGACATAAGCTAAAACCATTGAAGGAGACTGAAGAAAAGGTATGTGGTAATGCAAGGATAACTTTTGTTGATGGAAGAAATTTCCTAGATGGTATGAGGCATGAGCATGTATGTTTTGCTTTAATTCCAAAAGCTGGTAAAGAGGAAGTAGAAGATGTTCCTGTAGAAGTTGCAGATTTGTTGAATGAGTTTCAGGATATTGTATTCGATAACATGCCTGATGGATTACCACCAGTTAGGAAGATCAGTCATCAGATGGACTTGATCCCAAGAGTGAGTTTGCCGAATAAGGAAGCACACAGAATGACACCTGTAGAAAGTGAGGAGTTGAACAGACAAGTACATGAGTTGTTATAGAAAGGATTGATTCGAGAGAGTCTGAGTCCTTATGCTATACCAGCGGTATTAGCACCAAAGAAGAATGGAGAGTGGAGGATGTGTACAGATTCCAGAGCAATAAACAAGATCACAATCAAGTACAGGTTTCCATTGCCACGAATGGATGATATTATGGACTGTTTGAGTGGAGCTGTGTATTTCTCAAAGATAGATCTGAAGAGTGGATATCATCAGATTTGGATCAGAGAAGGAGATGAATGGAAGACTACCTTCAAGACAAAGGAAGGACTGTATGAGTGGTTAGTCATGCCTTTTGGGCTAACCAATGCACCGAGCACTTTCATGCGGCTCATGAACGAGGTTCTGAAAGAATTTTTGGGTAAGTTTGTCATTGTTTACCTAGATGATATTTTGATCTTTAGTAAGACATTGGATGAGTATATGATGCATATTCATATGGTATTTGAGAAGTTGAGAGAAGAGAAATTGTTGATTAATTTGAAGAAGTGCAGTTTTGTGAAGAAAGAGTTAGTGTATTTGGGATTTGTAGTTTCAGCAGAAGGTATAAAAATGGACCCAGAGAAGGTACAGGCTATCCTTGAATGGCCTACTCCAAGGAGTGCTACTGAGGTAAGATCTTTTCATGGTCTAGCTAGCTTTTACAGAAAGTTTATCAAAAATTTTAGCAGTATTTGTGGACCCTTGACTGAAACAATGAGAGGGGATAGAAAAGAGTTTAAGTGGACTAAAGGAGCAGAAAAAAGTTTTCAATTATTGAAACAAAAAGTTACAGAACAACCTGTTTTAGCACTTCCAGATTTTAATAAGGTGTTTCAAGTAGATTGTAATGCTAGTGGTACTGCAATAGGAGCTGTTATGAGCCAAGAAGGTAAACCTGTTGTTTATTTCAGTGAGAAGTTAAATGATGCCAAGAGGAAATATTCTGTTTATGATCAGAAATGTTATGCTATAGTTTAGGCATTAAAGAATTGGAGACATTATCTGCTTCCTAAGGAGTTTGTTTTGTATACTGACCATCAAGCTTTGCAATATTTGAATAGTCAAGGAAAATTGAATCAAAGGCATTTGAAATGGGTTGAGTTTTTGCAGAGTTATACATTTGTTTTGAAACACAAGAGTGGAAAGTCTAATAGGGTTGCAGATGCTCTTAACAGAAGGTAACTATTGGTGAAAGAAATGTAGATTGAAGTGGTTGGGTTCAAGGAACTCAAGAATTTATATCCAGAGGATCCTGATTTTGGTGAAGCTTGGAAAGCTTGTACAGAACCTGTTACTCTAGACAGGACAAAATGGTTGGATTTCATCATCTAGGATGATATGCTATTCAGAGGGAGTCATTTGTGCATTCCATGAAGTTCTATGAGGGAGAATCTCATCAAGGAGAAGCATAGTGGAGGATTGGCTGGACATTTTGGTCGTGATAAAACCCTTGGTTTGGTTAGTGAGAATTATTATTGGCCACAATTACAGCAAGATGTGAAGAAGTTTGTACAGAGTTGCAGAGTATGTCAGATGGAAAAAGGAGTGAAGCAGAATACAGGGTTGTATCAGCCACTACCTGTACCAGAGAAGCCTTGAGAGGATATTAGTATGGACTTTATTCTTGGTTTACCGAGAACTCAGCGGGGACATGATTCAATTTTTGTGGTGGTTGACAGATTTTCAAAGATGACACATTTCATTCCCTGCAAGAAGACTAATGATGCTGTTCATGTAGCAGAATTATTTTTCAGAGAAGTAGTGAGACTTCATGGTTTGCCAAAGACCATAGTTTCAGATCGGGACACTAAGTTTGTTGGATATTTCTGGTGTACATTGTGGAAGAAGTTGAAGACAGATTTGAAGTTCAGTTCATCACATCATCCACAGACTGATGGATAGACAGAGGTGGTGAATAGAAGTTTGGGAAATTTGCTGAGATGTTTGGTTGGAGATAAACCAATAGGATGGGATTTGATTTTACCACAAGCGGAATTTGCATACAATAATTTTGTCAATAGGAGCACTGGTAAATCACCATTCTAGATTATATATGGAAGTAGTCCAAGAAATGCATCTGAATTGAGGAAGATAGATAAAGGAGAAATAAGTAGTGCTGAAGCTGAGGATTTTGCAGAACACTTGAAGAACATCCATGGGGAGGTGAGGAAGCATATTACCAAGATGAACACACAGTATAAGGCTAAGACAGAAGGGAAAAGGAGATATAAGGAATTTCAGGTTGGTGATGAAGTCATGGTTCATTTGCGAAAGGAGCAATTTCCAGTTGGTACATATAACAAGCTGAAAATGAAGAAGTTTGGACCATGTAAGATATTGAAGAAGCATGATTCAGAAAATGCATATGAGGTAGAATTGCCTAGTGAGCTGAATATTTCACCAGTGTTTAACATTTCAGATTTGACAGGGTATCATGAAGGAGGTGTTGAAGATGAGATCACAGCAGCACATTGGAGTATTCCAACAACTAGTTCAGACACTAAGGAGATCGAGGATATACTGGACAGTCATGTTGGCAGAAGCACAAGGAACAGGACATATGAAGAATATCTGGTCAAGTGGAAAGGATGACCTGTTGAAGATTCATCATGGCTAACAAGGGAGGAGGTTAACCATCTTGGTTTTCCTCTGCACACCTGAGTCGTGACAGGGTCACTTCTCAAATTACCCTGGGTGTCTGATGCAGGAGCATCCTGGGTGTAAGAGCAATCTTGCATCACCCAAAAAAAAATAAAAAATTTTGTTTTTATATTCAATAAGGGCTATTTTGTGCAGAGCTGCTATTTATGGAAAGTTACTATTTTTGGTAATTTTCATATGTGCTCAGAATGATCTGATTTCTTTCTTGGAGGTTCATTTTGGTCATATAAGTCTGCCAGTAAAGTTTCATTGCCAGATCAAGTGTATATTGGAAGATATTGAAGATTTTTGGTATTGGCAGCAGGGTACAGAAACTTTGAACTCAATTTTGAAGGCTTTAGAGGCCCCGAATGAGGTCAAAAATTTGGGTGACGGGCGCTTGTGTAGGTCAGGCCTGTAGAGCACTTCGTGGTGTTTCCGAAATGGGGTTATAATAGCCGATCGGGTCAACTGGTGATGACTTATGGTCTTCGGAAGTTGGGCCACCTGAAATAGCGGAAAATAATTTTCTTCAAAATTTTTGTTCGGGTTTCAAAGGTTATCTTGAGCTGACTATGATGTAATAAAATGTAAAATAAAATAATTCTAAGTTTGGTCGGCCTTATTGGCTAAAATTCTGGAACCTTCCCAGGCGGTGGAAAGTTGCCTATATAAGGAAGGCTGTATTATTGTCTTAGGCAGTTCAGAATAGTTCTGGGTAGTAGATCTAGGTATTGATTCGAGGCTTTGTCCTACAGAATATTGTAAGGGAATGCCCATGTGGCTTTGCATATTGTAATTCTAAAAGTTTGTAATTCCACATTTGTGGAGATAATAAGAAGCCAATTTTCTGTTCTTGCATATTACCGTTGTTGTTTCTCTATTTCTATTATGTGTTTGTGGTATTAAGGGGAGCACCCTTCATCAATTATTTTCAAAGGAGCTAGCAAAAAAGGCAAAGAAGAACTGACAAAATAAGAAGAGGTATAAGAAGATAATTCTAAGGTAAATAATTTATATTCTTTCTGACCTATTACCTGAAGTAAAGATTTATGAAGAAGAGTCACAAATTGATCAAATTAAAACCTTAATTGATGCAATCACAAGTTTGGATCATGACATGGAAGAAGAGATGACAATGAGGGATGAGAAGAGCTTAGCACAAGAAATGATGGAGAACATGCTACAAAAGATTGAACTTAAAAAAGTTTCATTATTTCAACTGATCCTAGAGCTTAAGGACTCACTGCTTGATGTTGGTAAACTATTCACCAAGATATCCATACTCACTAACTTCACAATAGACATAAAGACCAAGAAGGAAGAGTTATAAACTATTTTGGCTACACTTGCAAATCAATTAGACCCCTTGAATAGTTCAATGATGGATCCTACTACCAAACTGAAAGAATTGATATTCAAGGGGAGGGAACTCAAAGAGAAAGAGGAAAAAATAAGAATGACACTACTAGAGTTTCATGTATTCCTGACCCTTCACATGGATATAATCCAAGCATACATCAATAAGGTTGAAGCATTGATAGGTACTCTTGAGATGAGTATAATTGACAGTATGGAAGAACTGACATCTCGAATCCATGGACAACATATTGCACTATCAGAATTGAAGGAGTCATGGGAGTACTCACTTGCTAGTGCTAAGGTACACTTCAAATCTACTTTTGATAAGTTGTAAGACACCTTTGTATATACAATTTTGCTTATATTATTTTGTATTGTTTCCAAAAAAGGGGGAGTATAGAGAAATACAGAGATAATTAAAAAGGAAGAGTATAGTATATAATATTTCCAATACATAGATGATTATCAAAAGGGGAGTATAGAGAAGTATAAATGTGTAACCGATGCCAGGGAAGTATGTAACTTAGACATGGAGTATATAATTTTTCACAATTTTTTTCCATCAATGCTAAAGGGGGTTATTGTTGGCATATTATATAGATAGATGAAATTTATGATGAGTATGAAGAGAATGGTTTTCATTACTAGAAAACCATTCAATCATTGAGATCATTTTTTCTAAGTATGTGAAGTTACACTAACTGGTACACATGTATATTCAATTAGTATGAAGTGTACTAATTGGTAAAGTAGTGTGGTAATCATTACACATGAAGGTAACTGGTGAACAAAATAACAGGTGAAGGTTAGACAAGTAAAGGGATCAAATCAGTAAAGGACAACCGATGAGATCACAAACCAGTATAAGTAAAATTTAAGACACTAGCAACCGGTCAGAAAGGTGAATAGGTATAGACATAGGTTATCAAAAAGTTCTACTTAATTAGCCAAATTGGTCATGACAGTGTGTTTGTTAACAATTTTTTCCATTTTACTTTAATTGAATAAAAATAAATCAATTGACTCTGTGTAACTAATTAGGATGAAATCTATCAATAACAATAGGGATTTGTCATAATGATCATATCCCTCTACATGAAGGTGGAGCTCTCTCTAAAATAATTTTCAATTTGCTCTTCAAAAACTAAATCAAGAAAAATAAATGAATAATACTTTTGACCCTAAAGTATCAACGGCTACAACATTCATACAAAACTTTGATATAAATATTATAAATGTAACTTTGAGTAAAATGAAATAGACCAAGCCAATAGACTGATCTATACAATTGCAAAGAAAAGAATTATTGAAAGCTTACTTGAATCACATCTATAGTTCAAAGTAATTTAGAATCATACCACAATCACAAATGAACCCCAACTAAAGTTATACCCATTCACTCAAAATGAACACATTAAAAGCTACAATATAGATTTAGATTAATCACCAGACTAAAATATACTTTAAACTATAAAGTTTTTCAAGTTTTCTGAAAATAACAAGTATCTTTCTTAGTGTCGTGAATCAAAATTTTGGCTGATCCTTATCGAGTCATAATAAGCTCTTAAAATAGCTCGTAGGCATAACTATTTTTTAGATGATTTTTAACTAAAAGTACATAAAAGAGACCATTATCCAAGAGTCTAGTAAAAACAAAGTTTTTAACCAATGAGAAAATAACAAAAAAACCATGCAGGTTCAATGGGAAGCTAGAATCTCAGATCACGTTCAGGTTGGAGGAGAGGTAGAGGGCGATGTGGTACATCTGGAAATTTTTGATATTCCACGTGTCTTGCGCCATTCCAAGTGCATGGTAGAGAAATTTACCATAGTCTGATGGTTCAGGACTCCTATATGGGTGATTCTTTCTTTCCAAACTTTCTTCTCCTTCTGAACTTGGGTGACTTTGTTTTTATGAGTGTCAAGGTGATCTAGGAAAATAATGAGCATAAACTCAATTTTAGCTATCTTGGAAAAGTCTCCAACTATTAGAGTCTTAGCTTATTTGGTCAGTCACATTCTTTCTTTAAAGGATCTAAGCATTTCCTCTAAATTATGCACAATCTACCCATCTTCTTTGAATAATTGAATCTCGATACATATGAGATCATCACTCATCACCTCAGTTAATGCATTCAATTCTATTGAAATTTTTGTGCTTTCTTCTATGGCATACTTGATTATCAAAGTCCTCCATTCCAAATATTCCTTTGATACATACAACATGTGTCGCTTCTAAAAACAAGCATATTTAGTGACTGATCGGGGGAAGATTGGAATGAATTAGAACCATTTCATCGTCAAGATCCAGGACAAGTTTCTCTGCTAAAAATTTCAATATGCCATATTTATGAATGTCTATCACCTGAGTAATCATAGCGGACCATTGAAGTCTCTCTTTGTCCCATGTGCTTATTTCTGCTTCAAGGATGGACTTAGCAACCATTTCCTCTTCATAGATTCTACTCAAATTTTTTATGTACCTAGTTCCTTCTCCGATAACATAATCCAGCCAATTCACATAAGATTTTGCAATCATCCTATTGCGTTGAATTTGATCTTTCATGATTTGATTGTTAGGTGATTTAGGATCGAAGGTCAAGGAGAGCTGAGAGGTAGGTGATATATCTAGATTTCGCATGGAGTAGATGTAATCCACCATTTGCATCAAGTCCATTTTCATTTCTCATTTCTATTTATCATCTTTCCAAGTCCTTGAAATTATCTTCTTTGTAGAAGATTCAAAATGCTTAACATCAATAGCTTGAGTGGCTACCTGCAAATCTACCCTTTCAATTTTAAAATCAGTCGTTGTAACTTCTATATCATCTTAAAATGGAAGCACTTCCATGATAAGAGCATTTAGCCCTCCGAGTAAGTGGTTTGGGGTCATGTTAAGTGCCTTGATTGGGTCTTTGCATGTATTTGGCTTTCTCCCCACTTTCCACTTCTTTCGGACACTTGATTTCTTCATTCTAGGTGAAATTAGGGTTAGATCTCAAGGATTCTCATTAATTTACCTCTTCTATGTCTCTATTTTCTAGGTAGGATTTAGAAATAGGTCCTCCTAGCTTTCATCATAGTCATCATAGGATTTTAAGTCTATCCCTGACATTCTATCTTGATCTGATTTCATTTTTAGGTTTCTGGGCATCCTCAGGACCTCCTGACTTGGCTTTGACTGAATCTGGGCCCAGGGTCAAATTCAAGGTTGATCCTGACTAGGTCAGGATTGAGCTAAAACCTGACTAGGTTAGGTCCAACCTTGATTTTTCTCCCCTCATTCAAATTTCTAGAATCCAAAATTTTTAGGATTTGGGCTTTTAGGATATTTATTTTCCCGCCTTCGAGTTAATCATTTCGGGTTTTAGGATGGTAAATCCTTTAATTGCATTTAATCTAGGTATATTTTCTAAAGGTTAGGACCTAATTGGGATTTAATTATCCAAGGTGGACCCTCTAGAGGATTTTCCCTAGTTCACTATAAAAGGAGGCCTTCCTCTCTCATTTTCTCGATCAAGTTTTGTGAGAACATCCACAATTATTCACATCACATCTCAAGAAATTTCATGAGAAAGCTCTCAAGTGCAAGCAAGTGAATTCAATCAAGAAATTGCAAGTCTTTGAGCATTCAAGTGTTCAACCATCCATCCATCAAGGAGATCCATTGTTAGCTATTGAAGGATTCAATCTCTTTGGAGCCCCCTTTGATGATCCATCCTTCCAAATTCATTCAAGCCTTCTCATATGAAAAGATCAAGTCAAGATTGGTGTTGAAGATCAAATGCCATTGATTGGAGACATCCTACATTCATCCTACATCCATTGAAGCACTCCTACTTGTGGATTTGAGGATTCGAATCCTCTACTTGGACTTCAACATAAGCGAGGTGATTTGTTTCAATTACTTTTTTTATGCACACTATATTTCAATTCAATTTCAAGGTTAATTCCTAAATTGGGGTTTGACCAAGGCAAACTCCCCATACAACAAAAACCCCCATTTTCTTGCAGGTACAGGTGCAGAATTTTGGATCTGAGAGAAAATTTGGATACCCTTTTCGGCAAACTTCTGAGATCTGTGAACAGACTTCGAATCGGACTTCAAATAAAGAATGTAGTATTTGACCTTTTATGAGGGTCAAACCCGACCTGAGCTCATCTTGGAGAAAGATTTCTGGGTTTTCTCTATCTTGGCATTTCCAGTCCATAATAGGTTTTAGAATTGTTTGAAAGTACACACAGACATAAAAATTTAACATTTTCCAGATCTACCCTAATTTGAGGTTAGTATTTGTATTTCAATTATTTCATACTCCAAGCATAAATTTCATTCATAGGGAAATATTGGATTTACCCTCTCTCTTTTCCATATTCTCCATAAATTGATTCTATTGTGTATTAACCTCTTGGTTGATCAAATTGGATCTCTTCTTTGGGAATTTGGGTTAGGGAATAGATCTCATATTTCCCCCTTTCCCTTTACATTTTAATAGAGTTGGATCCATTTTAACCCTATTCATTTTGGTGAACCCAACATACTTACTCTCTTTTCTTTTGTGGAATCAGATGCCTTATTGTGCATTCCTTTTATCTTGTTAGTATTAGATTTTTCCTTTGTGTTAGATCTTACATGCTAATTAGATTTGATATTCATGCTTTATGTGTCTTTAGTTTAGTTCATTTGCATTACATTGGTTTATGAGCTTTACTACCACTAGTCCTACTTATAATATTCCAATTAGAAGAAGTCATAGACTCATGGGTGCCTTTGATCCTAAATCTTCCTCTCCTTTCCTTAGGATCCTAGATGATAACTTGATTCTTCATGATTCCAATCCTACTATGGAGAAAAAATCTTCTCACTCATCTCATGATGAGGATGATACTTTAAGAGTTCCTCCTGAGCAAGTCCAAAATATTTCCATTGAACTTGATAAAATGGGTAATTGGCTTCTTCAAGAAAACCATAATCAAGATTCCATTCAAGCTATAGAGGCTCTTAAGAAAGTTCTCCATGATAGTGATCAAGGTGTTAGCCTCTTGCGTGGTATTACTCACCTTGTGCATTCCAATGTTAAACCTTTAGTTCAAGAAGCTCAAGATTTAGGGTTGATTCCTCCTATCACTAGTGTTGAACCTCCTTCTAATCCTTTACCTAGTATTCCTATCTATACTCCTCCTTTGGTGACTGTGACAGTTCCCTCTATGCCTATGAGTGTTCCTCCTATGTCCCTTCCAACATCAGAACCTTCATATCATAATTTTCCTTTTACTTATTCCAATCCACTTCCAACTATAGTTCCTAGTGTTCCTCTAGTTGTGTCTTCTATTCCTGCAGCTTCTTACACTTTACCTAATGTATCTAATGTTGCTACTCATCCTATTTCCTCTAATGACTCAACAATCATCAGTTTGGCTTAGACTGTGTCATCCTTACAACAATAACTTGCTTCTTTAACTCAAAATAAGTTTAGTATTCCTACATGTGACATGGGAAGTCCCTTGCCCCAAGACATTATTCATACTCCTGTTCCTTAGAAAGGTGAGATGCCTCATCTTGAGAATTATAATGGAAAAGGAGATCCTGTTCATCATGTTAAAACATTCCAAATCCTTTGTAGTGATTATGCTCATGACCATAGGATTTTAGCCAAACTATTTGCTAGAAATTTCTGTGACAAAGCTTTACAATGGTATTGTTATTTGCCTCCTTATTCTATTGATTCCTTTCCTCAACTTGCTAATGCCTTTATTCAACAATTTCAAAATAATATTGGCCTGCAAGTGTCTTTGACTGATTTGATGCATTGTAAACAAAATGCTAAGGAAAAATTGACTGAATTTATTGGTAGATTTAAGCATTTGCATGCTCAGATTTCCAATCCTATTCCTGATATTGATATTCAACGTATGTTTATTTCAAATTTGCAAAAGGATATTAGAGATAAGATTCTGCTTATTGAATTTACCTCTTTTCAACA
The DNA here is from genome assembly GCA_027943335.1 of Chamaecyparis obtusa. Lineage (NCBI taxonomy): Eukaryota > Viridiplantae > Streptophyta > Pinopsida > Cupressales > Cupressaceae > Chamaecyparis > Chamaecyparis obtusa. The sequence goes on along the minus strand of BSBK01004178.1, from coordinate 1,906,842 downwards.
ACTTTGTGTAGTGCTTCATCATTATCAATTACAAGTGAGTCAATTTGAGAGCAACACTCCAATGGCTCCTATTCCAGTTGATAAGAGTGATGCCACTCCTAATCCAAACAAGTTTAAAAAATTCAACAACTATGTCAAGATAAAAAAAACAAGCGAATGCAGTTGCTGATCAAGTTGTTGTTGCATCTCACAATGCCACTTCTGCATCCATTGCTTTTTAATTAAATCATGTGTTTACTCCTATTTTTGAATCTTTACATGCAATTATGAATAGGTTGTTAGCTGCTAATATGATTACTTTACCTCCTATTCAACCTATTTTACCTGCTACAATTGCATCTAAATCTTTTGATCAAAATGCTTTTTGTCAATATCATCATCAGAATGGTCATGATACTGAGAAATGTTATTCTTTAAAACATAAATTTCAAGATCTAATTGATTCTAAGGCTTTATCTATTGATATTCTAGATAGTAGTGGGAATAAATCCATCTCTCCTCCTAATCAGAACCTTCAAATTTATATGAACCCTTTACCTACGCATGATACTAATACTATTGCTCAACCATTTGCTATGGAAATTGTGTATGATTCAAAGATAGATGATCTCAATCATGTTTTTAATCAAGTGGGGCATGCTGTTCAATCTGTATCTCCACCTCAACCTCAACTTCAATCTCAACCTCAGATTCAACCTCAAGTTCAATCTCAACCTCGACCAAAACCTAAACCTAAAATGAAAACTCAACCTAAACCTCGACAACAATTTAAGAATAAAAGACCTCAGGAACTTTTGATTACCTTCAATGACTCTTGTAGAAACTGATGAAATATCAGATTCAACTCCAAGATCCAGCTGCATGCAATAAACCTGTTACAAAGAATGAAGCTAAAACTAGAAAAAGCAAAACCCTCTTGTGCTCAAAATGTTAGAGCTCAAAAATGTATTAAGAGAGAATTCGGGAAATAATTATAAAAGTGGCTTATAAGAAAGGAAACCCTAAAGCCACACAAAGCTAGGTTGTGAAATAATAATTAATAGAAATATTAATTATTATGCACCTAAAAGAGATAGCTTAAGTGAAAAAGAATAATAGAGGACTTAAGTAATTAAATCAAAATGATTTAATTATAAAGTCAAATATATCTATTACTCTAACACCCCCCCTTAAGCGTAGCTCAAGAGGAAGCTAACCTAGCACAGCTAAGAAAGCAAGAAAAAAATGGGTCCCGGCAACAAGGCCTGATCAAGTACCCAGTACAAGGAAATCTCTATAAACCGGAGTAAAGGAGAAAACCCAGTGGGAAAAACTCCTCTCCAAAAAGAGATGAAAAAGCAAGCAAAAACAAGAAGGAATGACTTCAAGAGACTCTCTCAAAGCCATAAGTACAATGCGTTCTGCCAACCCCCCCCGAGAGAGAGGGTCGAGGCTCCAAAGCCCCCCAGAATGAAAGAACCCCTGGAGCAATGAGAAAACCACTGTGACTCCAATGCAGAGGAGTGAAGGTCAGTGGGTGTTGAAGAGGTGACCTCGAAGGATGAGGTGTCACTGGAAGGCCGAGCTGATGCTCAAATGAGAAGACACGAGGATCCTGAAAGGGAATCCCCAATGCAAGTGGTATGACAGGTGTTCTGACACTATCATGAGAGAGGAGATGAGTGTCCTCTGAAGAATCCTCAACAACTGCACCTGGTGGCTCGATGAATGGAGCTGGAGGATCAAGCAGTGCTGAAGAAGAATCCGGTTGAACAGAAAAAAGCTCAACAGGTGGTGGCATGGCAGTCATAACAGTAGTCTCAGGAACCACACAAAGGTTCAAGCGACCTGACTGTACCACATGATGCTCTCTCAAAGTAGGAGAGTCGTGCTCTGGCAAAGGTGGACCAAAGTGTGAGAAAGAGTAGAGACGGGTGGAATGATCAACTGTCCCTGTAGCAACAATACTTCCTGTCATACTATCTCAGATGAAGACTGAATCTGGAGTGAACTCAACTGTCTTCCCTGACCCACTGTGAGTAATCTGAAAAACTGAGAGAAGGTTTGAAGACAGAGATGGAACATACAACACATCATTGAATGTGCCATCCTGAATGCATACAGTGCCTTTCCCACAGACAGTCATAACAGTGTTATTCCCAATGATAATATGGGAAATAGGAGAAGCCTCAAAAGAAGAGAAGATCTCCTGAGAAGATGCCATATGGTGAGAAGCACCTGAATCCAGTATCCAAGGGACCTGTGAAGGGGATGCAACAGAAGCCTGTAATGCATGACCCTTTCCAAGATCCTGTCCAGCTGTAGAATAGATAGAGGAAAACTGATAAGCAGACCCCTGTGAGCCAGAAGAGGATGGAGAGGAAAGATTGCTCTGCTGAAGAAGAGCTTGCAAATCCGCTATTTGTTTCTCGTAACCATCAAACTTCTTCTGATAGCAAAGTGACGCATCATGTGTTCCCTTCTGACAATAGGAACATGAAGGGCTCTTAGTCTTCTGTTTCTCCTTCTTAGAAGAAGATGGTGGGCCAGTAGAGTGATGAGAAGAGGAATCAGATATCTGCTTCAGTTTCTGCTTCTGAGAATCCTGAAGTGTCTTGGCAAGCAATGCCTGTGACTGTGAACCTGCAAGTGAATCCATCTGAGTGATCTTGGACTGCTCACGAGTCAACCTGTCACAAAAATTCTCAAAAGAGGGCATAACATGTCTGGTACCCAAAGCATCCATGGTGGAGTAGAAAGTGGAAGAAAAGATCTGGTACTGTCCTCGCAACTTTGAGAGTATCAAATAGATACACTCATCATCTGTCTTGATTTTTCCACATCCCTGCAAAACTGTACGCAAAGACTTGAACTTCATCAAGAAGTCCTCTATAGTGGGGAAATCAGAAGGAGTCAAAGAGGTCAACTCTGCATCAAGCTGAAGCTTCCAGAATTCATTGACTGTACCAAACAACGTTGAAAACTTGCTCCAAATAGCCCTAGGAGTGGTCAAACCTTCCAGGTGAAATAAGAGACTGTCAGAGATTTTCAGTGCAATCAAACCCATGGCTTCATCCATTTTGTTCCTGTGCTGAAGAACTTCAAAGGGATGCTGCAGAATAGGTTGGTGTTCATCCAGACATGACCATAAGCCACGTGACATGAGCAGCCTGGTCATGTGTGCTTTCCATGTATGGTAATTGTGCGGTGTCAGCCGGGCCACAGAGGGGTCCGACATTGAGAGAAGAAGAAGACAAAAGTAGAAGGGTCTTTTCTGAAGTAAATTACAGAAATGAGAAACACCCCCCCCACAAAGTATAAATCAAACTCCCGTACAGTAAATAACTGAAAGCATAAAAAAAGGAGAAAACCTGGACTCCAGATGCAGAGGAGGAGGAAAATAGAAGTTTCTACTTTGACACCAAAAAAAAGAAGTCAAATGGTTGAATCAGCAAACCAAACTAGCATCATTGCGTCCGTCTCGGAAAGACCTTTCCGATGATATATCATATGTCGATTTTTGAGTCCGTATGAACCCTGTAGGAGCAAAAACGCCCAAGTACCCCCAAATGTAAACTCTCTGGAAAAAACCAAGGACGGAAAAAACTTTGACGGCCCTATGACCGTCACTGGGCCGTCGCTGATGTCAGCATGATGTCATCACCGTACATTGTCAGAAAATTTTGAAATTCGCCGAAAAATTTTCACGGCACCGGAAAATGTAGGTGATGTCAGCAGGTGACGTCACCTGCTGCAGTGGTCGGGCGGAGCAGCGGCGGCGGCCGGGCGGGCCGGGTGGAGCAGCGGCGGCCGGGCGGAGTTGGGGCGGCGGCCAGGCCGGGAGGAGGCAGGGCGGTCCGCGGGCGGCGCGGTGGCTCAGGGGCCGAGCTCCGGTGGCGCCTGGGTGGCACGGCGGCGCGCTCCGCAGCGCTTTAAAAAATGGCATTTTATAATTTTTTTTTAATATATTTTTTTGAAATTCGTGCCGTACGCCCCTAATAGGGCAAATTTTTTTCTCAGATGTCCCGGAGGCCAAATAGGTCAAATTTTATATGGATTTTGGGTATCTCGGGCCTTCTGGACGCAACCGTGAGGTCAGTTTTTGTCCAAAGTGCCCCGAAAAATTGCAACCCCCTAGATCCAATATAAAAAATAGCAGAAAACGCCAGAAAAAAAGCTTGATCCACAGCTTCAGAAAACTTTGAACAAGCTGCAGCAGAATGGCTCTGAGACTATTAAGGCTCCTGATGGTCTCCTTTACATTGCTACTAGGATTTCTCAGATACCTACTTGTGGTTGTCTTGTTGATCCTACATATTTAGTTAATGTTATCACTAAAGAAAATATTTTTATGAAAAGCTTACAATGTGATGTTTATGATACATCAGATGTGTGGATTCAAACTTGCAATGGTTTTCTTTATCCATCCTTTGGTTCTATTACTTTACCGGTTGAACTTTGTGGAAAAATTATGAACACTACCTTTGTTGTTGTTCCTACTTCTGATCAATTTCAAGTTAAGCTAGGTTTGCCTTGGTTATCTACCATGCATGTTGTTTCTTCACCTATCCATAAGTATCTTAAGTTCATTCATGATGAAGAAGTGAAGATGATTAATCATAGTCTATATCAACCTTCCAGGCCTAGAGATTGTGTTGCTCTGGATTTATTATGGCCTTCATTACCTAATTCATGTCCTCCTTGACTAGATAATCTTTTTTGATCATATCAAGCTTATAAACATCGTAAAATTATTTAATTAAGTTCACATCCTAGGGATCTTAATCATGGTCTTTTACCTACACCTTCTATACCTCCTTTAACTATGACTTCTAGCTCGGTTAATCAAGTTCCTTCTACTGAACCTATCAAAGATCATGTGATTGTTTCTCCTATGGTTAATAATCCTATTGATCTTCCTAAAGAACTTGTGAAGGACCCTATGACTATTCCTCCTAGTTCTCAACCTATTTCAAATAAATCAAAATGAAATTGATCTCCTAATGAACATCGTACAAAGCGTCATGCTCATGCTAAAGCTCAAAGATCTTTACCTTCTACAGATAAATCTATGCATTATGTGGTAGAATAGATTGCTACTAATAATGATGTTCACATGCATGATTATGATGATTCTATTTGTATCTTAGATCCTATTTTGATTAATTTGGATGAAGAAGATACTCTTGATGATACTGATGATGTTAATGATGAATATGAAACTATTGACATTGACATTAATTTACCTAATATGCATTCATCTTAATTGACTCTTACACCTACTGTCGAATATAGTGATTCTCAAGAGGATTCTTGTTTGGAACTGGCTATCATTCCTACTGTGTTGGATATAGTCCCTCTTGTGAGTTACGCACCTTCCCTAAATGATATACAATGAGATGGGGAAAGTAGGCGGCATGCTTGATCGGCTTGTCCTTTGTGGTAGCTTTGTTGTGTGTTTTCCTACTGTACTATGCTTCTCCCATAATGTGTTTGCTAAATGTTGTTAGATTCTCTTATATGATCCTTATTACTCAGTTGGTACAAGATGATAAAGAAGTCAAAACTATTGTTCAAATTCTTCTATATGTATCTCTATTCTTCTATGTGTTGTTCAATGTTATGTTGTAACTATGCTATTGTTTGTAAATGTTTCCTTGTGTAATCTACTTAGATTCAAGATATGGTAGCACTAATTCTTTTTGGTCTCCATGTTGTGGTCTGAAAAGATTCTCCTTCATATATCTTATGTGATCTTTCCTCCTTTGTGATTTTAGTTCTACTTTCTTTGGTGAATGATGTCAATTCATTTGCAATAATATCATATACATATTATCTTATGATCATACTAACCCCATAGTAGGTAGATCCCTTCTGTGTTCTCTGTATGTCTCTATGATATTTCTCTTAATTTGTCTTCATCTGGGGGCATCTTGACATGGAAACATAATCAGTGGAGTTGTTTATGTTTCCGTTAAAGCCATTACTCCTGTTAAAGTTTCAGCAATGACTTTAACATGGGGGCATATGCTCTACTCACCTATTGCACACACACACTTTTCAATACATACATAGTTTTCAAGATACTTTTTTCCTTTTTGGATTATTAATTAATCCTTAAAGCATGGGTTTATATTTTAGGATCTCTTGATCCCTCCAGTTTCAAATACACATATATTTTGATCCCTTAAGGTCGGAAGTGTCCTTAAGAATGGATCTCTTTTGTTTTTTGGTTTTATTCTTATGGAATAGAATATTCCTAAGGATGAATCCTTGATGGGTTGACTAGTGAGTAGCCACATTCACTAGGTGGTTCAATTCCATCTTTCCAGTTGCACCATTTTTCTGTGTGGTTCACAATGGGACATAAGTTCTGATTGGGTGAGGTAATCACACCTTCTTTCTCTCTCTAGAGATGTCTCTCTTATTGTGATCTAGGAGTCAATGAAGACTTGAGTCCCTGGGGGCTTAAGGTTTCTCTTTGTCCCTTGGATTATAATAAGATTATCTTTTCATTCTGATCTCCTTTACCAAGAGTTTGCATTGAGTCCATACTCTTGCTAAAGTGGGGGCTTAATGTATCATCTTAAAATGGAAGCACTTCCATGATAAGATCATTTAGCCCTCTGAGTAAATGGTTTGGGGTCATGTTAAGAGCCTTGATCAGGTCTTTGCATGTATTTGTCTTTCTCCCCTCTTTCCACTTTTTTCGGGCACTTGATTTCTTCATTCTAGGTGAAATTAGGGTTAGGATCTCAAGGATTCTCCTTGACTTCCCTCTTTCATGCCTCTATTTTCTAGGTAGGATTAAAAAATAGTTCCTCCTATCTTTCATCACAGTCATCATAGGATTTTATGTCTATCCCTAATATTCTATCCTGATCTGATTTCATTTCTAGGTTTCTGGGCATCCCTGGGACCTCCTGACTTGGCTTTGACTGAATCCGGGCCCATGGTCAAATTTGAGGTTGATCTTGACTAGGTTAGGATCAAGCTTGAACCTAACTAGGTTACGATTGAGGTTGAACTTGACTAGGTTAGGTCCAACCTTGATTTTTCCCCCCTCATTCAAATTTCCAGAATCCAGAATTTCTGGGATTCGGGCTTTCAGGATATTTATTTTCCTACCTCCGGGTTAATCATTTCGGGTTTCAAGATGGTAAATCCTTTAATTTCATTTAATCTAGGTATATTTTCTAAAGGTTAGGAACTAATTTGGATTTAATTCTCCAAGGTGGCCCCTCTAGAGGATTGTGCCCTAGTTCACTATAAAAGGAGGCCTTCCTCTCTCATTTTCTCCATCAAGTTTTGTGAGAACATCCACAATTATTCACATCACATCTCATGAAATTTCATGAGCAAGCTCTCAAGTGAAAGCAAGTGAATTCAATCAAGAAATTTCAAGTCTTCAAGCATTCAGGTGTTCAACCATCCATCCATCAAGGAGATCCATTGTTAGCTATTGAAGGATTCAATCTCTTTGGAGCCCCCTTTGATGATCCATCCTTCCACATTCATTCAATCCTTCTCATATGCAAAGATCAAATCAAGATTGGTGTTGAAGATCAAATGCCATTGATTGGAGACATCCTACATTCATCCTACATCCATTGAAGCACTCCTACTTGTGGATTTGAGGATTTGAATCCTCTACAAGGACTTCAACATAAGCGAGGTGATTTGTTTCAATTACTTTGTTTATGCACACTATATTTCAATTCAATTTCAAGGTTAATTCCTAAACTAGGGTTTGACCAAGGCAAACCCCCCATACAACAAAAACCCCCATTTTCTTGTAGGTACAGGTGCAGAATTTTAGATTTGAGAGCGAATTTGGATACCCTTTTCAGAAAACTTTCAAGATTTGTGAACAGAATTCGAATCGGACTTCAAATAAAGAATGTAGTATTTGACCTTTTATGAGGGTCAAACCTGACCTGAGCCCATCTTCGAGAAAGATTTTTGGGTTTTCTCTGTCTCAGCATTTCCAATCCAAAATAGGCTTCAAAATTTTTTGAAAGTACACACAGACATCAGAATTTAACATTTTCCAGATCTGCCCTAATTTGAGGTTAGTATTTGTATTTCAGTTATTTCATACTCCAAGCATAAATTTCATTCATAGGGAAATATTGGATTTACTCTCTCTCTTTTCCATATTCTCCATAAAAACTTCTAAGCACACAAAAGACTTAGTGCTTACTCACCAGTTTTAAGATATCTTGGAAAGAGTTTTCCAAGGTCTTCACTTCGTCATCCCATCATTTGATCAATAGCTCACTGACATGGATAAGGCCATTCAGTGCATATGACATCTCCTCTACCTTAAGCTCAGTAGGTATAGACATAGACATCAATGCTTCAACATTTTCCATCTCTGATAGACGTGTCTCAAGCGTTGAAAGATTAGGGGTTATTAGGCTCTTCAATAAGCCAAATCTGTCTACCACTCTCACTTTCTCTATTTCCAAAGCACTAATTTTATCCAATAACTTGGATGCTTGTTTATCCATTTCAATTATAGCTAGTGAAGATGTTTTACAACTGTCCATCAGACTATCAAGTGTAGCCCTATCCTTGGCTATAATGTCTTTAATATTCTTTACATGTTTACAAGGACTTATGTAGTAACTGTAAATCTTTCTACCTTGTGCTACAAAACTCTTAGCCTTAAGAGTAGTAGCCTTGAGAATGTCTAACTCCCATGAGATGTATTGACAGACTTCTCTCAATTTCTTCTCTAAGAACGCCTTCTCGACCTTATCTTCTGTAGTCTTTAACAATGACTCAAATTGACTATCAAAGATATCCAGTTCCATGCCTAGAGTCTATGCATTATGCTTACTTTGAAAATCAATTGGTGTAGGAAGTAGTTTATTTACTGTCTCTACAACCCTACTCATTATTTTTTCTCTTTTATCCCCTTTTTGTACTAACCTCTCCTTAGCCTTAGCAGAGGCCATGAAGGATAGCCTCATAAGCTCATCCTCATCCATGCTATCTACATCAACACTCACCGATTTGGCCATACTTGCCAATAATAAAGTAGAAGAGGTGTTAGGTTCTAGCTTTTGTTCCATTCTAACCTCAACTACCTTTTCTGCTTCAGTCTCTTCTACCTTCCTTTCTTGTTTCTAAATTTACTTTTCCTATAACTTCTCTTCTTGTTTCTCCTTTGTTTTCTCTTCCTCTATGTGTCCTTGTACTTCAACTTCCATCACACTATCTAAGTTATCCAAAAATGAATCATTCACATCATGCAAAGTGTCAAGGGTCACAGGAACACTAGAGAAACAAGTCTGGTTTCATGCTAGCTTGCTCACTTACATCTGCTACCTTTGAACTTTCTCCTAATCCCAAAGATGTAGGCTTGATGACCTTAGGAGGTGAGGTTTTCTTTGGCATATGAATCATAAGGATTTGATCCAATTCCTTTTGAGTGTCCTCAATTACTTCGTCATATTTTCTAGCCATGATTTTTACTATTCTAGCCTTTGTCCTTGACAAGGGTTTTAGCTCATTTATTATCCTCTCCCTTTCTTGTATAGAGAGAACATGTAGCATGTCTTCTATAGCTTTGTTCCTTATATTCTCATCTTCTGACTGTGCCAACTACTTTCTAATCTCCAATACTATAGATTTCCTTTGGAATGCTTCCTTCAATCTCTAATAGATTTTTCTTAAAGGCCAATAGATACTCAATGATAGTATGTTCAATGATTGCCTGATTCTCAGAATCATACCTCTCATAATATCTGTCCACTATCTTCAAGTTTCCATCTTTTATCACTCTCTTATGTAGTGATTTAAGGTTTGGCTTCCATAGAGTTTGTGGATCCTTTTGTGCTACTTTTTCCTCTTCTTTCTTAGTTACCTTTTCTTTTTTATTCTTCTTTTCCACTTCTACCTCTTTTTCTTTAGGACTTCTCTACTTGGTAGATCTTGTAGATCTTCTAGGAATGCTCGTAGCTATAGTTTCTTGTGTTGTATCCTCTTGTATAGGTGATAGGTCAATTATGTCTAGTGTAGGATGAATTGTCTTCTCTACCTCAAAAGGGGTAGGTGCATAAATATGCATTCTTGAAGATGCTTCCATCTTTGTTCTTATGCTTTTCAGCTGCTCCCTAGTGATTCCTACCTTCACAGTGATATCCTCCACAATTTTACTAATCTTTCTCTTCCTTGTTACTTTTTCTTGTTCTTCTCTGACTTTCTCAAAATTTTCCCTATATGTTCCCCATCTCTCTTTTGTAGGGTCTATCTCTACTACCAATACATGCTCTACTTGCATGGTCAAAATCTCAGAACTAACTTCATACCCCATAGGGTAACACCATTTCTTCCTTGGTTCCATAGCCTCAAAGGACACACAATTAGTTACAACCATGAAAAATATGGTTTTCTTATACCTTTCAACTAAATCTTTAGGTATCCCATACCTTTCCTTCATCTGCCTTTGTAGAATCTTAATCATACAAAATAACTTTCCATCTACCTAGTTCTTATTCTGTCTTCGGTAGCTTTCTAAAATCTGAATTCCAGTGGGTACATTGTCTTTCCATGCCCTAGGGTGCATGCCAGAGAACTTGTGAATGATATGTATATACATGTGAACCAATGAAGGTCCAAACCTAAATGCTTTAGTCCTATCTTTCTTTATGATCTTTACATTTTCTAGGAACTACTGTGCTAGAACTTCACAAAGGTTGTACTTCTTGTTTTCCTTGACCATCCTATAGGACATCATGATAACCCCAACAAAAATTGAGTTAGGTCTACTGCTATAGAATATTTTGTAGCCAAATATCATTTCCACCAATCTAACATCTTACTGAAAGATGTCATTGACTGTCATTGCCCTCTTATCCCATTTTGAGTGTGTTAGGGTTTCCACCTATTTCCTTATATTATTTTCAGCTACTGGAAGGGATCCTTCATTATCTAATCCATTTATGTCATGAATCATCTATGCACATATTTTCACTAGTTGTTCTCCAATCCATATGAACTGATCATGGATTCTACTAAGAATTATCTTAAACCATTTTGTTTCCATGAATTCAACTAGTAGGGTTAACTTAATGATAGACTGATCCTCTAGGTGCTTGAAATCCTCTACCATAGATCCATCAAATTCTATCATGGAATCCAATTCACTATAAATGTTTACATCTCCAATGATCTTATATTTATAGTTTATATAAGCCCTAATATCTTCTACGTATAATACGCCAATAGGGGTTTGTGAAAATACTCCTTTCGGATCATCCTCACAAGTCTTAAATGGATGCCTCTTAAACTTATACCTAGGTCTATCCACAACATCAAAGATAACCAGTGCATCCATAAATTCTCAATGAGTATAGGTCTAAATACCTTAAACACGCTTGAATCCAACACTTTGCTTCACACGATCACAAAATCTCTCTACTAGATGACTGCAATGCTTCATAATTATACTATCCTTAGTTGATAATTATTAAATGGTGCATAAAAGATATCCCCCAAGCTCTTTTATCCTTTGCAAGTTGATTAAGTGCATTAAACATTGGTAGCTCAACTTCCCATGTTGTCTAGTCAATACAAATCTCGTGAACATGGGAAATGAATCTCCAAGTGTTGCACTCTCAACCACACACTCTATAGTGTCTGTACATACCATACCTAAGGTCGCATGAGATTAGTCCACATACATAGGGGCTGGATATATTTTGTTATCTGCATCCAATGCCCCCTAAGGCTATGCAGCCTTCTAGGTTGATGTCTCAAAGAATTCATCATGCGGAGACATAGGATCATCTATTGTCTCTCCCTGAACTAATGCCTTATTGAGTTGTTTCACCTTCCATATCTTGTCATCCTTTTTGCTTTATAATTTCTTGAGATGATTCTCAAATTCATCCTTGTACTCAGTAAGAATTTTTCCATTGTCACCAACATTCTTCCTTATAACCATAGGAGGTGCTCCTCTTTGTTCTCTTGGTCCTCTTCTATTGTTCTCTCCATTGTATCTGCAAAATTTTTCCATGTGTTAGAGGTTGTTTCATTTGTAACATGTAAGTGGTCTCCTTCTTTCCTGATTTACTTGTAGCTTATAATATCTTGTAGTATGCCCAAAGTTATTGCATTTAAGACTTGTAACCTTGGCTGCTGACTCTTCTCTAACATAATCTTTTTTATACCTAGTCTGATCTGGTTTTCTACAATCTTCTTTCTTGTGTCCATAATCATAACAATTATAACAGTAACTAGTAAAGGGTTTAGGGGTACCTTTACTTCTACAATCTCTTTTCATGTGACCAACTTTGTTGCATCCAAATCATCTACCTCTGAAAGGTTTGATCTGTTCTTTAGGTTCTTCATGAGTAGGTCTTTCTTCCATCTTTGCTTCATTTGCTTCTTCATTGGTCTTAGAACATTTTGCTTCATTGAATCCAACTCTAGTCATATCTCCTTTAGGTTCTTGTCTCGCTCTTTGCTCATCAATTTTATCACTGGTAATGTTTAACTTCTCAATATGTAATTTGGATTGAGTGAGTTCTCCTTTATGATTTGATTGTACTTCTCCAATTCCTGACATTTATCCTTTTAGTAATCAAGTTGAATATTTATTTTTCCTATCTACTCATTTGCTTCTTTTAGTGATTCTTCAACTTTGTTCCTTGCATCCTTTTCATGTTGAATCTCTTTAATCATCAAAAGATTGATTTTATCTTTTTCTTGCTCCAGCTTATTTACTTGATATGATGTATCATTTTCTGAATCTTCTTGGATCTTGTCCATAAGGTCTTATTTTTTATTTCTTGAAGTTTCAAGTTGTTCCTTTAGTTTCCTGATGAAACCTTCTTCTCTTCTCAATTTGAATTTCAATACACCATTCTCAGCCTTCTCTTTGTCTAGATCTTCAAGTGCCACTTCAAAGTTCTCTTGCAAAATTTCTGAATCGATTCTAATCTCCCTTAAGATGTTAGGATTTCTCTCCAAGGGCCAATAGCTTTGATACCAATTGCTAGGATTAGGTAATACTGATAGGGGGCATGAATCAGTATTACTACACTTTAATTTAAACTTCAACCAATTATAAATAAATGATGCAGGAGCATCCTGGGTGTAAGAGCAATCTTGCATCACCCAAAAAATATTTCTGTTTTTGTATTCAATAAGGGCTATTTTGTGTAGAGCTGCTATTTATGGAAAGTTACTATTTTTGGTAATTTTCGTATGTGCTCAAAATGATCTGATTTCTTTCTTGGAGGTTCATTTTGGTCATACAAGTCTGCCAGTAAAGTTTCATTGCCAGATCAAGTGTATATTGGAAGATATTGAAGATTTTCGGTATTGGCAGCAGGGTACAGAAACTTTGAACTCAGTTTTGAAGGCTTTAGAGGCCCCAGATGAGGTCAAAAATTTGGGTGACGAGCACTTGCGCCAATCAAGCCTGTAGAGCGCTTCGTGGCGTTTTCGAAATGGGGTTATAATAGCCGATCGGGTCAACTGGTGATGACTTATGGTCTTCGGAAGTTGGGCCACCTGAAATGGCGGAAAATAATTTTCTTCAAAATTTCTGTTCGGGTTTCAAAGGTTATCTTGAGCCAACTATGATGTAATAAAATGTAAAATAAAATAATTCTAAGTTTGGTCGGCCTTATTGGCTAAAATTCTGGAACCTTCCCAGGCGGTGGATAATTGCCTATATAAGGAAGGCTGTATTATTGTCTTAGGCAGTTCAGAATAGTTCTGGGTAATAGTTCGAGGCTTTGTCCTACAGAATATTGTAAGGGAATGCCCATGTGGCTTTGCATATTGTAATTCTAAAAGTTTGTAATTCCACATTTGTGGAGATAATAAGAAGCCAATTTTCTGTTCTTGCATATTGTTGTTGTTTCTCTATTTCTGTTATGTGTTTGTGGTATTAAGGGGAGCACCCTTCATCAATAAACCATAACAATGTTGAAATGAAAATAACATATAAGCACAACACAAAACTCATGACACCATGATTTTTTTTCAAGGAAACCCTAGCCAAGGTAAAATCCTGGTGGGGATGGTACCCACAACTATGCACTAAAATATTATATCCTTGTTAGGAGATCTAGCCCTGTTAGGAGCTGATTGTTACATAGTACATTTCCTTGTTAGAGGAATACAAAACCTTGTTAGGGGATACAAAACACTTGGTTAAAGGTGGTGAGCATACAACTCTTACAATCAAAATATTGTCTCAAAAGAGTTCTAAAAAATAAACAATACAAGCACTTCCTTTTCTTAGATAGTTCCAGTTGTAGCTCTGTCAAATATTGATCTCACATCTTCTGTCTGCTCTCAAATTTTCCTCATCACATCATCATCACATCCATACTTATTGCTTCCACAAAACACTCTATACTTATACAAAATCTTCCATCTAGTTAGCTTCACAAATAACATACAAAACATAATAATAAATTATGTAAATGATAAACATAGAGTTTGGGATCTTATATTACCAAAGTGTTAGCAATATACTTGATCTATCTGACTTAGCACATTACCATATCCACTAACCTTGCCTTAATCTTCGCAACTACTTATGTGCCCTGTTACACTTATTTTTTGACTTCACATACCTTCAGATCACTGTATCTCACTGATCTGATCATCAAAATACATGCAATCTTAACTGAAGCATATACATATCCCAAAATACATTCTATTAACTTTGCAAGCCATAATACTATTGGAGATTTACCAGCAAGCCAATATCGATTGTATGTTTGTCGTTGATGATAACATATGCTATGCAACTCATGTTGTAGTTCTAAGCAGAGATCCTTGAGCATATGTTGAATGGATATGTTATCAACATGATATCATAGATGAAGATGTTAATTCTAAGTGCAGACATTTGTGTGGTTGTTTGTATTAGTAGTGTTCTTGACAGTGTTACAGGAAGAGGTTTGTATGTGATTTTTAGTATGGTTATGTTAGAGCCTTGCACATTTATATTTGTGTTGAAGACATGTTTATGATGATATGTTCATGGACAAAGATTTAGTTATGCAACCGAAGTTGAGTAATAATGTTTCTATTTGTCAGTTACAGTTTTCTGATTTTGTCTGATGGAGCTAGAATTGTTTATATTATTTTAGTAGTTGTGCCTATCGTTTTGATATGCATGTTTGGTTTTACATTTGGAGATGAGTTAAGAATGTTTGGTTAAGATCACATAACATATTTTAGCTTGAGAATAAAGTTTCAGCTAATTTGGTGGAGCCGTCAGTGTGAATCGATGCATCTACTCATATTTAGTTGCACGTTCCTATTTGTGTTGCGTGCTTGGTTTAGCCATTGGAGAAGTTATTGGAGAGTTATATTGTTTCTCTATTATTATTTCAAGGAAGTTCTAACAGGCCGAATTCATTATATCAGTTGGAGAAAGATACTTATAGCCAGTCAGTTGTGATTTTTCATGCCCAAAATTTAGGGCAAAACACACAAAACATTTTCTTTTTTAAAACACTAACAATAGGGCTGCATACTAAGGTGCACTAATACTTGAAAAGTAAAACACCAACCAAAACACTTAACTCACAAGGGAATTTGTGACACATGCTGGCTTGCCAACATCCCCCATTTGTTAAGTGCATTAGTCCAGTGAAACCCTAACTAGGGTTAAGAATAAAAAGAGTATGAGGGGGAGAGGTAATCCCTAAGTCTATGAATTCAAAAAGATAATAAAATAAGACAACTAAAAGGTATTCAAATCTAGGGCTCCTTCTAAGATAGGCAACACCATAAATTCTATCATACCCTATTGGCCTGTTACGAATACTAGGGCAGCATCTTAGGGTCTAATGCAAATTTTGTATTAATGTACAAGAGGGTTATAATGTGAACATGATAATAAACCTAACACAAGACTAAGGTTATTAAACCAAAATTATTTCAAGACAATATTGCTTGAATAAATAAGTTAATATTATAATTCCCTTAGTTTTAATTATAATAAAATTAATGTTCAAAGTTCATAAAGTAATTCAACGTAGAGATTTAAAATATTTATATAATGTTATAATTATTAGTTCTAATAAGTATTATTAGGGATTAATATCTTACTTAGGTCACACATAGGGATTATAAGATTATTAATCTCCTTAATAAAAATAATATTCAAGAGAAAATAACAGGGCATTAAATTATAAAAAATTAATTAATCCATAATTAAATTGATAATTTACGTTCAATAATATGAAAACATAATAATACAAAATCCATTAAAACAAATCTTGATTAATTAATAAGATAAAATGAAGAGCATAAATTAGCTCCCATCATTAAAAATTTGACATAAATAAAATAGCATTAAATCTACTAGATCATTTCAAAATCCCAATAATAGGAAACCTAGGATCAAAAGGCAAATTTAAAGTAATAAATTGAAAATTCAAATCCAAAATTTAAAAGATAAAAAGGAAAGTCAACAAAGTAAATAACTTCTAAAATAAAAGGAATTTCAAAATAAAATTAGAAAATGGCTTATGGCTCCATTGGCCAACCCTAACCCTAATTTGAAATTAGGGTTTGGGTCATAATATAACATGGCCCAAAACCCTAATTTCATTATTTATGGGTTTGCAGGTTGGGCCAAGGGCTATGGAGATGAAAAATCACAAGGATGAGTATACACTCAATAATACATGGGTGTTGTACCTACTAAGATGTGCACTTCTCTAAGCCATTGCTTCCAAGAGAATCCATGAATGGGAAACCTTGGGAAGGGACCTAGAGCTCCCTAGGCATGGAGTGCAAGGGTTTTAAGAATGCTCTCAGCTAGAGCTATTAAGCCTATAACCTTGCTAGTAAACCAGGCAATGGGAGATTCAATGAGACAAGGGAACGAATTCCAATATCTTCAAGAATCCAAATGGAGATGCAATGAAAGCTATGCTAAAAATGGAAATGCAAGCTAAGCTATGGAAATGAAAGATAGAAGTATTACAAATTCTTACTAATTAAGCTATATGAACTAAACTAGAGCATGAAAGGAAACTGAGCTAAGAAAGCATAAATATGAAGCTAAGCTAAGAATGCAAGAATGAAGGCTAAATGTAATGAGATCTCCAAAAGCTCCAAAGTCTCCAAGAAATCCTGCAGCATAAGATTAGCATCAAAAGTTGGGTCCTAGAATGAGAAGAAAGCTCTCCTTTTAAAGGAATTGAAAAGGAATGGACCATGGAGATTAAGAGGCAAAATATTTAATCAACATTGGAGCTTGAAAGAGGAGCAATCCATGTTTACAAATATCTTCCAATGAAAAAATAAGAGTTGACTTTTGTGTCCATATGAGACAAAAAGGCCTTTCTTCTTTTTATAAAATAAGAATAATGCTTTATTTGTGCAACTTAGGATAAGAGGAAAAGTGGGGGCTTTTTATTTAATAAAAGGGGAGGGAATTTCTTTTAAATAAATAAAGACTTAGGATAAAATGGTTAGCCCATAGAATATAATTAAATAAATGACAGAACTAGGATTTGATCAAGAATAAGCAATTGATGATTTTAACAAATAATGCTAGAAAGGGGCTAATAGTCTAGATGACCATTTTTGGGTGATTATATTTGCCTCTTTTTGACTAATGTGTGATCGATTTGGGAACACATTACTTCAAAGAATAGATCAGCCAAGAAGGCAATAGATAGAGATCTAACTCCAAAGAATGAAGCACAAAGAGAGATAGCATATCTTGCATGGTCAGCCTAGTAGCGACAGTACTGGACACTTAGGAAAGAGATGGACATTATGAAAACTCAAGATGAGAACTAACATGTCAAGCCCAAAGATGGATCAATCAGAGAAAATGGAATGGTCAAGCATATGCTCTAGAGAATAGCCAATAGGATATGATGTGTTTGCCCCCTCGGGATCAAAAGTGAAATCAGGTAGAGGGAATGTAGAAGCAAGAGAAACATGATCAAATAACTAGAAATCATAATCGAAGATGAAAGATGATACGATAACCATCAAGCAGTGAAGATATGCCCCAGTCAAGACCTCAGAGAGAGATGAATGAAATGAATGAAAGACTAGAAGGGTGAGAGAGATGGAGATGAAGAAGGAAAGGATGCCCCAATGAAGATCGAAGGATCAGGCATCAAAAGGTCAGCCAACTGCATAGAAGAAGGAGAGATGCGATGTTTACAATCAAGGTGAACTCAGATTTTGGTTTTTATCCTGAAATGAAGAGAAAATGATGTGATATGAAAGACAAGAAGTGAAAGACATGATCGGGAAGATGAGTGCAGTTTGACTAAGAAGTCTGTGAAAGATGAAAGGAGAGCTCTCTCCATATGCAAGATGCAAAAATAACTATCATGAACTTAAGAATGCAAGCTACTATGAAAAGTGGTTTACTTGCAAGGTTACAAAGCCATTAGAATCTAATATTCATCATCAAGCATTATTGGTAGTGTCACAAGATCATACAATGCATACTAGTATGACTATGTGAATCTGAATATGATCTATATCAGATAGATATGTCGGAATCCCACCTAGGCACCAAAGACATATAAGTCAAGATGACTAGTGTAGTGAGATTGCCTAAGTTTAATATGGCAAGATTATACTCGCATTGAGACACAAGGAAAGTCAAGATGGTGATAAGTATGCACTTGTGAAAAAATAGTCAAGGATAATACCTTGTAGATCCTAGTGTCAAGTGGAACAAGCATAAATGCTAATGACAGTTAGGATCAACAAAATATACCCATAAGAAGAAAAAGCAATAAAACGTGTTCTCATGCCCCCAGTCTTCTAGGTTAGCATCATTGAAAACTATTAGGGAGAGAACTCTCATCAAAGAAATCATCATAGACAACACACAAAGAAATAAAGTCAAGCAAATCTCAGCAAGTCAAGTGTTTAAGTGTGTGTGTTTAGGTCATAGAGTCAAACTCTGAGTATCACATCTGCCAATGAGAAATATTGCATCATTTGGGACTATGGGTAGGATATCTGATAAGTGTTGAGAAACACTCGATGCTAGGGAAGTATTGAAAAACACAATTGGGGTGTTGAAAAACACCATTGGAACCAAGTTTCCCAAGAAACCCAAATGCACAAAGAGACCCAAGATAAGCTAGAACAACGTATGCCACCTAGACTAAGACAAGAGTCAATTCCAGGCTAGGAGAGGTAAAGCAAGAAGTGGAGCGAAGGAGCACCACGCAAGACTGATAGACATAGGTGCAAGGGTCTCAAGCAGTGCTTGTTGCTAGGTTTTCACCACTTGATAGATTTTTTCAGGACTTTTTTCAATTTTTTGTATTTTTTCTACCAAGGCGCCTGTTTCTAGGTTTTCACCAAGGCACTTTTTCTATTTTTTTTTTTTTTGGTGAGACATCAAAGCACCTATTGCTAGGTTTTCACTAGGATGCTCATTTTTTTAGTACTTTTTATGTTTTTTAGGATTTTTTCAGCATCATATATGAATTTTTTTTTGGAATTTTTTCAAGATCAATAAAAATATGTACAAAGAGCTCAAGAACCTTAGGCATAGAACTTCTTCAAATGTAGAACATTGATAGGCTCAATAAGATCTTCTCCCTCAGGTGTAGATAGCTAATAGGCTCCAGACCCAAATGCTACTATGATGATATAAGGTCGTAACCAATTTGTCTCAAACTTGCCTTTCTGCTCCCTATTCTACTGATTTTTGGGATTTTCTCTGAGAACTAGCTCACCCACTTGAAACTCTCTAGGATGAACTTTCTTATTGTAAGCAGTAGACATTCTCTTTTGATAGGTGTGCATGTGATCAAAAGCAACCTTGCGGAATTCTTCCAAAGTGGTAAGCTCATGCACTCTCATAGCCCTTTGGTCTTCATCGGTAATAAAACCATGTAGAGAGACTCTAAGTGAAGGTATTTCAACCTCTAATGGTAAGACAACCTCAGAACCATAGACCAAGGAAAAAGGTGTTGTACCTGTAGGAGTGTGGATAGAAGTTCTGTAAGCCCATAGCATAGGATTGATTTGTAGATGCCAATCCTTGCTTGATTTGTGCACTATTTTGTGGAGAATTTTTAGCAATGTTTTTTTTGAGGCCTCGACTTGGCCATTCCCTTGAGGGTAGTAGACAGAAGACCAATGTTGTTTGATTTTGAAATTTTTGCACAAGTGCTTCAGGTCTTTGTTTTTAAGCTGGCCGCCATTATCTATGACTATGGAAGAAGGAATACCATAGCGACAAATGATGTGATTCAAAATAAACAAGGCAACATGTTTTCCTATAGCTATAGACAGTGGAATAGCTTCAACCCATTTAGTGAAATATTTAGTAGCTGTAATGATGAACTTATGCCCACTCGAAGAACTAGGATAAATTTTTCCTACCAAGTCAAAGGCCCATTGCTGAAATGGCCAGTAAGTAATAGAGGGAATGAGCTCGCATCCAGGAGCATGAATGAGATTCCCATGTACTTGACATTCCTTGCATGACTTGGCATATTGAACAACATCAGTTTGCATAGTAGGCTAATGGTAACTAACCCTAAGCAATTTTTGAGCTAGTGCAAGATTATTAGAGTGTGACCCACATATGTCATCATGGACTTCAGCTAGCGCCTTTTTTTACTCCTCTATTTCTAGACACCTAAGGAGAGTTCCATCTAGACCCTTCCTATACAAGTCACCAGAGACGAGGGTAAAGTGTGAGGCATTACGGATGAGTTGGTGCTTCTCATTGCGCATGAGATTTTCAGGGATAACTTGATCTCAGAGATAGAAAAAGATGGTGGCATAGTGGGAAGAGTCATGACCGACCATAATGTAAATGAAATGTTCATCAGGGGAATTGTAGGTAGGGTAGTGCAATTCTTCCACCAGGAACTCAAAGTGTGATTCATGCTCTTCTAATTGCAAAATGGATGCCAAAGTAGCCATGGCATCAGCAACCTTGTTCTCAACTTTAGGAATTTGTTGAAGTTTAATAGATGTGAAATAATTCCTGAGTGAATCTATCATCCTCTTGTAGGGAATCAACTTGTCATCCTTTGTTTGGTAATCATCATTTACTTGGTTTATGACAAGCCGAGAATCTCCAAAAATGTGCAACTCAGTGATCCTCCATTCAAGGGAAAGCTTAACACCATTCAGAAGGGCTTCATATTCAACTATGTTATTGGTGCATGGAAAGAGAAGCTTATAGGATTTAGGAATGGTGTATCCGTGAGGGGTAACAAACAAGATTCCAGCACTAGCCCCATTCTGTGTATAAGAATCATCAAAGAACATTTTCCATGCACACCCTGTGATATGCATGACTGAAGCATCTGGGAAGTCTATTTGAAGAGGAGCATTATCAGTCATGGGGAACTCAGCCAATTGATCCATAATTTCTTGCCCTTTAATAGCTTTCCTTTTGACATACTGAATGTCAAATTCTAAGAGATGCAACATCCATTTAGCAAGTCATCTAGTAAGCGTAGCTTTACTTAGAAGATACTTTAAAGGATCAATTTTGGCAACCAGCTACGTAGTATGCGCAAGCATGTAATGTCTAAGTTTTTGAGACGCAAACACCACTACTAAACAAGCCTTTTCAATGCTGGTGTAGTTGAGTTAATAAGCAACTAGAGTGTGACTGATATAGTAAATAGCTTGCTCTTTGCCCATATCATCGTGTTGTGCAAGGAGAGCTCTTAAGGAATTTTTCGTAGTAGAAATGTATAGTATCAAAGGTTTCCCTTGGATAGGTGGCATAATAATGGGAGGTCGGGCTAAGTAATCCTTGATTTGGTCCAGGTTCTTTTGACACTCCTCATTCCATATACAAGTAGCTCCTTTATGAAAATTCATATTGAAGGGTTGAGCTCTGTTAGCTAACTAAGAAATGAACCACCGAATAGATTAGAGATGGCCTTGGAGACCCCTTAATTGTTTGATGTTGCGAGGTGGCATCTCCATGATAGCTTGCACCTTTTCTGGGTCTACTTCTATCCCTTTTGCTGATATGATTTACCCTAGTAGTTTCCTAGAAGTGACACCAAAAGAACATTTTTTAGGATTTAATCTAAGTTGGAATTATTCCATCAGGTTCAATATCAAACTCAAATCGGATAGATGTGTGCTCCTTTGTTGAGATTTAGCAAGTGTGTCATCAACGTAGTCTTCCATGTTCTTATGCATCATATCATGGAATATAGTGGTCATAGCCCTTTGATAGGTTGCACCAACATTCTTAAGATTGAAGGGCATGACATTCCAACAAAAGGTACCCCATGCATAGGTGAATGTTTTCTTCTCTTGGTCTTCAGGGGAAATTTTGATCTGATTATATCCGAAGAATCCATCCATAAGGGGAGTACATTTCGTAGCCTGCCATCATGTCCACTATCATGTCAATGTTTGGAAGTGGAAAATCATCCTTAGGGCATGCTTTATTTAGGTCTCTAAAATTAGTGCATATGTGAATAAACTTGTCGTGTTTGGAAACAGGGACAATGTTAGAAATCCACTCAACGTAGTCGATAGCTCTGATGAAGTTGGCTTTTAGAAGTTTCTCAAGTTTAGCCTTAACTAGTAATGCCACATGGGGATGCATCTTTCTAAGCTTCTTCTTGAGAGGTTTTACCCCTAGAGAAATGCAGAGATGGTGCATGATAAGCTCAGTGTCTAAACCAGGGATGTCAGAATATGTCCATGCAAAGTTTATTTTTTTCTCTTGAAAGAATACAGCAAATTGTTCTTTCTCCTTTGCTGAAAGGGACTAAGCCACATGTATGATTTTAGGAGAGTCGTTTGTCCCTAAGTTGATGGGCTGCGTAGGCTCTATTAGAATTGAAGACCTTTCTTGAAAATAGCTGGGTAGACTACCAAGTACCTCATCGTCAGGTGCCTCAAAGAGGTTTTCACCCTTAGAATGTCTTTATTTTTACTATTTTTAGGTTTAGATATTGCCACAACGTGGTTTTCACCATATGACCATTGGTTTTTTCTTTTGATTTTATGACTGAGGTACTTGATATCTGATTCAGTCATGTTTGTCACTGGTTCGCTGGTGGAAGAAGTATCAGGTTCAATGGCATTGAGGTATCAGGGGATCTCATAGTCATAAATAAGGCAATGCGGGTCGTTGATCCTAGGTGGACCAATCTATAAGATCTAAGTGTATGAGAGGGAGTGAAGTGATAGGTTCAAGAGCATTTATGTAGTATGTGTCATCTCTGGTGATGAGAGAGGTTAAGCCTATAGAGTAAGCTCCAAAAGTGTGAAGATCTAGATTTGACATAGAAGGACCAGCGTGGTCCACTAAAGAAATATGTGGATTGAACTCATTAGACCCTACGTGAGACTCATCAACTGCATCAAGTTGGGAACTATAAGTATGAAACACATAAACTTCCATATCCATCATGGAAGATCCCTCTGAGAGAATATCCCATTCATACTCATTTGAATATGTTGTTGAGCTTCTACTGGGATGTTTGCACCAAGAAGGCTTAGGACGCTGAGAAGTAGAGGCACCCAATATATTATGTGTGAGATCTCCTCTATCTACCAATCACAGGATATTTTTGGGTTGTCTACTTCTAGGTGTAGAGGCTTTAGTTGTGTCCTCATTGGGTATGCATCCTTCTCCCCAAAGGAGTGAAGTAGAAGGGAGACTGTCTACTAGTTGATTCATAGTGTGTAGTGGTGACTCATCTATGTCTATGTTTTAATAACTAATCATGGGAGAATTTATGGAATAGTTAGGGAGGTCATCATTGGCACTGTATCCTAGACTTGTGGTATCTTTAGAGGGTCAGCCATTGGTATGACTCAAAGGCTCAACTAGGGCATGTCCATTATTATTTATAGGTCCATGACCTTGATAGCCCATTTTCTGCAAAAAAATATAGCCTTTACCATAGCGCTTAGGGGAGATAGGAGTAGCAATTATGGTACTACTCTCTTTGTCTCTATAGATCCACTCCCTAATAGAATCTTCTTTTTTTGCCTCTGGGGGTACAAATGAATGAAAAAAGGTATCAAAGAATGTCATAGTGGAAGTGGAAGGCTTCATCTTGTAATAGGGTCTCCCATATGATTTAGAAGAAGTAGGAATAGTAGCAATGGAATCTAGTGTGTATTCACCCATACTAATGCTCATCATCTTTACTTTTTTCTCAGCAGCAATCAAGGACACATTAGGATCATGAGAAGGTTTGTTGTGAGGAACAAACATCTCAACATTAGTTAGAGTATTGATAGCTATAGCATTATCCCCAAGAATCACAACTTCAGTGCTATTGTATGGGAATTTGACACACTGATGGTAGGTGGAAGGGACAACTTGCATGTCATGGATCCAAGGATGACCTAGAAGAATGTTATATGTGAGTGGGATATCCAACACTTGGAACACAATATCTTTCATGACAGGGCCCACTCAGACAGGTAGCACAACAAGACCCTTGGAAGATCTTTCCACTTCATCGTATGCTTTTATAGTAATCTTTTTCTTAGGATCTACAACAAATTTTGACAAAGCCAACTATTACACCACATGGAAATAAATAATATTTAACCCCGCACCATTGTCTATCAGGACTCAACGGACTCAGGTATGGTAGACTTGGACTTCAATGTGTAAAGGAAGATTATGGGG
This sequence comes from Chamaecyparis obtusa, assembly GCA_027943335.1. Lineage (NCBI taxonomy): Eukaryota > Viridiplantae > Streptophyta > Pinopsida > Cupressales > Cupressaceae > Chamaecyparis > Chamaecyparis obtusa. The sequence continues at coordinate 1,882,232 of BSBK01004178.1, read as the reverse complement.
GTGGCTAAGAGATGTGTCATCCTCTATAGAAAAGGATAGGTAGTGGGGGAATGAGATATGGTTGACCATAGCCTGGAACCAATCTGGATCAATGTCATTGGGGACATTTGCTGTACGTAGAGCTTTCTCAAGGATCTACTTGTGCAAAGGGGATAACTCAAGAAACTCAAAAATGGATATCTGTACAGGTGTCCATTGCAATTGGTGCACAAGGTCATAGCTAGAGAAGACTGAAGGAGCCTCTTGTTTGGAAGAAGAGGCTTTCTTGGGATCATGCATGGTTTTAAGGACAATTTTGGCTTGCCCCCTAGTAATAGCATTTAGTGTCTCACTTTAGGAAGATGAACCATCCAGTGTTTGCAAGACCAACTTTGGCATACCATGATTGGCATTATTATCATCTTGAGATCTCATCATAAGAACACTCTTGATGAGTTCCACCATGTTGATCACAGGGAAATCGGGAGTATATGTATAGTTGATCTTTGCATCATGATTCTTCTTATTTTCTTGAGAGGATTCCCCCTTTTCATACTCAGGTAGAGGGGTCTTGAAAGCTTTGTGATCATAATTTTTAACTAAGCCATCTGTGAGAATGGTGCCTCCATCAATGAGATCTTGGATAACATCTTTAAGCTTAAAATGATTGTCTGTCTTGTGTCCCTTATTTTTGTGATAGTGGAAAAAATGATCTTCTCTCCACCAATTAGGCTTAACTGGTGGATCATAGGGATGAGAATTGTCAGGAAGTGTAAGATACTTGTTGGCAACCAAAGTCTTAAGAATCACATCGTATGGTTCAGCCAACTTGGTGTAAACCCATCGGTGGTATTGCTTCTTTGGCTTGTCTACATATTGAGGCTTAGGAGCACTGTGAGCATTGGTAGCCTCTTGTTGTTTTGCTACATAGATAGCATTAGAAAGGTTGAAAGTAGGCTCTTTAGCTTTTGGGACATCTACAACCCCATCATTAATAACATACTTGTTTTTGTTCCAAGGTTTGCTCTTGTCCTTGCCATTGCCTCTAGTATCATTATTAATAATGATATCCCCCTTTCCTATGGCCACATCCTCAATCTGATATGCACTTTCAACCATGTCGTTGAAAGAGGAGAACAATTGTTTCCTTATATCATAATACAACTCAGGCACAAGAGTGTTGATGAAAATGTCAATCTTTTCCCTTTCGGGTAGCTGACAAGGATATCGAGAATACAATGACCTCCAACATTGTAAGTAAGTGGAAAATGACTCACCTTGATTTTTCCTTAGAGAACCAAGATCTATCATGGTGATAGGTTGTTGGATGTTGTATGACTAATGCTGGGTGAAGTGCCTAGCCAACTCATCAAAAGTCTTAAGAGGTGGTGTCAATTTCGCAAACCATTCCAAGGCTTGTCCTCTTAAACTTCTAGGGAACAGTCATAGTAGAAATGTGTCTTCATGAAGGAAGTCCATGCTAAGAGTGTAAAAGTGATGCACATGGTCATGGGGGTCACTGTTTCCATCATACTTGTCATATTTGGGAACCTCAATATCTCTAGGAAATGGGACCATGTATAGAATCCTATCAAAGGGAAGAACACAAATAGACTCTACAAAAGAGACCTTTGGAGGCTCCCTTTCAATTTCCATTTGGGAAAGACATTGATTTTTCCAATTTAATTCCTCTCTAAGGATTTCCAATTCTATTGGCACTCTTTCTTAGACAATTTGTTGGACATCATAACTGAGAGGAAGCTTGTATCCTCTAGAAGTCATGAATTGAAAATATTGGTCTCCATTATGCTCTAAAAGTTTATGCATCATTCTTTGGGAGACCTCATCTTGTTCAAATCTCATAAGCTCCTCACTAGAAATCTCATCGGTGGCCTCTTCCTCATGATGAGAGGGAGGAGGTCTAGGGGGTGAACAAGGTATAGCAAAAGTCTGTCTCAGAGGAGACCTAGGTGGTCTGTTGTTGCCATAGTTGCCATTAGTACCAAAAAGTGGTCTATGCTCATAGCCACTAATCTCGGGTTGCTCGTGAGACATTCCTCTCATAGCCATGCATCTAGCAACATCCATTTTGTCTAAATGCACTTGGTTTTCCTTATGCTCAAAATGTTCTTGCAAACAGAGGAACTTTTCTTATTTCATAAGAGTGAGTGAGACATTGTCTATGTTTTTGGAGGTCTTGAATGCAAAAAAGGAGAAGCCTCCTTTGTACCACAAGGTGACCTTAGAATCCTCAAATTGGTTAGGACTAGATCCATCATTGCTAATTGGCACTCATGAGCATCTGGTTGGAGAAGGTAATTGTGTATAATTGAACAGAGGGTGATTCTCCTGCTCAAATTAAGACCGAGTTGTAACCGGCATGAAAAGAATTGTTGGTTAACTAATAGAATGAGACAAATTTTTTCAAATATTGAGATAAGAAAAGCTAATGAAGATCACTTGTCAAGATAGAACAATAGAGATGGCTCATCAAAAGTGCTCAAGAACTTACAACAATCAATTGACTCAAGCCGAGAGATGAGCAAGAAGCTCAATTAGCAAGTAGTTATAGAGGTAACCATGGTATGACAAGTGATCAAGAGTAGCATTTTTTAGAATCAAACCCAATAGTTTTATCTCATTTTTTTAGTCTAGAACAAACCTAAGCAAGCAGATAACAAACTAGCTTCAGGTAAGAACATGAAAAGACACTCTACGATAGGTTAAAATTCAAGTTTAATAGCTCCGAATTGCAACAGTAGCAGGATAGAAGAATAACTCAGGACTCTTGATTAAGGGTGTGCGATGATGTTTCAGTATCATATGACTCATGACTAGTGAATATGAAAAAATCAATTTTGAAAGTAGTTTGGTCAATGTTGTAAGTTGCAAGTACAATTTCTCAGCTTCAAGCATAGTAATATCAGGAAATAGACAAGTTTGCAAATAGTAGGTGATCAAACATGTCATAAAACACTTGCACAAGAGAAAAATCAACCTTGCTAAGATAAGCAATTGTGATACAAAAATGAAAAATTCTATGAGCACTACCATGATGTTTAATGTTTGAGAACGTTTGCATGGGTAGATCACAATGAGAACACTTCAAGCACTTACTAGCCTAGAAGGAAAAAGGCTCAATACTTAACAACTTGGCCCACACTTGATGTCCCATCACCTCACACAAAGTGGTTTCCCATAATAGATGTTGGCTTTGTCATGGAAGTGCCAATGACACAACCAAAGGAACACAGATGGTGAGTAATCTTGGGGTGATCCAAGTTAGTCCACTAGGATCAATCCTTGCACCAAGATGTTAAGCGGCAAAATGGGGTACCTTCTATCTATGGTTCTTAGTAAGGGCTTTTGTTCGTAATACTCCTCTTGCTCCTTAAAGGGAGTCCTTACTTTGCGGCAAGTAATGGACCTCGCGGCCACAAGAGTACCTTAAGCATTTTGTTCAAAATTTTCCTCATGATCACAATCCCACAAGTACACATATTAAGCAAAGACAAGTACTACATCTACCAAGGTTTTGTGTCCTTGATAGCCTTGAGTTTATAGTGGGTTGAAATAGCTCTGTATTTACTTGTCCCCACTTGGGTCGTTCCTCTTGATTGCTCAAGAGCAGGCCCACTAAAGGATTCTAGAACTAAGCAAAGAATGGATTAATCTTTGAGGTTCAAGATTTCTGGTTCACCTCAAGGGTGAAGAGTATACTCTCCTAGCTCAAAAATCTCTCCCAAACACACCAAAGAAAGTTTAATTACCCTCTTGCTTTCAAAATCTAGAAGTGGGCCAAGGTTTCTGGCTCACCACAAGGGTGAAGAGCATACTCTCCTACCACCAAAAGGCTCCTACAACAAGATATTAAGTGCCTAAGAAATGAAGTAACTAGTATATGCCACACTCAAAATGAAAGAAATTAAACAAGCACTTGATTGGTTTTTATGCTTTGGGCAGCCCTGCAAAAACCATTAGCAGCCCTTGTGCATTTGGAGCTTTGACATGCATTCTTTTAAGCAAATATTTCAAGCAATGAGAGCACCTACAAGCACAACTTGTTAGCTCCACAATGGTTAGCACATCAAAAATTAGATAATCTACAAGTAAAATAGCTAATCAAATGACAAAATTTGAAAATGAAACGAGCATAGTTGGATCAGGCTCAGAAAGAGCTTTCCAACGATATATCACACTTCAATTTTTGATACCGTATGTGAAAATTTCTTAAAAATGGGTGCCAATTTTGTTGAGTGGCACGAATTTAAAAAATGTTAGAATTGTTTTAAAAAAAAATCACTTGCAAAATATAAAATAGAAAGTAGGAAAACTAAAAATAGCAAGCAAAACTAGCAAATCTGGAATTCTGGGTCTCTGTCTATCACAAAATTTCACGCGAGACAATACTCAGGGCCACTTGAGAAAGTACCAAACCATGTGTGAGAAAGCACAAGCCCGTGTGAAAATGTATGAAGGCTCACACAAGAAAGTACAAGGGCTCATGCAAGAAAGTACATAGGCCCGCGTAATAAAACACCTTTGTCACGTGTAAAAGTGCTAGTGCCTGAAAAACTTCACGTGATATGGTGAGAAAATTCACGTGAGATTCTGTAACAGTGACGCAAAAATGTACGGACAATGTACAAAAATTGTAAAAAAAAAAAGAAATAGCCAAAACCTGTAGCGAAAATACATAAAAAGAAGGACAAAACAGAGTTGTTTTGCCCCACGGTGGGCGCAAAAAATGTACACACTAAGATGTGCACTTCTCTAAGCCATTGCTTCCAAGAGAATCCATGAATGGGAAACTTTGGGAAGGCAACCTAGAGCTCACTAGGAATGGAGTGCAAGGGTTTTAAGAATGCTCTCAGCTAGAGCTATTAAGCCTATAACCTTGCTAGTAAACCATGCAATGGGAGATTCAATGAGACAAGGGCAAGAATGCCAATATCTTCAAGAATCCAAATAGAGATGCAATGCAAGCTATGCTAAGAATGGAAATGCAAGCTAAGCTATGGAAATGAAAGATAGAAGTATTACAAATCCTTGCTAATTAAGCTATGTGAACTAAACTAGAGCATGAAAGGAAACTAAGCTAAGAAAGAATAAATATGAAGCTAAGCTAAGAATGCAAGAATGAAGGCTAAATGCAATGAGATCTCCAAAAGCTCCAAAGTCTCCAAGAAATCCTGCAGCATAAGATTAGCATCAAAAGTTGGGTCCTAGAAGTAGAAGAGAGCTCTCATTTTAAAGGAATTGAAAATGAATGGACCATGGAGATTAAGAGGCAAAAGATTTAATCAAGGGTGGAGCTTGAAAGAGGAGCAATCCATGTGCACAAATATCTTCCAATGAGAAAATAAGAGTTGACTTTTGTGTCCATATGAGACAAAATAACCTTTCTTATTTTTATAAAATAAGAATAATGCTTTATTTGTGCAACTTAAGATAAGAGGAAAAGTGGGGGCTTTTTATTTAATAAAAGGGGAGGGAATTCTTTTTAAATAAATAAAGACTTAGGATAAAATGGTTAGCCCATAGAATATAATCGAATAAATGATAGAACTAGGATTTGATCAAGAATAGGCAATTGATGATTTTAACAAATAATGCTAGAAAGGGGCTAATAGTCTAGATGACCATTTTTGGGTGATTACAAGTGTATACACAAACAAGTGTGTATATACCCTTATATATTCTTGAGTATATACAAATAAAAAAATGGCTTCAACAATGGCAAAATCCAAATTTCTCAAGTTATTTTAACCTAAGGTTTTCTTTATGTGGATCTACTTTTCTCAATAGGGTTTGAAGGCATTTGCCTCAGATTTATCCACCCTCCATTTTTTTTTGCATAGGGAATAGGTCCCAAGTTCATATTCATGATCATTTGTTCTCTACATTCTCTATTCTTTTACCAGTTAATTGGTTTCTGACAAAATGGTATTCTGTGGATAAATAGCTATTCTGGAAAATATATCAAAAATTTTAATTAGGCCTGATATTAACTATCTTAAAATATAGGGTTTACAAGGGTATTAGTCTTCTTTTACTTCTACTATAGTATATAGTTTATTACTAATTTAATTTCATAAGAAAACAAAAAAAACTATGCAAAATTAATTAAACCAAAAATAAAATATTACACGTACGAAATTTGGTTAAAACCTTTTTTTAAAACAAATAATTAAATGTACAAAATATTATACATACGCAATTTAAATAAACAAAATTTTATTTTTTTTTATGGCAAAGGAAGGGTTGCAAGCACTGTACTGACTACTGCCGCTTGCAATCCGGACGGGACTGCCACTTGTCAACATGGGAGGGGGGACTGTCCATCACACAGGGGGGGACTATTCACCGTATCCCCTCGGAGATGCTGATGACACAGTCATCGTGCCATCCGTGCGGCGGCCTGCCCAAGACAAGGGCTATGCAAAATTTGATAAAGTTCTTTCAAAAAAAACTAAAAAATAAAAAAATATTATAAATGAAAGTCACGGTTTTAACAATGAACTATATGCTATGATTAATTTTAACAAGGTTATGTTTTGTATAAAATATATTATATATAAATATAAATAAATAATATATATATATATATATATATATATATATATATATATATATATATATATATATATATATATATATATATAGGTTATAAAGACAAAAAGTCTTAATATATATATAAATACACACACACACACACACATATATTAATATATTTGGAATATATTAATATGTATATATGCCTATTTATGCATGCAAAAATACATATACATTTCCTCATTTTTATTTTATAAAATTAGCATGATGAAACTGGGAAGATGAGAGATCTTGATCATCTAAAGAGAAAATTTGGACATTTTAAAGCGATAAGAAATTTCTTCCATACTTAGATAAAATAGACCATTTTATTTCCTTTCTTCAATATAAAATACGGACGATTTAACTAACTCTATGTACATGAGAAATTTTAAATCTAGCAATTCAAAAAGTACTAAATCTTTTCCTTTAGGAGCATTAGCAAACATGAATATATATATTATTTTTTTGCAAGAACAAGCATACATTTCTTTTGAAAGTAAGGAACACATTAAAGGGACCTTCATACTTAGAGAGATACATTTACTTTTTTCTACACCTAGGATATATAAAAAAACAACTAATATTTCTTTTTTAAGCACATAAATGGCCTTACATCTCTTTCCTTTGCTGCAAATATAAGTAGATGGAAGAAGTATAAATCACCTATGAGACTATTACAAGCATTCCTCATGCTAGGCTTTTACATAGCCTTTTTAACCAACTCTTACTCAAGTAGTAACTAGACAAAACTTCATCAAGTACTCCATAAAAAAACTAGCAAGCTCTACCATGTAGAAATCTGCAAAAATAAAAGACAAAAGATCATGGAGGCTCACCTCCCAACCTAGGCTACTGCATGGCCACCTCTGAGCTAGGGGAAACATGTTAGGAATGAAAAATGGATGTTGGTAGTCATTCTGTAGCAGTTGTTGTTGCATTCATGACTATGATTGTCATTGATGTCAACACAGTGATCTTCTGGAGACTAGCAAAGAAGCAGACAGTGTTTTGATTAGCACATGTGGGATATTTCAATTGCAGCTATGTGATGTTGATGTTATACTCTTTGATATGTTATTTGTCTATGGTTAAGAGTGTAGACAATAATTCATTGATTCATGACAGTTATTTGTTCTTGAGTAGCGGTTTGTGGAAATTGGATGATATCTCCTAATCGGGATGGAATATAGTTTTGCACAGTTAAAGGGAAGTTTTTGACACATTGATGATGATGTGGTTCATAGCACAAACTTTGAGGTCACATGAGTGAAGAGTTATTGCATCTGGAAGCCAACAGTTTTGTATAATTTTGATGTAGCGTATGGAAACTTTTATTTTGTAATTGTGTACCGACTCATTTGTAATTATTTGAGTGTGGTATAAAGGAAGGAATGTTTTTCCTTATTGTATGTAGTTGTAATATGAAAGAAGAGTGAGTATGGTTTTGGTTGCATGCGAATGTAAGGATGAAGTGAAGAAAAGAGTCTAAGAGGTTGTGAAAGCGAAATTGTGAAGGAAGACATGAGAAGTACAGAGATTTAGAATTGAGATCTGATGTAGCAGTGAGTGTGGTTTGGCACAGTAAGGAGGTAACATATTTCATATTATTCTACTGAATAATATTAAGGTTATTTGGATAGTGTGTTCAGTGATCTTACCCTGAAGCTGTTTGGGCAGTGGGTCTTTTTGTCTTCCATAACTCTTAACAGGGTTAGAATCTTTTAACAGGGATTCAAAATCTCCTAATAGGGATTTATATGTACTGAATGTATTTCATAAGACTCCTAACAGAGTTTATCCTCTCACAAGGAATATTAATATTAGTGCACCTTTTGTGGGCATCATTCCCACCGGGGTTTACTCTTTGATCAAGAGGTTCCCTAGTCAACATATCTTGTGTTATTGTGTCATTGTGTATGAATATCTTTGTATGGTTAGTAATCACATTGCTTACATTGTTAAATATTGCTGAAGATGATAAAAGTTATAATTATCTAATAATTGATTCAACTCCCTGTAATACCCCAAAAATGGGCTATAAGTTCATTAAGATCCTGTATCTACATATCGAACGAAATCGACATCAAAGTCCTAATCTAAGGCCATCTGCACATCATCGAATCCTAATTGAATATCTTAAATTTTGCATCGGGGAATATTTCTAGTAATATTCTTAATCATCATAATTATCTTTAATTTTATAATTATTTGGCAATAAATCACATTTATCCTAAAGTTTGATTAATTGAATATTTTCATATTTAATTAATTAGATTTAATATTTGCCACTTAATTTTGTAATTAAATTTAATTCTATCTATTATTAATTATTTAATTTTGACAATAAATCTAATATCATATGAATAATTGATTAAATTCTTATTTAATTAATTAAAGCAAGTTGTCATTATTTAATAATATAGTTTTTAATAAAAGTTTGATTAAACAATTGATTAACCCATAAATCAATTGTTTTTTTTATAAAAGCAGTTAAGTTGGAAATAAATCACTTTATTATTAAATTAATTCATAAATAAAATATGCACAATCATAAAAGCAGACAACTATCAATTATCAATTAAAGCTAAACTCTATTTTGAGTTAAAACTTAGCTTTTGCATGTTTTTGTGAGTTAATTATCATTTATTTAAAAATAACTCAAAAATCAACCTGCATTATTTGAGTGATTTATGGCTTTTATCCATGTACCTCCAAAGCCCTGGATTTCTATAAAAACAAGGCTTTAGCTCATCTCTCTATCTCTCAAATTTGCATCCAAGCATCCACATATTTTGCACAATCACACTGGAGAATTGGAGGCTGAGGAATCAACTTACGAATTCAAAGTGTTGTGAGATCAATTTCAATTGCATAGCTTTTATATCTTAGCATAGAATTTCATAGTTTTCATATCATTGTTAGAATCTTCATTGTTAGATCATTTAGCATCCATAGCATATCAGTTTATCATTCTTATTGCATAGAAAATATAAAAAATATAGATTAATTGCATTCAATTTCATATCCATCTTTTGCATTCAAATCCTTCATTTAGGTGTCGTCTAGGTCAGTGATCTCGATTACAATCTGAGAACATCAATCTCGCACCTATTAGAAGGCAGTAAATCGCTTGGTTAGATTAGTTTTCAATTTTACATGATTTGATTATAGCTAACTTCTAATGTTTTACTGAATGTTGTGTTTACAGATCAGGTACAATTTTCACACACACATTTCTAGCACCCACCGTGGGGCTACCCACTTTTGCATGATGGTTTTGATTTTTTTTGGGAGCTAAAGTCTCAAACTTTTAAAGATTTAATTTTATCTCCCAAACAACTAAGAGTTTTGGTCTAAAATTGTTTTTGCAAGTTGGTGACATGTCGGGGAAGCTTCGATAAAAAATTCAAAATTTTCTAAATTTTTTTTGAATTTTTAATAATTTTTTTTCAATTTTTTATAAAAAATTAATTTTTGGCGCAAATCAAAATATTTTTTAGAAATTTTTACATTTTCGGAAATCTCTTCAAATTGTACAGGGGGTCTATTATTTGTGTTTTAAATTTGGATGCAATTTAATAGCTCAAATAGTCAATTTACAAAAACTGGTCTGTTTTGGTAAAATGGGTCTCTAGGGCACAAATGAAGAGATTTTTCTAAAATGTTTGTATTTTTGGAAAGCTCTCTATTTTTTTAGTAGGGGTCTCTATTCTGAATTTCTATTTTTGTGGCCAAAATCATATCAAAAAAATCAAATCTTGTTGACTAGGTCAAATGCAGCAAAAAATAAAATAAAATTTTGTGATGGGTATGCACTTATTTTTCATATGGTTCAATGAATGATATGAGTTGTCATTTGGGTTAATTGCTGGTTATTATTGTTGATAATAATTGATTTTTAGAGCTAACCCTATGGTTTTCATAAGTTGAATATATTTTGCATATCTTGTTTGCTTGTTTGCTTGTTGGGGAGTTTGTCACTTGCTTGCATGGAAAAGCTCAACAAAAATTGCTAAAAATCAAGTAAAATCTACTAAGCACGTTGCAAGGATCCCAAGTATTCTCCTTCATCTAATAACATTTCGATTTGGGACTTAAAATAAATCTCTTATGTGTCAAGCTTGTGTGCATCTTTTCATGCTTTTGATCTATTTCTACACACTTGCATAATTTGATACTAGGTTGTGATCCTTTAAGGATTCATTAAGTAGTCTTAGAATATGTGTGATTGATCCTGATTGCTATCTTGGGTTATTGGACTCGCTAATCCACCGGCCCCTCATTTCCGCCCCGTGGTTGCAATCTCAGCGCCATAAAGGGGAGGGGTCAACAGGACAGAAGCGTTAAGTGTTCCACTTGGCAACCCTTTTGTGCTTTTAGGAACTCACTTGTTTTCTAAGTTGTGGACTCATTTTCAGCTTGTGTGAGGTGTTAAGTGTTCCACCTTGTGGACTCATCTCATATTTTCTTTAAGCATTAAGTGTTCCTCTTTCTACTTTTTGGATGCTTTTGGTAGATTTGCTTTCGGGAATATATCTGTGCTCACATAGTAATTAGGCCCTATGAACACTATTCATGATTCTCGAGAGATTGGATTCCTAGCGAAATCTTTCTTGACGACAGAATCCTTGTAGGTAGGGAGGATACTTAGTGCGTTTCACATTCAACTTGGTTAGTGCATCTTCTCTTATTGATCGACACATTCTCTCTCCGGAGAGGTTGATAGATCATGTGGGATTGATATCATGAGCTTTGGTGAATCAAAATTGGTTAGTGCATCTTCTCTTATTGATTGATACATTCTCTCCCCAAAGAGGTTGATAGATCATGTGGAGTTGATATCACAGACCTTGGTGGAACAAAACTTTGTCTTAGCGTGTCGGATTAATCTGCTTGCTTTGTTTGGGTTAAAAGTGAAAAGGTGTCAAAAACCTTGGATCTGGAGCCAAGTCCCCTTGTGGTATAAATCTGTGAGTCACCTTTAGAGAGGGTTAACTGTAGCGGACAATCCCTTCACAGGGCAAACTGCATTGACGGAACCTCAAGTGGTAATAGCCATTTTCGCCATGGTAGTGACAGCCGCTATATAAATATCCTTGTGGAAGAAATCTCCATGGGTATGGTTCATTGTTGGGTTGTCAGATCTCCCTAGCAGCTCTTGAAGATTAAGTTCTCAGACTGTGTCAAAACCCTGGTGCGCCGGAATTGGAGTTCACCTCTTTGAATCATAAAAGTTGTAGAGTCAAACCATTACTAAAAACCCTAAAGAGGCCAATTTTTCATTTTCAGGTATATGTGTGTTATTGCAAAACTTTTCAGAATATACATAATTAGTACTCTCAGGGATTAGCACAATTTGGTCACTTGATTGTTCATGCGCAAGCTTGCTTTTTCCCTTGTTCATTATTTTCAAACGTGCTTGGAATCACTTGCTTGCTGTTCTACATGCTTGTTTATCTACTTGGCTATTAAAAATGATCAAATCTGGTATAACCTTCAAAATTTGGACAGTACAATTTGCAAACAATCCAAAACTGAAGACCTTAAATTTTGTAAAATCTGAAGTAAAATCCTTTTCTGGAGTCAAAAATCATTTCAGAAAGTCAGAAAGTCATGAGTTTTTTTTCAAGTGTCGTTTCATTACAACCCATCTGTCGTATGATAGCAAACCCAGTGTCGTACGAGTTTTCAGGCCAGCAAATTTTCAAAGTGAAAATCTTGCAACTGTCGTATGAGATTTTCAACTGTCGTTTCATAGCATACCCACTGTCGTACGAGTCTGGAGAGTGTCGTTTGAAAATTTTTGAAGAGTTGTCAGAAAATTGTTAGAATTGCCAGATATTTAACTTTTTCAGCCTATTTCCAGAATCTATCGAATAAATCATTGTGTCAAGAACAAATTAGTAGCTATTGAAAATCAGTACACATGTCTCAAAGAATCAGTACACATGAGGAAGAAATTCTGATCACCGCTATGATGAAGCAGCTGCAAGCTATGCAAGTCCATCTTGACAAACTTGAGAAAGAAAAGGAACCTCTATACTCTTTTCCATTTGATAAAGACTTGTACATGTCACCATGCCCCCAGAAAAAATTTGAGCAATATGATACCTCTTCCATGGAGAGTGACACATCTAGCTTTGGAGACTATGATGACTATGACTATAGATAATGTAATGATACCTATGGCACCTCTGTTCTTAAGAGTCCTCCTCATCGTTCATTCCTGCTTACTAGAAATGGGCCATCACATTGGATAGATCGTGATGGTGATCCATATGATTCTAATTTTGAAAGAGACATTGATGGCTTTTGTGGACAATACCTTGATGATGATCCGTCTACTATTGCTTAGGACTATAAAATACATCATGCTAGCTTGAAATGTCAATACTATAAGGATCTCTCCTCTAAGAACTCTCAGGCTGAAAATAAAGATTACACTCTCAAGCAAGATCATGTTAATGTTGGACCTTTGTCTTGTGATGGTTCCCTTCCATCCCCTACTTCCTCCAATACTCATACATTTCCTAAAGCTTCTGAGTCTTTCAAATCTTTCACAGAACCTTCATTCGACACAAGCCCTGATACTTTTCATGTGGTTCCCTATAGTTATCCTCCAGGGCTACCTCTTAAAGAAACTCAAGCTAACCTTCACTTGGCTGCAAATACTTTCAATAATGATAAACCTAAAGAGCCTAAGCCTTCATATGCTATAATCCCTACTTCAGCTATTCCTCCATCTCTTCCAAAGTCTTGCATACAATCCCAACATGCTTCCTTATCCTTAGAAGTGGCTCCATGTCAAGAGGATTCCAAAAATGATGAAGAAAAGAACATAAAGAAAGATCAAGATCAAGAACCCTCCATTTCATCCACTCCTTTTCCCGATGTCTCTTATCTGCTTCATGGTTCTTTTGATCCTATACACCCTTTTTCATGCATTCCACCATGTCTTAAGTCTTCTCCTAAGCAAGATCAAGCTACTACTCACACTGTTGAGCTTATTGACAATCAAAATGACCTTACTACACTTGCGCTTTCCAAAGATGATACTTCCATTAAGGTTGATAAAAATGGTGTTGTTAAGCCTATTAAAAATCAAGAGAAAAATTATGTGCTTATGCTATCCAAAGATCCTTGTCAAGATCAAAGTCTTCCATCTTCTTATTCTACCACTCCATGTTCACTTCTACTTTCTACTCTTCCTAAGTCTTTGCAAGCTTTGAACAATCCTATCAAAGAAGGTGCTCATATTCAAGATTTCCACGATTCTATTAAAAATTTTAATGGTCACTCTAAAGATGCTGATATCCTTGGTTGTCATATAGATGCTGATGAACTTATTGATTATCCTTTTGCATCTTCCACTTCCATCTTTGGACCTCTTCCACCACTACTAAGGGCTTCATGCCTTCCTTCCATCTTGGGTCCTTATGTCCCTTCACTTTCCCCTCCTAACTCTCCTGATTTGCCATCCATCTTGGGTCCTTACATACCTCCATCTCCCATCTTTCCTCAAGATCAACATAGATGCATACCCTTGAATCCTTTTCATCCACCCACCCATCTAAACCAGTCATATCCTCCCTCTTCCACAAATCCCAAGTCTTTTGGAAGTAACTTGAATGTTCAATACAAGAAAAAGAAGCAATACAAGAATCCATCAAAAAAAGAAAATCACCATGTCATCTCTAAATGACATGGAGGCATAAAGTCAAAAGAGATATCTAAGAAAAAAACTACAAGACAAGTATGGGTTCCAAAATCCATCATTGAAGATATTATCTCTAGATCATCAAAAGGAAATAAAAAGCCTATGGCTATATGGATTCCAAAGTCTCTCTTGAAAGAGTCTAGTGTTGAGCAAAAAGTGAAATTGACATTCAAGCTTCCAAAGGCTTCCACTTCATCTTCTTCCAAAAGCATTCTTCCATTCCATCTGCCTAAACCACAACCTCTGCTATCCATTCGCCATATTCCTTCACGTATTCCTTCATCTTCTCACCACCCTTCAAGGTATGTGTTGATGTTGAGCTTGCCTTCCTTTCCACCTACCCTTTTACAATCCTTCCATGCATTATCCTTCTACCTCCTATCATTTTTCCTCACTTGCCTATTCCTCCTATCTTCCAACCTCACTCGCTTTACATAAAACCCTATCCTCCATTTTCTCTTCCATCTTCCTTTCCCTATCAACATCTTTGAGCATATCATCTTGAATCCTTGGTATATCATGGTTTATCCTTTCAAGGAGCATTATCTAAAGAGCTTGCTTTCTTCTAAATAAAAAAAATAAAATGAAAAATAAAATAAATTGAAAATGTGCCTTGGTGAAAACCTGGAAACAGGTGCCTTGGTAGCAAAAGTAAAGAGGAATAAATTCATCCTATGGTGAAAACCACTCCCTTGTGGCACCTTGGATAAGTACCATGATGAAAACCTGGCAATCAGGCATTATGTAATTCTTCTATATATTTCATCCATTCTGTCTTCTCTCTTTGATCTTGACAATGTTGATCTATACATGAACATTTGACTATTTTGTGAGCTATCTTATGATGATCTTACTTTCATTCCTTCCATGTTTAGCCTTCATATCCATCTTCCTCCATTCATTTTTGCCTATCGCTATCCTTTTCCCCTTTGGTCTTCATCTAATAAAAAAAGAAAAAAAGAGTAAAACACAGTGCTATGAAGCCTCTTGACATGTCTACTCCTTTGGATTGCATTCTTTCCTGCTCTTGCACTACGCTTTTGTGACTTATCCTATGCTAGCCTTTCATTGGTTGTCCAAATGAACTTTACATGACAATTTTTTCCTAGCTTGGGTATTCTTGAGGAGTTTGCCCTTGAGGATTTCTTCCCTTCATTATCTTTTATTCTCTTGTCTTCCATCTCTTCCACTAGCTTGCCAATCCCTCTTGTTTTCCACCTTGCTAGACATTGGGACTACATGATATGATCTTGTTTGGGAGTTTTCAATAGAAAAAGATGCTATCAAGTATACCAAGTATCCGAACTAGTATCATTACTAGTATCAGAACAATTATCAGAATCAGTATCGGAACTAGTATCAAAACAATTATCAGAATCAATATCAGTACCAGTATCAGAACAAGTATCGAAACCAATATCAGCACAAGTATCAAAATTAGTATCAGAATAAGTATCAGAACAAGTATCAGAACCAGTATCAGAACAAGTATCAACACAAGTATCATAATTAGTATCAGAATGCCTATCAGAACTAGTATCAGAATTAGTATCAAAATAATTATCATAACAAGTATCAGAACCAGTATCAGAACAAGTATTAGAACGCCTACAGGGGCTACACCTTTCACTTTAGTTTATGGGTCTGAAGCGGTACTACCTATTGAGGTTGAAATCCCATCACTCAAAATCAGAATGCATGGTTTAGTAACTGATGATGACTATAGAGTGTCTAGGTTGCAAGAACTTAAACTACTAGATGAGCGCAGACAAGAAGCATATGATCATCTCAGAGTGTATCAGAAAAGAATGTCTAGAGGCTACAACAAAAAAGTCAGACACAGAGAATTTCAGGTTGGTGATCTAGTGTTGAGAGAAAATCCTAAAAATCAATCACATCGAGAACGCAAGGGGAAGTTCGAACCCAATTGGCTGGGTCCCTTTGTAATCACTGCTACTTTTAGCTCTGGTTCCTATCAACTCTCAGCAACTGAAGGAGAACAGCTTCGAGAACCAATCAACGTTCTTCATCTAAAGAAATTCTATGCCTAAAGCATTCAGTGCTTGGTAAATGTCCTGAAAAAATCTTTAAAATTGGAAAAAGTCCTGAAAAAATGAACATCTTGGTGAAAACCTAGCAATAGGCACCTTGATGATTCACAAAAAATCAAAAAATATCAAAAATTCAAAAAAATCAAAAAATATCAAAAGTACAAAAAAATTAAAAAAATGAAAAATACAAAAAAAAATGAAAAGAAGAAAAAGTGCCTTGGTGAAAACCTAGAAACAGGCACCTTGGTAGCAAAAATAGAATCTCTACCAAGATGGTGAAAACCTGGCAAATGGGCACCACTTGTTCCAAATGCTCCATCTATCAGCACAATCTTGGTCTTTCCCAGCTTTCAGTCTTGCTTTAGTTTGTACATATCTCCCGGTTTGTTTCAACATTTTCAGTTTTCAATAAGTCGGTCTGTACACCAATCAGCTCAAGCATCTGTATCCTATCTATCAATGTTTAACACTTGGGGGCAATCAATATCATATCCTATGGTCTCCCATGTATCTTAGATAGATCATATCCAGTCAGAGTCCTTTGAAGCTTCATGTGAGTTAGTCAAGTTTGTCTTGTCTCCAGAAAAGATTTTGCATCTACAACACGACAATCAAATATCAAAACAAACTAAAAACAATCTGTGCTTCGTGCTTTTATCTCCTTGTATGCTTACTGATTCGCATTGAGATTTTTGCATATTGTGTCCCTTCGAGCTCCTTAATGATGTCCTTTACAGGATTTAGAGAGTGATGACTGGGGGCATAATCTTTTCTTGGTTTTCTGCTTGTATGTGAAATCTAATAACTTTAGAAATTTTGGATTGAAATGGTGTCCGACTGTAAGAGCGTCTATCTCAAATTGGATGGCCATGCGTACCTCGACCATTGATACCCAGACAATTCAAGGAAGTTTGATCTAACTATTGTCTTTTTGAGTAAGTTCTTTCTCCTACTGTGGAACGCGATCTTGCCTAATGGTGTGAATGATAAAGGGTCACTATGGGTAATTCACATTAGATTTAGAATGATCTCTTGACTCTTTGATGTGTTTGCAATGCAAGGCGTATTCAGGTCATCACGACATTCATGTTTTGATGCTTCTACAAATTGCTATATCAAAATGGACATGATATTCAGGTCATCCTGGCGTTTGTGCCTTGGTGCTTATATCTAATCCGACATTCCGAAAACAAAATCAATATTCATATATCCATGGTTGTTGACCAGTGGGTGTTGTATTGATTCTTACGCATACAAATCAATATTCATATGTCTATAGTTTCATAGCTAGTGGGCATTGTATTGATTTATCCGGTTACCTAAAAGTTCAATGATGATAACAAATCGACACATGATTAGTGACTAGGTCCTAGATCTTAGGTTGCATTTCATTTTGCATGTCTCATTTCATTTTGCATGTCTCATTGCATTTTGCATGTTTGCATGATCTCACAATGATTAAACGAACTTCAATGCTTAAATGATTCTTCAAATCGCATCTTCAAGTCTAACAAGAATTGAATCTCACACGAAGGTTCCTCCAATGAAATAGCAAGTAGAATCCTTTTTCGGGATCAAAATTCAAATCTGAGATCATTCATATTATTAATTGCTTGCATAATCAACCTTCAATCATCACAAAAATCTAGTATTCAACTTAACTGATTATCTTACATCAAACTATCAAAATTTCAACTTGATCAACCATGGTCAACTCATGGTCAAACCTAGTCAAACTTGGTCTCCAAGACCTCCAAATGATGTAGAATGCATTCTCAGACGTGTATAACCACTTCTCAAATCAATTAACATGCTTCTAAACTCTCAACGCTGACTTTTCTTGTCAGATTTCAATTTTAATCCCGAAGGGGGCATGGTATTGCATATCATTCAAAGTTTGTAATCAAATTTGAAATCATATCTTTATGGAAATCATATCTTTCCTCAGTAATCAAGACAATAACCACGTCTAGTTACCGATTCATCAAAAAAAGTCCTCATCGCTTGGGGAAAATCTATCATCACTTGGGGCATATCAGATTCATTAAGATTCATATCAATCTAGTATTCTCCTAATCTTGTAAACTGTATCAGTTTTTGCAACCATCAGATCATAGTGTTCTTTCCTTGGTTCTTCAGGAACTGAAGGGTTTGGATGTGATACCTGCTAGTTCTGCTAAGACAATCGAGTCTAGAATGGGTCACTCACTTCTTTGATATCCTAAGGTTTGGAATAAGGCGTTTTGACACTCTTTCATAATCCTTGGTTCATTTGCTGTTATAGTGAACATTATCTTTGGTCATTCAGGACCTATTATCTTCATATCAAATCAATATCAATCAACTTCTATCTCATATCAGTTATCAATTTCAAACATCAGTTTCATATCTCTATCAAACACAGACTATTTTTGAACCACTGCGCTTCGCACAGTAATTCAAAGAGGGGCAAAATGTAATACCCCAAAAATGGGCTATAAGATCATTAATATCTTGTATCTACATATCGAACGAAATCGACATCAAAGTCCTAATCTAAGTCCATCTGCACATCATCGAATCCTAATTGATTATTTTAAATTTTGCATCGGGGAATATTCCTAGTAATATTCTTAATCATCATAATTATCTTTAATTTTATAATTATTTGGCAATAAATCACATTTATCCTAAAGTTTGATTAATTGAATATTTTCATATTTAATTAATTAGATTTAATATTTGCCACTTAATTTTGTAATTAAATTTAATTCTATCTATTATTAATTATTTAATTTTGACAATAAATCTAATATCATATGAATAATTGATTAAATTCTTATTTAATTAATTAAAGCAAGTTGTCATTATTTAATAATATAGTTTTTAATAAAAGTTTGATTAAATAATTGATTAACCCATAAATCAATTATTTTTTTTTAAAAAGCAGTTAAGTTGGAAATAAATCACTTTATTATTAAATTAATTCATAAATAAAACATACACAATCATAAAAGCAGACAACTATCAATTATCAATTAAAGCTAAACTCTATTTTGAGTTAAAACTTAGCTTTTGCATGTTTTTGTGAGTTAATTATCATTTATTTAAAAATAACTCAAAAATCAACCTGCGTTATTTGAGTGATTTATGGCTTTTATCCATGCACCTCCAAAGCCCTGGATTTCTATAAAAACAAGGCTTTAGCTCATATCTCTATCTCTCAAATTTGCATCCAAGCATCCACATATTTTGCACAATCACGCTAGAGAATTGGAGGCTGAGGAATCAACTTGCGAATTCAAAGCGTTGTGAGATCAATTTCAATTGCATAGCTTTTATATCTTAGCATAGAATTTCATATTTTTCATATCATTGTTAGAATCTTCATTGTTAGATCATTTAGCATCCATAGCATATCAGTTTATCATTCTTATTGCATAGAAAATATCAAAAATATAGATTAATTGCATTCAATTTCATATCCATCTTTTGCATTCAAATCCTTCATTTAAGTGTCGTCTAGGTCACTGATCTCGATTACAATCTGAGAACATCAATCTCGCACCTATTAGAAGGCAGTAAATCACTTGGTTAAATTAGTTTTCAATTTTGCATGATTTGATTATAGCTAACCTCTAATGTTTTACTGAGTGTTGTGTTTATAGATCAGGTACAATTTTCACACACACACTCCCCCCCCCTCTTAGTTATGTTGGTGGACTTTACTTTCTAACAATTGGTATCAGAGTGGCAGGTCCTTGAAAGGAAAGTTTAACAGCTTAAGGAGATCCATGGCAAATTTCAGGAAAGAAAGCCCTAAGTTTGATGGAGTAAATTTTGACAGCTGGAAAGAAAAGATGAAGACACATCTATTGTGTTTAGGACTAGGATATTGGCTGATTACAAAGAATAATAGGACTATAATTGAAGAAGACAATCTTGAAACAAGTACTACAGATGAGGTAGATCTATTCATGTGTAACATACTTGCAAGAGAAGCACTCTTGACAACACTTCTAGAGAATGAATACAGTTAGGTAAAATGTTTTAAGAAATCTAATGAAATTTGGAAAGCGTTACACTCTAATTTTGAAGGTGATGAACATGCAAAAAGAGATAGATTACATAATTAGATATGTGCATTTGAAGATATTAGAATGATGGAAGATGAATCTGTTAGAAGCTATATTGGTAGAATGTCAGAAATTGTTGTAGGGATAAAATCTTGTGGAGGATCAAAGATAGAGAATGAAGTGATATGGAAAATTCTGATGACATTGACTCCTGTATTTAAGCAGACAACATAAATGATTGAACAAGTTATACCTTGTACTACAAACTTTACAAGAGAGACTCTTCTTGGAAGATTGGAAGTAGCAGAGATGAACCTGAGGTTATTAGTAGACTTACCTAGAATGGAGACAACATTTAGTGCTCTTAGTATTCATCCTATTTTGTCAAGAAGTACCAGTGTGAGTGGAGATTATGCCAGTAGCAACAAATCTAGAAATGAAGAAGATAAGAAGATTGAAGAAGGTATTGCCTAGCTTGTGAAAAGAGAACCAAACGGTAAAAAAAATTTTAAATGTTGGACTTGTCAAGAATATGGTCTTTTTGCATCTAAATGTCCTAAGAGAGTTAAAAAGTACAAAAATAATTTCAAGCCTAGAAGATCTAAGGAATGTTATTATGCTAATGATGAAGATCTTGAAGCTAGTATAGAAAGAACTTTGAGTGAAAGTGATACTGAGAATAATGATGAAATAGGATTTGTAGCAATTAAAGAAGAAAATTCTGAATTTGATGTTAAAGAAGAAAAATCATTAGTTTCCCAAGTTGAAAAGAATGCTGATTGGATTATAGATAGTGGTTTTTCACATCATATGACTAGAGATATGAAGAATTTCATAAAGTTCAACAATTATGATGGAGGAGTTGTTAGAGTTGGTAACAATGCACCTTGTTTGATTAAAGGTATAGGATCTATTACTCTTGATGGAAAGACTAATACTGATGATGTTTAATTTGTTGATGGATTGAAACATAATCTTTTGAGTGTTGGACAGTTAGTGGATAAGGGATATCAAGTTTGGTTTACTGAGAAAACTTGTGTGATAAAGGATAAAGATGGAAATGTAATTGGAACTAGATCTAGAACCAGAGGTAATGTATTTCAGTTGAATCCTACTGAGATGACATGCTTTATTACTAAAATTGATGACAGTTGGTTATGGCAAAGAAGGTTTTGTCATATCAACTTTGATAACATTGTGAAAGTGAGTACTACACTTGCAGTAAGGGATTTGCATAAAATTATGAAACCTACTAACATGATTTGCAAAGAATGTGTGATGGTTCAGTAGAAGAGAAGTTCATTTCCTAGTAAGAAGTTAACATCGGCAGAGAAGTTGGAGATTGTTCATACAGACTTGAGCGGTCCTACCAGGACTAGAGGATTCTATGGAGAAAGGTATTTTATGATTCTTGTTGATGATTTTACAAGAATGATGTGGATTGCATTTCTGAAAGAAAAATTTGAAGCATTTGATAAGTTTAAGATCATCAAGAATAAAGTTGAGAATGAATCTAGAATGAAGATTAAATGTTTGAGATCTGATAGAGGTGGAGAATTTACTTCTAGAGAGTTTAACACTTTTTGTGAAGTGAATGATATTAAGAGATAGTTTTCAGCCCCTAGAACACCTAAACAAAATGGTATTACAGAAAGAAGAAACCGGTCAGTAACTAAAGCAGCAAGAGCTATGTTATTTGAGAATGACTTGGCGAAGACATTTTGGAGAGAAGCAGTGAATACAATAGTATCTACAATGAACAAAGTACAAATTAGAGCAAAGACAGATAAGACACCTTATTAATTATGGTTTGGACATGCACCCTCAGTTAAGTATTTTAGAATTTTTGGAAGCAAATGTTATATAAAGAGAGATGATGATATTGGAAAGTTTTACCCTAGAAGTGATGAAGGTATTTTTCTTGGATATTCTTTGAAGAGAAAAGCATATAGATGTTGCAATAAGAGAACTAAAACTATTGTTGAGAGCGCAAATATTAAAGTTGATGAGAAGTTTAAAATTTAGGAAAGAATGCTTGATTATAAATTTGATGAAGAAGCTAATCCTCAACCTAACATTGAAACTACTAAATTATTCTATGAGACTGACAGTGAATTGTTGAATGAGAATCATACTACAAAAGAAACTAGAGAAGAATCTATAGTTGAAGCAAGATCTGTGACTATGACACGGAACAGGTATTTATCTAGACATCATCCTATTGAACAAGTTATTGGAAGTTTGGATAGAGGAGTTATGACTAGAAATAAGGTACATTTATGTTTGATTTCTCAAATTGAACCTAAATCTACTAATGAAGCTTGTGAAGATGAACATTGGATTAATGCTATGAAAGAAGAACTAGATTAAATTGAAAAGAACAAGACATGCAAATTGGTTCTTAGACCTAAAGACAAGAATGTCATTGGAACTAAATGGGTATTCAGAAACAAAGCAAGACTAGTATGTAAGGGATACTCGTAGCAAGAAAGAATTGACTATGAAGAAACCTTTGCACTAGTAGCAAGACTTGAAGCAGTGAGAATGTTTTTGGCTTATTTAGCTCTTAAGAAATTCAAAGTGTATCAGATGGATGTGAAGTCCACATTTCTAAATGGTGAATTGGAAGAAGAAGTCTACATTGAGCAGCCTGAAGGTTTTCCTTTGACTCAAGAAGGAGATATGGTATATAAACTAAAGAAAGAATTATATGGACTAAAGCAAGCACCTAGAACTTGGTATGCTAGACTGGATAAGTATTTGTTGAAATTGAGATTTACTAAAGGAACACCAGATAGTAATCTATACACAAAAGAAATTGAAAATGGAATGTTAGTTACAGTTATTTTTATTGATGACATTATCTTTGGAGGAGAAGATGAAGCTAGTGACAAATTTGTTGATGAAATGAAGACTAAATTTGAAATGAGCATGATTGGTGAGATGAAATACTTTTTGGGATTATAGATAACATAGAACAGTGATGGTATCCTTGTTAGCCAGACAAAGTACTTGAATGATTTTCTGAAAAGATTTGGAATGGAGAACTGTAAACCAGTTGGAACACCTATGGTTACAAGACACAAAATATCAAGCAAAGATGAAACACCGGCAATTGAGTAGAAGAAATATAGATCCATGATTGAAGGATTGCAGTACTTAACACACACTAGATCGGATATACAACATTCAGTTGGCATGGTAGCAAGATTTCAAGCTAAACCTAGAGAGTCACATTATGTAGCAGTAAAGAGGATATTGAGATATTTAAGAGGCACAATGGACTATGGATTGTGGTATGAAAAATTTGATGATTTCACCCTATGTGCATATACAGATGATGATTGGGGAGGTAGTGTTGATGATAAGAAAAGCACCAGTGGTGGAGCCCTTTTTCTTGGAGGAAGATTAGTTTCTTGGTTGAGCAAGAAGTAGAATTGTATCTCACAGAGTACAGTAGAAGTAGAATATGTAGCAGCAGCAAACAATTGTAACCAGATAATTTGGATGAAGTAGATGCTGAAGGATATTGGAATTAAATTTTTTGAGCCTATTGTCATACATTGTGACAACACCAGCATAGTCAGTATGTCTAAGAATCCTATTTTAAATTCTAAGACTAAGCATATAGAGATCAAGTATCATGTTGTAAGAGAGAAAGTTGCTGAGAAAGAAGTTAGACTGGAGTACATAAGCACAAAGGAATAGATAGAAGACATATTTACAAAGTCTTTGCCTAAGGATACATTTGAGTATCTAAGAGGTATGCTTGGGGTTATGCCCCAGCCTACTTTTGAGTAATGATGTAGTTGGTTGCATCTGTCTAGTGGTATATGAGCCCTATCTTTTTTTGGATTGGATGTTGGTACTTCCTCTATGGGGGAGTATGTGTATCTGAGCTGAGTCATGAGGACTCTTGTAAATGTATTTTCTGAAATAGTGTCTTTGAACATTGAGTTTTTGTTGACATAGTGATGAAATTTCTATCATTGATGTCAATGGGGGAGAAGTGTACATGAAAAACCCTATGTACCATCTATTGGAGAGAACTTAATAGGATAATGAAGCAAGATTTGATTGATGAAGAAGATTTGAAGAATTTTCAGAGTATCAGTGCAACAGTATTGTATTTTTGGAACATTGGATGTTTTTCATCTATGTTGCCATCAATGCCAATAAGGGAGATTGTTAGAAATGAATGCTGGATGTTGGCAGTCATTCTGTAGTAGTTGTTGTTGCATTCATGACTATGATTGTCATTGATGTCAACACAGTGATCTTCTGGAGACTAGTAGAGAAGTAGACAGTGTTTTGATTAGCACACATGGGATATTGAAGTTGGAGCTATGCAATGTTGATGTTATACTCTTTGATATGTTATTTGTCTATGGTTAAGAGCACAGATAGTAATTCATTGATTCATGAAAGTTATGAGTATTTTGGTAAAAGCAGTATTTAGGTAGTGTTCCTGAGTAGCGGTTTGTGGAAATCAGATGATATCTCCTAATCAGGATGGAATCTAGTTTTGCACAGTTAAAGGGAAGTTTGAGACACATTGATGATGATGTGGTTCATAGTGCAAACTTTGAGGTCACACGAGTGAAGAGTTATTTCATTTGGAAGCCGACAGTTTTGTGTAATTTTGATGTAGCGTATGGAAACTTTTATTTTGTAATTGTGTACCAACTCATTTGTAATTATTTGATTGTGGTATAAAGGAAGGAATGTTTTTCCTTATTTTATGTAGTTTTAATATGAAAGGAGTGTGAGCATGGTTTTGGTTGCATGCGAATGTAAGCATGAAGTGAAGAAAAGAGTCTAAGAGGTTGTGAAAGCGAAATTGTGAAGGAAGACATGCGAAGTACAAAGATATTGAATTTAGATCTAATGTAGCAATGAGTGCAGTTTGGCATAGTAAGGAGGTAACATATTTCATATTATTCTACTAAATAATATTAAGGTTATTTGGACAGTGTGTTCAGTGATCTTACCCTGAAGCTATTTGGGCAGTGGGTCCTTCTGTCGTCCATAACTCTTAACAGTGTTAGAATCTTTTAACAGGGATTCAAAATCTCCTAATAGGGATCTATATGTACTGAATGTATTTCATAAGACTCCTAACAGAGTCCATCCTCTCACAAGGAATATTCATATTAGTGCATCTTTTGTGGGCATCATTCCCACCGGGGTTTACTCTTTGATCAGGAGGTTCCCTAGTCAACATATCTTGTGTTATTGTTTCATTGTGTATGAATATCTTTGTATAGTTAGTAATTCCATTTCTTACATGGTTAAATGCTGTTGATGATGATAAAAGTTATAATTATCTGATAATTGATTCACCCCCCTCCCCCCTCTCAGTTATCTTGGTGGACTTTACTTTCTAACAAAACAAAGATGGATAGGGATTCAAGCACACACCAATGCACATTTACATGAACCAGCAAGTAAACAAGAACAAAAAATTCCCTTCCCATGGTTATTCACATAATGGGTCACCTTGGACCCATAAAAGGGGTGAAGGTGGAATCTACCTAGTTAGGAGAAGCCATCTTACAAGAAATAATATGCCTTCAACAAGGCCAAAAATCTACACATAGTGCCTTCACAAGGCCCAAGAAATAACAATCAACCCTTCACAATTTCACACAAGAATCAACACCCTTATGACCCCCAAATAAAATTCATAAGAATGGAAACATGGATGCCCATACATCCATGTCTCATCCCCTTCCTCCTTGAGGAAGGACTCTACACTAAATGGGTAATCCCAACTCTAGCCCTTCACCCATCAATGCTCTCTTCCCTCCCAAGGGTGATTTTGGCCTTGTACACCCCATAAAAAAAATGCAACACTAAGAAATAAAAACCAACAATCATATATTGACTAAGGAGCCATTAAAATTCATATGAAGCTTTGGAAATTTACACAAGCAAAAGAAAGAAAAATCTGCACAATACAAGGAAACAAGAGCCATCAAGATCACCAACCTCAATCCAAGCTAATGGAAAAGTGGGTTTAGAAGATCTTCCTTCCTACAAGCCTCCTTCCATGCTAAGACAAAACCAAAACTTGCTAAAATCTCACAAGTCTCCAAAAATTGGAGAGTGGGAAATCACCCTCCAATTTTACCTCCAATCCCTTAAAAGGACAAACCCTACTTCCCTCAACAAGAGGGAAAATTGAAAATTGAAAATGAGGAGAGGACTTGGCATCCATCTCCAAATTTACCACATTTCAAAAGGACATCTTTTGGAGGGGCAAAAATTGCCAAAAAACATCTCATTGGTCAAAATTTGACCCGCAACCCATGGCACACCTACGAGGTAGTCTATTTTTAACCTCCACTAACCTATAGGGTCACTTATGGCCTATGAAAAGTCCACCTAAAGATAACTCACAAAAATTGAATAAGATTCCACTCAGGGATCCAAAAATAGAAGACCACTCACACCTAATGCACTTGGCCATGCCAACCTACAATACATGTGTCAATTGCCACCATAATAAAGTACAACACATCATGATACACATGGCATGACAAGTGGACATACATTAAAATAAAAATAAATATATTCAACTAATACAACCTTGCATCACTTTACAACAATAAACAGTACAACGAGGTTAATTTCTCCCCTTGGAGATAACCTTGTCTTAACAAGATTTTTTACAAGTAACCATCTTTAATTTCCACCTGATATAAACCATGGTCTTACATGCACACTTGACAAAATATTAGTAGCTCATGCAATGTCAATGACATATATATAAATATAATACATCTCAATAATCACATTCATATCATCATAAAATTTCAATCTCATCTCATGATAATTCACATTAATTCAAACCTAACATTTCCTAAATTCAAAGCATGTTAAAGCAAGAATACAATGATATATGTTAATTAACCTAACATAATAATAATGACCATCTCTCATAAGCTCTCCTGTCATAAACATGAAATTAAGCATCATATTCAAATGAAAGATTCACTAATTACTATAATCAAGACCTAATAATCAAGCATGGAAGTAAAGTCCTAAATCATCATCACATAATCATAGGTCATCCCACAGTGTCAAAATATAATGTCTCTATCCAAATAGTCCAACATGATAAAATAAAGTGTTAGCATGGGTCATAAGTTGGAAAATAAACTACTATGAAATGATGGTAAAGGGTGAGGCGTCACATCCCCCCTTGGCATGAATTTCCTCCTGGAGTTCATCGAAATGATGGGGATACTATGCTCTCATATGTGTTGCATCCTCCCATGATGGCATAACCTCATCATAGCAATCCCATTGGACCCTAACTTGGTCTAGCTCTCAGCCTCAAAGGGCTAGCATCTTGGGAGCCAAAATACATATGGGCTCCAATGCTAGTTGCCCATTTGACTCCACCTGTAAAGTATTTTAATCAATAATGTGAGACTTGTCATAGATATACTTCCTCAAAATAGAAACATGAAATACATCGTGGATACGTGATAAGCTAGGTGGCAGAGCTAGTCGATATGCAACTGGGCCTATCCTCTCTAAGATCTCAAAAGGTCTAACAAAATGAGGTGCGAGCTTAGAACCCTTTCCAAAATGGATTGGGCTCTTATGTGGTCACACTCTCAAGAAGACTTTGTCTCCAACCATATAGACACAATCAGTCCTCTTCACATCTGCATACTTCTTCTATCTATCCTAAGCCTCTCTAAGATGTTTCCTGATCAAGTCTACTTACTACTCCATCTTCCTGACTAACTGCGGTCCCACAACTACTCTATCCTCAATCCTATCCCAACGCAAAGGTGTCCTACAAGGTCTACTAGACAAGGCCTAATAAGGTGGCATACCCAAAGATGAATGATGCCCATTATTATAGGAAAATTCCACCAAGTGAAAGTACTCCTCCCACCTGGTCTAGTGATCCATCACATACATAGGAAGCATATCCTCTAACACTTGATTAACCCTCTCAGTCTGACCATCTATCTCAGGATGATAAGTTGTGCTGAAATTCAGCCTTGTGCCCAAGGCTGACTGTAACTCTCTCCAAAAGGATGATGTGAAAAGAGAATCTCTATCAGATATAATCTTACAAGGAATGCCATAATTTTTGACGATATCTCACAAGAATTCCTGTGCCATTGCAAGTGCTGTGAAAGTAGTATGAATAGGTGAGAAGTGGGCTACCTTAGTCAACCTATCCACTGTCACCATAATAGAATCATGGTGATGAGATGACATAGGAAGACCAACAACAAAGCCCATGGATATAATATCCCACTTCCACTCGGGTACCTCATGTGGTTGAAGAAGCCTACCTAGATGGCAGTGCTCCTCCTTAAATCTCTGACACTCCAAGCATCTAGCCATGATCTCTACAATGTGCAACCTCATATGTGGCCAATGGAAGAGATTCCTCAAATATGCATGTAACTTCTTGACTCCGGGGTGTGCTACATAAGGAGCTCTATGAGCCTCAAGAATAATGAAGTGATGCAATCCACTAGAAGAAGGTACATAAATATGTCTTCTATGATAGAGAAGACCATAAGACCCTAGGGTATAATCTGAGAACTTCCCCTCAAGGGGTCTCTATGACTGAACCATCTAACAACCTCAGAATAGAATCCATCCTTAGGTAAGGGATACAAAATACGTCCTCTCAAATCAATGCTAGAAGACATAGATGAAAGCTCATGACATCTTCTACTCAAGGCATCTACAACTGCACTCTCCTTACCCTTAATGTAATGAACATTGAAGTTGTACTCGCAAAGGAACTCCATCCACCTTCTCTTCCTAGCATTAAGATTTAGCTGAGTGAATATGTACTACAAACTCTAATGATCTGAGTGAAGCTCAAATCTATGACCCCAAAGGAAATGTCACCATCCCACCAAAGCATGCACCACTACTGCAAGCTCAAGGTCATGGATAGGGTAGTTAAGCTCATGAGTCTTGAGTTTCCTAGACTCATAGGCAATAGCTTGACCACCCTACATAAGGACTGCTCCTATACCATCCAAAGATGCATCTGTGCAAACCACAAACTCCGTTGAAGGATCTGGCACTACAAGGATAGGTGCAGTAGTGAGTGCTCTCTTGAGCTCCTGAAAATCTCTCTCGCACTTATTTGTCCAGTCAAACTTCTTCCCCTTTATCTAAAGGGAAGTGATAGGATGAGCCACTCTAGAGAATCCCTCAACAAAACATATATAATAGCCAGCAAGACCCATGAAGCTCCTAACCTTAGTCACACTGGTAGTTGCTGGCCAATCATAATCACCCTAATCTTAGATGGGTCCACATCAATCCCATCTCTTGATATCACATGGCCAAGGTAATGAACCTCTGATCTAAAGAAGGCACACTTCAAAAAGCTATCAAACAACTTATTATCCCTCAAACAATGCAAACCCTGCCTCAAATGCTCCTCATGCTCATGCTCATCTCGAGAGTAGATCAAAATATCATCCAAAAATGCTACCATAAGTTTATCCAAGAAGAGTGGAATACTCCATTCATGAGACTCGTGAACATAGATGGAGCATTTGTGAGTCCAAAAGGAACCACAATGAACTCATAATGGCCATAGCATGTATGGAATATAGTCTTGTGGATATCACTCTCCACAATCCTCAACTAATGGTACCTTGACTTCAAGTCAATCTTAGAGAATACACGGGAACCCTGTAGCTGATTGAACAAATCATCTATCCTAGGTAGTACATACCGATTCATGATGGTCAGCTTATTCAACTATCAGTAATCCATGCACAACCTAAGAGATCCATCCTTCTTCTTAACAAAGATGACAGGTGCACCCCATGACGATACACTAGGATGAATATGCCCTTTCTCCAAGAGCTCCTCCAACTGAATATTGAGCTCATTAAGCTCATGGGTAGTCATCTTGTAAGGTGCTCAAGATACAGGCTCCACTCCTGGCACAAGGTCAATATGGAAATCCACTGCTCTAGGTGGTGGCATACTAGGTATCTCTAAAGGAAAAAACATTTGCAAACTCCTGCAATATAGGATGGTCATCAAGGGAAGGCTCCTTCTCAACCTCCTCTCGATTACTGATGGTGATGGAAAATAACTAACAACCCTTTCACATGTACTGCTTAAGATGCATAGCAGAAATCACATGAAGAGATATAGGTCTTAGAACTCCTGAGATCACCGAGGACACTCCAAAATTATCCTCACACTCAACCCTGTTTTGTCTACAATCCACCTTGGCATTGTGGGAATAACGCTAATCCATGCCAAGAAAAACATCGCAGGACCCAAGTGGTGTGATATGTAGGTCAACTCTGGTGGTCATATCTCCAATTTGTATCTAACATCCTCTCACCAAGGAACTAATTGACACCCTAGCACCTTAGGCTAACTCAACTTCCCAACTCATATCCTACCTAGCTGCCACTAGCCTGCAACGCTCCACTATAAAAGGAGTAATGAAAGAATTTGTAGGTCCCGAATAAAAAAGAATAGAAATGATACTACCTCCAATCCTACCTATGGCCTCAATAACCATGGCCTGATGCTCAGCCTGGTAGTTATCAACCACTGCAAACACACAGTGAGTTCTGCCCATGTCACCCACTATAGGCTCTGAAGCTGCTGCCCTCTGACTACCTACTAGACACCCTAATGGAAAATCCCTAACAATGTGCCCCATAGAACCACAAGTGTAACATGGACCTCTGGCCTATATCTGGATCCCCTAAGGTCTAGACTGCTACTATCCACCTATCATACTAGATCCACTGAATCCACCTCTAGAACACTGATGAATCCTAGCTGGTGGTGTGTACTGTGACTGAGATCTCTAATCCCACTAAGGACACTGTGAATGAAACTGATTGGGCTTAGAGCCCCACTGTCCCTATGGAGGCCTCTATCTCTAACTCTACTAAGACTGTTGCTAGTGTTGAGGTGCTCTGAATGATCTTGATGAGTGCCTCTGATTCCCCTTCCAGTGGGATCTCTGGAAACCAAAAGTGTGTGGCGTGGGATTGCAGTTCTGTGACCAATCTTGAGCATCATGAGACCTATTATGGATCTCCTTTGTAATCATGGCTCTCTCAATGGTATAACACAAATCTCCTAGAGGCACCAACCACACTCTTTGAGAAATAGCATGGTTCAACCCTTTAATAAAGTAGTTAACCTAAATTTTCTCATCAATCATATAGTCCACGTAGGGAAGGAGCTTGAGAAAATTTCTCTCGTAGTATGCCACATATAGACCTCTTTGCTGAAGGTCATGGAACTCATCGATATGATGCTGTTTGAAATTCTCTAACATGTATTGGGCTCTAAATCTCTCAAGAAAAGTCTCCCATGTCAGGGTGTCTATAAATAGGTGGTTCTTATATTCCTCCTATCTCCACCAAGTAGAGGCAGTCCCTCTAAGCATATGCACTACCAAACATGCCTTTAGGTTTCTCTTGTAAGGGTGTAACCCAAAGAAACACTCAAGGCTCAAAAGCCATGCCTCAGTCTCTGTCCCATCTGTAGATCTTGAAAAAGGTGGTGGATGAAGGTGTAGGAGCTCTCTGATTTGATCTCCCGCAGCATGGGGTGCTCTATGTACTATCTCAAGTGGTAGCTCTGGCATGTATACTGACTCACCCTCTAAATATTCATGTTCCTCAACCTGTCTGGAAGGAGGGCTCCTACTCTCTTAGACCTCATCCTACTGACCTCCTAGTGGTAATCTATCCATAATGATACTAGCGAGATTCTAAAGGGCATTCAGAATATCCTAGTTAGGGTTTGGTGGTGGCCCAGGAGGAGGTCATGGTTCATCACCTAC